>CM036616.1:54503574-55129014 GCA_020745705.1 Hemiprocne comata | reverse complement strand
TTTCATCATGGGGCCTTGCTGACTATGCTCAACCCAGAATTTAACCCACAATATTGGAATCTTACTATAGTCTTTATTGGTACTAGATTGACACCCTTCTTTTTCCATATCTTTGGCTACATAATAGAAATAAAAATACCTTATTAGAAAAACCCACCCTGTCCCTTTCTGAAACCAATTACACTGCTGACTAATGTCATGGTTTGGCTCCGGGTTGGCAGTCAAACCAGTAACAATAATGCTTCGATGCCTCCCCCATGGTAGGGAAAGAGGGAATAAAAATGAGAAAGAGAGGCTTTCTGGGTTGAAAAGTGAAACAGATTGATTTTAATTATTAGTGATAAGGGAATATATATATATATTTATAAAGGGATGTGCAACACCCGATCCCCTCCCTCCTCCCCCAGTGACTCTCACAGCAACTCTTCTCCCTGGTGACTCCCAGCTGAAGGGGGGAGTGTCCGGGCGCACGGACGGGGCCTCGGGTGTCGGCTGGGAAGGAAAATGAACAAAAAGAGAGAGCCAAAGAGAGGGTGATAGAAGTGACAGTAAGCAGAAAAGTGAGAGACAAAAAGGAAACAAAAGGCTTGACTTCCATAATTTCTTAACCTATACTAAAAGCCAAATAGGGAAAATATTATGAGAAGGGAATATTCTGATTTGCTGATCCTGCCTTCAGTCTAATCTGCTCCCCCATGGAGGGGGAGGCTGCAGACACTCAGAAGTGACCTTGGTTATTATTAGTCCACTGGTGCTGCTGAAAAAAAGTTCACTGAAAGAAAAAAAAACCTCAGCAAAGAGAAAGTTCGCTTCACCCTGGCTCAAACCAGGACATTCCACCCCTATTCCATTCTCATAATACTTTACACAAAGTCTATAAATTGTCAAATTAAGAATTCTCTCCCAGTGTTAGATTTCCTTGAGGTACGTACTGAACTTCACCATCTTCCATCATTACACACCAAGTATGTCCAGGTCCCTGAGCAAAAGCAACACCCCAGACAGGTTTGCCCTTGCCTGAAGCAGGACAAACCCAAACACTTTTTCCCAACAGATTTCTTTCACATACCACAGGGACTTTATCCCCATCCACTGTTTGCAAAAGGTCTGACTGAGCAGGACCAGCTCTACTGATGGATCCCCTAGTGTTAACTAGCCAAGTGGCCTTTGCCAAACATTTGTCCCAAAGTTCCCACCTCCCATTGCCTTCAGAGTAGCTTTCAAAAGACCATCATACCTTTCAATCTTCCCCAAGGCTGGAGGCATGGTACGGGATGTGGTATATCCACTCAATACCATGTTCTTTGGCCCAGTCAGTTACAAGACTGTTCTTGAAATGAGTCCCATTGTCTGACTCCATTCTCTCTGTGGTACCATGTCACCACAAGACCTGCTTCTCAAGGCCCAGGATGGTGTTCCAGGCTGTGGCATGAGGCACAGGATATGTTTCCAACCATCCTGTACTTGTTTCCACCATTGTAAGCACATAGCGCTTACCCTGGCGGGTCTGAGGCAGTGTGATGTAATCAACTTGCCAGGCCTCCCCATACCTGTACCTTGACCACCTCCCCTCATACCACAAAGGTTTTAACATTTTAGCCTGTTTGATTGCAGTGCACGTTTCACACTCATGAATCACCTGCTCAATAGTGTCCATGGTTATGTCCACCTGTGACATTCCAAAAATACAATGTCTGTCTCGAACAATCCAAGAAATAAACAGTGTATTTGGACACTCAGGATGCCTGGTGTTTGTCTTGAGACATCTATGAGTTAAACAGGATCTGTTGCTGGACTATGTCTCAGGAATCCACCAAGCTGTTTTACTCTCCCCTGCGTGCCTGCAAACCAGGGAGTTTGATGTGGGACATGCTGAGCTAGGAGAGCAGGATATCCAGCCTTGAGACTTCATGTAAATCACTGACTTGACCAGAGAAGTAAAGGGCAAGCTGACCTCCACCTAATAAACCATCCTGAGGTGCCAAGTTGTGTCATCCCATTTCACATGGAAATTAGGCAAGGACCCTGTTGCTGGCCCAATCAATGGCTTATCTTGTTAATTAGCCTGCCAAAGACCATCTGCAAGGTATAGCCCGGCACCCCGGCAGTTTATTATATGGTGGGGCTTCTTCAGCTCGTTTCACCACTTCTTGAGGTGGCATTCCAAAATGTGTGCCCTCTGGCCAGCCTGTAATCGCTTCCACAATCCCAGGATGATTTGGGTTCCCTATCCTAGCCCACTGGGTGATTAAAGCAATCCATTTACTCCAGGCAGCATCGGTGGCATGATGCATAGGAGGAGCATTACTCATGAACATCCAGTGCAGTACTGGTAATCGGGGCACCAGGAGGAGCTGCACCTCAGTACCAATCACTTCCAAAGCAGCTCTAACTCCTTCATATGGTGCCAGTATTTCCTTTTCAGTTATGGTGTAATTGGTCTTGGAACCTCTGTAACTTCTACTCCAAAATCCGAGGGTTATGACCTCGAGTTTCCCATGGTGCTTTCTGCCAGAGGCTCCATGTAGGGCCATTTTGCCTGGCTCCAGTGTAGGGTGTATTTTTGATGTCTGGACCTGTTTGAATTGGTCCAAGGGCCACTGCATGCACAATCTCATCTTTAATCTTCTCAAAAGCATCCTGTTGGTCAGCACCCCACTCAAAGTCATTATTCTTCCAGGTCACCTTGTAAAGAGGTTGCACGATGTGACTATACTCAGGAATATGCACCCTCCAAAAACCGACCGTTCCTAAGAAGTTTTGAGTGTCCTTTTTTTGGTCGGTGGTGCCATAGCTGCTATTTTGTTAATCACGTCCATTGGAATTTGGTGACATCCATCTTGCCATCTAATTCCCAGGAACTGGATCTCTCATGAAGGTCCTTTGACCTTGCTCCTTTTGACAGCAAAACCAGCTTTCAAAAGAATCTGGATTATCTTTTTACCTTTCTCAAAGACTTCTTCTGGCATGTCACCCCACATGATGATGTCATTGATGCACTGCAGGTGTTCTGGAGCTTCATCCTTCTCCAGTGCAGCGTGGATCAGTCCATAGCAAATGGTTGAGCTGTGTTTCCACCCCTGGGGCAGTCGATTCCAGGTGTATTGGACTCCCGTCCAGGTGAAATCAAACTGTGGCCTGCACTATGGTGCAAGAGAAATAGAGAAAAAGGCATGAGCAATGTCAATAGTGGCATACCACCTGGCTGCTTTCGACTCCAGCTCATACTGAAGTTCTAGCATGTCTGGCACAGCAGCACTGAGTGGTGGTGTAACCTCATTCAGGCCACGATAGTCCACTGCCAGCCTCCACTTGCCATCAGGCTTCTGCACTGGTCAGATAGGACTGTTGAAGGGTGAGTGAGTCCTGCTGATCACTCCCTGGCTCTCCAGTTGTCGAATCAGCTTATGGATGGGAATCACAGAGTCTCTGTTGGTGTGATATTGTTTTCTGTGCACTGTTGAAGTGGCAATTGGCACCTGTTGGTCTTCAACGTTCAGCAACCCCACCAGGGAAGGGTCATCTGAAAGGCCAGACAAGGGATGCAGTTGTTCAATGTTCTGTCTCTACAGCTGCTATACCAAAGGCTCACAGGTACCATTTGGGTCCTGGAAATACCCTCTTTTGAGGGTATGCCTATTCCAAGGATGCAAGGAGCATCTAGGCCAGTCACAACAGGGCACTTCTGCCACTTATTGCCAGTGAGGCTTACATCAGCTTTGACAATGGTCAGTTATTGAAATCCTCCTGTCACTCCAGAAATAGTAATGGACTCTATCCCCTTATGATCCGATGGCATTAAGGGGCACTGTGCACCAGTGTCCACCAAGGCTTTATACCTTTGTGGTTCCAATGTGCCAGGCCACCGAATCCACATAGTCCAATAAATTCGGTTGTCTCTCTCCTCCCCCTGGCTGGAGGCAGGGCACCTCTAATACTGACCAGTAGAGGTTGATGCACCATCCTGATTGAAAGACTGGTTGCTGGAAATTGGAGCTGCCTTTTTCTAGGAAGAACCATCTACTGCACCTTTTCTACCTAGCAGCTCTTGTACATGTAGCTGGAGAATATCAGTGGTTTATTATCCCAGGTTCTCATATCCTCTTTGTAATAATCATGCAAAAGGAACCACAGGTGACGTCGAAGTGGGTCCCGTCTCTCTCGTTGCTGTCTCGTAGCAGGGCGTCTCCTCTTGATGGCTGGAACAAGAGCCCAATTGATCTTAGGGAGATACTGGGGTACAGGGAAAGCTGGGGTTTACCTTCCCATCTGTCCAGATTCCTTCTGTCAGTCAGCTTTTCAATGGCTGAGGTGTGGAACTAACAATAATCACAAAACATATCCCCATACTGTCGTGCCTTGAAAGCCAATTCATGCACCGTTCGTCTATTGGATTCACCAAAACATCCCATGAAGGAGAATATATGGGCATGTGTTGCTGGTACAGCCTGCACAAACCTCTGGAACATGGCCATGTCGCACACGACATCATCAGGATTTATAAACCCTTGGTTATCATAGATCACTTCTCGCACTGCTAATTCTCTCAAATAAGTGATGGCCATTTCAAGAGTGGGTGCTCTGCTTCAGCATGGGTCAATGTCACCCTTATGGGGGTATCTGTTCCTTATGGCTGAAAGAAGTCGGCTCCACAGGGTGATATTTCCTGTCTTATCACCAATTGCTCTATCAATACCAGCATCTTTGTCCAGGGATCCCAACTGTCCAGTTTCTCTTTTGTCCAGGGTGTAGGTGTCAGCTCCACCAACAAAACATGGGAGCAGCCAGGAAAGAAGCCCCTCGTTTTCATTGAGGGCAAAGTCCTTTCCCATGAGACACAATTCCTTTAGGGAGAAAGGCTGTAGCAGATCATCATCCTTATCTGCTTTAGAAGGGCCTGCTCCATCATCTGTTTTAGAATCGTCTGCTTCCTCAATCACGCCTTCTGATGCTGCTTGAAGAAACTCTGGATATTTCAGACAGGAATGGGTATAAGGATCTTTCGCCCTTACTTTACCCCTGGTTATGGGAATCGAATGGGAGTGGACTTAATCTTCGCAGAAGCAGCTGCTTTTGTAGCAGTACCAGTGGTGGCAGCAGCAGCAGTGGTGGAAGCAGCATCACGGGTGGTAAATAAAAAGAAAAAATCATCAAGTATCTTTGTATAATTTATCTTAATGAGTATTATTCAGGAAGATTGAAGGTCCATTCTAAATTTACCAATAAACTCAGTGGGTAAAGAATCTTCCCAGAAGTATTGTGAAAATCAGTGCCTTTTTAGTACAAAAAAGAGTGAGGGCTACATTTTCAATCATGAACATTTACATTAAATTACCACTTGTGGAGCTATTCCTATCAGTCCAAGCTATTTATAGATATTACCAAAGTAATGAACTTTACATTAATACATCAAACCATTGCATTAATCAGTACAGCTGCATTACCTGACATTGTTTAAAAACACAAAGCGTAAAGGATTAAATGTCACACCTTCCCTACAGATGCTGTAATTCTCACAGTTAAATTTTCTTAGGTTCGATACATTTCAAGGCCACACATTTTGTCAGACAGAAAGAGAACTGGTTCTTCCATCATTACCATATATTACTCTTGTCAAGATCTCAGAGAGAGTCAAATTTATTTTTAAGTCTCAGCTCAATAAAACATAGGTACTATCCAACAATCTCTAGTAAATACAAGGCTTTGAGCTCTGCTTGTTAAACTAGACAGCTTAAGAGTCTTTGCCTTACACATCACAGTCTCAAATACGACAGGATAAATTAAAAGCCCTGAACAGATATTTTTTGTTGCTGTTGTTTTCTTTTTGTATTTGTCAGCGGAGTTTGGCTCACACCTCAAAAAATGCCGGAGGCAGAGATATTCAGGTGGACACAATTACTTTGGCTTCATGAACAGTTTAAGTAGCACATCACTGCCTTGGCATGCAGATGCAACGCCTGGCACAATTTAGCTCTTTATGGGAACTGTCACATAAAAGAAAAAAAAAGCTGTAATATGTATACATTAAAGCATCCTCTGCCAACCACACCACAAAAGTAATGTTCTTGCATCTCTATGATGCTTAACTGACACCAGGCCTCTGAAATTAGGTCCTTCCACGTAATTTAGAAGGTAAAAACAGTACTCCACTAATCCTGGTGCCTCAGGTGCTACAACTCAGTCTTCCTGATTGTCCATTCTGCTTTTGTGACCTCTGTGCTTTTTTGCTGTGGGGAGTGTTGTTCGTTTGTGGTTTGTTTGGGGTTTTTTGTGTGTGTGTGTGCATCACTATTTTCTATTTCTACTTTTTGTTTGTTTTTCTGGTTTTGCTTGCTATACTGCCGGCATCTACATTCTTTTTAGACAGAGTAAGTATAAATCTACAGGTTTCAGGAAGATGGTGCTGTCACTCACTCAGAAATCACTGGATGTGAAGTTCAGCATATGAAAGACAAGAGCATTTTGTAGTATTCCTGACCAGCACTACTCTTGCTCCATGCTATAAAACAAGCTGAATTGAACAGGAGACCACTCAGTTGTTATACTCTTCTCCACATGCACAGACATAAACTGCTCTATCCCACTTTCCATGAAAGAAGAAACATCAAGCAGTAATGAAACTGAAATCATGAAATCTGAAGACAGAAAAGCAAACTAAACAATAAATCAGTTATGGTCAGGCTTTAATATAATGATCACAATAAAATTAGTTACACCTACAGTCTCTGTGTAAACATTTTTAAACATTGAAACATAAGAATGACTAAATAATTTTCCTTCTGCATGCAACAAACACCTTCCTCTCAAAAAAAAAATTAAACCAGATTTTAAAACAAGAGTAAGATACAGAAAACTAATTCTAATTAAAAAAAAAAATAAATAAAAATCACAGGTATTTACATTACTGGACTGACCTGAAGAGACTGATCTCTTCCATATTCCTTTGCTACAAGTAGACATTTTACTGATTAACATAGGCAATAGCTTGCATAATCATATGCAGAATGTCATCCCATGCAATAGATGGGATTCTTGTTAGATACATTGAACACAGGGAACTCAACACATCTGGCAATGATTACATAACAGAATCCACAGGGATAAAGAGATAAACGTACACAGTGGGACAGGATGACTTTTCAACTTCAACTTTTTACCAAGAAGTTGCCTATCCTGTAACAATAAATAAATACATACATAGGTTTCTTTCAGATCCTCAGCTTGCCTTGAAGCATTAACAGCTGCCAGCTTTTTGACTTTCAGTGTACAGGAGATCTTAGCTTTATCCTTGGAGAATGGCAAATGGTTGGAGCATAACACAGGTTGCACATGCAGGAAATAATTTTAATATATCACAATCCTGATACTGGCCAACCACCTTCCTCCAAACTGCCATTTCTCCCCAGAGATTCACAGGAACAATGGATTCCTCAGTGTCTTAAGTTATTCCAGAACTTAAATTCCAGAACTGAAAACCTTCAGTTTCATTGGTATCCATCCACTAGCTCCTACAGTTGAGGCACTAGACCTTAGCAGATGGGACAAATACTTCTTAAATTCATTTGGCCATGTGGTAACAACACAGCAGATGGCTCCTGTTGTTCCCTACCACAAAACACTCTACTAGTGGCAGCCACGGTTTTACTTTTATTATGTAAAAGCAACACTGGAGGGAATTCGCTAGTTAGAACAATAAGGTAAGAGTCCCTAGGGCCTGGCTTTTAATGAATTGAAACAACATCTCCTGGTTTGAGCCAGAATAGAACCAATTTTCCTTCTAGTGATTTTACTTTTCAGCTAACTCTCTTCTAAGTAGCTGCACTTGCTGAAATTTACAGCATGTTTCTCAATCAGTGCTTCTAGGACGGACAGCTCTCGACATTTATAGTTACTGCTGGAGAATGGTGTGCAGAACCAAGGTCACTGCTTGGTTCTGTAGAACAACTTATGCTCCAGAAACAGAAAGGAGGAAAGGGGTCACACCTGCAAACCTCCTGTGGGGAGGAGCAGACCAGAGAGGTGACCAAAACTGACCAAACAAACTATTCCATCCCATACATATCATACTTGGTATGAATCTGAGGGATCATGAGGGTCAAGCTCTCTTTGTCCATGGCTGGTGTCCTGGGAGGATTCCATCTGTTCCTCTGCCTTTGATCTTGATCTGAGAGTTCCTGAATCTATGCATTTCTGCATCCAGCTCCCATTTGCCACTGAGTCCAGGAGTCCAGTTTGGGACTCTCCCAGGGGCTGCCCTATAGCTTCAGGTGTGTCATGAGCATTAAGGGGAGATGGGGGGAGGGGAGGGTCACAAGCGACAGTGGTTTTGCATGTATTTCTACATATGTAATTATTTTCCATTTCATAATTATTGTTTCATTAAAGCTGTGCAGTTTAGTTTCCAACACATTAGTCTCTCTCCCTTATTCTCTCTCCTTTCCCATTCTGGGAAGGGAGATGGGTTAATAAGAGGGCATCTGTCATTAGTTTAATTGCTGACCCAATGTTAAACCGTGACACTACACTAAATGATTTTTAGGATCAGTCAGAATTAACCAATGCAGCTCAGTTGTGCATATAAAATATCCAGTACTTGTAGTGATACATTTGCAATGAATGCAGTTAGAAATCTTTCTTTACAAAGCAAAATGAGAACAAAGCAACAAAACAAAGCTGAGAAAAATCTTAATCTGATCACAGAAGGAAAACAAATAGTAATTTATTAAATTCCAATATGGAAATAAAATATACCTCCTTCTCCTCAATGAATATATGAAATAACACACAGCCTTTAGAAGACCACTGACTACAGTGGAAAGATGCAACAACATATGTGCAGATGCCACACACACTGACAGAAATCACAATAAATGAAAAAGAGCATCTCATAACTAGCAATTTGTTGTAGGCCCTCTTTGGTGGGTTAACTGCAGCTAGCTGCCAGGTGCCTGCCCAGCAGCTCTACCATTCCCCCTCCTCAACAGGACTTGAGGAAAAAATACAATAGAAAAGTTTGTGGGTGGAAGCAAAATAGACTTCACTTGGGGAAATAAATTTGATTTCTCACTAACTAATAACAATGTAGGATAGTGAGAAATAAGAACCAAACTAAAAACACATTTCCCCCACCCCTCACTTCTTCCCAGGCTAATTTTCACTCCCAGCTCTTCTACCTCCTCCCCCACCCCAAGAGGCACAGGGGAATGGGAATATGGGGTTGTGGTCAGCTTATAATTTTGTCTCTTGCCACTCCCTTCTCCTCACACCCTTCCTCTGCTCCAGCATGAGATTCCTTCCATGGGAGGGAAATAGCTCTTTATAACATGGTTTCTTCACACATGCTGTGATTCTTCACAAAATGCTCCAGCATGGGTCCTTTCCATGGGGTGCAGTCCTTCAGATACTGACTGCTCCAGCATGAGTCCCCCATGGGGTCCCAGGTCCAGCCAGAAAGCCTGCTCCATGGTGGCCTCCTCTCCATGGGCTGGAGCTCCCTTCAGCATAAGTACTCTTGTTCTTGCATGGGGTTCTTCACAGGCTGCAGGGTGGATATCTTCTCCATGGTGGTCCTCCATGGGCTGCAGGATAGCCTGCCTCACCATGATCTTCACCACCAGCTGCAGACGAATCTCTGATCTGGTGCTTGAAGCACATCCTCCCCCTCCTTCAAAGACTTCAGTGTCTACAGGGCTGTTTCTCCCACATATTATTCTCACTCCTCTCTCCCAGCTGCTATTGTGCAGTGTTGTGTTTTTTTTTTTTTCCTTTCAAAAATATGTTATCACAGAGGTACTACCAATGTTGCTGGTGGTCTCAGTGTTGCCCTGCAGTGGGTCTGTCTTGGAGCCAGCTGTAACAGGCTCTGCCCAATATGGAGGTAGCTCCTGGCAGCTTCTCACAGAAGTCACTCCTGCAGCTCTTCTTTACCAAAACCTTGCCACATAAACCCAGTATACTCTCAAAACAGAAATTCTTCTGCAGTGGAGAAACCTAAATCTATTACTGAGATACACTGTGATTCTGTAAATACTAAAAATCACGTGAGCAGGAATATGCCTCTTAAAATTGCCACTCATATGTGCAAAGCAAAGTCCTGCTTAAATGTCTACAGAAGTGATGCTTCTGCAGCAACAAAACCACAATGACACTGCTTTTGAAATGCAGAACAGCAGCAGCTCTGTGAGCAAAGAAACCTTTTAGCTATGGCATAAACTAGCTATGGCATAAAACAGACTACATATAAGAAGTATTATTTAAACACAGTTATTTAATTATCCTAAAATGACAGGGCTACTCTATACTCCCAGGAACATACGGAATAGACGGTTTCATCTCGTTACCACCTAGTAGGCCTAGTAATTACCTACTCAGTTTCACCTATGTACATCTACCCACCAGATGGGTGGTAGGTGACGTAGGTAGGTGGTAGGTACCTGGTGACGAGGTATTTCCAGCCACCCTCTCCCCAAAGTTCTACAGTTTCCACTTTGACACCAGCTTCAACAGATAGAAAAACTGGTTTCCCCTGGTCAAAAAAAAAAAAGAAAACTCTCCCATCTACCTTCCTTCTTGGAACCTGAAACCATTTCCTATCTACCCCTGGTTTCCAGCAGAAGGAAATAATGGGTGCATAAAGAAACAGAAACATGGCACAGAAAATCTGATTTACTGATTTGAAGGACTGGAGGACAGCAGTGGAACGTACTGTTTCTGCAGTCTAAAGAAATACTAAGAAAGCGGACAGGAAAAGGTGCTATCTTTATTTCATTCAAATTTTACACTACAAAAAGGGGGACATGGAGTGTGAATTAAATATTGAGATAGAAAAAATAAAATAAAACCAAGCCTCAGAACAGAAGACCATAATTTCACACATGATAATTACACAGCTTTTCATCATGGTTGATGTACTCCAGATTTAGAGACCAAAGGATCAGATCAGAATGCAATACCTTCACTATGGCTCCCCAAAATCAGTATGACATCAGGCAGGCTTCAGTATGACTGAAGTAGGCCACAGTTCATGGGTCTAATTTTCTCCACTAGGAAATACATATATTTCTCATATATATACATATAGATATATATGAAAAAGCTGCATTCAGGAAAAAAAAAAAAACAAACAGAAAATGTCTAAGAACACCAGGTTGATGACGTGCAAGTAATTTATGGAAATTGTGCATTAGCCCTGACAATGACCACAGAACAGCTGTAAGCACCTGTGATGTTAGGGTATGTTCCAATATCTGGCAGTCAACAGATCCTAAGCAGACACAAGGATTACATCACAGAAAGCTTGAGGCAATTATTCAGTATTCTAAAAAATGATGATACAAAATGTATTATAATTAACCAGAAAATGGAAATTAAAATGGCTACGAAGGAGTGATCATAATAAATATGTGAAATATTGCTGGACTGTAGGAAACTACAGAGAAGGTAAAAAAAATGCTTATTTGTTTTTCTGCTTCTCCTCTTGTGAAGGTAGGCCACATTTCTCAAGAAAGTACATCCCAACGTTCCCAATTATGGATGACATCATAACATGCTATACTCCACTGGTAATTCCTCTTTCTACTCTTTCTTCCACAGATAGATTTCGAATTCTCCAATAGGGCTTTCAAAAGCAAGCAAAAAAAGGCCAGATAATACATCTACTAAAATTACTAAACTGAATGAAGGCTTGAAAACCTTGTACTAGTACAGGTTTCATATTCCCATCACACTCCAGAGGGCTCTAGATAATGCATAAAAGCTAGCATCTAGAGACTTTGCTACTTTGCTTTTGTTGGTGGTGGTGGGGTTTTTTTTTTTCACATGAAGTCACTAATTTCAGGTGATAAAATGAAGATAATCATAAAAGACCAGGATGTATGCAAGACCCCACCCGGAGTGCTGTGGGCAGTTCTGGAGCTGCCAACACAGCAAGGATGTGTAGTTGTTAGACTGAGTCCAGACAAGGGCCACAAAGATAATGAGAGAGCTGGAGCACCCCTCTTAATACGACAGGCTGAAAGAGTTAGGGTTGTTCAGCCTGGAGAAGAGGAGGCTACAGGGGGACCTTGTAAAAACTTGTCAGTTACTGAAGAGGCTACATGAAATCTGGGGAGGGACTTTTTACAAGGGCATGTACTGATACCTTTAAACTGCAAGAGGGTAGATTAATGTCAGACATTATGAAGAATTCTTTAGTGTGAGGGTGGTGAGACACTGGCCCAGGTTGTACAAGGAAGTTGTGGCAGCCCAACCCCTGGAAGTGTTTAAGGGCAGGTTGGATGGGGCTTGGAGGAACCTGGTCTAGGGGGTGGTGTCGCTGCCCATGCAGGGGGGCTGGAACTAGATGATCTTGAAGGTCCCTTCCAACCCAAACCACTCTATGATTCTATTATATGAAACTAAGCCACAAAATGAAGTTATTTTAAACCTTAAGTCAATTTGCACTATTATCTGAGAGACTACGTGCTGCCACGTAGTGTGATAGCTTGAAGAGGAGTTACTGTGTAATCACTAGAGCAAACTCTGCACTCCTAAGGAACTGTTCACTGGGGAACAGGTAGTCAAATGAGAAGAGAGAATTAAAAAAAATGCCACTTCTTACCAGCAGAGACTCTGTGTGTATGTGCACACACAGGTGAACAGACAAAATGCTGGGAAAGGAAGGGTACAGCACTATTCCTGTAGAGTTCTTCCTTCGAGGAGGGAATTGTTCATGTCCATATACTGACAAAGGTTTTAGTAATTATACCAAAGAATATAAAAGCTATCATAACTAAATTAAAACAGATCCCTATTTTCTCAGAAGTGCAGAGTGGTCAGAAGATTTCTGAGAAAGTGTATCAGTAATAGATTAAGTAGAAAATTCCCCTTCTTTAAGCATACCATTCCAAGAGAACAACTATCTCAGCAAGACACTGCTTTGTAAGCTCACTCACTTACTTATCTAATCTGAACACATTTACAGTTTTGGTCTCTAAAACATCCCTTGGCATTGGTTTCACAATTTTACTTTATGCTCTAATTTAAACAGGAAGTTCTTTATGTCTGCTTTAAACTTAATACTGTGCATTTAATCTAAAGCCTCTACCCACATTGTTCACTCTATTGCACAAAAACAGTTCACTATTCACCCTTTCAAAATTAATTCTTATACCTGTATCTCTCATGCTTGCCTTCAGACATCAAATTTTTGGACTGAGAAATCCTTACATATTAATGTTCCCTCACAAACTGTTTTGTTCCTTGATATTTTACTGAAGTAATGGACCCTGTTTCTCATAGTTTTATAAAGGCTTTTTCTGAGGTTGACAACCAAGCAGCAGAGATTTTCATTACAGGGTTACATAACCACACAATCTGAAAGGAACCTGTAATGTTCATTTGGTCCAACCTTCATCAAAGCAGGTCCAGTAAGAACAAATCATTCAGGCACTTGCCTAGTGAAGTCTTTATGATATCCAGGGATAGAGGTTCTTAAACCTCTCTGAGTCCCTACTTCACTTTTTGGCCTCAACCTTTCTGAAAAAGTTCATATTTATCAAGATAGCCCTTCCCACGTTCCAAATTAAGCTCACTCCACCTTATCCTGCCATTGCACTTCAGTCTGAGGCCTGTGCAAGAGCACCCTGGCCCTGAAGCTTGCCCTGGGCCAAGGCTTTTGCCATGCTACATGGCACTTCACCACCACCACACTGTAGTCTCCAGCAGATTCTGGGCCCCGTTATGTCCCTCTTGCTGCCATGCTACTCACAACTGCTCCTCTCTGAAAACTGACCACACAAAAATTCCCCAAACAAAAAATTTCAAATCACAATCTGTAGTAAAAATCTATAGTATTAAATGACGACCTATAGTAAGTAAAAGCAAGACAAACAAACTCCATCTCCTCTCCCAAATGATACGAGAACTTTGTCTTACTTTGACCAATTATCACAACAGACTATCAGTATTGTTTTAAAGCCTGCAGTGGTGTAACAGTGAAATGAATCTTCAAATACATTTCCACTGGCAATTCAACATAAATAATTATGAATGATTTTTGATAGAACATACATAACGTATGCTGTGTTGCGTATGCTGGGATGGCAGCAATGCTCCTTTGGCTATTGTGACATGGGAAGTAACGAGTCCCCAGAGGAGAAGCAGTATAGAAAGGTCATTTTCCTGAATTTAAAAATGTCATAATCTATTACAGACTACCATGGAATGTTTCCTAGAGAAACAGTACGGATACAGAAAAGTTTGCTGAATTTGATGTACAAGATAATAAAAAAATAAAAAACTTACAAGCAAAGGAGGAGCAAAAAATGCAGTACAATGACAGACAGGAGGAAAGCCATTATCAAAAGAAGGGCATTGCCAGCTTTACAAAGGCACAGCTATTCTTATACATTTTTATGAAGTGTACAGAGCTCAGTAAAGTGCCATTCAACTTCAAAACATGAGAGCTGAGCCTTACATTAATTATTGCGCATGTTAGCCAAAATTCAAGTTTATATGACACAGGAAGCTTCTAGGGTCCTCAGCGTCACCACTGAAATGCCAGGCCTTTTCTGACTAAACACTGGTTAGCTTAGAATGATCTTCTGAAGTTTGTTTAATCCAAGCCTCGCCTAATAAATTAAGAAAAAAATAGCCATCCCACTGACAAGAATGCTAGTGTGCAAGCTGCACGACTGCACCAGCTGTCCACCAAGGAAACTGAGAAAGAGGTGCTCCAAAGATAAAAAGAGCTAAATAACACAACAGCTCATGCTAGGTGTGATTGCAGCAATCTGGTGGCAATTTATTGCTGTATAATGAAGGCCCAGAATATATTGCAGGCAATGAATCAGAGGCTGAATTTGTCAGTTGTCCTAAAAAAGGAAATTAAAATCTGGTATTTTGAGTTCTAAAAATGTAAAAGAAACATTTTAAAAATTACATTAATAAGGATGTAGTTTCCTTGGAAATATTTGGATCTGTTGAATACCTAAAGACTCAAAACTTGCTTTGCCATATCTAAAAAAACCCAAGCAAAAAGTAATGCTGTTATATTACATCATTTTACTTAAGAGCCAAGCACCAGAGCACCATACTTTTGGAAATTATTCTAACACAGTGAGGTGCTTACAATTCCCTAACTTCTTAAAAGAAGTCTGATAGCTTAGTGGCATTTTTTGTTGATTTTTTAAAAAATTTTACACTACCACCTTGTACATTTTTATTGCCTCGATGCCAGAAATTCTATTAGTATACCAATAAACAAGCATTTGTGCAAATAAAGAAATGAAAAACATCCCACACATAAAAAAAATCACCAGCCCCCCCACCAGTCTCTGGCACTCTGAAATTACATTTAACAAAGCAGTTCTACCACCACAGGACTCTGAACACTGTTACCAGGGGATAATTTTTTTTTTTCTTTGACAGTGTGTCAGCGTAACTGTTTTAATGAGAGAACATGCAAACAACAGATTGCATTGATTTTTCTGGATAATTATCTGTATCTCTTCAAGGAAACCCTACAAATATTTCACACTGGTCCTGACAATATGCAAAAAGGGATCTCTCCAAACTGAAAAAAGGTCTTCAGTCCTGACTTTTCTTTCTCCTCAATGGCATTACTTCCCTGAATGTGGATTTCATAGCAGTGGGACTTACAGTAAACACTATGTATTCTTCTGTTGTCATAATAAGCAAAAAAACCTACAGAAGCAGGGAAGGATGACATCTGGTCTCTGTCACTGTTCAGGCACAAACCTAGCAGCATTATTTTGACAGGAATGATTTTATTATTTCATTACACTGAAGACCAGAATTTAGCCTCCTTCGCCAGGGATGAACACATCATTAAATTATTCCCATGGCTACACTGCTAGTCACTGTATTTTGCCCCTCCAATCATTAAGTCTATTTGGCAAGGTTAAACACCTTACCCACAAACACAGCCCTGAGTGTAAGTAAGGCAAGACAGATTGCCTAGACTGTGCCAAATGTAGCACTCATTGCTGGTCTTTCAAAGGAATCCATTTAATTATACTCAGAATTCAGAAATGCACAGTATGACCTGGCTGTGCTAAACCCCGCCCATTTCCTTCTTTAAAAAGCAAGCACTCAATTTTCAGCTGTTGGTTTAACACATCAGTTACTCCTCTGCAATGCTACCCTTAGCAAATTAATAAGCTTGTACAAAACCAAGAGTATATAACACCAAAAACTGTAACAAAATACTGCGTTTAATGCTACTAAGTGATTAACACCATGGAAAATATGCGTTACAATTTTAATTACTACTAGTTCAAATACTGACATAAGATGAAAACTGACGGAGAAGTGGTGTGTAAAATTTAGTCCACAGAACACAGTCGTTAATTCAACAACATTGAAAAGACTATTAACCTTGGATACTTTGAATATCTACTTGTACTTTTAAAAGTGATCTGAAATACCACAGGTTTAACATTTCCAAACAAACCAACTGTGCCTCACTTGATTTTGAGTGACCTGGCCCTCAGAGAGGCATTGACGAATTCAGGCACCTGAGTTAGATTGAGGGGGGGAAGAGTTTCCATTACTTTCTTTTACCAAAGTCCTTTGGTGATGAGAATTCACGTATCATACACCTTGGGCATATAGACAATATTTGATTTCCATTTGCACTGGACCTTCTAGTGTTTCTGAATAATTAGACCCCTTTGTATGTTTCAGCCATATGTGATATATATAGACCTGCATTTTTCATTCAACTCTATGAAAGGTGTTTTCTCACTAATTCTTGAATTTCCTGAGCAGCATCTTCTCTGGTAAACTCACTGCATCTTAAGGAATGTGTATTTTGTCCATTTGGGGCACCCTTTGCTTATTCTGTGGTGAATTAAATCTTCCCCAACAACCTCAGACATTTATTTCATGTTTCTAATTGCTTCTTTCCTCTCTTGTTCTTTTATTTTTTTGCCGAAACCTTCTTCTTGAACAGCTCCTATCTAGAAAATGTAACATTAGTTCTTGCAGATATCTGGTCATAAGAAACAGAAAAGGCTTTTTTCACTACCTAACACCTACATCTATCAGCAACAAATATCCCCCTCTGTGAAAGCTCACAATGGGCAAGCAAGAAAAAGTTTGTATGAACTCACTTCTTTCTGTGCACAGTCAGCTTTTTCAAGATCCAGACTCAATGGTATAAAAATAGAACTACCCAGCTTTGTTATTTGATAAAAAAAATTAAACAGGAATTTTAACATGCTGATTATTTTTAAATCTGTACTTTACTTAATTTTCAACAGTTGGTTATACTGTCAGAAAATAATAAACACTTAATTGTTCTGAAATGTAAAGCAAGAACTACTTTTTTTTTTTCTATCATCAATGCCCACTGACACCTGGTGTGTAGGCAAATTATGGCATCATATTAGATCTGGCTCTTTGTGTTGGCAAATACTAAAGCACCATGAGAGAACTAGCCCAGAACTTTTCTACTTTACAATATTTAGAGTGATTCTGAAAAGGAACTTTTCAAGAAAGGGGGAAGCAAGTTCTTCAGTATTCCTCCCAGAGGACTTCTCCTCCCATACCTAATATTTATTCTGAAGACTCACTTTTATTACTCGCAGGGAGGACAAAGTATCACCTGAAACCAAAGATTACCAGAGATAAATTTAATTTTCTTGCATTATCATCATCAGCTGGCTGGATCTTGTTACTGCATAATTTATTTCATTAAGTTATGAGTTATTTTGGGGATTTTACTGGCACATTGTAAATGGGTGAATTATTTATTCCAACACTTTGTTTCTAGTAACTGAAAAAAAAATGTGGATAAAGTATATTTGTAAATTCTGTTAAATTCTCATATGGTGAGAGGAGGATATATTTCACAGGATGTGTGGGAAGCTACCAGAAGAAAATGAAAAACATTTTTGCGAAGATTTATTTAAAGCCAAATTGCTTTCTACCTGATAAAAAGTACAAAGGTATAATACTTATCTGGTCCCATAAAAATGAATTGTTTCTTGATAGAATGTGTGCTACTGACAGCTCATTTTATTACTAGGAAGCTGTAACAGAGCAGGTATACGGGGTATTATAAGATAAATGGAAGGTTGACAGCTAATTTGAGCAACCTCATCAGCTAATATACTAATATAATAGATTATTTTTTTCTAAAGGACTTGCAAAAAAAACCCCAAAATCAAAACCAACAAAAATAAAACAAAAAAACCAGGTTACATCCAAAATCTAGTTTGTTTGATGTCTATCAGGACATTTTCTCTTCCTTCACACTGAAATAAACTACAGTTTACTTCAAAGACATTTCAAGGGAATATCGAAGAGTGTTGGCTAACAGTTCCAGATTCAACCCATTCCAAGTTGTCAGTTAATGTCCCAGGATCACTATCAGTTGCTTGCCTAAAAATTTTTAGTCGCTTTGACTTTGCTCGTTCTACTGTGAAATTTTTCTGATCTTACTATACTGGAAGCTTCTGTGCTCTACAACCTTGGTGCTGCCATGCTGCTAGCAGCATCTGACTTTGTTTTTCACAATAGAGCTAATGAAATAAACTCTATTGAGGAGCCCATATTCTTCCCCTCTGCTTGCAACGCGGTAGCTGAAATGCTCTCCTAGCATTACACTACATATTGCAGTTTGGCAGATTTTCCCTTCACTACAGGGGAGCCAAAGAAAAATGGCATACAAGGATGCAAGGATGACTAGGAATAGGGTGAATATACACCAGCCTCCAGGGCAGCTCTACAGCGAGTGTATTGGCCAAGAGTGCAGTTAGACCAGCAAAAGCAGGAGGAGATCTGCCAGAAACCCAGATGAGAACCCAGATGTCACTGATGGGAAAAAAACAAACAAAAAAAACAACCAAACAACAAAAACAACAGCAACAAAACCTGACAAATTTAAATTTCATACTACATAAAAAGAATACCCACCTTAAATTTTCAATACAACTGTTGCAGTGTCAAAAAATCCTTCAAACTGCCCAAATAAATACTGCTGTCAGAAATGTTTTACTTTTTTCCACACCAAAATTAGCACTCTCTGTCAAAACGGCACCCGTTTGTATTAACTTTACTAAAAACGTTATTTGCTCTAAATTGAGTACAAGTATCAGCAAAACTTAGTGGAGACTACATTCTCTTATGCCATATTATCAAGTAATCTATTCAGCAAATTTGATGATCATGACACAATAAATACATTTTCACCTTGTTTTCTTTCTATTATGCCATATATACTTCCAAATGAGATTCCCATATGTGCTGCTACCACATACAATTTTTTTCTGATCTCCCTTCAAAACATTTAAATGTAACCTTTACCCTTATAAACTGTCTTCTACAATGTCAAACTGAGACAGCTATGCAAGCTCAGAACTAAAGAAACAGCAAAGGATGTGCATGTTTCATGCATACAAAAGTTATGACTACTAAGAAAGTCCCGTTGTGTAAGATAACTGGACATATTTATCAAAGATAAAGGCAATGCAATTTGAGTGATTAGCATAACTGCAATATAGCTCTGTTTTAGAGTTACATATTGCCAACAACTACCAGAGATATTCAGGGTTTTTAATGCAAATTTACTAGCAAAGTCAGATCCTTGAAGCAATTAAATAAAACTGCTAGGAATAGCACACCTGCTTCCATCAGGACACTCCACAAGCCCTCTGTACTGGAACCAAACTTTGTTGAAGCAAATCCTCTTCAACCCAACAAAGAAGCAGTAAGGCAAAAATGCCAAGAGTCTTGCCTGGATGAACAAGGAGCTCTGGGACAAATGCATTGCTCTTACGTCAGGGGCACAGCTGTAGTTTATGGTGATCCTGGCCAGCCGTGGCCCACAGCTGATTGCCCACAGCTGATTGCCCACATCTCAAGGGCACAGCAGAAGTTTATCGAGATCAAGGCTGGCCGCTACCCGGTCGCCCACAGACAAACTCAAACACAAGCCTACAAAAGGTGGAAGCAAGGACATGTATCAAGGATACAGGAAAATTGTCCAAGCAGCCAAGGATCAGGTTAGGAAAGCTAAACCCCTCATACAATTAAATCTGGCCAGTAACATCAAGCAGAACAATAAAAGCTTATTTAAGGATGTCACAGACAAAACAAGACTAGGGAAAATTAAGGCCCCCTCTGGATCGAAATGGGAGACCTAGTTACCCAAGATATGCAGAAGGCTGAGGTACTCCATGACTTGTTTGCCTCAGTCTTCACCGGCAAGGGCTCAAGCCACGTTGCCCAAGTCACAGAAGGCAAAGGCAGGAACTGGGAGAATGAAGAACCACCCACAGCAGAAGACAATCAGGTTCAAGACCATCTAAGGAATCTGAAGGTGCACAAGTCCCTGGGACCTGATGAAATCCATCTGCAGCTCCTGAGGGAACTGGTGGATGAAGCTGCAAAGCCATTGTACCTGAGAAGCTGTGGCAGTCCAATGAAGTTCTCACTGACTGGAAAAGGGGAAACATAACCCTCAGTTTTCAAAAGGGAAATAGAGAAGATGTGGGGTTCTACTGGCCATTCAATCTCACCTCTGTGCCTAGCAAGATCATGGACTATATCCTCCTGGATATGCTAAGGTGCACGGAAACACAGAGATGATTGGTGACAGCCAATATGGCTTCACCAAAGGCCGAGTGTGCCTGGCAAACTCAGTGGCCTTTTATGACAGGGCTACAGTGATGGTAGAGCAAGTGATGTCATCTGCCCGGACTTCTGCAAAAACATTTGACACTGTCCTGCACAACATCCTTGTCTCTAAATTGGAGAGACATGGATGTGATGGATGGACCACTCAGTGGACAAGTAATTGGCTGGACGGTTGCACTGAAACGGTTGTGTTCCATGGCTCAGTGTCCAGGTGGAGCTCAGTGATGAGTGGCCTTCATCAGGGGTAGGTAGTGGAACAGGCGCTGTTCAACATTTTTTGTCAGTGACACTGACAGTGAGATTGCATGTACTCTCAAGTTTGCTGATGACACCAAGCTGTGTGATGTGGATGATACATTGGAGAGAAGGGATGCTATCCAGAGGGACCTTAAGAGGCTTCAGAGGTGGGCCCAAGCAAATGGCATAAAGTTCAAGAAGGCCAAGTGCAAGGTCCTGCACATGGGTAGGGGCAATCCCAAGCACAATCACCAGCTGAGCAGAGAATGGATTGAGAACAGCCCTGAGAAAAACAACTTGGAGGTGTTGGTTGATGAGAAGCTCAACATGAGCCAGTAATGTGCACTTGTGCAACCCAGAAAGCCAAGGCTGCATCAAAAGAAGCATGGACAGCAGGTCAAGAGTGGCAATTCTCTCTGCTCTTGTGAGACCCTACCTGGAGTACTTCATCCAGTCCCAGAGTCCTCAGCACAGGAAAGACCTTTTGGAGCAGGTCCAGAGAAAGGCCACAAAAATGACTGGAGAGCTGGAGAACCTCTGCTATGAAGATAGGCTAAGAGAGTTGAGGTTGTTCACCCTGGAGAAGAGAAGGCTCTGGGGGAGATCTCGTAGCGGCCTTCCAGTATCTGAAGGGGCTACAGGAAAGCTGGAGAGGGACTTTTTTACAAGGGCATGTACAGATAGGACAAGGGATAGCAATTTTAAGCTGAAGGAGGGTAGGTTTAGATTAGATATTAGGAAGAAGTTTTTTAGTGTGAGGGTGGTGAGACACTGGCACAGGTTGCCCAGGGAAGTTGCGGATGCTTCCTTGCTGAAAGTGTCCAAGGCTAGGCTGGATGGATCTCTGAGCAATCTGGTATAGTGGAAGGTGTGCTTGCCCATGCAGACAGGTTGGAACTAGAAGATCTTTAAGGTCCCTTCCAACCCAAACCACTCTGTGATTCTATGTTTAGCAGCTGATCTAAAACAATGCCATTAGGTACTGTACTGATCTGTGTGGGCCAACCTGCAGTTTGATGTACACCTCCAGTAACGCCAGTTAATTTCCTCAGAATAACTGGAGTTCACACCTACAGATTAATTTTTAAAACTCTGTGGGGATTAAAGAACCATTACCTTCATTACAGACAAAAAATAGGTCCTGAGCACAGATATTCACAAATACACATGAAAACCCCTCTGTATGTAAGGGATACACTATCTATGCAAGTGGTAGAGAAAACTGGTCATTTTCCAGACACTAAGTGTATTAAAAAGTATTTATCTGTAATACTTTCACCAATAACTCCTCTACTAACAAGCATGTTTTGTGAAACATTTTTTCTTAAGTTCACAGTATATTTTCTTTTTCTTGGTATAAATGTTCCCAGTCCTACCTGACTTTAGATATGCAAAACCACATTATTTTAACACTCACTTCATGGCACTTCTTGGTGTTTTGTTTGAATCACAAATTTTTGTAATATTTTCCTTTCGTAATGCAAAGTTTTTCACTGTGAGAGTTTTGTTAGTTTAGGTGTTATTTGAGATTCGTTTAGGTGTGTTCATTTTGATGTCTTATACTACAGTAACCCACTTCCTCTGAATAATTCCTTTTCCATTTCTTTAAATGGGGTGGGAAAAAAAAGTCTGACCTTAATGACACATTTAGAAGTATTTGCATTTTAACTGCCCCAATTAAGCTTCAAAGTTTACACCTGTAAAGCTAAGTGGGTTGAGGGACTAATACCTTCCCAGCTCAATTATTACAAGATTAGGTTAAGGGATCACCTGCATGTTGATTAGAATATAGTAATGGCACACTTCAACTTCAGAAAAGTCAAGCAGAAAGCTGAAATCACCAGCTTGTGGCAGCAGCAATAGCGAGATGCTTTTACCTGGGAGTCTTATCTTTTGCCCATAAACGTGTCATATGGTCATGCAGTCAAACATTGGGCTGAACATTCAACTTGTAAGTATTGTAGTGAAGAAAATTAGTCTTCTCTCACTTCAAATACTCATTGGATGGTTTTGCACTGTATGATTCAATACAGAATTTGATATTTCTTTCAGAAGATCATAGCTGCATTTTGAGGGCTGGAACTTCTAATAACATCTGCCAAGTTTTCTTTCCACCACAAATTATATGCCATTCCTCCTGCTTGAAATCAGACAAAGAAATAAGTATGGGGAGACAGTTTTAAAAGTGCATTAGAATGCACACCATCGTTTTCTTCCTCTGCCTCTCTCATTCTGTGAAAAGACCTTAAAGCCAGGTAAGTTTCAGATATATTTAGGCTAAAACTGTACTACATCACCATATTAAATACAGTGCATATAGCATTTATGAACTATTCAAGTACAGACATGCACAAATGTTGACAGAAAGCAAAATAAAACTTTCCTGCATACCTCAAATGTTTATGACCCCCCTCAAAACATGTTTAATCATAATCTCATATTGATTACAGAACACTCTGTATAAGATCCTTTAAAAAGTAACAATTCCTAGTGAGATCACTTTTTGGACTGAAAATGATCATGTGTTTTCTGCTGACTAACTAGTGCTGATTAAGAGTCACTAGCCAATTAGTCTCCTAACTAACTGCTTTGGAAAAAAACTTAATAAAAAGAAGACATAGAAACATAAGGGTTCTCTGTTTCACACAATTTTTACACACGCCCCCCATGCCATACAAATACGTGTAAAATTATTTTTTTTAAGATAAAAATGAACACAGAATGTTAAAATATTTATGATATCAGCATAAAAGGCTAAAGCTTTTCCAAACTGTCCCCAAAATGTTTTAAGCACAAAGCTAGTCCAGTTTCTTATGCCCGTGTACTGTCCAGAATGGGGATACTCATACTTTCAGATCTAAACCAACAGTCCTCAGATTTTGGTCTACAGGCCATAAGCATACTCCCAAATTACTTACTGTAGAAGGATAAAAGACTCACTGAAATAAATATTTCTTGCAGGAAAGCAGTTTTAGTGGAAGAATGTAAAAATTAAAAAGGATCATCCAAAGATCAGTGTATTTTTCTCATTTAGTCACACACAAATAAGATGTACAAGGAAGGCCTTGGGTCTGATTCAGTTTGATGTCTTCAATTTGTACAGTTAAAGATGTTTATGGGAAGGCTGTTTAACTATTATTGGTTTGAGCCTTAAATCTAAAAGGGTTAACTTTTGCACACCCTCAGAGGGTCTGATTTTCACTAAACCTTACTTACACAGAATAAAGATTTTTTTCTAAATGGATGTATTTGTTCATGCAAACAGATCAGCTATCAACATACGGAGCTGGAATCTTAATCAGAGTTCTGTGGCCTAGACCAATCTCATTTACAGGATTTTACATTTAGTTGTTCCTCCTACTACTGAATATTCTTAGAAGAACAGAAACAAGCTGCTGCAACAGATATGATGACTGCCATTCAAGGAAAATAATCATATTCATAATCGTACAAACAAGAACTACAGATGATGCTAATTAGCAAGTGTCATTAGACAATTAACTGACTGGGGATGTAAAAGCTGATGTGGTATCTACTTGATGGTGTGTCTGACAATACATACATCACATTTCACAGACGGCAAAGGAAGTATAAACCTTTACTTTCAAAAACTTTTGGTTTTTTTTAACTGCTGTTCAACGCAAGGCTTTCTTAGGACCAAGCCAAGAGAGAGGCAGAAATTTCATTTAACAGCAAAATACTAAGATATTCTGTATTCAGATGCAACAATATTTTGAAGGGTCCCTAAAAGTGAATCATGGCTGCAAGCTAAACCTAAATGGGTAAAATGCACAATGATATTCCCATCAGCCATAACCCACAAGATTCAGCAGATAACACCTATGTACTAGGAATTCTTGTGAGAAATGCTAAAAAATAATATTGCACTCTTTCTCTCATGTATCAGTGTGAAAAGAAAGAGTGTGCAGTACAATGGGAAACATTTCCTCCAAACACTGTTGCATTTTACAGGACAGGGATCTACTCTGGAAAAGAGCTGCAAACAGTTATTGACCAACAATTCTCTTATTATTTCTTATCTTGCAGGATACATACTGATCAGCAGTTATTTTTCAGACTCTTTCTTTGGCCATTACTTCAGGAAATCACAAAGGTGAGTAAGTTCTTGATAATGGTGATAATATACATGGAAAATTTATAGAGGAGAAGAAAAAATTAAGCTTCTGTAGCAACTTGTCATTTTTATTCAGATCTGTATTATCTTTACTATCAGAAAGAGAAGCACTGCCACATACATTAATCAGAGGCTCATAGCACCCGATTACTAGAACTCATGAAATACTTTTTTTCCTGTAGAAAGCAAGCAGTCACTGAAATCTATTCTTATCTTTAAAAGAGAAAAAATGTAAAATAAAGTTGTGATCTATTTAATTTCACTACAAATCGTTAAACTACTTTATTGTATATATTGTATATAATTTATATATATAATAAATTTTTAAACTGCAGGGGTTTCTTCAAAAAAAATGTCTTCAAATGACCTGCATACAATTAATTCTAAATGTAGTCTCTTAACTTTGTGACTGAAAAAAAGAAAACTACCTTAGTTTAATTAACTACTTAAATAAACGTATAATTGAAAATTCTTAAGATTGAATTATTGTCACAGGAAAAACATATTAACTCAACCCCCTCATATTAAATAACTAGCTATTTCTTTTAATGGAATTACCTTTTTTTTTACTTTTTGAAACATGGATTCAGAATATAAATTATTTTATAGTATTTTATAATCAAAAGATTATATAAAATCCTCAAATGTGAAGAACAGGCAAAATCTTCAAATTAATTTAAATTTATTTTGACTCTTCCAAAAATTAACAAAAATTGAAAGTAACAGAACACAAGTCAAACCTAAAAAAAGGCATAAATTAAACCTAGGCATGATTTTTGCATCACCTACTCAGCTCAATACAATAATGATTCACTTCTATATAACTACTATACTCCTGATTGACTTTAGGAAAACCTCCATACTCAACAAAACCTTAAAATACCTCAACACATGTAGTCAGAGCAGGCCTTAAACACTGAGATTTAAAAGGTTTGCAAAGGCGCATAGGTATTCAGCACAAATAAAAGACTTGGTAGCTTTTGACACCTGTATTAACAAAATATAGGCTGAGAAGTGATCAATCTATTTTTTGAAAAGGAGAGTAAGCCACACAAACATAAAGTTATGCAATACTGAAAAGAACAACAAATAAATTAAGCACAAGCAACATTTGAAAGGCCATTATTTAAAAACCAAAAATAAGACATTATAACAAAAAAACCTGGAGGAACAAAATGCCTTAGACCCTCTCTGAAGCAGGAGAGGAATTT
Source organism: Hemiprocne comata (assembly GCA_020745705.1). Taxonomy (NCBI): domain Eukaryota; kingdom Metazoa; phylum Chordata; class Aves; order Apodiformes; family Apodidae; genus Hemiprocne; species Hemiprocne comata. Next base: position 55,102,788 of record CM036616.1, on the reverse strand, counting down.
GTCCTAATGCACTACAGTGTTGCCTTCAGTGGTATATAATTCTAATCAAACGATCGCCTATGTGCTGTATACCTCTTAGACTTTACTGACATAGGACAATACAGTAAATATACAAGCAATACTTCTTCTCTTATTTCATCCTCTCTAACATGAATTTAAAGCTGCGCCACTAAATTAGTTTAAAAAAAGAATAGTTTAACATAAATTAAAGATAGAAATTAAATTAAATTAAAGAACTCTTATGAGGAAAGGACAATCACTACATTGTCCTACACAATTCAAGTGCAATTTTACTTAATCTGGGTGCTTCTGTATAATTTAAATTAATGAAAAAAAGCACAACATTATACATCATTAATAAACTTTTAAAAATATTAAACCCAGTATCAATTAAAGTAAAAATACTGAAACAAAATAGTCAGTAAAGGTTGCAAGAGAACTGCTACCTTCTAGTATGTATGTGTCTGCCAGAAAACGTGATCGTAAGGATTGGCTCTTTGAAACAGATTAATGGGAAGGCATTCTACACTGCAGTAAAAGGTCTGAACTAGAGTTCATGCATCCTTATCAGTTTGTTTCATAATTAAAACCGAAGGGGGAAAAAAATGAAAAATAGAATATGCCACTGCTGGTGGCCTACACAGTACTGTGTTGGAGAACATTGGAGTGTTCTGATTAGAAATTTCATTTTGGTTATTTCACTTCTGAGTGAAAGATACACTAAATGCCATATATTTAGCAAAAAATATGCCTTGTAACATCACAGAAACAATCATCACCCTTTAAAAATATTAATACAATAAGTAGTCCACTTATATGAACAACAAAAAACATATTAAAAGCTTTTGCTCTTTCGAGGACGAAAGAAAGCAATGGAAAACTATTTTCTGATTTGTACCTTTCAGCCTTATCACAAACCATGTAAACTACCAGCAATTCTTACCACCTTAATGAAAATCTAGTTCTGAGGGAGTAGCAAGTGTACAGAACAACCCACAACCAGTCTACAGAGTCCTTATTTTGGTCAGAACTCAAAATGAGTAAGAGTATGATTCATCATTCAATAAATATGGGAACCCACCTGTGCCCTACACAAAGAACAGTACACTCTGTGTGTCTGAGTGGACCCAGTGGGTTTGACTACACTTCCACACTCATAATGCTCAAATGGATCCTACAGATATATTCTGGTTTCACACTGGAAAAAAAGACCATGAAAATAAAGTTGATTTCCTCATACTAAAAATATCTAATTCAGTTCCTTCCCCTAGCACTTCACCAAAGTTGGTTAAAATCATACAAGGATTCAATGTGGTCTCAGGGTATTATTTCCCTCACAGTCCTTTGCATGAACACCTTAAGATTTTCAAATATTATTTCTTCAGAAAAATAAAAGAAAATTACTCCTCTTCCCCCTACATAACAGAAATGTAATATGATGACTAGGCCATAGAATCAAAATATGCCCAAAAGTGTGCACAAACTGCAGAATCACGGCTCAGTTTAGTAAGGAGAAGAAACACTTACTGCACACTTCTGACCCTTCATAGGTCAGGGGGAAAAAAAAAAATAATCAATCACATACTTGTGGCTTAAGACTTCTATATTTGGCACACTACAAATCTTAGCTCTTTGAACTTTTTGTTCTATTTCCAGCAATTTCTTGGGTCAAGCTAGGAAAAAGAAAAAAAAGGGAAAAAAAAAAGATAAAAGCTGCTTTGGTTTTTAAGGATAAGTATGTGCAATGGTCTATGATTTTAATTGTGAAAGTTTTATTCCCACACACCATCTATGTCTATATGTACAAGTCCTTGAACATTATCTATCCTATTACATAGAACTCAAGGTGACTTTAAGTATATTAATTAAGAATTACACTCTAGTAATTTTTAAAGTGGTTTTTTTTGTGTGGTTTGAACCCACACGCATCTTTCCTTCAGGATGCTGAAGGTTTTAGGTTACATATTAGGTTCTGCACAATCATATGTGAATACAAGAAATGCTGAAACTCTGTAATCTAAAAGTGGTAATTTGCATCAGTTTTCCACTTCTGAAAAAAAACCAAACCAAAAAAACAAAACAAAACAACCACACAACCCCCCCACAACAAAAAACACACCCCCACCCCCAATAAAAAACAAACAAAAAAACCCCAAAAACCAAAGATCAGCTTGCAGAATGAAAGCTCAGACATGTGATCAAGGCTAGAAATGTTATTAACTTTTTTCATTCTCCAACTGCTTTGTAGGAATTAAAGATTAGGTTTATCTTTGTGGAAGTCTTAATTTAAAAACAGTCAGAACAAATGTAATATTCCACATAACACCCTCATGTCTTAATCTCTAATATGCGCTCTGAGCCTACAACACCCTCCATTCCAACATTCCTCAAAATAAACTTAAATTACATAACCACCCAATAACACAAATCCCATAGTTGTTTCTTGGTTGGACTGGGAACCTCCAAACTAAACGGAGTCAACAATCCACTGAGTCGCAGCTTGTGTTCCAAGCTTAGTGCTACACTATTTAAGATGAAGAATCACTCTAAACCTCCTGTTATTTCTTCCTCTTAATCTATTTATGCTACCATTACTACATCTAGAGCTACTCACTGACTGAGACACTGTCCTGCAAGATTACATCTATGATTGCACACACGTATGCTCAAAAAAAATACTGTTCATCTTCCCAGGTAGCACTTTAGATAAAACAATCTATTCCCATATCTGCTTCCAAAACCCCTCCTCGGTGACCAATTATTATCTTTTTAAAAGCTAGGTATGTTTCTTTGTAAGAGCAGGATTATATACAATATCCTGATTTCACCTTATGCTAACAAAACTTTCTTAGCAGTGTGAGGTAGTCTTGACAGCACAAAACTGGACCACAGCATGGATTTTGTTAGCAGTAACTCTGTCAGTGTTCTTTCTGGAGCTGCTACAGCAGACTTGACTACACTGAACAGCTGACTGTCAGGAAGCAGCACAGTCACTTCTAGTCGTGTTCTGGCCCTTGAAGCTCCAATGCCCTAAGATAAACACAGCACCAACCAGAACAAGAATGCTCACTAGGTTGATTTTATAGCAGTCTCATTTTCAGTGTATTTTGGGGTGCAGAAAGGAGCGTGTGGAAGTGAGCAGAGAAAAGTTAAATGGAACTATTCCTGAAGGAAAGTTCAGCACATCTTCAATGCCTTACAAAACCAGGACTGCTAGTTAGTGCCAGTTCCTGGAACAAAGCAGAAAGACTATGGTGTGATGCTGTCACTGCAAGTCCAGAATATCATCATATGGACAAGAAGACTACTCTGATGCTATGCCCGTGATAAATAAACCATACAAGTATTTAAGTCCTGGAGAAGGATAAAGCAAAAATGTATGTAAACATAAAAGACCTGTGGATATTGTAAGGCTCAGAGCAAAAAGTCTATAGCAAAAATGAAATCACAAATTACTGATACTGAAATTTAAAAGTAAAAAAAAAAATTCCCAAGCTTTAATTTAAAACCTGTTTCTTCCATAATTTTTATTTGATGATTAAATGCACACTTTCGTATTGTAAAAAATAAACAAATAAAATCCAGCAATGACATCAGCTTGGCATTGTAAACTCTGAAGAACTGGGCAGTCATTTTGTGTGTATTTTAACATACAGGTTAGGACATCAATATCAGTGTCTACAGAAATGCGTCTTTTTCTGAGTAAATTTACCTTAAAATTAATCTGAATGAAAAAGTTAGTAACAGCGATTTGTAATTTCAGCCATAATTTCTAAAAGCATATCAAATTGACTAAAAGATGAGAGGATCCCATTCTATGACCTTGTCTCCCACCATCTATTAGTAGAAGAAAAAGCATTTGTGAGCAAAGGAAAATTAATATCTATGCCAAAATATGTTATTAAAAGAAAGACAAAAAAACACAAAACAAAAACACAAAAACAACAACAACAAAAAAAACAACCCAGAAGCTCCCTACATACAGTAAGCAGCACACAAATATTTCAGCACAATTTCTGACTCTACTGTTTCCCAAACAGATGTCTTCTGACCATATATACTGTAAGAGATCATCTTTACTTCTTGTTTCCAAGCATAAAGGTTTTCTTTTCCAAGATCACAAAACAGAATACAATTTTGTTCAGCTGCATCAAATACTGTGTTAAAAATGAATTTTATGCATACCCTATACACATTGCTAATCTTAAATTTATTATAATAAATACAATTTATCTTAAAGATCGTAATATTTTTGCATTGTACATGTAGAATGATATAAACATTTTTTCTCCCTCTGTAGAAGGAAATAGTAAAAAACATCTCTGCAATGTGGATTTCCATAACCCATAATCAGAAATCGAGCTGCAGGCAAGCAGCTTCTGCTTTTCATATGCAGCCTATACACTGAGGACATCAGAAAAGCATCAAGGAACTTATGAAAATACTCAATAGACTTGTTTTCTGTAAAAAGGGGAGAATTTTCCACACATACTTGTTAAACTTGAATGCTGATTACATCACTTAATTAATATATGGAAATCTAATGACTATAGTTTCAGTTGTCTCATTCAGCAATTATAATTGTAAAGCAGAATGAAATGACATTTTAACACACTGTTACTGGTATTCATTTCCAGTATCCTTGAATTTTAGAAAGCAAAGCAGACTTATGCAAATCAGATTTATTCATCAAAGGTACTCCATTAAAACGAAGTAGGGCTTTTAGTTTGGGGCAAGTACATGGATAAAATTTTTGCACTTCATAAACACTCAGTAATTATAAACACCGGTACAACTCTCTTAAAACTGTTCAGTTCTGTGTGTCCAGCTGAATTGCCCTAGAGAATGCAACAGAGCAATATGAAAAGCTCACCTTGAACAACTATTATTACCAAAACGTAATGGAATGTAAATATGTTTTAACTGTCTTTGAACTATGTGTCAAAGTCGATTTAACTCAACCCAGGGAATGAAATAAATCTTACTGTTTTAGAGTGAACAAGGGAAACTAGGTACTTCTCTGATGTGTTATGGTCTAAACAAGTAGTCTGTGCTGCAGGTGGGGAGCTGGTTGACAGGACATACCCAGAGGGTAGTGGTGAACAGTTTTTCAAACTGGCAGCCGGTCACAAGTGGGGTTCCCTAGACATCAATATTGGCCCCAACGCTGTTTAATATCTTCATAAGTCATTTGGATGACGGGATCAAATGCACCCCAATGAAGACTGCAAATACGGGAGTATTTGAAACTGAGTGTAGACAAGTAGACACTCCAGAAGGGAGAGCCATCCTCCAGGAAACCTGGACGGGCTGGAGGCATGGTCTAAAAAGAACCTTATGAAGTTCAATGAGGACAAATGGAAGGTTTTGCACTTGGGAAAACATAACCCAGAAGTGCAGCACAGGCTAGGATCCACCTGGCTGAAGAGCAGCTCTGTGGAAAGTCCACTTCGGGGTGGACAACAAGCTCAACATGAGTGAACAGTGGACTGCAGAGGCAAAGAAAGCCAACAGGATGCTGGACTGCATCAACAAGGGCATTACCAGCAGAGGTAAAGTCATCATTCCACTCTACTCGGTGCTCATAAGACCACACTTGGAATACTGTGTTCAGTTCTAGTCCCCCCATACAGAAAAAGATGGGGACAGGCTTGAGAAGGTCCAGAGAAGGGCCACAAAGATGATCAACGGACTGGGAAGCCTGCTGTGCAAGGAAAGGCTGAGAGAACTGGGTGGGTTTGTTCAGCCTGGAGAAAAGAAGTTAGGGAAGACCTTATTGCCATATTCCAGTACTCACAGGGTGGCTACCGAGAAGATGGAGACTCCCTTTCTACAAGTAGTCGCATGGAAAAGACAAGGGGTAATGGGTGCAAGTTACTCCTGGGGAGATCCCAATTGGACAGAAGAGGAAAATTTCTCATTATAAGAACAGCCAGACATTGGAATATCCTCTCCAGGGAAGGTGGTGAATTCCCCAACACTGGACACTTTTAAGACTCAGTTCAACAGGGTGCTGGGGCATCTCATCTAAACCATGTTCCTACCTAGAAAACAGACCAGATGATCCTTGAGGTCCCTTCCAACGTAGCATTCTATGATTCTATGATTTTCAGTGTCAAAGCACTAACTCTTATTGAACCTTTCCTTTTTAGGTGTTTTCTTCCAATGATGATACTACAGAGGAATTATTTCTCTGTATATGGTAATCTTTACATTCTACCTATTTCTGCCACTACCAATTTTCTAACCTAGCCAACTTTCCAAATCAGAAGTTTCACAATATTATTCAAATCCCGTATGAGCAATTTTTCTAGCTCCTGGTAATAGTGATATGCCAAGAGCATTTGTACTTCTTAGGTGAAACCAAGGTGTACATGAGGAAATATCACAGAATCACAGAATGTTAGGGGTTGGAAGGGACCTCAAAAGATCATCTAGTCCAACCCCCTGCCAGGCAGGATCCCCTGGAGTACATCACACAGGAACACATCCAGGCAGGTTTTGAATGTCTCCAGAGAAGACTCCACAACCTCTCTGGGCAGCCTGTTCCAGGTTTCTGTCCCCCTCACAGTGAAAAATTTTTTCCTTATGTTTACATGTAACCTTCTATGCTCCCAATTGCACCTGTTGTCCCTAGTCCTATCATTGGACATCACTGAGAAGAGCAATATTGTAGCATTTTGGGGAGTGTTAAAAAATCACATGCTATCAGTTGCAGGAAGTTCAGCTAGAGGCCAGTCACTACTGCTGAACCCCAGGAGTGCTTACTGTGACCTTTTCATTAATGACCTGGACATTGGGCAACGTACACCCTCAGCAAGTTTGATGATGACAGAAAACAGGCAGGAGTTGATTGGTAGGACAAATAGTTGTGCCACCCTTCAGATGAGCCTCAACAGGTGGGTGAAATAGGGTATAAAGTGGGGAGTGTAAAGACCTGCGGAGGAATCACACCAGGGAACAGCTGACAGGTAGCTGGACAGAAAGCAGGTCTTCAGAGAAGGACCTAGGGGTCCTGGTGGACCAGGAGTTGTACATTAGCTAGCAAGGTGCACTTGGAGTAAAGAAGACCAGCAGCCTCCTGGGCTGCATCATCATACTCTACAGACATTTCCCACTGACCTCTTAAATATGTGTGCTGGGTATTGAAACAATACAATTTGCAGAAAATAATGCTGAAAGAACAGTACAGTTCTGGGAATTCTACTGTAAAAACTGTCCAAAGAAGAAAAACACTGTCTTCTGCCCATATCTTAATGAAATACATACTTCTGAACTTTTAATTTAGCTGTTATAGATAATCAACTCAGAAGACATACACTCGACATGAATGCAATCATTAGAGAAATAGAAACCACATCATCAAATAAGAGAAGACCATTCAATAAACAGCTCCTCTTGTGCATAACCAGAAGCACACTACAAATTTTAGTTGTTCTGAGCTCTATGAAAATCTAAATTGCAATACCCATACAATATTAACAAAAACATTATTATCTATGAAAACCGAAATTCTAACAGCAAAGTAAAACTAAATACTGAGAAACTTCCCTCCATTGCCTTTGTTGTTGAAAAGACTTCTTGTTTGCTATTTGTTAGTAGGACATGTCTTTTAGCAGACAGAAATCTGATAAACCTGAATGAAAAATATGGAAAAACATTGTCCAGTGATGAATGTTTGACACAAAGAAGTACCAAATGGTCCCTGTGTAACAAGACGGATTCACAGGTGCACACAATAGATACAAAGGTTTACACAGTATTTCATCAGGAAATGATGAAGGAAAAAAAAAAAAGCACAATTAGTCCTTCCCTTTCTTATGCATTTGCTTCCAATTTGCAAACTGATCTTTTTCCTGTGCTTCTTTTCTAGAAGCAAACCTATTAAAAAAACAAAGGTAACTCTAAGTTCAAACCTTACCATATGCTTTACTAACTTAGGGCTGGAGGACTCAACACATAAGTCAATCAATATCCATAATAAGAAGGAATATAATTTGTGTAACTATTTGATATGTCTCTAACTTCCCCTTCATTTATAAACACATTTGAAGAAAGCACTGGTATGTTATATCTAATATAGCTACGCAGGTTCCATCCTTTATACCACTGCATTTTTCTTGGACCTTCATCCTCTGTTCCACTGTCTGAATCCTGACTGGTAAAGATATGACACTAACCTAATATTGTACCAAAAGCAAAATAGACTGTGTCCTTGCACTACTATCGTAGTCATTATGCCGAAAACCATCCTTAAACTTTTACAGTTGATGAATTTTCTCTGCATGATCATCTGAGCTACTCACTAAATCATGAGATTTTCTGGAGAGAGATATATATATATTAACACAACATATAAAAAATTGGTAGTACTGCATTTGCCTCTGAATATGTTTGCCATGGTTTGCACCTGAATCTCAGTGATTTCACTCTAATTGAAGATAATTATCTCCATATGCTACATGATCTGCAATGTCAGCTGTGAAGTGTGTAGAAAGTGCACTACTGTAATCTGCCTACTCCTGGGTTGCCCTGTTCTGCACACATAAATGATTTTAGTTGTTGAAAGGCAGCACCTGATGCTCTTTCAAATCTCCTAAGAGGCTCCTTTAAAAGAGTATTTCCATTTTTTCATTTAGTCAGAGTTTCAATTTTTAGTGACTTAACCAGAGTTTTCAGCTTGACAATCTATAGTCTGAAATCACAGAAAGTTGTTTTTTGTTTTGTTTTGTTTTTAATTGCTAAACTGAATTATAAAATACAGACTATATATATATATATTTATTACACAGGTATAGGAAAACAAAAAGCATAAGCCCAGGTTCTGTTTCCTTTGTCATGGTGGGGAAGGCGAAGTGTCGACAAAATCAATATAATTGGAAGATAGATATGCCTTATCTGCTGTACCACAGCACCATAATCCAAGTACTTACTCTCCCTATTCCTCCTACTCCCCATTTTCTTTGTTGTAATTTTGAAGTATCTAGTGAACAGAAAGATACTTGTTTAGCCTGTTTTTAAAAACTGCAACAATGAACCAGCCACAATCTCTGTAAGCAATATTCAGTCATCCTTAGCAGGTGAATGCCTTTTCTAATGCCTAAAAGTTCCCAGCAGTAGCTGAAGAAAAGCACTCCAATGCAAGTGGACACTGCAAATTATAAATTACATTTTTCCTTGAATAAACTGAAAAGAGGGGAAAAGTTAAAAAACAACCTCTTTTTTTCTGAATACTAGACAATTCCATTTCTTTGATTTTTTTTCTGTCAGCAGAGTATACATCCAAGATTTGTTACCCTTGTGCAGACTCTCCAATTTATTGATGTACAGAACCACATTCCTCTAAGGAAACTAATAACTAACAACATTTCCAAATTTTAATTGTTACTTCTTCTTTTTGAATTAGCTCACTATGCTTCTAATGTTTAAACATCCCAGCTTTCAGATATTCCACTTTCATTCCAACTTGACTTTTGCAATGGCTATGATGTTTTTAAGGATTACTTTAAGATGATATTAAGAATTATTTTAGGAGTAAATGAAAAGTTAAGACTGTCATCATAAAAAAACAAAAAAATTAAATGGAAACTTTTCAAGTACCTCCAGTTACTACTGTGGAATTTTTATGAACTATTACAAAAGTCTGTCTGACATATCTGAAGACACGTCTATGACTCTAAAAATATAAAACGTATGTTCTAACAAAGCCTGAACAATTCTGCCCCCTGGAAAGCCTGGCTGTTGGCAGCTGCTGGAGGCAGCACCAATACCAAATTCAAAATCAATACTAAAACTTAGAACCTCACCCATAAGTTAAAAATAACATTTCCTCAGCAACATAAAAAAAAATAATAAAAAAAATAAAGTAGATGTATCTATCTCAAGGATATTCTGCTGGATACTGTTCTGTTACAATTAAAGTTATGATCATGATAAATGATCATTAGAAAAAAATCTGCATGCCCTTGGGCAAGTCTGGGTAGCACAATATCAGTAATATTTGCCAAGAACCAACAGCTTAATCTCCCGCATTATTGCAACTGCAACTTACCTGCTTTTTGTACAGGAAGAAAAAAAATGTACAAAGAAGTACCAGGAAAAGCAGATTAAAATGTAAATTTCAGTATATTTTCCAGCTGTTTCTTCTAAAAACGCTTCTCGCAACTGCGCAAGTGTCGGGGCTAATCAAGTAAAAACATCTGGAGTAGCATACATCATTGCCTTTTTAAGCTGAAGAGAGACTGTGCAGTTTATAGTAGTATAAAGTTAAAAATTAACATGATTCAACATGTTACTTCAGAGAGACAAGAAGCAATGTTCAGGGCTGTCAGAACAGAGACCTGGAGAGTGCCAGATTGCCACATACAAGAAGGACTAGAGTGCTGAGAAAACACAGAGGACAATGAATTTGTCATCTCGCAATAGTGGAGAGGCAGTAGATTTACTCTGCAAATCTTAGAAAGTCTTTTTTTCATTTTCACTGGTACAACTCCAGTTAATTCCACAGTGTAACTTTGGATGTAAAAGAATCAGTTGAACTATCCAGAAATGAACTGAATCAGAAATTAACTAGACAGTATCTTCTCAGCAGATAAACATTAATTTACCACATCTGAGAATGTGACTTCACATTTCAAGTTCAACATTTAATTGTTAATTTTCTTCAACACTAAATAATTCTAATTCTTTCTAATCTGAGTAGTACTATATAACAGCAAAATGTCTGGAAACAGATCTGGATTGGCAAGTAATGTTTAGTTAACATCAACTTCTCCAGTTATTTCAAGGAAGACTAACATTTCATTAAAATACATTAGGCTTCAATGCCGAAATGTTCCTTGCATCCTCAACAGTTTAAAAAAAAGCTATTTTTCCTCCCTTGTATGGTCCTTCTCACCATTATCCTTCCTCCTCCACACCTCTAAGGCTTTTCTCCACTGTTTCTCCTTCTTGCAACAACAAGAACAAAAAACAACTACAAAAACCTTCAACCAACAAAACAAAAATAATAAAATTGAGTCTGGTAAAGGGATTGAATGAGGAGAAAATGCAGTTACTGTACATAGTGAAAAGCTGTCTGGCAGTAACTACAAAGGCCAGTAGTGCAATATGACTGCCAAGAACAACTAAGCTGAATCCCCACGTATTTCAAAGAAATTCAGCAAAATGAAAATGGCGAAGAGTCTTGCCAATCATTTTACTATAAAATTATCAAATTTATATTATCAAATTCCATTATCAAATTCCAGTCTCTGATTTAATTTCAAACTACCCTGTGAAGCACTGGTCTTTCCAGTTGTAGTGTGTAAACGGTAAGATGTTGATAGTGGAGGTGCTCCGCAACGGTCCCCTTGATGGCCACAGCTGAGCCTGTCAGCCATGCTGGTGGTGCCTCTGTGAGAATGTATTTAAGAAAGGGCAAAACACAGTAAATGTAGAGGCAAATGAGGGAAAAAAAGTAAAAAACAGCACTGTGAGCACCACAGGCAGCAAACAAGGAGAGGAGGAAGTGCTTCAGGCAACCAGATGGGGACCACCTGCTGCTCATGGAGGAGAACATGACGGAGCAGTTAAATATTTTCTGAAGGACTTGAGCCATGGGAGGGATCCCATGCTGGAATAGAGGAAGAGGGTGATAAGTAAAGAGTGGCAAAGAGAAGCTATGGAAGTGAAGATAATCCTGGGAAAAAGGGGTGGAGAGGTGGGATGAAGTTATTTTGTTGGGCTTTTTTTGTCTTTGTTTCTCACTATCCAAACATATTTTAATTAGCAATCAATTAAATTCATTTTCCCCAAGTACAGCCTGTTTTGCCTGTGACAGTAATCAGTAAGTGACTCAGTGACTCGACTCATGAGCCTTCTTCATCTTATTTTCTGTCCCTTCCCTGCAAAGGAGAGGAAACAAGAGTGGCTGGGTGGAGGTCCGGTGGCCAGCCCAGGTTACCCACCACACCATTATACATAGGAACCCATACTCATAGGATAGCCAGATGAATTTAACACTGTCCTGCTGTGCTGAGGATTTTCACTTGAGAACTGCACAAGCCAGCTAGTCATACATCTTTTTTTTACTGTGAGGCCAAAACAACTTTCACTTTTTAAGAAGCAGAATTGTGTTGATGCATTTTGCAGAAGTGAGCATCATAAGGTTTTTTTGTTTAAAGCAGTATGGGTGGCAGCCACCATGCTTTCACCTGCTATTGTTTCCTAAATAAATTACAAATGAAATGGCAGTATCTCAAAGGCAAAACTGTAGTTCTCTTATGAAGGTTTTGACTGGCAGCTAAAAATTTGATTTTTAGTCCCTCCACATGCAGATAGACAGCATTCATATTTCAAGTACTCACAGGTTTGTGTACAGGGTAATGCAAGAGGCAGGTCAGATGAGGGGTGGTGCAGTTCAGGATTCAGCTGTTTTGGAGGCATGGTGCAAGAAATGGTTCCAAAATGCTCTTAGCTACGCACGTACACTGCTTCCTTTATACATAGCTGCTGTCATGGGAGGACAAAATAACCACCATTTAGGTTCTACAGTCAGTCCGTGTCAACCAGTATCTGAGGTGAGACTAGCTAGTTACCAAAACTAGTTACTAGTTACTAACTAGTCACCACTAGTTACCAAAATCAACGCCCTCTCCCACTTCTTTTTTTGTGTCAAATATGGGTGAGGGTGTTCTTAGTAAAGTTTAGTTTGTCTAGTGACTCTTCATAGGATTCTGAGCTAACACCTGAGCTAACACATATGAATGTCATATATTGCTAACAAGCAACTGTAGCTGAGACTTTACAACACAACAACATGATGCTATCATAATAACAGCATCAGAAAAAGTACTACCCGATACTATTGGCTGCTACAGGTCTACAATTTTTTTAATTATTGCAGTCCTACTCCTTTCAATGTTAACAGGAAATGACAGTCTTTAAAACTTGGATTTCCTTAATTCTGCCATTACTGGTTCAGTTCTGAATGCCAAATGGTTGCAGGTGTAACATTTCAAACTTGGTTTAATATGTAGGTCAACTGTATGGTCACTTGTTCATCTCCTCCAGCTTAGCTGATGCTCCACCAATCTGAAGTACTATCTTATGTGAGCTATAATAAAAGATTTTCTCATTTAACAGTACTTCAGTAAATCAATTCAGTTTTGCAGGATGCAGCTCTCCTTTTCATTTGAAAGCAAGTAACTCAGATACATTCTGGGAGGCCATATATTTAAATTGTCCCTAATACTTATTACCTATTTGAACTTCTTTGCAAAAGTGGAAGTTATCAGAAAAACATTAAGATACAGGAACATCAATTCAAAACTCTGTTGTGTTCTCTCCTAGCTTTATATTTGCAGAGCCTTCACATGCTTTTACAGCCTCTACAAATTTCTTGCTCAGTATGAAGATACAAATTGCACACTATGATATTGTACAAGCCTGGAATGAATAATATTCTTTACTAAATTTTCACATAGGGACAGATGGCAAAAAAAAAAATCACTACTTAGTTGTGGGGAACAGCCTGTGACATTAGTATTATTGCTAATGAAAGTTTATCCAATGGGAAATGATAGGAAGTTAGTAAGAGCAGTATGAATGAATAGTAACATATACTGGCATAGCAAGAAGGCAACCATTCAGAGAAATTACTGCAGTATCACAGATCTCAAGAGTATATGCTTCATACTGCAGCTGTAATACAGTACAATTGTTTTGTTAATGCTCTTTTTGATACTAGGTTGTACCTATGGCAGAACAAGATGACCTGATTACTAGAAAGTTTATGTCTATGAAGACCACAACTGAAAGTCACTATAGTAAATGTCAGGTTACTTGAACTCTGTTCAACTCTTTAAGATTCCTGTTGTTTCACAGGATTTATTTTAATCCAGTATACTGTGGGGGAAGTAAGAAAGAGAGGCAAAGAGAAAAAGCACACACATTTTAAATGCATTTTAAATCATAACTATAAATGTAAGGATTTCTTGACCTAGAACTCAATTATTGAGGAGGAAAAATGAAACGTGTATTCATTAAGTAGTACATACATAAATGTTCTTGTAACACTGCCAGAAAACAGAAATTATTCAGTGCCTTCACCTTCTCAGCTCAGGATTAAAAACATTAATTGTATTATTTGCATGTAGATTTAGTAGAAATTGGTGTCAGAGAGATAAGAACTACTAAAATACCTGATGGAATTTATAGAAGTGATTATGCTGAGGTGCAAATAAATAAATTAAATTAAAACTAATTATGCTAATTATAAATCAAGCCAAATACCTACAAAGAGTTTTATACTGACAGCAATCAGATTGCAAGAAATCTCTGGGAAAATAAGCTGTAAGGTAAGGTACTGGCCAATCAAAGAAAATGTTGTTAAAACATCATACTTTTGTTTCTCATAGGAAGGCTTTAGAAGAACTCCAAGAAACCATTCTCTTACTCAAGAAAAAATCCTTCTATAGTGTTTTTGGTATTATTACTCTTGTTATGAAGTTATAATATTGATTGATATTTAATCAGACTTTTAATTAGCCTGATGAATTAGGCAACAAGTGACATTCACATGTTGGCAGACCCTTCTCTACTTTATCCTTGTCAGATAATGGTTTCACAAATGTCAAATAATCTTATGAGACTTGTTATCCTTGAAGCTGTATTCCTTGGTGTATTCATGTACCAGAGCTCAACTCAGGCCCTCAAGATCATGCTGTACAGATTGTAAAAGTTCTGTGTGGGTCTTTGCTTCACATTGCTGCATGACACAGTTTACTTCCTGATACCCATATAAACATTGCCATTATAAATGTTATCTTAATAGTAGTATCCTTATGAGGAAAAAAGAAAAACCTCATCATCATTACAGCATACCTATGGTCCTAGTCTGTGTGTGTATATAATTTAGTCAGCAATTAATGCTGGATTGTCTTTTAAAAAATTATGAACTATATTCTTAGAATCACCAAAAAAGTCTGTTGAACTACAACTCCATATTCCAGTTGTTAGCTGGGTTCCCAAAGCAAAGACTTATGATCATGTCCAGTGCTGGTTCTACACCAGCACATGCTATCAATAACTGCTCACTTTGGAGACACGAAAACAGAGATTTCAAAGACATTAAGTTCCTAAAGACTCTGTGAAAACCAACAGCGGCTGTTTATGTGGCCTCACTAAGGAAGAGTTGGAGACCAAATTTCCCCCTTTCAAAACACTAGAGTTTTCACAGGGGAAAACGGACACTGGGAAATAAAGGCATCTTAGCTGCAGGCTAACAGGTTAACTTGCTTAAAAATACAGGAGAATTGACAATTTCTGAGACAGTTCTGTCTAACTGTATAAAGACCTAAATATCACAACTTCTGAAGGAAAAAAGTATGCCAGGTTAGGCACCACTGTGTGTGTGAGCATCAACAATGACACACACACATACATATCGTAAAGATGATAGTACATTGAAGTTTTCTTTTGTACCTTGGGATCTTGTTCGTAATGTTCACTGCCATCATGCCTTCAGTTTAGAAATGTGATTCAGCAATCACTGTCTCACTGACATGTCAGCATGTAAAACAGAACAGCTAAATTTGAAGATATTAGGATTTCATTACTCTCTTCTTATTCAAATGCTTCATCATCTGTCAAAACATGAATATGAGAGTTCAGAGGAGGTGTTACCTTTGGTATCTATTGTCTAAAATGTTTTAGTGAGACTCACAATCTATTGCGTATTTTAGATATACATCTTTGTTTCCTTTCAGGAGTAATAAGGAAACTAGCGCAAGGGCTCTAAGAGTATTACCTGCTGGCAGGATGTGACTACGGGGGGTAAGGTCAACCAGCCCCCATCCCCACAGAAGTGCCCACTGCCTGTGGCTGGAGCTGTTCAGCAGCTGCCCTGCTCTGGCAGCTGCCCTGCTCCCTGGCGGGGCAGTGGGATGGCCCTGGATACCATGTCCTGCCCTGCCACCCCCATGGGGACATGCATTTTTATGCTTAAAAAAACAAGAATGCTCTGGGGTGACTTTATAGCAACCTTCCAGTACAAGAAGGGGGCCTACAAGAAAGCTGGGGAGGGGCTTTTCATCAGTGGTTTTACACTGAAAGAGGTGAGATTTAGGTTAGATATTAGGAAGAAATTCTTCACTATAAGGGTGGTGGGGTACAGGAATAGGTTGCCAAGAGAAGTTGTTGATGCCCCATCCCTGGAGGTTTTTAAGGCCAGGTTGGATGACTTTTTGTGCAACCTGGTCTAGTGGTAGGGGTCCCTGCTCATAGCAGGGGGCTGGAACTAGATGATCTTTATGATCCCTTCCGATCTTAACAATTGCATGATTCTATGATTCTATGAGTAAATTATATGTGGCCTTAACAGGGGCTATAAGGCAAATCGAGTTGAGCTGACCGAGTCTGATGAAAATGGCATCCCTTCTCCCCCTTTTTTAATTCTGAGAATCAGTAGTCCATTATACACATAAATTTGCCTGTGTAACATATTGATCAGTGAGGGAAGTGATAAAACACTGTAAAGAGAAATATGAGTCCTGTGGATAATATTACTCCTACTCAACACAATGAAACGGTGATGTTTTGAAATGAGTACATTAAACTTAATTTGTCTCAAGTTAAATGACTGCTTGCAAAGCCCAGGACAGGCATCATTTCAGCACTGACATCCATGATGTACAATATAGCTACATAAATTTCAGGTTTTTTACACTCATAATGGCACTGATTATAATTCTAGGGAGGATGTAAGTTACTACTGTAACATTGTGCTCAACTGCAAAAGATGCATAACACCTACACACATTTTACCATTCCCTCAGTAACACAAAGTTGAGAGCAGTGTACACCCTGGGTAAGATGTTGCCTGTACAGTGCAAAAATAACAAAGAAGTTTTGCTGATTTGGAAACTCTTTGTAAATATTAATAAATAATCTTTAAATTTACAGCTAATCAAGAGTGAAATAAGATTCCCATGTAAAATGTACAAATGCAGGGGCATAGCAGTATGCTCTCTCTAAAGAAACCAACCTTCCTTATTGCCTTCCCTAAAACTATCATGCTTCAGTTTCAGCTTCACAACAGGCAATGCACTGAACACACTTATCTCATTTAGATTTTACTGTGACTGTTAAAACAAAATGAGATTGGTCTAAAGGGACAAACTGCAACAAGCACGCTAAGCATTTGCCTTAAACAGTAACAGAGAAACAGACTTTACATATTCTTGCTACTATGGGGATCTTTCTGATTTTTCCCTTCTTGCCATTTACACCCTGGAAGCATCCTGCTTTACTACCAATGCTACAATTAGTACTCATGGCAAGCAATTTTCTGAAGCTAACCTGCCAGAATACTGCTTATATTGACTGCAGATAGAGCAGTATCTATCTCTTTCTAATTCACTGCCCTGAACCCGCTCACTGCAACAGTGGAAGGTAGGCTTTTGGGGGCAACTAGCTTGTAAATTGGTGAGGTATGTCATCTAACCACATCCACAGTCACTGAAGATGCAGGAGGAGGGTTGTACACCTTGCTGGAAAAGTAGGAAAAAGTGAACAGAAAAGCACAGGAAATGAGACTCGGTCAAAAAAAGGAAATCTCACACTCCCAAGAAAGTGTAATAATGTTTATTACTGTGAATGGCCAGACAGTCTCCAAGATCAGAAAGATAGATTTGTTCCAGAGAACAGAGATACTATTCAGAACATCTAGAAGGCATCAAAGGAAAACTGGAGATAAAAGCTAAAAATGGCCCACTGAGACTGGGTACTCTCAGACACCCTGGACCATGCAAGTACAGAAAGGCAGGACTCCCCAACAGCCAACACAGCATGTCAGGGGAAGAAACAAAGATTTTCCAGTTCAAAGTCAATGTTAAATACAATAAACATGGCTTTTATTTTGCTCAGTCAGTTAAACATTCCTGGGCCGCATCAAAAGAAGCGTGGCCAGCAGGTTGAGGGAGACGATTCTCACCCTTTACTCGGCTCTCGTGAGACTCCACCTGGAGTGATATGTCCAGGTCTGGCCTACCCAACATAACAAGGACATGGAGCTGTTTGAGCAACTCTAGAGGGCCATGAAGACGGTAAGAGGGCTGGAGCACCTCTCCTGTGGGGACAGGCTGAGAGAACTGAGGTTGTTAATCCTGGAGAAGAGAAGGCTCTGGGGAGACTTTATGGCAATCTTCCAGTACCTGAAGGGGCCTACAGGAAAGCCGGGGAGGGATTTCTTACACAGCTGTGTAGTGATACGTCGAGAAAGTTTCAAACTGAAAGAGGGTAGATTTAGATTAGATATTAGGAAGAAGTTATTTAGTGTGAGGGTGATAAGACACTGGAACAGGTTGCCCAGAGAGGCTCTAGAGATCCCTCCCTGGAAGTGTCCAAGGCCAGGCTGGCTGGGTCTTTGAGCAACCTGGTCTTGTGGGAGGTGTCCCTGCCCATGCAGCAGGGTTGGAACTGGATGATCTTTAAGGTCCCTTCCAACCCAAACTATTCTATGATTCTGATTCTCACTCAATAAATCCTAAAATGTAATCACATTGGCTGAAATGAAGTGCAAACCCAAGGTACCCAGGCAATAACACGGCATACTTCAACTTTGTGGGGCATTTTGACAAGTGCTATTACTTCCAGGATGCTCCCAGGACAGGACAACACACTTAGATATTGGTAGGTCCATGGGGACCTGGAGAACCAGTACCAGGAGGGTTAGAGCAGAACAAAGTGCCTTCCACTGGCTAGAAGAGGAAGGCTATCTGGCATCTTAAAGATAAGGGGAGGTGCACAACTGAATTCAGACAGTCCCCAAGGTATCTGGGATGGATACTTAGTATAAAAGTCTATAAACCTGAGGCCCAGTAAATGGAGTCTTAAAAGCAATTACTTAACTATTTGATAGTATGATCGTAGCTAGTTCCAGTGGTTCAATGTAGATATTTTATTAATGTATTCTGATATAGACTGCAGAAGCAATTTTTTTTTATATGTTACTGCTTCTTAGAGTAGATGGCTTGGTCAGCTACAGTGTATGAAAAAAAAAAAAGCCTTTGCTATACAGAAGTTATTAGTTGCCTTTTAACTGCAGGGCACAAACAGTATAGTCATCACTGTCTGACTAAAATATCTGTATCCATATTAAAGAATATAACCCTACTCTGTCTAAAAAGTTGAAGAAATTTCAACATATTAAAATGTATTTCAAAAAATGGAAGAAAAAAAGGAAAATGGGGTTGTACCCAATGAGTGGGGAGACAAAGTAACATGGCAGTTATAAAGAGGCCTTCAAAGTTCATGTATTTCTAAAAAAAAAAAAGTAAGCAAAGTGACATGAGAATAAATTATTTATTAGGGGTCAAAACCAGTAACAGAAAATTGTTTTAACCATACAGAAGGAAAACCAAAAGTATCACCAGCCTGGATTCTAAATAAACTAGAAGAAAAAATTCTGTGGACGTAACTGCCACAGCTGATGACTGAACTTTCTAGTTTTGCTGTGATACTGCTCCAAGGTCTCACTGAAAGCACGCTGAAAGCAGAATGCTGCCTATTCCGTGAACAAGTAATGGACTTCCATATACAGGCCTACCAGGAGAGCACTCTTCTCTAAAACTAAATTTCCTTCTCCCAGTAGGTGACAGAAATTCAGTCATGCAGGGAGCAACTTTTCCTCTCCCAGTCACCATTACAGACTGATTGACTGAGGAGCTGTAACTATTTCTCATGAAACTACCTACCTTTTCCTGATGATTACATGTTACATCTCATGTTATCATTGCAGCAGGGGGGCAAGTAATCACAAGAAACAAAAAGGAAACTATTTTTTGATGCAGTTTCTCATGAGGATGATGATGACAATTTGCCCCTGAATAAAATGAGGAGGACCACTGGAATGCAAGATTTACAGTTAACACTATTCCCATGAAAGCTGCACTCATGGAAGTCCACAGGAGAACTGCACTGTAACCTTTGATGCCTTTAAAAAGAGAGAGCATTGTGCCTATTCAAAAAACACCAACACTGTGTTACAAGTCTAACTTGCAAATCATTACACATTTCTATCAGTACATTTTTGGTGTAACTCTAATACATAATATGAAACTATTTCCCAGGTTATGATTTGCAATTTCAATATTCCCTGAAAATGTCTTGGAAAGCAATTTTCTTCCAGAGTTCCAGCAAACTTGATGTGCCAATCTTGAGAAGTTCTCATCCACATTTCCAGAGGCAAATAATGGTTACTGTATATAAACCTTCTGAAGTCCTTTCTGCCAGCTTTCTCTGCAGCTTCAAACAATGGAGGTTCCTAAGATTAGATGGCCATCTCAATTGTAAAGGTGCTGCTTTACACTATCTTAGATCCTGCGCTACAGTTTCAGTTTTTCCAGCATGTTTACATTTAAAAAACTTAAATTTTTATATTTTTTTTTAAAATAGTGCTTAGCTGAGTCTAATCCATGCAGCGCTTCTGAGGACCATACACTTTAGTATGGTCATCAAAAAAAAGGAAAAAAAATAAAAGAACAGGCGCATGACTCGTAAACCCTCCTTTGGGACACAATGACTACTGGGGAAAGATACAGACCAAAGAGGAAGTAATTATGAAACTGAAGCCCTGTGGCGGGAAATGAGCAGAATAAAGAGATGGTTTAGTCCAGAGAAAATAATATCCACAACTGCTACATGACAGTAGCCCTCAAACAAGTAAACAGTACATAAGAAAGTAAAGGAAAAACCTGTTTTGTCTTCATACTACAAGCAAGACAGGAAGTAGTACTAGTAATGCTTACTTTACAGCAATGGTAATGTGTTCAAGGTAGTAAGAAAATTCTCACAGTACAGACAGGTACTGGAGTAGGCTGCTTAAGGAAGTTCTGTTGTTTCCATTGCTGGAGACTAAATGCTTCCCAAGAATAACTGAGATACAGGTGGCAGAGGAGAACATAACCCGTTTAGCCATATTTTTTAATCATTCTATAAAGATAGTAGTCTTCGGTTTGAATTATCCTACTTCTGGCTATTTCTATGTTTTAAATTACTCAGCTTCTTTAGTATCTCTTCATCAGCTAGCAAAAGGTTCAAGTATCTATAGCATTTTTGGCTTTTGCTCCATACCCTTGTGTGTTAATATCAGCATGTTGTTGGTTGCACGTTAGCACACTCTCAGTGTATCTCTAAGGGTAACCAGTGGATTCCTATCAGCTTCAGGGAGAAAGGGGGAGATTTTTAACCTTAACTGGAAATTAAGTTAATACAAAGTGCTTCTGTGCAAATCTAAACATTTAAAAACAAAAGTACACTGCTTTGGACAGCAGATCTTTCTAATGACTTTTCTTATGACCAAGCTCTGTTTGTGCTGAATTGCAGTACAGATAAGAGAGAAGCAGCACAACATTACACAGTTGGAATTCAAAGTCTGATTTGTAGTAATCAGTAAGAATGGCAAATGGATTTAGATCTTTCAAAAAGCAGACTGTGAAGTAGGAAATCTTTTCTAATTATTAAGTTCTTTTACAAAGCAGAAACTACTTACTGATGCACAGGATGATGTACAACAGACCATCACAGTGACAGTGTACAGTTTGAGTCCACTGTTCATACAGGATGTCAAAACTGATTTTAGAGATTAATATATTCACTCACTGAATAAATGTCTTGTAAAAAGCCTTTTTCATTTCTCAGTATTGAACACAGCTTTTCTTTTTTTAATATGAAGAACGAATTTACTGTTTTTAGTGAAATCTGGCAATTAAACTGGCAACAGGCACCTCTTTCAGCTTCATTATAAAAATGTAATACAATAATGAGGGATGCCTGAAGTCTAAATAAAAGCAGATTCAATTCCCATGAGAAAGTCATCTTGCCAAACCACATACAGTATAACAATTTTCTGATGGCCAACTGGTTTACGACAGTTACATACTATTTATAGATTTCCTTTTGTAACTGTTTTGAGCCTGAACTGAACAGGCTTCAAAAATTAAAGTGGATAGGCAACTTATTGTCCTGGTTTAAGCCAGTGTGAAGCAAACTTACTCTTTGCTGATTTTTCTTCTTTCAGTGAACTCTTTCTTAGCAGCGCCAGTGGACTGATAATAACCAAGATCACTTCTGAGTGTCTGCAGCCTCCCCCCGCTACAGGGGAGCAGATTAGACTGAAGGCAGGATCAGCAAACCAGAATATTCCCTTCTCATAATATTTTCTCTATTTGGCTCTCAGTATAGGCTAATATATCACGGAAGTCAAGCCTCTCGTTTTCCTTTTTTCTCACTTTTCTGCTTACTGTCGCTTCTATCACCCTCTCTTTGGCTCTGTTTTTTTCCATTTTTCCTTACAGCCGACACCTGAGGACCCCGTCCGTGCACCCGGACACTCCCCCCTTCAGCTGGGAGACCGTGAGAGTGGTTAGGGGAGGAGGGAGGGAGTCAGGTGTTGCACATCCCTTTGCAAATATATATTCCCTTATCACTAATAATTAAAATCAATCTGTTTCACTTTTCAACCCAGAAAACCTCTCTTTATCATTTTTCTCCCTCTTTCCCTACCTTGGGGTAGGGGAGCGATCGAGAGTGTTATTGTTATTGGTTTGACTGCCAACCCAGAGCCAAACCGTGACACTTATTTAAAAATAACAAACTTTTCAAAATAAATGAAAAGAGCTCTCTAGTACAATGACATCGTTCAGAGAGCCTCTAGGCAACTACCTCCATTATAATAGAGGCAAGAGAGAAAGAGGCAGCAACCAAAGAGGCAACAACTCAAAATACAGTTGCCCAATAGGAGAAAAAGTTACAAACAAAAATATACAGGAGCAATCCATGAGGTTAAGCCGACTGAGGCCTTGTGTGACAGCAGCAATATTATCAGGAAAGCAAAAGTACAATGCTCAGGCCTGAACTAGAAATTCAAGGATCAATAATACCAATCAGAGTTGACAATGGAACGGGAGACTAAGGATATCCGTAAAGAATTTTAAAATGTCCGTTCTTTTCCTTACTCTCTAGATACATGTTTCTCTAGAATAAAGGTAATAGATTAGAATACTTACAGCTTTGAACCATTTCATAGTAAAGAAGAAGTAATGTGCTAGGTAGGTCCTTACCAAAACAGAGAAAAATGTCCCTGCCTATAGGAATACACAATGGTTAAGACAGTTCACAAGGATGAATTCTGACAGTTGAAGTGGAAAATACTGGCAGCCAAGATAACCCCAGGTTTGGCTCCTGTCCATTTACCTTTTCACACAAACTTGTGTAACAGAAAATAAAGAGGTTTAGGTATGGATTTGAAAGAATACCATTGTGGATGTTTTTTATTGTCTGCACAAAATTGTCTCCATACAAGTAACAGATAATGACAGACAGTGTGAAGACATTTGTCTCAAAAGAGAACAGGCAGGCATAAAAGATGGCAGCAATGCAAATCCTGTTGCACATCTAACACTGTTTTTGAAATGCTATTATCAGTTGTGCAAATTAAGTGTCCGAGGGAAGGCATGATTACAGCAACTAAAATTCACTTTTGCTCAAGCACGTTCTCCAATTCGGTCCTTAGAAAGATGCCAGATTACCTTTATCACTCCTATAAAGCAGTGTAAAATACTTCATCTAAATACATGCATACTTTTAAGGTCACACAGTTAGGGAACAGCTGCCCTTTTTCTGCATATGTAGTTCTCCTCTAATGTTAAGGAAGACCATAAACCCCCTTTTTAGACTATGAGGTCCCTTGCCTTACTCTAGTCTTCCATCCTTGGATCAAGGCCTTTGAAAATCATGATCACCCTAAAAAGCAATCTGAATTCCAGGCACCCTTCTTCCTCATCTCTGAGTGCCAATAGCCTTTTTTACTGACACTCTTTAAAAAGTAATTAAAAAAAAGTAATTTCGCTTTTTTTAAAAAAGTGTTGGAAGAAATCATTAGAGAAAAAAACCTACATTATTTAAAAATCCAAGTTTGCTCTTTGCTCATCTTCAAATCCATTTTCACTTAAGAAAATAGTTCTGTTTTTTAACTCCACAACAGAACAGAACATAATTACACCACCATATCGCAAAGCAGGTCCTCCACTGTTTGGAAGGCTCCTAATCTCATTCTTCCTAAGTGTGTCACATTGGTCTGGGTGTCAGGATATCCCCTATAAAAGCAGGGTAAGACCATTAATACTACAGTTAAACAAAAGACCTTTCGATATTATTAAGTGCAACTTTCATTTTCCTTTACAAACTTACACTACATCATGTCTGGAACTTGAAAAACCATCTCAGTCATGCATTCGAACACTTATCACCTATGGAAGGAATGAAATCTTTAAAAATACTTCAGCACAAGCAACATTAGGAAAAAAGGTGGTCTGCTTCTTTAACGTTATGAAAAGATGAATGAAGGAAAAGAGAAGTTGTTAGACTGCAAAGGTGATGTTTTGCTCTCCTCCTTTAAAGCAGAATTGGCTATGCTAACATCCAATGGAAGGAATACTACGACTTTCCTTGGCAAACTGTTACAAGTGCTTCCTTAAAGCTTTCCTCTTTAATGTGCATTTTCCAAAATCAGCAAATCACATCCCAAAAAAGCATTATGTATGTTGAGGAAAGCAAATTATTTACATAACTAGTGGTTATTCTTCTGCTAATGTATCAAAAAAAGGTATTTTGTTCATAATTCTTGTTCAAGTTTATAATCCACCATTGTCTCTTTCTAAAAACTGACCATTATTTGGATTTGTTTAGTTGGCTATTTGTGACTAAGTGCAGTACCCTGCAATCATCTCTGTTGAACTGCCCTGTATTTCTTTCAAGCAATTTCTTTTCTTTAAGAACAGCTGGAAATCTTGTTCCAGCACACCTGTAATATTTCCCAGCCTCTTGTCATCTACAGATTTAGAAAGTATACCTTCTTGCTCGATGAATCATGGTATTAATCAAAGCACAAATCAGAACCAGAATGAGAACAGAGTGCAAGCAATGTATTCTCCTCACTCACTTATAGGGCACCATGCCTAATATTGATTTTATAGTGGGGCAGATGAGACAACCTGCTTCCAGTGGAAGCCTACCCTCAGCTTCTTGCAATTACCACTCTCTACTTACTACTGGTGGGCAGCCTCACTATAGGTCTCTTTGGTATGTTCAAAATTGACACTTAAGCCTGGTTACCCCCTCCTGTTGCCTTCTGCCTGCTTCTAAAGAAACGTTACCAATATATCCTTTCTCATACATTACGCTTTCCCTTTCCTTAAGAGACCTCTGGTTCACAGTCCCTGCAAATTAATTAAAGCCTATCTGTTTATTAAGAGACATCCAGAGACAAAGTTCAAATTAAAAGTTTGCCAGCACAGCTGAAGTGGTTAAATCTTGGTGGTTCTCCTTAAATGTTGTCCCTCAAATCACTTTCAAAATCGTCCTACACCACCATCCAAATTAATAACTGTTAATGGCCTAGCGGAACTTTGCTCTATAGGAAGAGGCAGCCAATTCAGTTTTCACAGCATTCAAGCAATATCCCAGTATGTCCAGTACCAAATTTACTATTAAAAAAAGCTGGTCAAAAGGGGAGGAGAAAAGGATGTAAGGGTGTGCGACGGCGAGGGAAAACAAGCAGTCAAATCAATATGATTGGTAAAGCAAGCTTCAACTTTATTCAAGATACAGCAGCGTTCTTATACTCTTGCTACTAATTATGCATACTTGTCATAACTCCAGATGTTCCACCCCAGTACAAACCCCATTGGTTACATACATACACAGTTCATATATGATTGGCTACGTGTCTTGTCACTTGCTGTCCGTGTCACGATGACCCAAGGTGTTTCGCTTCCCAGTCGGTGCCTCTCAGTTCTTGCTACAACATTCTTTTCTCACTACTTCATGAGATAACAACCGTGGGATACCTACTTGTAGGACACCTGCTGTTTACTGGTCCCGTGGGACAACGGCCTGTGGGGTACCAGCCTGTGAGACACCAGCTTGTTTATCGATCCCACAGTTTGCTTCAGGGTGCCTGACAATTTGGTCAGCAGCACCTGCAACACTGCTGTTTTAATTCAGGCATATTAATTTTCCATAAATCCCGTATTAATTTTCAACAAATCCCATGCTAATTTTCCATAAATCCCAACAAGGGTGGAGTTTTAAAGTGCTGAAATCTTTACAATCTTCAGGTTTTCATTTTCATGGGTTTGACCAATTTCATATTGTGAAAATGTTAACAAACTACACTTGCAGAAGGCTGGAATGCTGGTGTCTTAAATTTAGATTGGAATGGCCACATATATTTAACATAAAGTATTATGAAGACCACCCCTATATTTAGGGTCAAATATCCAGATTGCCATGTGGATTCCTTAACAATTTTTCAGATTTCTTGTGTGCAGTATTATCTACTGAAAAAAAAATATAAAATCCCCCTTGCACCTTTGTTTACAGATGTCCCTGCTTCCACACTATACACAATTCCTTCACTGCTGAGCTGGGCAAAATTAGTGAAAATGGAGAAGTAACTTCAGTAATAGTGTATATTAGCTGGTGTCAGAAATGAAAAAGTGTATTTTCTACAGGAAACTGAACTTCATAATTCCTGAGAATATAGTAAAATATTTTGAAGGAATAAAGGATCGAAAAACAGAAAGAAAAAATGTATTTCACTTTTGCTTTATAGGAATTAAAACTTCCCAGATAAAACATGAGGTATTCAAAAGTTTTTTGTTTTGTTTCATTGTTTTTTAAAAAAATTTGGATTCTGGGGGGTAGAGCACAGAAAGCCAAGTGAAAATGGAACATTAATCAGTTATGCTTCTTCATCTTTCTCCTGCCTTTATAATTAACTGCAGTTTCACAGATAAAACTGTGACAGATTTTGATTATTTTTGCTGAACAGGTCATACATAATAAGTATGATAGTGTTAAGGACCTCATACTGTCCTATCCAAACATCTTCCTCAAATTATTATATCACAAGGGTTCATACCCAGGATAATTTCACTCATTGTGATATTAAGTTTATATCACATCTTTGAAATTAGCAAGTTTTTTGGAAAAAAGGCCTTGTCTCTTCTACTAGTAAGTAGTTTAGTAAACTAGAGAAAGATAATTCATCAGCTTTGAAATTAATGTTATAAGATTAAATACCTTATAGCTTTAAACTCTACAGTCACTCCTAATGGTCATAAGATGTGAGGAAAGAGCTTGTATTTTTTTTTGTAAACTCTGTATATTGAGTCCCAGCCCTGAAAAGACTCTTGGTTGCAACCAAGAGCTTGTTCCTGCCTCTTTAATACTATTCCGAGACTGAATTATGCAAGAATCCAAAGAGTCA
Source organism: Hemiprocne comata (assembly GCA_020745705.1). Classification (NCBI taxonomy): domain Eukaryota; kingdom Metazoa; phylum Chordata; class Aves; order Apodiformes; family Apodidae; genus Hemiprocne; species Hemiprocne comata. The sequence goes on along the minus strand of CM036616.1, from coordinate 55,075,475 downwards.
CTTCTTTATACTCTGCAGAGAATTCCCTTAGGTGAATATCCTTCGTATCTAAGGGAATGGATCCTCAAGTACCAATATTCCATTAAAATTAATAAATAAGAGAATTGCAAAGATTCTTGCAAAGCATAGTATAAATCTTCAAATCTGCAGTTTTGTATCATGCAACACTAAAAATGCGACAGCGTTTGTGAGTTGTTTGTGTATGTTAATACTATGCATATCATTGAAAAGCAAATATATGTATCAACAAGAGATCCCAAAAGAAGACCCCATATTTAGAGTGCATTGATAAATACAGGGATGTTTGCAATATTTATTAATTGAAGCAATGTTTAAAGACAAGTTCATTTTTTTTCTCTGTGGCATATTGGCTTCTTTGATTTTTATTTTTTTTTTTTGTAATGGAGTTGATTGTTGTTACAATAAGCTATAATAATAATTTATTTCTTAAAATTCATACCTATCTTTACTATATCATTTGTATTTTCAACAGCATAGTATCATGGTATTTCCATGCAGTTCAACAAAGAGTTTAAGCAGAAAGACCAAGACAACTTTCTTGAACTCTCAGTGTTCACAAACATGACAAATCATTACATGGTAAATTTGGCATCTACTTGGTATTGCAAAGAAGAATAAAACTATTCTACTATTTTAGCTCAGAATTTGGATCAATATTTCAAACGTTACACTTTCGGGGGGGGGGGAAAGAAGAAATACCATGAAAGGCTAAAAAGTCTGCAAGATTTCATAAATGGTTTGTGTATTCTGCAATGCCATCAATACTTCAAAGCTGTGCCTTTAAACACATCAAAATTTTCTTTCTGCATTCTACTCCTTTATACAGGAACAAGAGAGACAGCAATAAAAACTAGCAGTGATTTAAAAACTTTTCCTTTAGCATTCCATGGCATACAAAATCACAGAATTGTCACAGTTGGAAAAGAACCCTAAGATTACTGAATCCAACCATTAACACCTCACCTCCTCAAAAAAAAAACCCAAACCAACAACAACAAAACAGTAGAGCATAAGCTGAAATGCCTCATCTACATGGTTTTTAAATAACTCCAGGTATGGTGGCTCTGCTACCTCTCTCGGCAGCCCATTCCAGCACCTAACTACTTTTTCAGTGTAACTGATCAAAATTTAAAAGGAAAAAAAAATACATATATTCTGAAAGAGTGCAACAGAAATCCAAGGTAAGATCATAGATCAGTAGTAACAGATTAGCCATTGTGGGCCATGAAAAAACTTGAGCCTTTAATAAATCGTTCCTGTTCTTTAATGAGATGTATCAGAAGCCAGAAATACTGAAGATATGCTATAAAAACCATCACCAGCTATGTCGCAAATAGAAGTACCTGGGTATCAATTCATCACAAAATGGAACAGACTGCCTAGGATAAGAAAAGCCAAGTTACATATTGAAGAACATATTCAATTTCTGTATGTACATTAAGGGAAAAATAAGTTATGCTTGGAGCTGCCTTTTTTTTTTAATTAATTGTTTGGGGAAAAATAGGTTTTTAGCAAGGGCTGTAATTGTGGTGGAAGCTCTGAACAACTACAGCTCAAAAATGCCCAATTATACACCTCTGCAGTCATAGTGAAATTAATGCAGTTTCCTTATCAAACCAAGAAGATAATTTCCTTTCCACACTGAAGAATTTTTTTACTGAATAGCAAAAGTCTGCCATGTTTCAGGTTTTTTGTTTGGTTTTTTGTTTGGGTTTTTTTGTGTTTTTTTTTAATTTATAAAACATTTTCAAAGATTTCTGTATCATTAACCAGCTAAACATGGAAGCAAGATTCTTTTATTGTCAGTTCCACTAACTAAACCTTTCCATTCTGCTTCAGCCTTTCTTGAGGTGTCATTGCCATCTGAAAGTGTTCAGGTTCATTAGCCAATTTATACACTATATGAGACAGTAGATAAATAAAGAATTGTCTCTGGTTATGAACCAAATCAGAGTTCTCCATTATACTTCAAGGATGCAAGTTCTTTGGGACAGGGACCATCTTTTTCTGTCAATGTGTATTCTTGCCATACTCTGTTCTCTTCAAACAAGATTGCAGAAAGCATTTATTTCAAAATATTGTCTGGACTTTGTGTTTTTAATTATAAATATGTCTTCCTTTACATGCAGATGGGTTAAAATGTCTGCAAATCATACCCACTTCTAAAATAAAACTGAATGCTGGAATATAGTTTCTCAATTTAACCTCGTGAAGTTCAACAAGCCATGTGCACAGTATCAGACTAGGGGATGAAGGGATGTAGTGACAGAACAAGGCGCAACGATTCTAAACTGAGAGAGGGTAAAGTTAGATTGTACGTAAGGAAGCCATGCATTACAATGACAAGATACAAAAATATGTTGCCCAGAAAATTAGTGGATGCCCCCTCCCTGGAAGCATTCATTGTCAGGTTGGATGGTGCTTTGAGCAACCTCATCTAGTGAAAGATGTGCCATGGCAGGGGCATTGGACTAGACGATATTTGAGGTCACTTCCAACCTGAACCATTCTATGATTCTGTGATTCAATTTCTACTATTCACTTTCATGTGTTTGAAGTATTTTTACTTCTATGAGTATTCATTTGGGAATAAAAAGAGTAAAATGGTAAAAGCCAATTCAAATTTATCTTATGTCTCATGACTTCCCTACTGTACAGAATATTCCTTCTATAATTCTTCTGGATTCTTTTTGCACCAAGGCAAACTATTATTTTTCTCAGTTTTCTAGTTACCAGATTTATTAGCTAAATCAGACAACATTCCTGGAATGTCCAAAAGTACTTAGGAAGAGTCAATTATTTACAACACATAAAAATAAAAAAAATACATTACTCTTTTGCTAAAATATACCTCAATCTTTGATTTATAAATAATGAATTTAAGAGGCAGTCTGGAACTAAACGCTAAGCTTTAAAGACTTTTTTTTTAACTGATTGGTTTAAGTTTTGACAATAAACCACCACAGCTCCTGTGTAGTTCTTCATTCCACCAGTGGAGGTGTGAAGAGAATCCAAGCCTATAGATTCAATCTTCTTCAACAACTTTATACCACTCTTGCAGGACAATTTATAAATTTTAACCAGGTATTTCTCTGTGCATGTGTGATGATGAACACATGCTTACAGTCCTCCATGCCCCTCCCCATACACCCTCACTAGACTCATTAACTACATTATGTATTCAGATTGGATTTGTGCCTCTTCAGTCCAACCTGTTCTCAGAAATTGTCAGAAAATGATAATGAGTAAAGGCAATACATAACATCAGTGAATCCATACAAATATCTCTAAGGAAACAGACGAAGAATCTGGGGGAAAAGCTCATCTAGTTCAGTAGAATCCCAAGAAAGAAATGATAGTTTAATGTAGTTTCAGTATATCATATTTTTAGCAAGTGGATCACTTGTAGCAAGTTGTGAGAAAAAAAGAGCATCAGAGGAGAAAAAAACAATATGAGACTGCATTTCTTCGTTTTCTCCCTGCCAAACTGGTTCATTTGTGAATTTTTAACAATTTAAGTTGTGCTTTTATCTAACTTACAAGAAGAAAATTTGAAGTTCTAGCAGCTGTAGATCAAAGCCATAAATCATTCTAAGAAACTCTTACATGTAATTGTAATTTAGATTTTTCCAACATTATCCATCCCTCAATCTTGTATTCCACTGCTCCATCCCTACATTGTGGCCCTGCTGTAAAAACTAGAAGGGCCATCTGGCCATTTTATCTCCTTAGCAGATGTACTTATTTTCATCTCTTACCTAAATCTGCAACAGAAGCACTTCGAAACAAATCTGGACTTTATGACAGTTCTGTAATGTAACATAAATTAGTGTAACTAATACATTATTTTAGGTGTTATTTTGTGTTCTAAGTAGACTTTTTTTTTTTTTTTTTTTTTCCCAGTAGTTTGCTCTAATGGAATTAATGGAATAAATAAAAAAGAAACAGGCAAGTCTTGCAGTTCTGCAGTAAAATGCTTCAGGACTATAAAAAAACAGTCCCATACTGAGGACAAAGGATAACAGAAAGGATAAATGATAACATAAAAAGGAGAATGCAATGGAAATCAATGTTTTTAGGTTTGACTGGAATAATAATCTCTAATTTGCATGGGAAGTTAATGCAAAAAAAAAAGATAAAGGGAAGAATGGTTTCCCTTTTAATTCATGTATTCACACAGCTCTACGACTATTATATGAAATAATTAAAAACTAATTGTTTCATGCAATGCTTAAATCTCAAAAGACCCCATTTCTCGGTACTATAACAATTTCCTCATGTATTTGAGCCTTACTTCACCTAGGAAGGAATCTTGGACTGGGTGCACTGCCACCTCAAGGATGTAAAGTAGCATAAATAATTTTTGCATTGTTTATTTCAGTTACTGTCTTACCAAATACACAGCCATAAGTGTATTATGTAACAGCCACATAGTAAGTGGGCACTAAGGTATAAAACAATCTTAAGGACTAATGTATCTGGCACGTACCTCAATGCCTTCTTTTAAAAAATTGACAAAACCTCACGTTTTAGAAACCACAATTATCAACAGTCCTGTATTTAAATGCAACTTCACTAGTTTAATATCTCTGCAAATTGTTTTTGTAAACACTTACTGTAATGACGTATTATGCCATGGATCTATCTTGAAATACAGCTGCACAATGCTAGTCCTCACCATGACAAGTTAATTACTAAAGCCTTCTAAGAGATTTAAGAATTAGCCAGTTTTCCTTGATGGATTGGTGCAAGAAAGTAAGTTTTCTACACCTCAGAATAAATGAATTAAACAGTCATGTTTCACTTTCATTTTAATGCATGACAACAGGTATCCCATAGCATTTTACATTTCTTTCCTTTCATTATATAGCTCTCAGTCTCGAGGAGCTTTAAGCAAATGGAGATAAAACAAATAGCTTTCATTTTAGCTTGCTGTTTTCTCAATCTGTATCTTGTTCTGTGATAACATCTTATTTCTGCAGGTACATTAGGAAACTTTAAATAAAATAGCAAACATATATCACTGCGTCCCACTGAATCTTTCCTTGATGGCACTTAATTATGAAGATCTTCCTACACTAACTTGGATCCTTGTTTAGTAACAGATCTACAGCAATTTAGCAGCTAATTAAGAACTATCCTAATTCTTCACTTTATACGCAAGCTATCAGAAACATTTTTCAAAGAAAAAACTACAGATGTTGGATTGTGAGAGTATATAAACTAAATAGCTGTTTTACTAGTACAGCTGCCATTTCACCAGTGACTAGCTACCCAACTGAAGGCCTTGGGGTGAATATAAATCCTCAAAATAATTTCACACATCCTTTAGTTTACTTGCCTGATTAGCCAAGTCGGTTTAGCCACATGAAAAGAGTTTTAAATGTATTATTTGTATCACAGGCCAAACACACACCAGAATTCCTTGAAAGTTTTATTGAATTTATGGATTTTGTTACAGCCTCTATACTGAACATAGTACCATTCACTTAACAGGCTTATTATCTAAAAGCATGCTGAATCATGCAGTCTTCAATATTTATGTTTTATTTTTATGAGTTTCTATGTACCATGATCTCTACTAGTCACAGATGAATCATGACTCTCAGCCGAAGGTGGGCAAAACCCAACTGTCTAACTTTGAGAAAGCAGAATAGCCTCTATGAGAGGAAGTGTTATTCTCAGCCACACGCCATTCCTGGTTCCTTGCTACAAATGCTTTTAACTATTAAGCAGTAAGTTCAGATGCTGTCACGGGACAAAGGAGATGGTAAAGAAAAGTAATGCTGATGTTCAGCCAGCCATAAAAGGCTTCTGTTGGCCTCAGTGTTACCAAAGTCAACTTGCATCAGTTTAAAACAAAACAAAGCCAAAGAACTCAACATTAAATTAAAATAATTATTTTTTAAAAATAAAGGTAATTTTTAAAATTAATTCGTTACTTAAAAATTAATTCGTTAATTCATTGGCAGCAGAACTACTGAACTGCAACAAAGCCATTAATGTTGGGTATTTACACCTAAGCAAAACGCAATGATACTTGGTAGACCTGATCTTGATAATTTTATCTTCTGAATGAAATGGTGCTATAAAAATTAACCTCCTTAGATCACCAAAGTCATGGGCATTAATAAGCTTCCTCTGACTTCAACATCATCAGGTTTGACTTGTATACACTGTCTATACTACTTTAACAAGTACTTTAGTGAATTTGTACAGCAAAATAATCCCTCTAGTACTGATCCCAGCAAAAAAATTCCCTCCTACATTGCAGGGAACTACACTTCAGCTCAAGACTCTGAGTGCCCAGAAGTGGATATAACTCACCTCACTTCTCAATCAAGACACACGTCCTGAGACTGCTGTGCACAGCTGGGCTAGAGCAAAGAACAGCAACTGGAGACAGCTATGAGATTTGCTTCCAAAAAAAATCACACTTCTAATGTCAGCAATGAAATTAGCGCAGTCACACCCCACGACGGCAAAAGTAGTAAGTGATCCTAGTCCAAAGAGGAACTTCCATAAAAATCAAGTACATTTAAATTACTTCAAGGTCAAACATTATGCAATAATCTGGATACATTATCTACAGAAACTAGTATCTAAAACATACATATTTATTAACTGTCTAATGATTTTTAAAAGACTAGCAGTAAACACATTACTGAAAAATACAGTATTCTGCTCTTCCAGACAAGCAATTACATAGCTTAAATTTATCCAGAGCTTATGAAAAATGGAAGTATGATATTAACTACCTATTACAGCTTCTCCGAAATGGGGAAGTAATTTATAGATCAAATTCCTCAAGAAGAAGAAACAGCCTGCCAAAAAATCTCATACAGTCTCTGTGCATCACCTGCATTAGTCAGGGTGCTCCAGTTGCACAGAATCACTGGCCGGTAAAAATACAATACTCATGAAATTCAGACGCCCTTTCTAGCTCTTTTTGAATTATTTGCAGAAGAAACTTTATTCAGTGTTCTAAGAAAAGACAGGCACTGTGTTTCCATATAAACTACAAAGAGGCAATGTGTGTTTATATGGCTTCTGTCATGCAGCATGGAGACAAAATGTATTCGTTTCCTACAAATGCATTACTGCAAGGTATAAATGAGATAGATACAGTACCATTTATATCAGACATCCTATTTAACTAGACCATTTTGACAAAGATTTCTGTAATAAATATTACTAAAAATTATTAATCTATTTAAAAATTATTAATCTGAGGCAGGTTAGATCAATATGTACTTAATTATGAAATATTATTTCTCAATTTTACTGCATTATATTTCTGCATACTACTTTTTTTTTTTAATTTATTTTTTACAATGCTGGAAATTCAGACTAACAAAAAGAGATTAACCTTCTTGAAATTGATGTGGAGTCTGCATTTTGTAAGGACCCACATGGACCTGGCAGCAAGCAAAGAGTATTCTTACTCTAAACTTCATTTTGATGAAATTTTCACCTGTATGCCTGAGCAGCACCTTTGATCTCAATCTTGCTGAAAGGATTAGTGACTACTGATAACAAAAAGTTGTAGCACACTGGTACCTTTCCAGGCATTTGCATAATCTTAGCTTTAAAACTGATTTTACATTTTGCATTATTTGTAATTTTAATCTAATGCAAACAGAGAAAATCTCAGAAACTGGTTATCAAGCAAATAAAATAGAATGTCATACCAAATCAAACTAAACAAATATTGTACTATCAAAGTAAAAACACAAAAGCTATTTTAATTATGAAGAAACTAAGGAAAGAAAGTAGACTAACATTCATGTTATCCAGGCTGCCAAGCACTTGCAATCAGGATCAGTAGATGACCATTAACTCTGAAAATTGGCACAGACTAAGGCTAGAAGTGTGCTAGAAACAAATCTCACCTGCTGCATTTCAAAGTTTCAGATAAATCTAGATTGTTCTACCTTACATGTCAGAAACCACGTATGTTACTTTGTTCTGATTTAGCTCTAATTTCTAGTTCAGCTCAAAATACAGTTATGCTGACTAATGACCTGAAACACAGCAGGTGAGTGTATAAATTGAAATAGTTCTAAGTTAGTTTTAGGTTAAAACTACTCAAATAATCTTGTAACACCTAGTGATGTTTGTATCATTTCAAGATATCGTCTTTCCCTAGGATAAAATCAAAAGATAGGTCGGCTAAAAATCATACTGAGTTCTTAAAAATAACACTTTCCATCCTTAAATGTACTACTTCAGTTGGTAAAGTGTGTCCTCCTTTTGATATGTAATGTGGTAATTTGTTTTTTCTGAATATAGTTTAGATTAATACAATCACACTAAAAGTAATTTTTTTGTTACAAAAATCTTTCAGTGGGGTCTCATTCCAAGAAAAGAGTGAAAAGTTAGCACTTTTATGTACTGTGTCTAAAATTATCAGTGAGAAATTGAGCATTTCTATCTACATCAAGAAGAAATTGCTCAGCAGGGCTTGGCATTGCTTCCATAATACTCTTTGAAGTTCTGCTACTGCATGCAAATTGTTCTTAAAACATTTTAAAATACTATTCACTTACACAGAGAACAAAATTAGAGTAATCAGGAAACGTATGACTTTTTCTGCAGAAAAGAAAAATACTACAGAAACATAATAGCTGTGTGCAGAATATTAGACATTTTTTACAAAGTTGAGAACTGGTAAGAATAGAAATATTCTAGCTTTGTGCGTACTTGGACTCCACACAGAGGAAACAAACTAAGAAAAAAATATAAGGACTCACTATAAGTGGGACACCCTACTGAGCTTCATTGTGTTGGTTTATCGACGCAAATTTCAGCTTATCCAAAAGCAAACAAGCATCTCTTGCCAGCCCCATGTTCAAAGGCTGTAGGTGAGGCAGAAGAATCCTCATGAACATGTGATGCAGGCTGTTTCATTTCAGGACTGAAGTGATGTATTCTAAAGGAAGGTTACATCATAGGACATAAACAGCACACTGAGACGTTCATCACCTTTCTTCACCACTGAATTTTTCACAACTGAGGTATTTAAAAAAAATAGCCATGGTTAACTAAACTTTTAAACTAGCCTTATAGGTGAGTAGCCCGGCTTTTGTTGAATATTTGTGAAACAATGAAAAGTGGAAAGCCAGAATATGTATGCTGTAGCTAGGTACTTTTTCATCATAAAAAGACTTAAGGTTATTACCACCCATCTGAATGAGAATTGTGCAGATTTATAGCCTGTGGACTGTTGTGTCACATCACAATCCTAAATAGTCCTAAAATTCTCAAGTCATCTCATTTGAACAGGGAATAGGCCACTCACATAGCTTGTTTCCAAAGAGCTTACAAATTAAGCAGTAAATATTCTGGATTTTTCTCCCTATTGTGTGTACCACATACACACTTTATTGACTTTTTTGTTGCAAAGGTTTCTCCTTGTACAAAAATAACCACACAGAAAATAAAAAAGCATGCTTCAATTCCACCACTGCAGACTGAACAATATATTATACCATACTAAGATATTTTCATTATACTGAAAACATTATTAGTTTGAATTTTTTTACCATCAATCCTCATGTACACATTCTAGACAGCTAAATTTCTGCCTAGGTGATAATTCCTATTTTCAAGTGCATATTTTGTATTCATTTATATCAAGTCTGCACACTCAGAATCTGACTGGGCCTACGTACATTTTATGGGAACACATTCCATCAGAGGCACAGAAATTAATTTATGAGAGCAAAATGCTGCAGTTTTAGTTTTCTGTATTCCTCAAAAAGTGTTCAAAAGGTGTCCACCATTTTGAAAGGTAGAAAAAAGGTACTTTCTGATGGAATAATTTATTCTTACTAGGAAACAAAAGCTACTTATTGTCCTCTTTGGTTCTGTGACAAGTTTTTTGACTATTCCTTTTACCATTATTCGCTACAGTTATTGAAGGTGCAAGGATAGTGATCTGAAAGTTCACTCTCTTCACATACACAGTTTAAGTTTAACTACACACTCAGCATGTTATGCTTAGAGGCCCTTGCCTGTAAATTCTGGATTCTAGTTTTTGTGTCTTCTCTGGAAGATCATTTCCTCATGGGAAAAAAAAAAAAAAAAAGACTGAGAGATATCACTAATCAAGGATGCAACAGGGGTAATTTTAATCTCTAAATTGCAAAACTGCTTGCAATAATGTCTCTAAGATATTTGCATATTTGAAAGCCTCTGGTGACAGTTCAAGAATGTCTATATAATATCTTAATGTCTACTAGATCACAAATTGTTTGTATGCCTTAATTAAAATCAGAGTCCCCTTACTCGTTCAGTAATTCCAAGCTTCCACACGTAAATAGGGACCTTTGCTTTCCTGGAAAACAGATCTACGTGGAGATGAAGTGGTACACCTGAACTCATGCTATAGATTTCTAGCAGAAAAGGAAATTAGCTTTTATGAGTCCCAGGCAATGCCGATTTGCTTTTTTTAATTCATGTATAACACTGTCAAATACCAACACAGAAAATACTGCAGAGACCTTTAGTTATACCCTCCTGAAGTTATAAAAGCGAGGCTAAATTACCCATACTTAAGTACAGGGATACCAATAATTTAATAATCCTTTAGGTTTGCTATGCTGAACAGCAATTCCTATCTTCACCAAATTTGGAACATGAAAACTTACTGCACATTCATTGACAGTAATTTACAGGTTTTTAGTGAGGTAATTTTAACTGTAAACTTATATGTGGTATTTTATGTCTATAAAACATCATACAACATGTAAACTTTCAAATGAGAACTCTCTGCAAGTTACAAAAGTGAAAAATGGCTTAACAGTTTGCATGATTAGGACTACATAAATTAGTAAGGAATACAGAATCAGTTTGAAAGTAAATAATAGTCTTCCCAGTTTCTGGTTATACCTTGCATTTTTAACAATCATAAAATGGTTTGGGCTGGACGGGACCTTGAAGATCATCTAGTCCAACTCCCCTGCCATGGGTAGGGACACCTCCCAGCAGACCAGCTTGCTCAAAGCCCCATATAACCTGGCCTTGAACACTTCCAGGGAGGGAGCATCCACAACCTCCCTGGGAAACTGGTTCCAGTGTCTCACTACCCTCACACTGAACAATTGCTTCCTAATGTCCAACCTAAATGTCTCCTCTTCCAGGTTTAATCCATTACTCCTCATCCTATCACTACGTGCCCTTGTAAAAAGTCCCTCCCCAGCTTTCCTGTAGCCCCTTCAGGTACTAGAAGGCTGCTACGAGGTCTCGCTGGAGGCTTCTCAAGGATGAACAACCCCAATTGTCCCAGCATCTCTCCACAGGAGAGGTGCTCCAGCCCCCTTGGTCATTTTTGTGGCCCTCCTCTGGACTCACTCCAACAGCTCCATGCCCTTCTTGTACTGGGGTCCCAGAATTGGACACGGTACTGCAGGTAGTGTCTCACAAGAGTAGAGTAGAGGGGAGGAATCACCTCCCTTGACCTGCTGGCTATGCTTCTTTTGATGTAGTCCAGGACATGGTTGGCTTCCTGGGATGCAAGTACACACAGCTAGCTCATGTTGAGATTCTCATCTACCACCACCCAAGTCCTTTTCCTGAGGGCTTCTACAATCCATTCTCCACCCAATCTGTATTTGTGCTTGGGATTGCCCCGACCTAGGTGCAGGACCTTGCACTTGGCCTTGTTGAACTTCATGAGTTTGGCATGGGCCCACCTCTCAAGCCTGTCAAGATCACTCTGGATGGCATCCTTTCTGTCCAGCATGTCAAATGTACAAATTAGGACATGAAATGTTTGTACATGTATGTATAAATTCAGATTTCACATTAAACCTCAAACATGTATATTTCTAAAGCTACTTTAATAAAATCAGGTTCTAAAACCAACTGATCTTTGAAAGGTTTTTATGAGTTGGCATGAATTCTTGTTAATATCAGAAGTTCATATCCAGTTTGGCATCAGAAGCATATTGCTCCAATACTTAAATTTAGATGAAGTTAAAAATTGTAACTTTTTTTTAACAGAGAACAGATAGATTTTCATCATAACTTGATACATATTCTGGAAAACTGGGTTACACTTTATGAGGCTTGGTTTGGGGCAGTGGGAGAGAAGCAGGCAGGTGGAGTTGGGGTTTTTTTTCCTCAAAAAAAGTAGCAAAAAGCCAGTGGAAGTCACTTTGTGACAAGGAATATGAGAGAGAACCAAATTTCAGTATCACATTAATCAGTGTTCTCATTAGAAATTCCTTCCATAAGGATATATTGAGGAATGTCACGACTGTACAAGCAAATCATGCATTATGGGGTTTTGTTTTTATTCTTCTGGTGCTTTGAAAGTTCTGCCAAAAGAACTTAAAAGCTTTCACTGTAGAAATGATCTGATGATGCTGAGAAATGGCAATTTGGCTGACAAGGTCTCCAAACATAAAATATATTTTCTGATCAGGCAACTGTTGAATTAAAGTCATTTGTAAAGGCTAACTAATACTGCAAAGAAGATAGCAAGCAGCTGTAATTTGTGATACAAGTGAATGGGGGAACATGCCTATCCTATTTTTCAAGAGAGGGGATATACCATTTGTTATATTCCAGTGAAACAAGAGCCGTTGCCTACACTGGGACTGAAATTAGAACTACACCTTCATAAATCAGAAGTGTCATCTGCAAGTCTTCATAATAAAAATGCCTTTGCTAAAACAGCATGTCCTTATTAAACATATGAGCTGTGCAAACTAGTAGTTCTGCTAACAAAATTAGGGTTCTACTTATTTATCTGGCAAAAAGGAACTCAAAGAAAGTAAGGACAGAATCACACAGGCTGACCCCTGTTAAGCAGGAATTCCTCCATCATATCGAACAGCACAACTGATATCTACTCTTGCTTATATGGGGCATTACTCTTGAATATGAAATGATCCAGCAGAGAATATAATAGAATTGTCATTTTGATTCTAGTCTTCCTAAGTTTGTGCAAAACTTCCAATAAGGTGTAATTCCAACATCCGTATTTGTTATTTTTCCTCCTTTTCACTAAACTACCTGTGTTTAACACAAGCCTTTTTTTCAAGTAAGTCCATAACTGATTTAATTAATCTACTGTCAATCCAGAGCACAGATAAAATGTCAGAACTTTTTATTTCATTATGATAGTCCTTTGGTTAGAAACAGCAGTTTTTCTTGGATCTTGTCTCAGTTTTGTAGTCAGGGGGAACCAAAACCCAGAAAACAGAATTGTTCTCCGTTACCCCTCTCCACCCTTCCAGGGGGAAGGTAAAAGAGGAATAAGGAAGAGAGATGAAAGGTTGGAAGTTAAAACTAGGACAGGTTTACTGGAACAGAGACGAGATGGTAACACATGGGATGAGGAACAAATACATACAAATATTTATAAAATCAATCTCCATGATTGCTGATAAGTGTCTGAAGGTCTCTTGCAGCAGAGTTATCTTGGGAAAGGGGTACACAGCTCTTCCCAGCACCTGATGGATTCAGATCCTGCAGGGCACATGGCAAGCTGATGACAAAGGGTAGGAGCCTCTCTCCAAGACCTCTGAGCACGGCAAGCAGCAAGGAAGCGTGCAGGAATGGGCAGTATTTCAGTCATCTTTGCTTTTATAGAGTATGGCAGGAAAGGGGGGAGAATACTGACCCATTTCTGTTCTGTCCCCCACCCCCTCCCAGATCCCTCAGGGTCCTAAAGACCCTCTCTCTAGGTCCTCATATTGATACCATAAAATCAGCCTGGGCCTCCTTGAACAATAATGGATCTACAGAAGAAAGAATGGAGAGAACAAATGAACACAAATACTCATAAATGATACACCAGTGCAGTCTGATACACTAGTAAACAACTGCCTTCCATTTATGCTAAGATTATTTGAAAGCTGTTCATTTCTGTTTCCCTCAAGTAAACCATTCATTAATAGAAACAGATTTAACTATCTAAGTATTTGAGGTTATTTGCTTTGGAAATCACAGGTTACCCATGATCATGTCCCAGTGAATGTCTCTTAACATTTCACTTTAAGTCATAATTTAATTTTTAATTATTGCTGTTTATCTTCATAGAATAATAGAATGCCAGGTTGGAAGGGACATCAAGGATCATGTGGTCCAACCTTTCTAGGTAATACTATGGTTTATATGAGATGGCCCAGCACCCTGTTAAGCTGAGACTTAAAACTGTTCAATGTGGGGGAATATACCACTTCCTTTGGGAAACTATCCCAACGTTTTACTGTCTTCATGGTGAAAAATTTACCATTTGTGTCCAATAAGAACGTCTCCAGGAGCAACTTGTGCCCATTACCACTTGTCTTTTCCATGTGGCTCCTTGGTCTCTTTCTTCGAGAGCTATCTAATACATACGCTTAAATGTTTCAATTATTCTTTTTCCTATTATTACCAGAAAAGACTTTGAAATGAAGAGACCTGCTGGACTGAGCATTTGATGAAGTCTTGGCATGAACTTAACCAGCAGGCAACTGGGAACTCCTGGAACAGGACAACCTTAAGTACTCCATTTTCACAGGGGTAACTGCTCTGCTGCACAGTGCAGCAATTCTATGACTATACCAGGTACCCTTTTAGTCATGCTAATAATTGTTGACAAATGACTTCTCAGCTTTTCTGTTGGTAACATTGCTTTCAGGAAAGCAGGATGCTTGATGTTTCAATCAGCAAAGGCACTGAACTAACACCTCTGAGCTCTGCCAAGTAACGACCCAAATACAGGCAAGATGACTGCTGACATTTCTGCTCTTTTTATGCTATACCATTTGTAACCTTTTTCACTTCTTTCTGTGACTTCCAGACCATAGCACCAAGGGACAGAAAGACTAGAAAAGAAAGAGTAACAGCAGGTAAAGCAATACAAGATGTTGATAGTGGTTATTCACTTTATAAGATAAACCGAAGTGATTTAAGAAACAACTGTAAACTAACAATTTACTGCACTACATAGTACTTATTTATCTAAAATACCATCTCAATAGAATCCAGGATTAACTTTCTCCCTAGTAAATCAGTTTTCTGCAAAGACATTGAGTATAAAATGGAGACTGAAGGAATGTAGAGGAAAACTGGTACTGTAAGGTATTACTTGCCCAGAAATCCAGAATGACCAGTATTCAGTTAGAATACGTAGCAACTGTTATAGAATACAATCATACAATGGTTTGGGTTTGAAGGGACCTTCAAGATCACCTACATCCAACTCCCCTGCACTGGCAGGGACACCTCCCACTAGCCCAGGTTTCTCAGAGCCTCATCCAACCTGGCCTTGAACACTTCCAGGGAGGGGGCAACCACAACTTCCCTGGGCAACCTGTCCCAGTGCCTCACCTATTCTAAGAGCTTAATATGTTATAACATTGTAAACTTGCAAACTTTCAACCTCGAAAATGAAAGTTTTCCAATACTTAACATCTGATCTAATGATGTGAAAAGATAATCCAAAAATCAGCAAGTTTCAGTTTTGTCTTTACAGAACTTCTGGCTCAACTCTTCCCTTCTGTGTTCATCTTCCTTTTGACCTTCTTTCTGGCCATGTCAATGCAACTTTCAGTAGGCCTACAAATGCTATGATTTGTGAGATACAGAGTTGCCATTTTCCTGAGCTCTAACAGTATTAACATACATGATTATTCACAGACTTGGAACAAAAATACCATTTCCTTTTTACTAAACATCTTCTAATTTTTCAAGCGGCTATAGAAACTGAGTCTGTACCTCTAAGAAGGCCAAGTATAATAGCTGCTTTTTCCAGTACATGATCCAGAAAATTCTTTCACTTATGTTGATTCATTCTTTAAGATGAGATGCAAGATTTTTACAATCTACTTGTTACTCATGGTGGAAGGTCTCTTTTTGTTTTATTAAATAAGACAAATATTCTAGTGCTTGGAATAAGTAGCATAGAGACAAATTTTAGGAATTAATATTTTGCATTTTTAGTTTTATTGTGAGATCTTTCCTCCAATAAGTTAATTTTAGTCCTGTGGTTTGCTTTTGCCTAGAGGGGGAGATCTTGAACTGCTTGTTCACCTCGTTTTTTTAGCGATGTTCCCATGTTCTTTAGAAAGATTCAGTAGCAGTGCCTACGGTAGGTGAGCTCAATGAGCCAGAGTTAACGCTGAGTGACATAGGAGCCTACTTATTAATCAGTTCATAGAAAACACCAAAAGTTCATAAATAGTAGAGTCCCAAAACTCAAAGAAAACCTCTTCATGAAAGAAAACTATTACCAACTGTTCTGACCAAAAATTATAGGCTGAGCGTGCAACAAGAGACAAATTAAAAAACAAAACAGGGAATGATCAGTTATCCTGTGTCAAGACAGGTGTACTGGTTTTGGCTGGGACAGAGTTAATTTTACCCATTACAGCTCACAGTGTGCTATGCTTTGGATTTGGGACCAAAGAAGTGTTGATAAAACACCCATGTTTTAGCTACTGCTGAACAGTGTTTGAATAATGTCAAAGCCCTTTTTATTTCTCACACTCTCCTCTGAGAGCATAGGCTGGGGGTGCACAACAAGCTGGGAGAGGACACAGCCAGGACAGCTGCCTCCAGCTGACCAAAGCCATATGACATCATGCTCAGCAATAAAAGCTGGGGAAAGAAGGAAGAAGAGGGGACTTCTGAAGTTTGGGTGTTTGTCTTCCCAAGCAGAAGATGATTTCCATCCATTACACATGATGGAACCCCTGCAGTCCAAGAAATGGCTAAACACCTGCCTGACAATGGGAAGTAATTAATACATTCCTTGTTTTGCTTTGCTTGCATGCACAGCTTTGCTTTACCTATTAACTGTCTTTATTTCAACACATGAGTTGTCTCAATTTTACCTTCCTGATTTTCTCCCCCATCCCACTGGGGGGGGAAATAAGCAAGCAGCTGGGTGGGGCTTAGCTGCTTACTGGGTTTAACTCACAACAATAGCAAAAAAGATATTTTTAATACATCAAAATACAGAAACTCACAATAAAAAATGTAACTAGAAGGAACTACCATAAATGAATCAGAGAACAAGCCTTTTATTTTCAAAAGAAAAAACATTTCACCATCAGCAAAAAGGGATTTTATTCTCTAAAAAGTAAGCAATTACTAGAGACCAGACAGGGAGCAATTGTTCATCTAGTGACCAAAAGGAAAGAAATCTAAAAAAAATTTAAAATCAGCTAAGGAATCCTGATGGAACACGACTACATGTAACATGGAGTGATGCTACTGACAGAGAAGATATAAAATCAAACCCCTACTGTATTCTGTTGTCTACCACTGAAACATACAGAAGAACTTAAGGAGCAGATTTCAAATAACTGTGACTCTCTTCTAAGGAAATTAAGGAACAAAGACAGGGCAATCAGAGGATTAGACAAGCACAGGATTCTTCTAACCTAAGTTATTTTATGAGAGAACCAACCATTCATACACTGATCTTTTAAAAAGAAATGTCTCTGGATTAGAGATAGATGGAGGGAAGTCAGTTTGGACTGGCTGTATTTAAAGGCTAGTAATCCACATCCAGAAACCAAGTAAAATCTACCTAAGTAGATTTTAAAATCAAGTAGATAATGAATACATGGCAATACACAAAACAAAGACATGAAATTCTTTTACAATAACAACTGTTTAAGAAGAGGCAATGCAGCAGACTTTCTCTGCATGAAGGCAATATGATTCAGAAACGGCAAAGAAATAAAAGATGGATACAACAATTCATCTATTGTAGCTAGAATCAGATAGGAAAATTCCTGCAACTGTATCCACTAACAGCAGCAGCAAAAAGCTATAACTCCACATCAGACAATGAATATGTAGAAGCAGTGGAGTCGGAAGAGGAAGCTCTTTTGTGTATTTCTTAAAAGGCTCTGCCTGGAAATGAATGAATAATTTTAATGATGGGTAGGAACAAGAAAGGAGCTAATAGTCTACTATCAGAGTCCTGATTTTATACTAACGCTAGGAAGAAAGAGGATGAAAAACTTGAGAATTTTGTAGAATTTTCCTAACTGAAAATCCTAAGTATATTACCTCACTATTAAAGAAATGAAAGAAGCTGTGTAATGTAAAACAACTACCAAGTGCAGTCCCTAAAAAAAAATAAAAAATAAAAAGCTACTTTAAAGATTCCACTGAAACTACTTTTAATAACAACACAATATTGAAGAGAGAATATGTCACAGAAAACCACACACCAAACAGAAATCAGAGCTACACATCCGAAGGTTAACCTCACTTATAATTTAAGGCAACAATGAAATAGTATGAGAGTTAACACAAAACTTTCTCTGGTAATAGTTTTGTATTAATTCAAATCAATTAAATTTTAAATCAGACTTTTAAGAAATTAATGCAGAATTGAAAGGAGAATTAAATGCTTTCAGATCTTGTACCTTAACTTGCCCTGCATTTTCACTCTACTGGTTTAACTGATGTAGTAAGACAAGTCCTCATTTCTTGTCAAATGCATGCTCACAGCAACAGAAATAAACAGAATCCCAGAATGGCAGAGGTTGGAAGGGATCTCTGGAGATCATCTAGTCGAACCCCCTGGCTAAAGCAGGTTCACCTAATGCAGGCTGCACACGATCACATCAGGCGGGTTTTGAGCATCTCCAGACGAGACTCCACAACCTCCCAGGGCAGTTTGTCCCAGTGCTCTGTCACTCTCAAAGTAAAGAAGTTTTTCTTCATGTTAAGATGAAGACAGGGCATTAAAGGAGCTACATGACTACATACATTCACTGTCATTTTAAAAAACCCACGTTTTTCCTTGCTAAGTTTTGTCTCATTTCTATCAAAAGGTGTAGGACGTGATTTGCACTGTTAATTTGTTGTGGACAGTTGTCCAGTTGCTAAGTAAACTCCACATTTATCATTGCTAGGTCTTATCAGCACAATTAGTATAGCCTGTCACTCAAATGAGGCAAATGGCATACATTAAACCATACATAAGCACAGGTAGACCATTTCTGGACTCTCAGTTCTCCTCAATACAGGAGGAAAAAGCTAAAACAGGAATTGATAGTGGCAGAAACATAAAACAAATCTTCAAGGTGTTGAAGCGTTCCAAAGAATTCATGGAAGGTATTCTTCCTTTTACCACCTGAGGCCCAAACCTACTCACATAACAATTGACATCTAGCTACAGAAATTGCTTAAAATAGTAATTTTATTATCCACCTAAGCAAATGAACACCATGTTATGGCAATCTAAAAATCTTAAACAGAAAGACAGTAGCAGCATTCCTTAAGAATACATACACATTCCTGAAACAAAACAAAACAAAAGTCAACTAGAATAAACACTATTAAAAAAAAAAAAAAGAAAAAGAAAAAAAAAAAAAAACTTGCTCAGAAATAAACTTTTCTGAGTGGTGTAACTTCCACTGCACATTTCTAAGGCTGTCCGAAGTCTCCAAGCACAAATTACAGTACCTGAGCACTGAGCCTTCAGATTAACTGATCAGTGAAATCTCATTTATGCAATGGGCAATAATGTACATGACAATATATTTTTGTTGAACAGTGAATCTCTGGGAATTTTTTCTTTCTCCCCATTTATTATTAGATCATTTTTCCACAAATCCCCCCAACATTCTATTTTATTTATCTTGTTTTCAATTGGCCTATGCTCTGGACATTTTTACTCATCCCTGACATCAAGTATGATAGACTTGAAGCAGAAAATAGAGCAAGCTAGAGAGAAATACTGTGCTAGAACTATATTCCATTACAACTTACATTTGTTAGAATGTAGCTCTTCACAAAGTTAAGTTGGTTTTAGTTGGGAAGTTCATTTTGGAGATAAAAAGGAAAATATGCTCTGACAATGTCAAAATTATTCTGCTTCCAAATTACTTCTCCTTTCAATTCTGTTTATATTACTTTATATAATAATACTGCACATGAAAACATGAAGATGAAATAGAAACCAAACAACTCAAAATATTTGGATCAACTGTTAAGGGTTCATTTTTAGTTATTCCCCAGAAAACAAAAAGTTGAAGAAGTTCAGGGTTACCTGGAAGGAAACCAAATCTCTAAATTTAACGTGGCAAATCAGACCATACAGTTTTACAGGATTATCGGATGCTATAGCTGAATCCAAAAGCGAAGAAGTGGGCATTATATCTCCTGGAGAACACCCTTTTATTCAGTACAAAGAAACTAATGTCGAACATGAAGTAGTAACATACCTCCTTTTCCAAAGCTCCGTGCAAGCTAGAATCTAAAACTTAAGAGTTTGTTTACGTTTCCTTTTCTTAAGGAAACAAGCCATAAATCATTTCTTCTGGAAGTCTTAAAAACAAAACCCAATGCCTTCCTCTTCCACTGTATCCACCTGACGTATGCATTTCAGAATCTGGCCTTCAATTTCATATTCCCAGCATGAACTACAAGATAGATCTAAGTGACTTTAATAGCAAAACTGAATGACTGTCTATTTTCCAGTGGTAGTGCTCATAGTTTACTCTGAAACAAAGATGTGTCAGTTTATTTCAGTGGACAACACAGCACAGCATATCTCTTCTATTATTTCCTCAGTTTTATGTGCAAATAGGTAACAATGTAGCACTGGTAAAATGGTGATTTATTCTTAAATCTCAAGTGCAGTCTCACACACCTGTTTTAAATACTTAAAAATTTATTTCTACCTTATTTATTTTCTAAGTTAGGCCCCTCTACTTTTTGGCTGTTTGGATTTTTTTAAGTCATCTGGAAAAAACATTCATGTTCTGTTCATTGATCATGGATTTGGGCTCTTTCCATTTAAATAATCCAGTTGAAATCTTCAGAAGAAAATTAAATTAAAATTCTAAATGCTTACATTCTTGGTACTATGCAAAAGCAATTTAATTTCAGAACTTGAGAAAAACTTCAGAATTATAAGACAGAAGCTTTGACAGTTTTCAGAAATTAAAGGTCCCCTTACACCTGTGAAACTGGATGCTGTCCTTGTAAATGCTGTCCTTTTCCAGCCAGTTTGCAGTATACTTAAAGTTTATCCTCCTCCCAAAATCTGAAATTCTCTCCTCTCTCAGCAGATGATGTACACTCACCATTAATGCTCTTTCAACCACTTTTACCTTGGACAAAGTAGAATAATCACACAATTTTCATTCACTCTCCCTGTAAACAGAGGGTATAGTTTTATGATGATGTACCATTTACCTTCAATTGTGCAACTAAATCTTAGAACTATTTTGGTAACACCCAGTTTTCTCATCTACCACAAGTCTAAGCAAAATGTATGGTGAGATCTTTTAGCCTGTTTTCTCTGAAGACTCTTCCTACACACCCAGTCTGTCTTCTTTTCCACCTTTCCAACCTTATCATTATCCATTAAATCTATTAGACTTTCCAAAACTTACTGCTCAACCACAGACTATAAGAAAGAATTAAAAATACTCTAAATCAATTTTGACCTGAAGTTACTAAAGCTGTAAGTTTTCAACTTTCCTCTCCCATTTTTCCTATTATGAAGAATGAACCTCTTTTTTAGTTGCAGGAAGTAGCATGGTATCCCTATGGATGTTTATTACATATCCGAACATCTAAAATTGGTGTCATATTGGATGGCTAGGTGAAGTCCTTCAAATGTTGCGGGACTAGCACTACATCTCTCAAGAAAAACCTGTTCTAAGAGAGGTGGTAAAATCTTAGTATCAGTTTCTCTTGTGGTCTCTGGAACAAGCAAGAGTGTTTCTGCAACTGTATGCTACACAAATAAAGGAGCAAGGACAGGGAAGCAGGCACCGTGTCGAGTGAATGGTCAGATGTTTCAGGAATCAATGTTAGACAAAGAACAACACTTTAAAAGCTTCAGCTTAAAAGGAGGAAAACAGCTTTGGCCCCTTTTTAAAATAAAAGGCACATTACTGGTCAAACATCTCCCTAAAGTATCTATTACAGTAACACTATGTCAAAGTAACATGCTGTTCTTAGCTTCAACATCCAACACTGAAAATTCTGCTTCCAATCTCTGCTCTGAGAATGGGATTACTTAGTATCTTCTTTGGATATTTTATGGCAGTCTTTAAGATCTAAATACCTATAAACCAGGTATTTATCTGCCTCTCATGTAACTGAGACTCCTGTGATTTAGAAACCTCTGCACTCAAATACTGACAGTCTTGGCGGCTGGTACTTTACCATGCAGCAGAGATGGTAAGCAGAGACAACAGCAAGGGTACTGGGAAACTGTACTGGGGCAAAGAGGGTAGGTGGGAAAGAAAGGCTGTTTGAAGTAAGCTTTTCTATTAGGAACATAGTTCAGGCTATACCATGTGGGGGGACAAAAGAAAAAAAAAAATAAAAAATACCTCCAAACCTGTATCATTGTGACATGAATCTGCTGGATCATGCCATTTGTATCTGCCATGCAGAGTAAGATCTTACGAATGAAATGATCAACACACAGTGTGACTGCTAATCTTTGACAAGCAACCTGAAGAGACTGATTTGTCTAAATATGTCCATGTCCACTTGGCTTTTCAGACCAATCAACCATATCTATAATTGATTTCAACTGCACTTATTTCACAGCCACACCTTTTCCTCAGTACCCAAAATCTAATGATAATACCATTACCCAACATCTCTTAAGACACTTCAAGACATTTAAGTCATTCACCCACATCATAAGAGATGCTGCCTTTAAGACAGAGAGATAAACACTTATCCCTTTGCCTGAATTTCATGATGAAACCACCCTTTTATGTCTGTCTTTCCCCCCCCTCCCCTTTCATTTCCAATAGAAACTCCTGGTCATATAGATCATTCCAATTCTGGCACATCCTAACCCTTGACTGACTTCATGACTAACCCTGGCTGTTGGTGACTTCCCTTTTAAAAAACTTGAGCAAATTTATATTTGTTTTCTGTGAGATTTTAAAAATCTCCTTTAGAAATCCAAGGAGACAAACACAAGTTCAAAGTATATTTTTGAAGTGAAAATACAGTGTTTTATTTGAACAATATTCAAGCAAAATACTGTGGCTATTTTGGACACAAGGTCGAAACTATCAGCTGAATTCAATGCAAACTGCATTTGGGGCAAATAACTTACTTTTCCGTGAAACTGTGTTCAAACAGAAAATAAAAGGCAGTGGCACAGAGGAAACACATCTATATGATTCTTTCAAAGACTCCCTGAATGAAACACCAAAAAGTGATTTCAAATCTATCGCTAGTCATAAAACACAGATTTCATACACCCTACTTGGTTTTGCCTGTTAATTCTTACACCACTCTGACAGAGCAAATTGAAATACTTTAAATGTTCACACTTTTACACGTTTTACATTTGTAAGACATTTTTTTGCATCACAGAAACAGCATCACTGACAGCAAATGATCTAAACAAAGGTAAACAACTTCCCACCAAATAAGAATCCAATCCTACTTTTCTGTGTTTGTTTAAACCTGCAACACGTTTCACTCCCCTGGGCAGAAATAACACTGAATCAGTCACTTTCACCAGATGGCATGTTTCATACTGAATAAAAAACTGTAATGACAAAAGAACACAATTCTACTGGCATGGCAGTTTTCAAACCAGTCCCTCTTGCAGAGATCTATGAAATGGACAGACATGTCTTACAAAAGCATCATTTTGTGGTAGCAGCAAGATTTAATCCTCCCATTCAATAACTGCATTGAAAAATCAAAAGGGGAAGTATTTCAAATAGCAGCTTGGAAAAAAAAATCATTTGAAACAAGATGATGATCAGGCATACTTTTGCTGCTTACTTTTTACCGGCAGTAAGATCCATTTTCTACGTTTTTATTTTGCATTAGCATTGCTGCTTCTATGAAGACCTACATTCCTCTTGAAAACAATAGCACAGTGGTATCAAACCACACTCAAGAAAACCTTGTCATCATTACGCAATTTGGGTAACATTGAAACACTAAGAACTATTCTAAAGTGAAAGGTACTGCGAGTGGGGCTTAGATGGAAACAAAACACCAGTGACTTCAAGTTTGGGGAAGAGCTGAAAAGAGAGTACAATTCCATTTTTTTAATGATTAGATATTTTCTAAATATGAATGTTTCATGCCTTTTCCAGTAACAATATGAACCAACTCTCATGTTAGATCAAAGCAAAAATGCTATTAAAAAAATGGGAGTAAACCTTGAGCTGGTTTACATGATCCTTTAAACACAGTGGTTTGTGTCACTTCAGTGCCTGCTTCAATAGAAATGAATTACAGTGGCACTTCAATATAGTAATTAAGCCTGCTTGACTGAAGTCAAATAAAAACATGAAAGCATTGCTTAAAAAATCCTTCTTTGACCTTCTTCCTTTAAGTAATTAAATGAAAAAAAAAAAAATAAATATATTAATTCAATGGTCAATTGGAAACTTTAGTACTGCTTATTTGTATCTCTACTGAAGTGTGTATCTATCAATCTGACATACTGGTCTACCTCCTTCCAGGGACTTACTTCAGCAATCTTCGGACAGAATCACATAATCTCCAAGAATTGGAAGGGACCTCTAGAGATCATCTAGCCCAACTTCCCTGCTAAAACAGGATTGCCTAGTGCATGTAACTCAAGACTGCATCCAGGTAGGTCTTGAATATCTTCACCAAAGGAGACTCCACATGTACCTTTAGGTTAGGAGTGGTTTGTGGAATTGTTTTTATTGTGCCTATTTAGAAAACCTTCCAAAATATTTGTCAGTCCGATGTTCTTCTGAGGTTAATTGGTAAAAAGCAAATAACTAAAATAAATCCATTTTTATAGCTATTCTTTAATAAAACTTTTTTTATTTCCACTATAAGGAACATCCGTTTTTCTGTCTTGGTGACAGAAGTTGTAAAGAACTTGTTATGACAGCACCAAGTCCAAAAAATTCATCTTCATGTTCTAAAATAAAAATCAAACTTCTCCAAGAAATGTTCTTAACAAAAATAAGAGAATGTTCTGCATGAATATACATAGATGTGCTTATTAAAAAAAATCTAACTTCTGCTGTACCATATTCAAGCAAACAATGTTTAAAGAAGGGATAGATTATTCACTCTTAGTTAAGATAAAGCAGTCTTATTTTAAATTCAAAACGAAAAAAAAACAACTTAGGGCCCTCTTTAACTGTTTCCCTAGTAATACATTCTGAAAGCACTGAGTTTACAAACCAACTATTTCATATTTATTTTGCACATATTAATTCAAATAAAAAGACCCACAGACTGAGGATCTCTGGAAATCTGGCGGCTCCTTTGGAAAAGAATCTCCTTTTCCTAAAATATCTGTAAAGAGACACCTTGGGTCTGAATCCTACCTGGTTAAGCAGGTCCTTGAGACCAGCATGAGTCCGTCTCTCACCGCATGTTAGGGCCTGGCAAGGAATTGTACAGTTTTACTATTTTAAAAATACTCAGAAAAAGCAACAAAAGCCAGACACGCATAGTCTAGCACAGGCCTTCTCAGAAATGGGTACTGTAAATAACTCCTCCCTTCAAAATCACTGCCAAGACTTCTACTGAATGTTAAAGATTCAGTCCTGCCAAAGCACCTGTACAGATGAGTTCACTACATTACTACTACAACAAAAAAATAATATGTAGTACAACACAAAAACAATATGCTTATTCAGTACAATTTAGCCCACTCATTTGAGACAATTCAACTAAGCCCTTGAGACTTACATGAAATACAGCATCATTAGATGGACTAATTTACGTGATGTAATAAGCATAAATTCATCACGTTTAAAATTATAGGTTACTGCGAAATGTACTAAATATAGAGTACTGGGGACCTCATCAGATGTCTTCAAGACATCCCTAAGTGTTCTTCCAGTGTTACACTGAGCTACTATCCATTTTATATGATTCACCACACAAAGTATTTTGTTTACCTTATTTAACGATGCTGAAGAGTGTTCTACATCTTGGGAATATGTTAGATTCTGTAAGGCAGTAACAACTCATGGCAACCTTTAAGATTCGCAAAGTGCATTTGTAAAGATGCATAATCATAACCACTGTACATGGAAAACTAAAATATTTTACTTTAAGTACTTACAGAGGAGCTGTTCTAAATATGTATCTTGTATTCATGTTCTACCCTCATACAAAGAAAATCCCTTACTTACTGCAAAGTAAGTGAGTCATACCTATGCCTATGTTCAGAAGTGTACTTGGCCACTTTTTATTTTTCATTTTTAAATTGAAATAGTGATTACGAAACTGAATAGCCAGTTTCAGTCCTTTGAAAATGCAAATTAGGAAACACCTCAAAGTTCCACAATCTTCTAAGATCTTGTAAATAAAGCACTACAGAATGTTTTTTAAGTAATCAGATTACTACTTCATCAAACAACAAATCAAGTGGTCATTCGCAAAAAAAATTATCAAAGAATCATAGAATGGTTAAGGTTGCAATGGACCTTGAAGATCATCAGGTTCCAACCTCCCTGCTATGAGCAGGGACACTTCCCCCTAGACCAGGCTGCACATGCCCTCATCCAACTTAGCCTTAAACACCTCCAGGGAGTAGGCATCCACAACCTTCCTAGGCAGCCTATTCCAGCATCTTATTATCCTCATGGTGAAGAATTTCTTCCTCATGTCCAACCTAAATCTCCTCTTTTTCAGTTTAAAACCATTACCCTTTGCCTGATCACTGCCCTCTCTGGTGAAAAGCCCCTCCCCAGCTTTCCTGTAGGCCCCTTCAAGTACTGTAAGGTCACTATAAGATCTTCCTGGAACTTCCTCTTCTCCAGGCTGAATAGCCCCAACTCCCCCAGCCTGTCTTCATAGCACAGGTGCTCCCGTCCTTTGATCATCTTCGTGGCCCTTCTCTGGACCCTCTCCAACAGCTCCATGTCCTTCCTGTGCTGAGGGCTCCAGAGCTGTATGCAGTACTCCAGGTGGGGTCTCACCAGAACAGAGTAGAGGGGCAGAATCACTTCCCTGGCCCTGCACTTCTTTTGATGCAGCCCAGGATGTGCTTGGCTCTTTGAGCTGTGACCGCACACTGGGGGCTCATGTTGAGCTTCTCATCTACTACCAACCCCAAGTCCTTTTCCTCAGGACTGCTCTCTAGACATTCTCCCCACAGCCTGTATTTGTGACTGGGGTTGCACTGACCCAGGTGCGGAACCTTACACTTGGCCTTGCTGAACTCCATGAGATTGGCATCAGCCCACCTCTCCAGCCTGTCAAGGTCCCTCTGGATGGGATCCTTTCCCTCTGGGGTGTCAACTACTCCACACAGCTTGGTATCATCATCAAATTTGCTGAGGATGCACTCAATCCCACTGTCCACATCTCCAATAAAGATGTGGAACAGCACTGGTCCCAATACTTACCCCTGAGGAACACCACTCGTCACTTGTCTCCACTTGGATGCTGAACCATTGACCACAACTGGGTGCAGCCATCCTGCCAATTACTGCTAACTCAAGAACTCATGAAAAAATGGTTTCCTCACTACAACATATGCAGAGTCCACAAATGTAAATCTTTAAAAAAAACAGCTCAAGTGACATTTAGCCTGTTCTATAGAAACCAGCAGGTGACAAAAGTCAGTAAATACTCCTAAACTCATGTGCCTGCATCAAACACTTGACTGCTGCATGAACACATGAGCACGTCTCAATATCCAGGGAATACAATTATCCAACCTATATTCTTCCAATTCGAAGCTAGCATTATTACTACCTCATCCCACACTCTAATCTGAAACCGCTAATTAAAGGTATACCTAAAGTGAAATTCTCTTGAACACAGTATCATCATGCCAACACCACACTCAGGCCTCCAGAATCTTCACATTAAAAGTGATGGATTATTAAATAAATTAAATTAAATATTACTATATAAACTGGGTTTTATGGATTTCTTTCACAACCCTTCATGAAGTTCCAAAATTATTCATTAACAACTTCTGCAAAATCCATTTTCACATAGCTCTCTCTAAGGCAAATTATCATCACCAAAACCAAATCTGCAGATTATTTTAAATTATAATTTCACAGGAATAACCATATTAAGAAAACGCATAATGAAATACATCTTCATTTAAGAACAACCATTTCACTACATTTTTGTTACAAAAAAGCCTATATTGAAAAGTAGTTCATGCAATAACTTCAATATTTTCTTTAAACGAATTTATAGTGTTGTCTTACAAAAATATTTTTTTCAGACTCAGGCTACATATGAATGCCTTCTTGTGATTGCATTTTATGAACAAGAAAGAAAAATAAACTGATTAAAAAAAACTTAAGAGAACTAAAAAGCAGCCTCTATAATCTGTATTATAATAAGCACTTAAATTTGCCATGCTGCATGAACACACGGGAGTGTAAATGTAAAAGAAAAATGTATTAGTACATCCTTTTTTTCTGAAATAAACACCAAAATCACATCCACAGCTCCAACCACCATTGCAATTCCAAAGGGTAGAATCCTTCACAAATGACAAGTTCAGAAATGAGTGTCTAACTCTTTCATCATTCAAAATTTGACAACAGCTAATGCCTACTGGCTGCCATTAGTGACAGTATTGCCACCTGCTCTTTAAAGAATCCCACAGTTAAGGTTGATGTTAAGAGAATTTCAGTCAAGTTCTGGCTAAAAAATGCCTCATAGCACTTCTAGCCAGAAGAACTGAAGACACTCCTGAGACAGCTTTACTGCAGATCAAAGCCTATGTCATTTATATGCAGCCATTAGACAAGTGTACTGGTTTATACTGTTTTTCAAATAAACAAGGAACCAGACAGGCCTGGAGCCCCACTGTGCCAGGGTGCCATAACAACACAACAACAAGATCTAGGAGTAAAACAGATGATGCATAAGGACTTTTAAGACATTGCGCTTTACAGAAGTCCTACCAAACTTCGTTACCATAGAATATTTAACCTTAATGACAGACTGTGATGGTACCTTAAACTTTGAGAAGTTGCCACATGCAGTCAACAGCTGCTGCTTCCTTATTTTACTGTAGTATTGCTGCTGATGGTTTTAGGTCTGCTAGGCTGTTCAAATTTGTGGCTGCTCTTCATCAGGAGTGTTGTTGCAGCAATGATGTCCAAAGCAAACTTTTGAATCAGGAGTGTAGTTGTTAAGAGCAGCCTGTTCCCAGAAGTTTGTTGAATAAACAGCATCAGCCATACACCTTGCTAGTACTGCAGTGACAGAAGGGATTAAGTCTTCTTTCATCTTTCTGTTCATCGTGCACTTGGCCAAAGGCTGCTTTGGCAACCGACCAATTTAAGATTAGAAAGGCTGGAATTGCCAGTGAGCAAATTTAGGATTACATGATCACCTTCCTGCCAAGAAGTAAAATATATACTTATATGCTTATTTAGAGCAGGAGGAGATACCAGCAACGCAAAAATTTAAGACTATTCTTATTGCAGCTTTTTGTCTGGTATTTTCTATTTACTAGCCCTGGCACAGAGACTGTCAAACAGCACGTCTCCTCTTGCCAAATACTTAATCAAAATACCAACATTTTCTGGGATTTAACCCTCCTCAAAAATTACTTTAGTAACATTTTCTTGCTATTTGTCACAAATCCCAGAGAAATCATACCACTAAACCTGTAAGGATTCACTATGTCACATATCAGAGAAAAGAATTAATATTTTATGAAATGGAAAATACAACAACTAACAAAGACCATAGAGCAGTGCCATCTAGTGATTGCCTCCGTAAATATAAAAGTTTGCATTAATAAGTGCTGTGAGTAGAATAAATATCAATAACTAGGCCTCACTACTGTCCTATTTTCTGAGGCAAAACATTTGAGTAAGAAGCTGTATGGGGAATAATGACTTATATCAGAGTTCATGCACCTACCATTGCTAGAGAGCTCAGCGTTGGTATTTCAAAGTAAAAATGCTACAGGTAGCAGATTCACAGGAAGAACTTATCATCATCCCTAATACGAAGTGTTAGGAAAGGAGTTAATATTTTCGGTACTCTATGAGTAACACAGGGTAAGTATCAGTGATCAGTACCTCTGTTGTTCCTTTGGAGGTTGTACTGATAATTATTAACTGGAATTAAACCACAGGAGAAAGAGGACAGTATGTAATTCATACACAGGTCTAAATTTTTTTCCTGACAGCTGCAGAAAATGGCCCTTTGGGTACTCTAACTGAAATATCACAAATATCTAGTTAGAAATCCTGACTGTAAATATTCTTAAATATTGGATTGCTTGGATAAAAATTCTTACACAAGCAAAGGCGGGAATGCAGAGAGAAGAAATATTCCTCATTTTTTAATCCATCAAATATTTCATGATCAGCACCTGCTGTAAACATATTTTTTGTAAACTTTCTTCTAGGGTATGTATGCAACAACTACAAATCACTAAAATAGTAATTTGGGTCTCAGATTTCAAAATCACACAGAAATGCAAGCAAAATTGTGCACAACTCCTTTAAAATGGACATCAGCTTGACTTACAGGTAACATGCTATTTCTCCAAGTATGAACACAGAATCATAGAGAAGATGTTTCAAAAGTTGTGCATCTATCTCCTCACTGTACATTCCAGTGAGTATTAGTATTCTAAATCCTTCTGCTGAGTTCGAAATGTAACTAACTGTTCTAACTCATATAAACAGGAAGGAGCACACTATTATGTATTGCAGGATTACTTTCTGCAGTTTTCTACGTGATACAGGAAGACTCAACAAACACTAAATTATGAAGTTTCATCAGTTGCATAGCCTACATGTAACAGAATGTACAGATGACTCCTCACAGGCCCAAAGGCATTATATACTTTTCACAGGTATTCACAATCAATTTCAAGTAAGAAATATGATCACACAGCATTCAATAAAACGTTGCAGTGGAACATGCTGCACTTTCACAGCTGCTGAAGACATAGAACATGCTTCACTTTCGGAGCTGCTGAAGAAGACATATCCATGACACAGTTGCTCCAAACCTACTTTGTAGCAGAAATGTAAGCTCTGATGTGTTACAGGCACTTATTTCATGTCCTTGCATTTATTCTTAATTCCTAGCAAGCATGAGCATAAAATAGAACAGTAGTCTTGACTACATATTTAAGTGTAAAATTCAGTAGCCTTGGACATCATACAGATTTCTCATACTGTTAGAAAACACCTACAATGATGAAGACAAGTAATTCTCCCATATGGAATGTCTTCTCACTTCCAGTAAAACGCCATTTTGCAGCTAAAAAAGAGCATTTCTCAACTGCAAACTACTGTAAGAGGCAGCAGTGATAAAAGGTCAAAATCTTTAGATGCACCAAATATTCAGTATTGTTACCCTGAACTACATGAGCAATGAACTGCTGGTGGCTGGTAGCTGTCAAATCTAACCATAATCTTCAACTGCATCTTTCACCTGACCTATATTTAAGTGAAACAGAAAATCTCAAATACTTTTAACAAGCTGCTTTAAAGTAAAGTCAAGCAATTCTAAGCAGGAGTAAAAATTTTAAACCAGGCTATTTTTTAATCTAATATGAAGATTAGTGTATTGATGTAGCATACTGTGATTGTAACTAGGAGCTAATACAAGTATTTGAAGGCTACTGTCTACCTGCATTGCAAAGTAACAACTCAAGTGCTTTTAAGCAAAGCTACAAAGAGTAGCATGTGCTGCTCAAAGAACCAGCTAAGTCAAGCTGGTTAGTGCTGCAGTAACCAAAAGAGCAACAATTAAATTGATGGTCCTTACTGTCTGGTACCTTTCCTTTAAAGCAATGTAAATTGCTTCAGCAGAACAGCTGAAGCCTCAGAGGAACAGCTAAACACCCATAAACACATGTAAGCAATTGTATAATGTGATGTAATACAAAAAGGTTTTTTATAGTATTACTTTTTTTTTCTTGTTTTGCTCTTCTTTTTGAGGTTAAAAAAGGTTTGCCTGGATATAAAACTTCTACAATTTTGGAAGGGAAAATTCTCCTAAAAAAATTCTCCCTTTGATACTGTTTTGTTAATGTATTATTAATTTAAAAATATTTTGCAATTCAAATTTCCTTTCCCATCATATGACTTTTTGTTTGTCTAATGGGAAAAAATAACATCATAGAAAGTAGGATATGCAATATTAAATACCCTCATCATATCTCTACCTGTTCCATTTCAAAGCTTTAGCATGTTAATCTCAATGTATATGTAGGATTTTAATTATCTACTTATTATAAGGATTTTTTCCCTTTTACCTTTGTTTTCAAAACTATGAGAACTGTTCACATAGAGAAAGTTCAAAATAATTACTGAAATAGATCTAAGTAAATGTTTTTATCCTCCTTAGTAATGATTTTTCTTTTAATGTAGAAACCATTTAAGCTTGTCTTTTCATTGTAACTGTTCGACAAGAAATATTTGATGACTTATTTTGGAGTCCCCAAAGCATGTCTCTCCTTCAGAAATCTTGGAGTCAAGCCATTGCACCTTTATGATTTACTGCAGTTTAATTTCTGCAATTGTTATATTGCTTTTTATCTTGATTCCTCTCACACTACCTTTGTACTAACTCTAAGGTAACTACTTCCTCTTCATCCACTATGGAAGTAACAGAAACAAGGATTTGGTTTTTAAGCTTTCCTGAACCTACTTATCCACTTTACAAACTAATCTATCAAACTCAACCAATTCCCAATTGGAATGAATTCTTGTTTGCACTAGGATCTGTTTACATAGAACACAGGAAACTTTATTTCAAATCAAACTGGTCCACTAACTCTTTTCAAGGCTTCCACTATCCAAACTGCAATAAATGAACATTTTTTGTGTTCACGTCTTTGCTTATCGTCTGAATGTTTCTTTTGCATTGTAAGGTGTGCCAGTTAATGTGGGGAAAGAGTCAACACTTAACATCAAACTCGCATTTTCTCAACTTATTTGGCTGGTCATGTTCAGTATTGCAAAAAAAAACCCAAAAAAACAAAACAAAACAATCAAAAGGACTATAAAGCCATACACTAATGTAGAATTCTTGTGTACAGTTCTAAACACAACTAATTTCTCATTGGTTTCTCTCCAAATACATTATTCACATTACATCTTGCATGGATTTCAAATCAGAAAGCTATTCCTGTTACTACTGGTGAATGTAATCATTTCCACTCAATAAAATTATGTATGTCACATTTTCTTCCCTATAATTGCCCTCGTCTGGACAGCTACATGTAGCACTGAAAGTATTCAAAGCAAACTCTAAAGCAAACTCTTGTACCCAAACATGGCCCTTGAAGAAGAGTGTTTAGTTTTCTGAATCTCCTGACACTTTCGAACACCATTGACATGAATAGCAACATATTCTCTCCTTTTAGGACAATTACTGGTATATCTAGAAAACTGTATCATAACTCTTAAGCTTAAGTTCAATCAGTTACTTTTCAGAATTGCCAGCCATGTTGATGCTGAAAGGCCACAGTCCTGGCTGGCTCTCTCATTCCTATACACACTGACAGGCACACACCACCACCATTCCCACTTCAGCCGTCATAATTCCTTTCTCCCTCAGAAACACGGGATTTTAGTCACATGGAGATACAAAGCCTAGCTTCTCTTCACTAGGGCTGTCAGCTGTAGTATGTCCCAGCTAAGGTCTGCAGATGACTGAGTGGCAAAGTCTCACAGTCTTGAAATATCCACTTTTTTTTCTCCAAGGCCTAAGGAGACAGAGGATTTCTTCATCCCAAGTAGCTTATTTCTCTCCTTCTTCTTCTCCTGATGTTAGCTACAGTCTTTAAACCCTGTCAGTCCACCTGGACAACCAGAATTCCCAACTGCTACCTCCTAGCCTGACTACAAATCCTTCTGACAACCTCCTAAGCAGTGGCACCAAGAATTTACTACACCATAAGGAAAGACAGAAAAAGTATTTAAAGTTGTCAATAACATTTCAATACCTACACAATTGTAAGCTACAGGTATTCACTCAACCTTATCTTTGGCTGGGAATTAACTAAAGATTCTGATAATACTGAGAGAGGTTTTTTTCCAAAATAATTTCAAAAGTCTGAATGCTTTTATGTCTTTCAAAGATCTCACCTGTATGCATGTAATTTCTCTTCATAGCTGTACCATACAACTTCAGTGCAAAAACCTCAGGCTATGTATCAATTCCTGATATAATACTGGGTTTGCAGACATTCATATTTCCCTGGGTCTACCAAAAGAGTGAACTACTGTTGTCATAAAATGAAACTAAAGTCACTGGGATTAACTGACCTTCGCTGGTATTTCCCATCAGACAGCTGTAACAACAAACCTCCACAAAGACTAAGTAAGCATCACTCCTAAAGGAAGTGTTTTGAATACACAGCCCTCTACCACCACTCTAAACAACAGGCTTCTTTATCCACCACTGTAACAAATTAATGTAGTCTCATGGACTTTAACAGAGCTTCACTAATTGAGGCAGATGGGCAGATGAAGATCTTCCCCTTTTTTGCTGTATTCAGGGAGAGGCACTAACACAACCCATGACTCATGCCTAAGTTCA
This sequence comes from Hemiprocne comata, assembly GCA_020745705.1. Classification (NCBI taxonomy): domain Eukaryota; kingdom Metazoa; phylum Chordata; class Aves; order Apodiformes; family Apodidae; genus Hemiprocne; species Hemiprocne comata. The sequence continues at coordinate 55,040,984 of CM036616.1, read as the reverse complement.
GACTGAAAGCAGAGGGTTGCAACAGGACCCAAAACAGGGTGAGCTGATGGTGTTCCACAAAGAACAGTAGAGTGCAAACAGTATCCACAATAAGATCAAACATTGCAATTTATTTCCCAAACACAAGTGAATTTGCGTGCTACAACTAGGTACTTTTAGCTGGATAATCCAGGAGAACTCAAACCCTAGGAAAATACTCCCGAACTCTGGATCAGTATGACACAGTCTTCGCAGCCTTCCACTGCTAAAAGAAATATTTTGTGTTGTAGTAACAGTATGATACTAATAAACTGCTGGGTGTAGGCCAACCATGGGAAATTATCAGCACTGAGGCCCATGTGCACTGTGAATGGGAGTCTACTTGACAGCTTCTCACAGAGGAAAACAAAACTTCTTGCTTTGCAGGACATAAAATCCTGAAAAACCCAAAATGAGCCTTTCGTCTAAAGATCCTCTCTTGCAAGTTCTTCACAGCCAGGATGTACTGCTGTTCCACATGAACTTCACGAGATCGCCAGCTGAAATGCAGTTCTAAGGCCCGCCCATTTGGTTTCTCTAGTGGTGTAACTCCCCATATAACACTCCAAGTTTCACAGTCCAGTGAAATTCCAGTCTTCCCTAGAGATGGGCCACTGTGTTTGTAGAGCTCAAGAATGACCTTTGCCCTGCCTCGGCAACTGCCACCACTACAGCCCTTACAAGCTTTCAACAATGGAGACAGGCAAATTTAATTTTTTTTTGAGGGGGCATTATTCCTACTAAGTTCCTGTAATCTGAGCTGGTGACCACTGGTTGCTCTTAAGCATTAAATGTGAATATAAGAACAAATGCAATTTTTAAAAGTGTAATTTCAAATGTAAAAAGCTTAGTATCATTGCACGTAGGAGTTGAGAGGTTTTACGTACAGTTCTACAGGATATATGTGAAATATTTACCATTTAAAAGAAAGTGCCTTCACCTGAAAAATGGCTTTAAAAAGACATATGATTTTTATTTTAAAACGTAAAAATAGAGCACACATTTATTAAAAGTAATTAAATATTAATCACAAGCTACTGTTGTATAAATCCTAGCTAAACAATATGCAACAGAACTAAAATAATTATTCTTCTTCATTCTGACCAAAGGACAGACTTTTTGCAGTTAACGTAACAAACTCCATAATAAAGTAAGATTTTATACAGACAAATCTTTCTGCTGAATGTAATTCTTAACTCCATTCAAATACATTCTGGTTTTACTACTGATTATGACAAAATTTTGCTACTATTTTACTTTTTTTTCCTCGCATTGCAACTTTAATTTTGAGATTGACAGCTAATAAGTTATGTTGGTTTATCTATACAGCTAAAACCCAATTTTATGATTTTGGGAAATGTAATTGGCCCATCAGATGAAAGCTCACATGCCTGCTTCCTTCAGACACAACCTTCTGATTTTTTTATTTATTTTTTTTTTACATCACCCTACTTTGACAACATCGTTTAAAATCCACTAAGTCTGGTACAATTTGGCCTTTTTTTGCAACCCAATACCAACAGGAATGTTCACGTATATTATGAAGAGACTAAGAAAAAGATAAGCTAAAGTGCTACTCAACACAAGTAATCAGTTTAAAATACTTACACTTTAAATAAAATAATTCATTTCAACAAACCCGTATTTCTATTTACATGTAATTAGTATTATTTCTGGAAGATGGGTTAAACTGTTCACTAATTCCATCTCACGGAAAAGATGTTCACTGAGTATCCACACTGACCTACTACAACTTTCACAATACCCATCAAGCTGAAAAAACAGTGTATCAATGTACATGTTGCCTACAATCTGCTGATAGAGATATCTACTTTAAGTTTGAAAGGGAATGAGAGACAAGAATTTAGTAAAATAACAATTCTGATCAGTATGATTATAAATAATCTCATGAACTACTGCTTCACAGGACAGTTGCTGAAAGGAAGGGGGGGGGAAAATCACAAGATTTGCATTTTATCAACAGAAAATGGGTCACTGAAATATCATTATAAAACACTGATGACAGTTTTTCATCTATGTTTCCTCCCTCTACAGATTTTCATCACTAAGAAATAGAATTCTCCCCAGGAATCAAAAGGCTTATGAGGTGGCAAGCAACACAAACAGGAGCTCTACTCAGTATATCTCATGGGAATAATATTGATATCTCAGCACAGAAAGCATCGATCGGTTTATTGTATGTGCACAAGTCTTGAGGAGCAATGCTATACATTTCAAATACTTCAATTTCATTCTTTACAGAGTTATTTCATTTATTTTAAGACTTTTTCTAAAATAACAGAGAAGACACTCTTTGCAGAAAATAAGAAAAAGCTTTTTTTTTATATTATTTCAAATTAGGGTAAAAAAGTTTGTGGCTGAAAGTACATGAGCTGAAAATATTTTGGAAAACAAACAGTTAAACTAGTCACTGTAATAATTAGAAATGAGCAATAATTTGTAAAGATTCATAATTAGAAAGCTTAGCCAAATCAGCCTTATAATGACATAGGGATGTCAATCAGTGACTAATTAGAAATAGAATTTTCTTAAATGTCCTGAATATCTGTACAAAAAGTGAAGAGAAAGTAGAGAGAATTAGAATTTATTTAACATAGTGTGTTATAGAACTAGTAGCAGAACAAAGTCCTCTGGAAAAAGGAGAACGCAACAATACATATAACTACATGTATAAATTTACTGAAATTTATCCACTTATCCCTCCACTTTTCTGTCATCCAGATTTTTAATTATCAGCAACAGCTAGACGGAAATCTACCATCTCACAAAGGAGGAGCCAATGACCCAACAGACAGCCACATACCAAGCCTTCGTAACTCCTTAACCTTTTTTTTCCCTGCTTTATTCCTCGAGGTTTTGGCAGTCAAAAGGTATACAAACAAATAAACAAACAAATCCTTAAAACAGGCAACAATCGTACCCATATGAATTGCAAAAAACACCACAGAAATCCTCCTAGAACCCTAATCGATACTCTCACTGATAACCACACCCACCCCGCATTCATGTCATTCGAATGGTCTTAATAAACATGAAAAGGCACTAACACAGCCTTTCATTTTTAAACTCAGCACAGAGTCACTAATATTCCAGTCTCCAGACCACCTTACCTTTCTGTGTTGGAGGAAAACGATATGGCTTGATAACTATGAACAGCAACTTGCTTTGGTCTTTTTTCTTAACTGCAGGATACCCAAATCCACGGTATTACTTCACAGCAGCATGTCAACATAGGATTAATCACAGTACTCATAGACGGCTGTTTAAACAAACAAGCTTCTCTAATAGTTTGCATTCCTTCACCTCTTGCTGCTACTATGCAGGATAACATTTCCACCTAGAGCCCTTTCACAGAATGCCTGGATTCTAGAACAATAACAAAAAAAAATCCCTGATATGTTGTAGTACTGAATCATGCTGTTTGTATGTAGCCGATCACATCTCATTTTGTTCAGTCTACGTAAGTGTTATTCCTACTTTCTCAAGAGGGAATTCAGAACAGTGAAACAGTTTTCAGGGATCTTCTGTTAACCTAAAAGGAATAATATCACTGTTCTGAAGCACACAGATTAGCTACTGTCAAAATCACTACATTTCAAGTAAGAGAAGTAAGACAGTGGCACAGTAGCTGAGGAGACAATCATTTTAAGCACTGATCTGAAGGAAAAACCCCAGATCACATTTTGACATTAGTGTGCCCTCCTATATGGACCATTATGTAGCAAAGTAGACAGACAACACAACAGTTTTCACCTTTACAGGGAAGCACTTCCCGGAAAGGGTGTAGCCCCTAATAGAACCGGTGCTTTGATTGCATGCAGCAGGCAGACTGACCCTCTCCTTCAATGGTGTGGTTTCCACTGGAAGGTAAAGGCTCAGGAAAGTATATCCTTCTCTTCCATCTCCTATTGGATTTTTTTCTTTCATGTGGATGCAGTTGTTATTTTTCTTGAACAATTAATAAAATGCTATATAATTATTTTAGGGTATATCCAGCAGTTTCAGCTGAAATCTTAAGACACACTTTACACAGCAGACCCCCTCCATCCCAGATGCGTCACTGTGGGAAGCGGGGTGAGGCTTCAGAACTACTGGGTGCATGTTTTACAGGTCATGGCTTATCTCCCTGAACATTACACAAACTAATTTCACTTCCATTCCCTTAGAGCTGTAGTTTTGACTGAAATAAAGACTGCATGGCTTATTTTCATGACAAAGCCACAAAAAAAGCTTTGTGCTCCATGCCCCCCTCCCCTGCCCAATACTTGGCAAGCAATGCAAGTTTAAATAATTATTTTTGAAACCTTTAGACGTTTTCCATTTAATGAGAGGGTTTTACTTCTGAAAGAGCAGCGTTTTGAAATAGCAGCATATAATAAGAAAGCACTGCAGTTCTCTGCCTGACAAGGAAAGCTATAGAGGGAAAATGCTGAAGAATATTTGATGTTTATTCCAGCAACTATGGGACAGGACTTACAAAAACCTGTAATTTAGACTCAAGAGGCTGGGGAAAAGGTATAACGACAGGTGATGATCTTGCCTTGGTTTTTCTTCCAGGTACGTTCAGGAGCACGTCTATGTACTTTAAGCTGCTCCTTTAAACCGGGGGTATTCAAAATTTGCTTTGCAGAAGGTAGAACACTGCTTTCACTGCCCCCTCCCCGCGCTAAAAGCCCCACTCTACCGGTGCACGTACTTCAGCGAGCACATCCACCATGGCTGTGGACAAAGGTGAGGAAGCATCTCTGCGCTGGAGACAGAGGACTACTGTGTTTGTGCCACGTCCCTTGCAGCCCCTGGAGGACCCCTGCCCCCCATCACGCAGCTCCCAGCCCGGCGGGGAAACCTCTTCCCCAGGGGGGGTGTGATGCAGGGCACGGCACCACCCCCAGCCCATTCGACTCGGTCACTCAAACCCCCACCTCGCCACCGGGCGGACAGCGCCGTCCGCCTCTCCCCGGAGAGCCTTCGCAGGGAGCCGGGGACAAGGCCGGCCCAGCAGAACGGCGAGCATGAGGGATGTGGCCCGCTACGCCCCGTCCCGCCGCCTCTTGCCCCGCGCTGCCCCTTCCCCCGGTGGACGCAGCCCCCGAGTTGAGGTCTCCTCGAACCACCCTCCCATCCCCCCCCGAAAGTTACTCTGCCCTGACTGGCGGTCTCCCTGCGGCCGCCACCCCCGACGACACCGGGGGGGTTCCCCTGTCGCTTACCTGGAGGCTGCCTGGGCGCTCCCTCAAGGCGAGCGGCGGCAGGGCGCGCCGCAGCCGGGACTGCCTCTGCCGCCACCTTCACAGCCCTCTCCCGAGGTGAGCGACGAGCGGGGCGGCGGCGGGGAGCAGCTGGGGAGCCGTGACATTTAACCGGGCTTGAGCAGGGTCGTGTCGGCCCCGCGGCGCCAGCGGGGGTGCCTCTCCTCCCCGGCGGGCTGAGCGGCCGGTCACCGCCCTCCTCTGCGCGGGCAGGCTGAGGCGGAGGGCGAAACCCAGTCCATCCCCGGAGACCCAGCCGCAGCGCACTACCCGAGCCGGCGGCGGCTCCTCTTCTGCCTGGCACTCGGCGCTGCCCCTTCCCTGCGGCGGGGGACAGGGGGCGCGGCAGCTGCAGCCGGGTGGCAGGGCCGAAGGCTGGCCGCCTGCCCCTCGGTGGGGCCCAGCAACCAGGGGGCCGGCGGTGGGGCGCGGTGGCGGTCGAGCGGCGGGCAAGGCGGCAGCGCCGGCAGCGCGGGGAGGCAGCGCCAGCTCGAGGTGAGGGCGGGCGGGCGGAGGCGGGGAGGGGGGGTGGGGGGCGCGCGCGTCTCTGTCAGAGGCGGAGCTGCTCCTTCTGCGCGGCGGCTCGCAAACCGGCGGGTCCCGCCGAGGCGGCGGTGGCACCTCGGGAGGGAAGAGTGGGTGCGCAGAGGAGCGGGCGTCCGAGCCCCCACCGCGGTCGCTGGCTGGCTGCGGCGAGGCGCCCCAGCCGCCGCTCGCCGCCAGCCGCCGCGCCGTGGGCAGGCAGCGGGCCGGCCGCTCGCCCTTCTCCGCCGTGAAGAGGGGCGCGCGCGCGCGCGCGGTGCCCACCGAGGCCCCCGCACCCTCGCCAGTCGCGGCACCCGTGTCTCCCCCGCCGCGGCGGCGGCGCGGTCGATCCCCCTCCTCCAGCCCTGCTCCTACCGCGCCGCTTCCCGCAGAGACCGGGCGGCTCCGCGGCGAAGAGGTCGGAGATCTCTCGCCCCCATGGGGTGCTGTGGACTGGGGCTGTGTCTCGGAGAAGAGGGACATCCGCGCGGCTGGGTGGCCATTTTCAGCGCGGCGGGGCCCTGGCGCCCTCGGGGAAGGAGACGAGGGCAGCGTCCGGCGGGTACGGCGGAGCGACGGGGCGCCGTCTCGGAGGGGCCCCGGCCGACCTGGTGCTGCTATCAGTGGGTAGGGGCCCGACAGGACGCGTGCGGCCGCTGCAAAGCAATGAGCGTCGTCCTCGGCCTTGTATTCCACAGGTGGCCGCATCCCAGGACTCCCCGAGCCCGTGCCGTGAATAGGATGTTGGCCGCATCGGTGGTGTGAGGAGATCTCCGGCAACTTTGCCGCCTGCTTAGCTTGTGCTGTCTGATGGAAGAGGTGTTGGCTGGTCCAGTTCCTCCCTGCGCTTGCAGAAGTCAGTGCTGTGTGGTTTCTAGAGTTTGGTATCCCACTTTCTGTCCTCACACTGTGAAATAGTTGGCGCTTAACATATTTTTAAATGGAAGGCGTGGAATGTCAGGTTCATATTGAGTAATTAAGGAGCAAAAATGCCAGTTCACTGAGATGATTCTGAGAATGATCTTTTATTTCTTTTTACATTTTTTACTATCAGCAGATCACATCCCTGTCGGTAGAAACCTACCTGGAGGCTGCAATCCTCAGTAACTTGCATATTATAAACTGTTGAAAAATTGGCTCACTTAGGGATTTTCTATTACCACTAGGAGCACTGAGGTGAAAGACACAAGTAATTGAATGGTAACTCTGAGTTGCTCTGTTCTCTTTCACTCTTCTCACTTTTGCACATATGCAAACGTGCATAATACACAGTTTGCATACCTTTTTGCTAACATAGCAGGATAGGAGGTAAACGAAAATACACATAACCGAGTTCTTTAAACCCAGGCACAAGTTTTGTGGACAATGGAAGACTTAAAATAAAGGAAATTAACACAAAATATCGTTCTTTGTTCTTTTACTACCAATGTTTTCCTTGCATCTGGTAGCCATACTTCAGCGATAAGAAAACCATTCCCTTTATAGCAAGAAGCTTTTCCCTTCAACTTGTAGTCAGTTTCTGTATTAATTTCAGAGCTATCAAGACTTCCTGTTTTCCTTTGTCTCTACCTCTGGCATAAGCCACATAAATAAGGATGCTAATATTGAAGAAGAGCAGATAACTACCTTTAGCTACTAATAAATACAAAGCTAAAGAGCAGTATCTTGACCTTGGCTCTGTATCTGGCAGTGCTGTAATACATGTAATGCACTTGTCAATAAAAGAAGGCACTGCTAATCCTGAATCACATACCATACAGCTTATCCACAGAGGAGAACTATGACTATGGAGTATTTTAGAACTGTAGAGAAGCATTAGGAAGGAATAATCCATAATCAAATGACTGAGAGTTCCTGCAAACTCTGGAGAAGAACCATCAATAAACAATACCTGGTAAGACTGTTTTCATAAAATAGACTCCCTATTTTATCACTCCCTGATGTGAACCTGTTGCGTGGATTCAAAAGCAATTAACTGATTTACTTTTTCAAGTTAACCTATTTTTAGAAAGTGCTGACCACATGGTGCAGAGTTCTTGCGATTAATTTCAATGTGGGTACCCAAAGCTTTTATTTATTACTGGGAACTAGCTGTTGAGTTGTGGATGGTTAAAAAAAGATTTTCAGAAGACATGGCTGTGGTTTCTGTCGAGTGCTAGTAATACAAAGAGATCTTTGTTCTGAGGAAATTACACTGATGTTTTCATACCCAGTGGAAATCTTATGCTGCATGTAGAAGTATTGAAAATTTGCCAGTTAAGTGTAATTTTTCTGAAGGTTTATAAACAGCAAGATAAAGTACACCATCTACTCCAAGAAGTGTACTGACAAGATAAATGGGAGTGTCTTCTGGATACTGCTACCTCGTGAGGGTTCTCTTAAGTGGAAGATGAAGCAGCATAGCTATATAGAGGCTGGAGTACTGCAGACTAAATAGAGAAACAGGAAAATACTAAGGCTATCACTGTACCTGTTGGGGTTGTTTTTGAAGTAAGGAGATGCTACAAGTGAAATTTGAAAATTAAATATCTCTTAAACCTTGCATCAGTTTAGAGACTAAAGCTCAAGAAGAGCAGATCATCAAAGGGAACTTGATCAAATGATCAAGCAATGGAAAACCTTAAGAACTATGTTGCATCTCATCAGTAAAAGCTGTTGTGATGACCAGTTCAGTGCATTGTATGTATTTTGAGACTCATGAAGACTTCTGCAGTAGGGTACTGAACCTTACTGCAGCTTGAAAAGCTTGCCATTTCCTTCCAGTTGCAGGTTTTTGGCTTTCAAAAGAGTTGGAACAGCAATGCACAAAAAGAAGCCAAATGTTTCTGTGCTGCTGGCCATTCAGTTAGGTCTCCATATAAAAATCGAAGCTGATGAGACTCTTTTTTTGCTCTGGGGAATTATGTGCATAATGCAATCTAAAAGCTTTCTTAAAAGAGCCCATTATGTCTTTAATTGGAAAGGGCCTTTGAAAGAGTGTTGTACTTCCTTTTTGCTGTAAGTTCTGGAAAGGAAAGGGAAAAGGAGATCACAACTATATTTTATTTGCAGTTAACTCTGCAAATGTAGTTCCTATAGAAACAGGAATGATGATGCATTTACCTTCAGTTGTATCATAAGTAAAGATTCCAGAGCATCTTCAAAACAAATAAATTAAATTATTTTTGAATCACTGATCATTTAGCAAGACATATTACATTTATCAAAAAAAAAACCTTCTGCTGTATTTCATTTTCTTGTAAATATTTCCTCCAATCACCATTCTAACGCTCTGAGATTTCTGTACCAAGAAGTCAAACTTTATAGGTGCTTTTCCTGTTGTTTTTGGGTATCTACAATAAGTATTTTCAGATTTATAAAAATGTTTAGTCATATGAAACTCTGTAGAGCTGGGCTTACCATGGTGTTCTCATGTTTTCTTTGCCCCAGTTTTTAGCATGTTATTTGGCATCTAGGTAGAATGAAATCATAGGCCAAATCATAATTTGGACCTTATCATGAAATGTGCCTCTATCTACCAAAAGAAAAAAAAGGTTTAGCACCCACATACTCATATCAACATATGTTTTAAAGTTTCCAGACAGTACTTTTAATGCTAAAATAACTCAAAAGTTCAAATTTTAAACATTTTGAAAATACGTTTTTTAAAAAATACTCCTCATATAATGATTTACAATTCATTGCAAAAAAATGTTTCGAAACATTGAGATTGCTTTTATTACAGAAAATTATTCATAACTTTGAAAGATAACTCAATAAATTTGAATTCAAAGATTGTTTTTCCATGTCCTACTTTTTATGTTTACACCATTTGTAATAATCATCTAATAGCTTCTTAGTCCAGCACCTCCATTTGGCTGAGAAACAGTTTGAATGGTATTAACAGATGTTCTGTTGAGTTAAAAGTTGGTCAGTGGATTTAAACAAGACCCTGTTTTCTTCATGCAAAGCCTACACTTTCTGCATGTATTGTGAAACCTGTGATCAGTGGTTAAACCCTGAATTCCATGAGCAGACACATGGATGCTGCGTCTGTCTCCTACTTGTGAGCAGGGTGAATTGCCTAGCAGAACTGATAGAGGAGGGACCTTCCCCATCCATGCCAGAGGTAACATTCTTACTTTGCTGAATGAGAAAGAGGCCTGTGCAGGAGGTACAATTGCTGCACAAACAGGACCTGCATTTTTGTTAGATGATATATACAATTTAGAATTTAGTCGTATGAGACATGCTGTGTGCGAATCAACACAGGCAGGTATCTGCGAGCCAAGATCGTGATGTTTACCAAAATAATATGTTCTGTAGTTCTGCATAGCTTTTGTGCATGCTGCAGTAATTCCCCAGTGCAAAACCCTGAGTTCTTCCTGGTCATATTTTCATTGTGGTAGGTAGCCCCTTCACCCCAACCATCACACAGTGGGGAAGGAGGTTTCATAAAATACATGCTGGAGTGCATGGAGCTCTCCCTGGGGACAGATGAGGAGCCAACTGAGAGTTTGTGTTAAGATTGAAGGGAAGGCAGGCACAAAGTGACATTACAGGGGGGATCTGCTACAGGCCATCTGACCAGGAGGATGTATAGATGAGGCACTCTACAGACAGATAGAAGCAGCTTCATGTTCACAATCCATGGTACTCGGTGACTTCAACCACCCTGATACTTGTTGGGGGGACAACTGCGAAGCACAAACAATCCAGGAGGTTCGTAGAGTTCGTTGATGACAACTTCCTTTTCTAATCAATTGAGGAACCAACGAGGAGAGGTGCTATGCTGGACCTTGCTCTCAAGAAGGAAGAGCTGGTGAGGGATGTAGCAGCCATGAAATGGTGGAGTTCAAGATCCTTAGGGCAGCTAGGAGAGCTCACAGTAAGCTTACTACCCTTGACTTCAGGAGTGCAGATTTCAGCCTCTTCAGGGATCTGCTCAAGAGAGTGTCATGGGATAACATCCTGGAGAGAAGATGGTCCCATGAAAGCTGGCTGATATTTACTGATCATCTTCTCCAGGCCCAAGAGCGATACATCCCAACTAGGAGAAAGTCAGGTTAAAACTCCCGGAGGCTGGCATGGATGAGCAAACAGCTCCTAGAAAAGCTCAAACTTAAGAAGGTATACAGAGGGTGGAAGCTTAGGCAGGTAGCCTGGGAGGATTACAGAGAGGTTGTCCAAGCAGCTAGGGATCAGGTAAGGAGACCCAAATCCCTGCTAGAATTAAGTCTCGACAGGGATGTAAAGAGCAATAAAAAAAGTTTCTATAGGTATGTTGGGGATAAAAGGACAACCAAGGAAAATGTAGGCCTTCTCCTGAAGGAAATGGGCCACCTAACTATGCAGGATATTGAGAAGACTGAGGTTCTCAATGACTTCTTTACATCAGTCTTCTTTGACAAGTGGTCCAGCTGCATCGCAAAGGCCGCAGCAGGTGAAAGCAGGAACTGGGAGAACGAAGCACCCCCCACTGCAGGAGAACAGGCTCATGGCCATCTAAAGAACCTGAAGGTGAACAATTCTATGGGACTCAATGGGGTCCATCCACAGCTCCTGAGGGAGCTGGCTGATGCAGTTGCTAAGCGTCTGTCCCTCATATTTGAGAGGTCATGGTGGTCTGGTGAGGTTGCCACCAATTGGAAAAATGGTAACATAGCCCCTATTTTTAAAAAGGAAAAAAAGGAAGACCCAGGGAACTACCAACAGTCAGTGTCACCTCTGTGCCCGGCAAGATCATAGAGATTTTCCTCCTGGAAAATCTGCTAAGGCACGTGGAAAATTAGGAGGTGATTGGTGACAACCAACATGGCTTCACTAAGGGAAAATGGTGCCTCACCAATTTGATGGCCTTCTAAGACAAGGCTACAGAGATGGTGGAATCAACCCACATCATCTACCTGGATTTGTGCAAGGCATTTGATACTGTCCCACGTGACATCCTGGTCTCCAAACTGAGAAGACATGGATTTGACAGATTAACAACTTGGAGGATAAGTAACTGGCTGGATGGCCACACCCAAAGAGTTGTGGTCAAGTGGGGGCAGGTGACAAGTGGTGTTCCTTAGGGGTCGGTATTGGGACCGTTATTTAACACCTTTGTTGGAGACATGGACAGTGGGATTGAGTGTACCCTCAGCAAAGAGTGAAAGACTTAGAGATGACCACTGAACTATTCTTAAATCACAATGATATGACATCTAGCTGAAAGAAAACTAACTTATTTTCTTAAAATAATGTTTTCTGAATCTTACTCACTGTTGCTTTACTTCAATTTCTGTGAAAAGCAAGATGTCAATAGCATTAAGAAAGTGTCATTTACCAGAGTAAAATAGGAGTATCTCATAGGTCAACCAAACCTGTATTTTCAAAATCAAAGTTTTCTCTTAGTGATTTCAAAGGCCAGCTACAGAACATTAATACTCTTCTAAGGAACAGGTTGTAGCTATCACTGCTGTTTAAAAGCTGCTCTAAATCATAGAACATTATTTAGGGCTAATTTTGCCAAAGTTCTAGTACTTGACACACGCGTAAAGCAGGAAGAGTAATAGTCTTATTGACACTAAAAAGGAAGTGACATAATTTATCATTTGTTGAATAGAGGGCAATTTAGGTAGGCAGCTTAAAGCCAGTAGTATATACCGTTGCTTCCAGCATTTATTCAACAGCTTATGTTCGCTTCTTTTTAAACCTTGATGTAGGTGTTAACCCAGCAGTACTTTTAATTACATACACATATGCAATTTGAAGACTATTAGCTTCATGCAAGAAAGTATATTTTGACTATAAACTAACAGACTCTGCTTTGTGACTACGTGAAAATCTCAAGTATGATGGCAGCTGATAAATACCTGACTTTTAAGTTTAACACATGGTAGAAACAAGGGCTTATAGCAAGAATTTACAAATGCTGTAATGAGTGAATACATTTTATTTTCAGTAATACCTGAAACTATTAAACTGAGCATCCATTTTTTGGCAGTATTTCAGTGTCTAGCATTTGAGCTATTCATTCTAACAGAAGCGTTATGCATTCCAAACAGTTTCTCTAACCCAGGACTATTTCTGCTGTCTTCAAGATTCTTTACACAGAGATGAAAATATTCCAGACACATCAGTGAATTACATAGTAATCCCATGTACAGCAACTGCAGACAGCAGAAAGCTAAAGACTTTTGTCACTTAGTAAATGAAGTCACAATCTGATGTCTTCTCCTTACATTTTGGATGGGTAAGAACAACAGTGTCACTCTTCCCAACCAGCAGAATTCCTACGCCAGTGAATTAAATAGTCTTGGGGGCCATTCTGTGGCCCAGATGGCAACTAAAATGGTCTGGCCATACTCCTACTACCAAAATTCCGCAGCCCCCACACAAGGGTGGAGCTCCAAATCCTGTGTGGTCCCAGTAATCATCTGGAAGATTGTTGGCTGAGCTAGGCCAAAAACAGGCCAGCTCCCAGACTCTCCTCCTTGAAGGTGCAGCTTATCGAGTTCCAGTGCTTGTTATCCTTATACTGATTATTTTAGTACTTCATATGCAGCCCTTCAGCTTCTGCTTACTTTACAAGTTGCATGGATTAAATTCTTAAAACCTTCAGTTAAATTTGTTGTGTGACTCTTGTCACTTGACTGTGAGGTACCAGATGGTGATATAGAGAAAATAGGCTTTGTTGCAGTTCCGTAATTGAAAGCCAGATGGTGTTACTAAGGCTGATAAAGGGAAAACAATAATATATCCCTGCCCTACTCTGCTTCAGATATCCAGCTATTGCGATGGAGCTGAAAAATCCATCTGTTCAGATATTACTCACGCTATATCATGCAGCTTTTTTGGACACAAATATCTGGAACTGCAACAGGTGCAAGCACATGCAAACTTTTCTGATTTTCAGAGTACACTAGAGTAATGCTTCAGATGCATTTTAAAATCCATTTCTATCAGAAAATTAAAATGTTTGAATCTCTGCAACTAATAACAGTCTTGTATTTTATATGAAGAGACTAATCCTCAATATTAACTGAATTAAATGGAACTATTCTAATAGGAGACTAATCACCTAGGAGAAGTATGGTTTCACATTTAATGTCATGAGATCTGAACTTTTACCGAAGAATAGGCCTAGAAAAATGGCTATTCTGCTATTTAAAATTTGGCTTTTTTATTAGAAAATTTAGTTGAGTTTACTAATTCAGTTTCTTTTGCATGTCATTAGTGGTTTCATCACCAAAGTAATACAGTGGTTGGAGGCATTAAGCAAAATTGAAGTTGGTAAGGAATCAATGAGACAGAAGAAACAAAAACATGTTGTTCCCATAGAAGAAAATATTTTGCTTAATGTGTAGGTTGATGTTAATTTCCATAAATAAATTTGTATCTCAAGGACATATAAATAATTAACTAACTACTTTAATGAACTGATTGGTGGTGTTCTTATTTACAAAAAAAGGTTTCAACATTGCTTATATTTATCTACAAATCTAGCTATAAAAAATTATTCAAGATGCCCTAGAAAACTGCACCCTGTGATTTTCATTTTCTTTTTTGTTTGGTGCGTTATAAAGGGAAGGGCTGGTCTTTAACTTGCTGCAGTTGTGTGCATTGCAGGACCTGTGCTGAAATTTCTCACTTGAATGTTTTAGATATATACGGTGTGTAAGCAAGAGCTAGCTGCTGGACCACATTGTGCCTTCTTTGCAGGGGGGTTTGCTAGGTAGTGTCTTGGTGTGTAGTTTTGACCTTGGCACCACCAGCAGAGATGCTGCTTGGATTATATCAGCTGGACAGCCAGGTGTATTCTGCAGTGCCCTAAGCAGATTGATATACCTCCAAAGACCTTGAAATAACTTTTAGTAATTTCATTTGTTTATGTAGGCATGCTCACCTTGCAAAGACTTTATAAATAAAAAAAAATAAAATAGAACATTTAAAAAATAGAGTGCTTGATATTGATACAGAAAAGGAATGCTGTTGCTGTACACTTGCATCTACTTCCAAGTGAACTAGAGTTTGTACAATATTTAAAATTGGGATATTTGGGTTCATGGCCCAGATTTGAAAGAGAGTATTGTGTAATTCAGTAATGAGGTGAGTGGCATTGGCCATAGCTGGAGAAGAATATCTTGCTCAAACTTGAGGAATTTATCTTGGAGACACAGGTGACAGGTGGCACAGACAACTGAAGAGGAATCACATACACAGACCAAAAATTAATTTAGTAGAAGGGTTTAGTGTTGCACTGCCATCCCTTCCCAAGTGATATGAGAAGTCTTCCAGCTCAGGTGGGAATCCCAGAAAAGAAAGAGACCTGGTTTGTGTGAATCACTCTTCTCTCCTCCCCAGCTCACCTCCTAGTAACTTTTGAAGTGAATAGGCCAGACTCAAAATTAAAGGTTGCCTAAGCTGTCAGCAGATCTGCATCTACGAAGACTGACCTTCATCATCTAATTACTTGGGTTTCGACTGGATACAGCTTATGTAGTTGAAATACATGTGTTGATAAATTCATGGAGCTGTGCTTAAGTATCTGTCACTTTCTACTAAAAGTTTGAGTTAGGCAAAACTTCTTTTTTGTCTTTTTTTTTTTTTTTCTGAAAAGGCTAAACACAAGCTAGATCATATTACTCCTGAAACTTCTGAAAGGCAGGGTGGAAAACTATTCCATGTTTTGAGTTTTGCTGCCTGGGAGGAGCTGAAATGGTGATGATAAATTAGTACTGATTACCATTGAAATCCCACACCTAAGTATTGGTTCTGTGTTGCATAGTTTTTTGAGTTATAGGTAGGAGCTACTCAGAGACTTTGTATCAGAGAAATTACGTATGAACATGTGAGGATAAACTATATGTGGTGTACTAAACTGTTCTTTAATATCTCTGTACCCGTGCAAATGCACAAAGAAATTAGAAAACACTTCAAATGGTCATATTTTAAGAGCATAATGGATATGGTGAGACATAGCAACATATAATTTCATACAAGTGTTTATTAGAATAATTGTCAAACCAATTTCTGTTTAACCTTGCAGCTACGTATAACATTTTTGAAACTAACATTACTTCAAAAATTCTTTAACAAATAACTATCTTTCACACGTGTGACAAGCTCATTCATCACTTTGAATTTATTGGGAAAATAGCAGAGTAATCAGGAAAAAGAAAGACATTGGATTTACATTCGCATAAGTTATTTGTTCATGAAAGTGTTGTAGCCATGTGAAATTCATGAAGGCATATAAGAATCAAATCATTTGGTTATACATGTTCTACAGTATGTAGTATTTGTGAAAGTATTGTATTTTCAGAAAAAGCTAATTACTTGCAGTCCTTCAGTGTTTTCACTAGGTACTAAGGAGTAGTCCTTCAGGATAAACTTACTATTTAAGATATCAAGTAAATTAAAATTTTTAAAGCTTGAAACATTTAACATTGTTAGCTGCCTCTGAAGGTTTGGATGACACATTTGCATATGCGCTGTGTATCCTGTTACATACCATGGCCTAGGGTGCATGCAGGTTCCTTTATAAAAACATCATACTGGTCATGAGTGATAACACTGCCAGCAAAGTAAAGGTAGATATTGATCCCACAACAGTGCCATCATGCCAGATTTGAGACCATGAAGGAGACAAGGCTGCTGCAGCTCCATGTCCCGAGGTCCAACCAGCGGCATGGCTGAAGATCTATTTACAGTAGGTACACACACACAGAGCGCATGTATACAGCACATATGTACATATATATACATATAGATATATATATATACAGCACATATATACATACACACACATTTGTCACCAAGCAGAAGGAGGGGAACTAAGAGATGACAGGAGGGGAATGGGAGCTGGTCTCTGCTCGGGCAGCAGGCAAGTCCCCTCCAGAACTTCCTCACCTTCCCACGTGTCCCTGCAGACCAGATACAGGGCTCTGGAGATAAAGGACAAGGAGAATTAGGATGTTGAAAAAGCCCCATCCAGGGAATTGCAAGGCCTACAAGATGCAACAGAACCAACAGCACACGGCAGATATCACAAAAAGAAATGATGTGTGCTTGTAGTGGGACATTCCCTCTTAAAGGACACTGAAGTGCCCATCTGCAGACCCGACCGGGAATCACGTGAGGTGTGCTGCCTTCCCAGAGCTAAGTTCTATGATGTTGCCAAAGTGGTGCCACAACTTGTCAAGACCACGGAATACTGTCCTCCATTACTGTTTCACGTGGGCACGAACAACACTGGAAGACCAAACTTAGGCAGAATCAAGAAAGACTTTAAGGCCTTGGGGAGAAAGTCAAGAGTTATGGTCCCCAAGTTACCTTTTCTTCAGTATTACCGGTTCAAGGATTGGGGGCAGTCAGAAACAGACACATAATGCAGACCAACTTCTGGCTACAAGGCTGGTGTCACCATGAGGGTTTTGGCTTTTATGGTAACAGGACCTTCTACGAGGAATACAACCTTCTGGGAAGGGATGGAATCCACCTGTCTAAGAGAGGCAGGGGGATCTTTGCCAACAGGCTGGCCAACTTGGTGAGGTGGGCTTTAAATTGAAGGACCTAGGGGAAGGATCCAAAATGGCAATGATCACTTTGCCATCACAAGTACAACCAATTGGGGAATAAACCAGGCCAACCAGAGCAGTGTAAAATGTGTCTCAGCTGTCTCCTTAAATGAGAACCAAAAGATCAGCCTCCTGAAGTCTATTTATACAAACACATAGTCTGGGAAATAAACAGGAGGAACTGGACCTCTGTGCCCAGTCAGATAATTATGATATCATAGGAATAACTGAATCATGGGGGACAACTGGAGGACCATGATAGATGGCTATAGGCTGTTTCATAAAGACAGGCAGGAGACAAGAGTTGGCAGAGTAGTGCTCTGTGTTAAGGAAAACCCTGAATGTATAGAAGTCAACAGTGGTGATAATGGTAGCCCTATTGAATGCCTCTGGCTCAAAATCAGAGGGGTTGTCTCCAAGGGTGACCTTACAGTAGGCATCTGTTACCAACCCCCAAACCAAGACTGTGTGACCAACAAAGCGATACGCGGGTTGCTCAGGCAAGCTTTGGGTCAACAAAACCTGGTCCTTATGGGAGACTTTAACTACCAAGACACTTGCTGAAAGAACAACACTGCAGCTCACCTGACATCGGTCAAGTTCCTAGCATGTGTAGCATGTTCCTCACACAGATGTTGGGTGTGCCAACTAGGCATGGGGCACAGCTGGACTTACTAACCAAGAAAACCTGCTCTGTAGTATCTCAGTTAGTGACAGACTTAGCTGCAGTGACCACAATATTGTGAAGTTTGGGATACTGCTGAGCACAATGAAGGTTAATTCCAGGTCAAAGGTTTTAGATTTTAGAAGAGCAAACTTCAGCTTGCTCAGGGGTCTGTTGGAAGGGATTCCATGAGAAGTTTCCATGGAGGGTAAAGGAGCTAGTAAGTGCTGGGAGTTTTTCAAGAACACTCTCCTAGATACGCAAAACTGGTTCATCCCCTCTACAGGCAAGGGAAGTAGGCTGAGCAAGAGACCCCCTTGGCTCAACTGTGAACTTCTCGGTCTGCCCAGAATCAAAAGGGAAATGTACCAAAGATGGAAAAGTGAAAGATAACCTGTTGAAAATTACAATGGCATTGCCAGGATATGCAGCGATGCAGCTTGAGTGGACATTGGCCAGAGATGTCAAAAACTTCAAGAAAGGGTTCTTCAGATATGTTAACCACAAGCAGAAACAGAGGAATAATATTGGCTCACTATTAAACAGGAGAGGTGAACTAGTCACCAACAATGCTGAAAAGGCAGAGGTCCTCAACACCTTCTTTTCCTCTGTCTTTACCAATGCTGTTGGGTCTCAGGCCATAAGAACAAAAATCCAAGTTGATTCATACACTGACCCACTGTCAGCGAAGAGTTAGTGTGTCGACTATTACAGGAGCTTGACCCATATAAATCGATGGGCCCGGGTGCCATCCACCCTAGGGTGCTGAGAGAGCTGGCTGCTGTCCTTGCAGAGCCGCTCTCCATAATGTTTGACAAGTTGTGGAGATCAGGAGATGTCCCTGAAGACTGGAGGAAGGCTAATGTCACCCCCATCTATAGAAGGGTTCAGAGGAGGACCCAGGTAATTACAGACCCATTAGCCTCACTTCAGTCCCTCTAAAGATGATAGAGCAAATCCTCCAGGGGACTGTTCCAAGTCAATTGAAGCACGTGATTAGGAAAAGCCAACATGGATTTACGAGGGGCAAATCATGCTTGACAAACCTGATCGCCTTCGACACCAAAGTAACCCGATTGGTTGATGCAAGGTGAGTGGTGGACTTCATCTACCTGGACATTTCCAAGGCTTTTAGAGCGGTACCCCACGCCTCCTTCTGGAGAAACTGACTTGTTATGTCCTTGACAAGTGGTCTGTATGGTGGGTGCGGAACTGGCTGTCAGACTGTACCCAGAGGGTGATAGTAACTAGTTCCTTCTTGAACTGGCAGCTGGTCACAAAGAGGATCCCCAGGGATTGATATTGGGCCCAATGCTCTTTAACATCTTCCTAAGTGACCTGGATGTTGGGATCAAGATGATTAAGTTTGCTGATGACACCTAGATGAGTGGTGAGGTTGACACTCCAGAAGGGAGGGCCACCCTCCAGGATGACCTAGACAGGTTGGAGGAGTAGGCTAGCAGGAACCTTATGAAGTTTAATGGGAAGGAGTGTAAGGTCTTGCACCTGGGAACACATAAACCAGGAGGGCAGTGCAGACTGGGATCCACCTGGCTGGAGAGAAGCCCTGTGGAAAGGGACCTGGGGGTCTTGGTGGTTAACAGGATCAACATGAGTGAACAGTGCACTGCAGTGACAAAGAAAGCCAACAGGAGGCTGGGCTGCATCAACAAGGGCATCACCAGCAGAGATAAAGAAGTCGTCACCCCTCTCTACTTGGCACTTGTCAGACCACACCTGGAGTATTTAGTTTAGTTTTTGCCCCCACTCTACAAAAAGGGTGCAAACAGGCTGGATAGGGTCCAGAGAAGGGCCACAAGGATGATCAAAGGACTGTAGGACATGCCATATGAGGAGTGGCTGAGAAAACTGGGTTTGTTCAGCCTTGAGAAAAGAAGGCTTAGCGGAGACCTTATTACCATGTTCCAGTACTTAAATGGTGGCTACCAAGAAGATGGAGACTCCCTCTTTACAAGGAGTCACATGGAAAAGATAAGGGGTGATGGGCACAAGTTGCTCCTGGTGAGATTGCAGTTGGACACAAGGTTAATATTTCATCATGAGGGCAGTAAAACATTGGAATAGTCTCCCAAGGGAAGTGGTAGATTCCCCCACATTAAGTCTCAGCTTGACAGGGTGCTGAGCCATCTCACATAAACGATAGTATTACCTAGAAAGGTTGGACCAGAGGATCCGTGAGGTCCAACCTGGCATTCTGTGATTCTATGAAATACATGACCAAGCCACACAGATTACAAACAGACATTCCTTATCCTGCTCCCCATCCTGGCTGAGTAGGATGGAGGAATGTTCACTAAGAAGAATATTTACATATATGTGTACGTATCTGTAGATATATATTTGCACATATATATACATACAAGGCAGATTTCCCCAGCAGTTAGGCTCAGACTCTCAATATGGCCACTACCTGCCCCAGGATTCCAGTCTCCAGTTTGCTGGCATCTGGACACATGGACCCCCAAGATCACAGACCCGCCCCAACAGTGGTCGTAAACTGTTGTGCACACACATACACACACACACAGAGCCAACCAGGACTCCCCTGGTCCCACAGCCAACCCCACTGTGGTCTTACCCCTAGGGACATGAAGATGCTCTCACTCCCCGTGTTGCATCTTTCGTGCTCCCGTGCCTTGCCTATCTTAATCCTGTGCTTGTGGAGGCAGGTGTGTTATGGGCTGGTGACTACTGTAAGGAGTTTAGGAGCAGCCAGGAGAGGGTAATATTTGAGCTTCCCATCCTGCACTCTTGGGGCTGTGCAGAGAGCATTTATCATGTAATCTAGGACCTTAATTTCATGTCTATGAAGAGTACCTTGCCTCTTGTCAGCAAATCATGTGTACAGGGCAGAACAGCAAAACTCCACAAGTGCTCAGTACATTTGAGGAGTCCAGAGGGAGCAGTGAGGAAGGCAAACCCATACACTGGGTTGTAAGGGGGAATACAACCTGCCAGAAGCAAGCCCTAGCTCAGTTCTGTGATCTGATGTTATCTGGGTAGTTAGTGATCAGAAAAACACTTGTCTGGTCCCAGCCCCTGAAACTTCACAGGTTTCCTTGCCCAAATAACTATATATATATTTTTAAGTCCCAGTATTATGATTGTAAGATACTCAAGTGCTAGCTATTCTTACTAAAGTTGCCTCTGTCGAATGCTGACAGAAAAGTTGATCCTCATCAGAAACCCACAAACATTCTGAACAGGCCACATACAGCAGAAAAAAAACTCTTCCCAAACCTGTCACCAAGTTTTAGATGTATCTTGTATTCTGCCTTAAAACAGTGCTCTCAGTATAAACCCCACTGAGCAGAGCTCAGAGAAAAAGAAAATTGAAACTAAAATGTATAAAGTATTTAAAACCAATAATCTGAAATGTATTTTCTAGACAGTAATATGCCGTAATATCAGCAAGAATATTATGGGTTCCTCTACAGCTTGCCGTAAGTGACATAGTTACCAGCAAGTAGTTAAGCTTTCCTTTCCTCAAAGAAGTGAAATTCCAGTTTCTGACCTCCCGGGTGTGAGACTTAAAACCTACAGCTATCTGCTGGAGAATCAACCTTCTCACAGAAGTTAATCTAGCTCCTCTTTGACCTAGAGTATTAAAAGACACATATATTCTAAGACTGTGGTATTCAAAACAGTAGTTGTTGGATACTACTCAGGGGTCTGGAAACAGAGTAATTTTCTGGGGAAATGGCTGAATAGGCAAGAGGTAGGGCTGCACAAATGGGAAATTAATTGGGGAAACATGCAAGAACAAGTGTATCATAAAATTTCCTTCCCTAACTTGCCATATACATTTATTATAATTAGCTCTTAACTGATCTTAACTAAGGCATCTCTCCTTCCATGTTTTAGATGTGAACCTAAAAAAGATTTATGAAGTCTTTAATTTAAAGCATGACTGCTTAAGCAGAATGGGGGCTTTTGCAGTAAATTTTTTATTTTTCCATGAAGGAAATACCATAAAATAGGGATTTAAAGCTAGCAAACATAGTGCAGGCAGCTGAAAATTCTCAGAGACATGTTACTTGTATGCACTGAAACAAACCCTGCACTAGTTTTGGTTTTAAAATGGAGCACAACCAACATGGGCAGCCTTTCATCTATTTCCTCCACCCATTATACCCATGGTGCAGCATGTGCACTCTGTTCTTACCATCTATTTAACAAGGAATTTCTTTGCAGGCCACATTTTGAGTGGCAGCTTACTCTTCCAGGCTGCTTCCAACCAGAGTCTTTAAGAAAGCCTGTCCCCAAGACCAAGCCCAACAGGCATGCTGCACAGCTTCTTCAGCTCTCACCTGGGCTGGGACCACTGTTGCCTCTAGTGTGTGCCTGTCCACAGTCAGTCTCCTCTCCAGCAGTGGTGGCTGCAGCCCTGGCTATGGTGGAATAAAAAACAATCATACCAAAACAAAATAAGCCATATCAGATCTTTCACCCAGAAAAAGAGTCATTGCTGGTAGATTTACAGGGCAAAGTGTCATTTGCAGAACCAGGAGTATTTTCCACCTGATGGCCCAACAGGGATTTTATATATTGTGAGTGACCATAATCCACGAATTCCTAGTGGAATTGTGCAGGAATACCAGGTTTTGCAGACTATTGTTATTTGAGTTCCTACCTTTACAGCAAGAAGGCTGGGATCACAAGAGGCACACACCTATTTAGTATTTGAGGCATGCTCTTTCTCGAAGCTCAGTCATCCAACTGCATGCCTCAGTTTCTCTGTTTTCTTCAGAGGATTGTCCTCAGCCTAGACAGGAACAGAGGCAAAGGCTCCTGAGGTGGTGTCAACCACTGCTGTCAGGCAGCAGCACTCTTCTCAAACTTGACATTTCTTGTAGTGAGTTTAACCACATGATCTTGAACACAGTTACTCTGTTGAAGCCTGACATCCTCCAGTTTCCCACTCCTTTGTACCAAAGGGAACAAAGTGGTCTGAGACCCTGTCAAGTGATCAGGTGCTGCTTTTTTCTCTGTTTTTCAAAGGGAGTTAGAATATTTCAAGACTGCTCATGTAATAGCTCTAAGGCTTTCAGGTGTGTTTTAAGATTAATTATGAGTGCATAACAGACACTTTTAGAAGCAGCACCAGGATGTTCTAAGGCCCTACCTGTATGCTGTTTTTCACCTGTTGTGGGTTGTTTTGCTTAGTCATTTAATCTTACCATTGTTAGGCACTTCTACAAGACAGCTATGTGGTCACAGATTTTTCTTACCTCCTCTGTGCCTTGAACTCAGTAGTTGCAGCAGGCAGCTAGTCCCCTTTGCAGCGGATCTCAGCTTCACCAGTTGGTCATGATGCAAACAAGTATGGGCGAACAAGTATGGGAGTGTACCCAAAAAGAGGAACACATACTTTTCCTGTAGTGCCTTTCTGAACCTTTCATGAAGGGCAAAGGGCCCATCACTGACTCTCCAGCTGATTTCATGGGTGAATGGCTATAGCTAAGGCATCACTTCAAGCAGCACTCTGTAGGGCAGGGTCACCTTTTCTATAGTCTGGATTCAACCTTCAGAATAACCAGGAGCAATACACCACATGGGGGAGGAAAGAGCTGGAGGAAACTGAGAATTGTATGGTCTCACGCAGAGACTTGAAAGATACCTGTCATTCCCTGGAAACTGCGTGAGGAGAAGAGAGAAAAGCAGATAGTTCAGGCATTTTTTCAGATAAAGTCAAGACTTCCATCACTTCAAGCATTAGCAAGAGAGCCTAAAAAACATAATCAAAGAGCAGTACATGAAATAAAAATGTCTAAAGAGAAATTTTCCATCTGTCATCTGTGACCAAATTCAAACAATTCTTTATGTTGAATACATGTTTTTCAGGTACAGGAGGTCAATGTCAAAAGCAAAACCATGTCTATTTCATATTCAAGGACAACCCCTTAGACAAGGAAAGCTTTGTTTTGTATTTAAAATCTTTAGAATAGTGTATTTAGATATACAGCTGGTATGTTTGGGTATTTAAAGGACTTGCATTTTCAGTAGTGCATTTTTATTACTCTGCTTTTCAGAGAGATAACCTATGAATTTCTTATCCACAGAAATAACAACCCTGTGGAGTGTACTCCAAAGTGTTATGAGTTCATTTTACATACAAATTAATTTTTAAAAATATTTCCTAACTTTTTGCCTCAAATTTAGAAAAAAAAAAAAAGAGCTCAGATGCTGATCTTTTCAACAGTAGTGTTCCAGCTGCAGCCTCATGAATGACTGTGTAGCAAGGACAGGAACTAGAACAATGTCTCATGGAAAGTACAGTTGATACGTGCTCGGTTGTACACACCAAATAGCAGCACACATAGAAAGCTAGACCTGGCAAAAAAAACCTTAGAAGCCTGCTTATAGCATCTGACAAGTCTTGGTAGTCAAGGGTAGAGGCCAGATGCTGGTGCTAGTACAGAAGATCAGGAAAACCACCTTGACAATTGTGGTTACAGAGACAAAATTTAAGATAATTATCTGCACTTGTCAATACTATAATGCTTGTGTCTGAATCAGAACAGATCAGTATCTAATGCTTTAGTTGACAGAGGCTTACGGTTTTCAGTGACTTTTAAAATGTACTTTTAGTGTCAATTATAATTCAACAATGTCTGTCCTCTAAATGCACTCTGTAGCATTTCCCTCACACGCCATATGCGAGCTACATTTCTATAACAAGAGCAAAGACAAAAATAGTGGAGCTTTGCTGCTGTTTAGTGGATGGAAATTTTCAGGGTTGTTGGATAGCTCTGCATTATTGGTGGGAAATCAGGTTTTCCCACAGGGGCTGAAATATTCTGACTGACAACTCCGGTTTAAAGATTACTGAGGAAGGAAGCACGCTGCATTTTAGAAGACAATCTCAGTTATTACTGTGCCACAGATGCTTTTCTGGAGGTGTGTAATTCCCATGGGGCTGTATAAGTGTTTCACAAACACTAGATTAGATTTAGCCTCCCTTTCTCTTACTAAAAAAGAGAAGGAGTAGAAAAGGCAAAGCAGCAGAATTCCAAGTTTTTCCCTTAACTACCCAAAACCGAACTGTCAGTAAATGGGAAAGATGAATGAGACCATGACAGTGTAAAGTGTCTTTTTTTTCTTTTAAATGAATGACCACTTGCAGACAGCCTATCACAAAAAGTAAAATAATAGAGAATTGAGGTGTCAGTTTTTTCACCACACTATTCCTTCAAGAAACATGTAATACTGCATCCATATTTCCTGGCAGAAACTAGGATTTTCTTAAGCTGGAATTGTTTTGATTCATGGCATAACTCTTTGGGAACTGAAGACAGATAAATTGATATTTTACAGCTTCCCTTCAGTTTCTTACACAGCAATTAATTCACTCTTACCAAATTAGAATCATTAGAAGAAGCTGATTGGAAGCCTGCTGTCCACAGTATTCAGCTAAATGTTCATTAAACTTTGTCAGAAGGTTTGCTTGAGGAAAGCTGTAAAACCTGGCTTTTATAAAATGTGGAATTATTTTAAGTTTCAAAGAGAGAAATGTTGTAATATCCTATTGTCACAGAAATAATGGGAATTCAATTTGTCTGAGGTCAGAACAGTAGCAGTTTATTCCTATAGCAATTGAACAGTTACAGAAGTTATATACCTTTAGGGTGTACAACTCATTCTTCACCCAACCCTCTCAGATAAGTAGGACTGTAGTATGTTCCAACAAGTGGTTGCATGTGGGTTAGTTCATACAGGGAGGCTTCGGACAGTCAGATTAGAAATCTCTAGTCAGTAGCTTTTTTTTGCCAATAATTCACTGCTTTGTTATTTAATTTGTGCTGACTTGGTTAGGTCATGCTGGCATGTATTTCTTAACTAGCAAGGCCTGCAAAGGATTTAAACTATTTAAAGTCACTGTGAAATTCATGCTAAATTTGAGAGTAAATATTTCTGTTCTTGAAGGCTGACTTTGATGAAACTTTTTCCTGAAGACTCATTCTGCTGCACAAAAAAATGATCCCTGAGGCACTAGTTTACATTTGAAAGGTTTTCTCAGCTATGGTGATAGAAGAACACTTAAACTAGTGCAAACAGTGTTCTTTACATGAATTTAAGGCAGATATGGAGGGATCTTTCCTGGATGTCTCTGCAGTAGTGTGAAATAGTGGAGACTATTCTGTCTTAAAAAAAAAGCAACAGACCTGGACTGTTAATTCTATAGAAAATGGGGGTATGAAATAAGCATGTGCCTAGAAAACAGCCACCTGCCACCCCACAAACACCATGTGATTTGGCAAACAGCACTGTAAGACATGAATAGAAACCATTTTGTCAATTCCTTGCCTGAGTGACAGATCCTAAATTAGAGAAGGACTAAAAAAAATCCCACTCCCAGGATAAACTATCTCAAACCCCTGGTCTTCATCCTTCATGTAAGATTCAAATGTTGAAATATTCAACCCTAAATATGTATGGTGAATAGGTAGCATGGCAATGGAATGAGGGACATTTCAGGAAAAGGCATTATTAATTCTTACAATAAAAACTCCTAGTTAGCTTTGCTTAGTTGGTTAGGCATAGAGCAAATTACTATTCAGTAAATATCCACACTTCTGTCGTGAAAGATTCCTTCCACAGAGCAGATTCTGACACAGGTCATCAGCCACTCTCCCTCTGTATTCCTCAGAATGCTGTTTTAATGGTTGGCTTTTCTCTCCTCCTTAAATAGCTTTTATCCAGCTATTATGACTTAAACAACAACTGAGACATGAAAAACAAAGTAACTGTAGTGTGAAGGTTAGATCAAATGACAAACCATTGGCATCGCACTCCTGAATTTATTATTTCATCACAAACTGCAGTTTTCCTGTTACTGCACTTTCCATACATTATTTTAATTGAAAAAGGAGGTTTACTCATGCATCAGTAGTGTATGGTGGTATACAGTCTTTTCAGCAGTCCTGCAATAATGCATGTAATGTGTAGAATGAACACTGGAAACACCCAGGAAACTATCCTATACACATTGTCTCAGCTTACTATATAGGTTTGGAATAAAAATTTCCTTTATTTATTTTTTGGTGATTCCTTAGGGGGGACTACGAAGCTGCGAGGAAACAGGAGAGCTGAATGGAGGAAATAGTCTGTTTTTTTCCATTGCTTCTCCATGTCTTTGCAGGATTCCCACTTTTAGACCGAAGTTTTAAATTCTCAGAGGAGGCTTGGGGATGTTTTTTTGTTTGCTTGAATCTTTTCTAAATTTTAAGTATTTAAGTAAAAAATTCCTGGTTTATTTACTGCTTTTGTCATCTCAGTATCTCCCTTGGTTAGCTAATGAACTGCTTGGAGGAGACAGAGCGCACTTTCATGTACCTGGCATGGGAGGGCTATTCAGTCCAGCCTCTTATTCCCAGTCATGACAGCACCTGAAATCTGCTCTATTTCTTACTTAAAGATTACTGGTAGAACTATCAGTTGAGAAAGACTTCCAAAGATTTACAAAGCTCAACAAAGTCAATTAGGAATTCAGCATCCTGAATATAATCAGGCAGCTTGGCAGCTTTTCTGTCTCTAGGACTAGCAGCCTGCAGTACCAAGAAACAGGACAGTGCTGAAATAGTGTTATCATTTCTTACGAGTCCAGGAAAGACAAAAATAATAGAAATAATCACATGTGATTTCAGTCTGAGGCACAGAGGAATGTAACGGTTTTGGTTACACTCTTCTTGTAACAGCCGTAGTGTGTCCCCATGTCATGCCCATACAGTCAGTGTGTTTTTTTCAGAAACATTCTTCCTTCGGTCTCCTCAAGAATAAAAAAGGGGATTCCTCGCTCACCAACACACACTTAAAGACATTACAGGCTACAGATGCAATTTTATTTGTTAGTATTTAACTCCAAAATGCCTACTTTTTAAGAGATGGAGCTCACTTAAAAACACCATGTGAAGCCAGCTGATCTACATGCATGCCTTGTCTGTGAGGTCTAACGCACCTGACAAAGTGTAAATTAGATGTCAAGGTCACAGGCTACAGCACCTGTTTAAGCTGACAAATTTGTGTCGTTAGCATGCAGTAGTTTCTCTGCCAACAGTAGTCTGTATTTCAGCTGGCAGGTTTCCGCACATAAGGAATGATGTGCTTATGCTGCAAGTGACTTATAAACACGTCATGTTAACAGAGTAATTATAGACTTATACAAGCAACACAATTTGCAAAACAATTACTTTACTTTTCAATACTAAATGGTTTTATTGTGTTCTAGGAAATAATTCCAAGTTTCAGCATATCTCGCTTTCTATTCGGCATCTTTGAAATGGAAACTTTGCAGAGAAATGCATAGGGTTCATTCATCATTGAAGGACTGTATAAAACCCTTACTGACTGACTCTCTACAGGGGTAAATTGCATCCTAAATGCACATGAAAGAGTATTGTGAGTAAACAGTAGACCTGTATGACTAACCATACACAGGACTCAGTTTTCACTAAATATAGGCTAAAAAAATAGTGTTTAAATAAAAATGAAATCCATCAACCATTTAAGAACATAAAGGACATAATCTTTCTGTAGAACTGAAAGAGATTTTAGGTAAAGTAGTCTTTATAAAACTGTGAAAATTTGCTTTAAAGGAACAGAAGTAAAACATAAATATGTAAATTAGAGTACATACTCTCATGTTCCAAGATCTGAAACACAGTTAATCACTATTCAGAATACGATCACTACTCAGAGACCATGTATGGTTTGTCCTTAACAATTAGTAGCTGCGAATGAGTGAGCTCCCCTCATTACCCAAACCAACAGACCCCACACTCTAACAAACCCCATCTGACCAAATATATCCAAACTACTAACTGTTTCTACATTAATAATCTATTTCATTCAGGTTATCATATTCAGTAGAGCTTGTGAGTGAGTGTCAGAGGAGGGATCAGTAAAACCAAACAGCAGAGAAAGAGGGCTGAGCATGGTTTCCATACAGGCAAAACTATTGCCAAAAAAACTGTGGCAACCCAAACAGAAGTTCCTCACAGACATGTGGGCCTGAAGGTCTCTGGCTGCAGGGAGTGCCTGAGCCTGCCATTCACTCTAGAGAATGGCAGAGAGCAGCTGTGTGAGGTGTAGCAGATAAATGATCTGCTTGGCATGGTTGCACAGCTAAAGGAGGAAGTAGATAGGCTAAGGAGTATCAGGGAATGTGGGAGGGAGATAGATCGTTGGTGTCATGACTTAGCCTTCCTGAACCAGGCCCAATCGTCAGGTGAGGCTCACAATTCAGAACTCTCCCTGTTCGTTCTCCACCCAGTTGAGAGCAATGGCCCACAAGATAGTGAGCAGTGGCAACAAGTCCCTGGACAGCGCAAATGGTGTGGTAAGTGTGTCCCTGGGGCATCTCTTCCACCTCTCCAAGTGACCCTAAATAATAGATTCAATGGTCTGCAAAGGGCGACAAATGGTGATGAGGATACTTCACCAAACTTGGAGGTGCCTCCGAGGCCTAGTCAGACTGTGCCTCATATCAAAGCCTCTGCAGTTAAGAAAAAAAGATGGGTCCTTGTCATAGGTGACTCGCTTCTAAAGGGAGTGGAAGGCCCTATATGCAGACCAGATTCACTTCTTAGAGAAGTCTGCTGCCTCCCTGGGGCCAGAATTAAGGATGTAAGACGTAAACTCCCCACCCTAGTTAAACCCACAGATTATTACCCATTACTTATCTTACAAGTAGGCAGTGATGAGGTAGCCACAAGAAGTCTAGGGGCAATGAAGAGAGCCTTCAGGGCCCTGGGTCAGCTGGTTAAGGGATCAGGAGCACAAGTAGTATTCTCCTCTATCCCTCCAGTTGTGGGGAATTATGAGGGACTGGTCAGGATGAGCCAGCAGATCAATGCGTGGCTCCGAGCATGATGCTACTGGCAGGGCTTTGGCTTTTTTGACCATGGCTCGATTTACAGGAGACCAGGCCTGCTGACTAGAGACGGGTATAGTCTATCCTGCAAGGGGAGAAGGGTTCTAGGACAGGAGTTGGAAGGGCTCATAGACAGGGCCTTAAACTAGGTATGAAGGGGGCAAGGTGTGAAACTGGGGCCAGTAGAGAGGAGCCTGAATGCATAATGCCAGTGCTTGTGGAAGAGGAGGGCACTAGTAAGGTCTCACAGTCTTGGTTCTTGGTGAAGAAGGAGGACGATATTAATTGTGGCAGGAGGAACAAAATAATTGGTGAGAGGTTGGTTACTTTGGAAACATCTGTATATGGTCTGGAGGGTATTAGGGCTTCTTCTATCCAAAAGGTGGCCCAGCTGAGATGCATCTACACTAATGCACGCAGCATGGGTAACAAACAGAAGGAGCTGGAGGCCATTGTTCACATGGAAAACTATAATATAGTTGCCATCACAGAAACGTGGTGGGATAACTTACACAGTTGGAACACTATGATTGATGGCTACCAACTTTTCAAAAGAAATAGGCAAGGAAGGAGAGGCGGTGCGGTAGCCCTCTATGTTAGGGAGAGATATGATTGTCTAGAAATTAATGATGGTGATGACAATGTTGAGAGCTTATGGATCAGAATCAAGGGAAAAGCTAATAAGACAGACATCATTGTGGGAATCTGCTATAGACCACCCAACCAGGATGAAGAGGTGGATAAAGAACTTCATAGACAGTTGGGTAAGATTTCACAATCTCTACATCTTGTTCTCGTGGGGGACTTCAACTTCCCAGATATCTGCTGGAAATGCACTACAGCAGAGGGGGAACAGTCTCGAAGGTTCCTAGAGTGTGTAGGAGATAACTACTTGTCACAGATGGTGAGGGAGCCAACAAGGGAAGTGCACTCCTGGACCTGCTGTTTGTTAATAGAGAAGGTCTTGTGGGGGATGTAATGGTTGGAGGCCAACTTGAGCAAAGCGACCGTGAAATTATAAAGTTTTCAATCTTTAGTGAAGCAAGGAGGGGAGTCTGCAAGACTGCCACCTTGGACTTCAGGAGAGCAGACTGATCTCTTTTGGACCATGGTTGAGAGGGTCCCTTGGGAGGCAGTTTTGGAGGGCATAGGAGCCCAGGAAGGCTGGGCATACTTTAAGAAGATAATCTTAGAGGCACAGGGCCTGACCCATGTAATCCATGAGGAAATGGTTATGGACCTGCTTCACAAACTAGACACTCATAAGTCGATGGGGCCAGATGGTTTACACCCTGGAGCACTAAGGGAGCTGGCAGATGTGGTTGCCAAACCGCCCTCCATCATCTTTCAAAAGTCCTGGCTAACTGGGGATATCCCATTGGACTGGAGACTACCAAATGTGACACCCATCTTCAAGAAAGGCCAGAAAGAGGATCCCAGTAACTATAGACCTGTGAGTCTCACTTTGGTGTCAGGGAACGTCATGGAACGGATAATCTCATGAGCCATCATTGAACATTTAAAGGTCAAGCAGACAATCAGGCCCAGTCAGCATGGGTTTATGGAGGGCAGATCCTGCTTGACAAACCTGATCTCGTTCTATGACAAGGTGACCTGCTTAGTGGATGAGGGAAAGGCTGTTGATGTAGTCTACCTGGACTTCAGTAAAGTCTTTGACACCATCCCCAATAACATCCTCATGGAAAAGATGGCTGCCCATGGTTCTGATGGGCATATACTCTGCTAGGTTAAACGCTATCTGGATGGCTGGGCCCAGAGAGTTGTGGTTCATGGAGTTAAATCCAGTTGGTGGCCAGTCATGAGTGGTGTCCCCCAGGGCTCAGTGCTGGGGCCACTCCTGTTTAACATCCTTATTAATGATCTTGATGAGGGGATCGAATGCACCATCAGTAAATTTGCAGATGACACCAAGTTGGGAGGGAGTGTCGCTCTATTGGATGGTAGGAAGGCTTTACAGAGGGACCTGGACAGACTGGATCGATGGGCTGAGACCAACTGTGTGAAATTCAGTAAGGCCAAATGTCAGGTCCTACACTTCAGTCACAACAACCCCAGGCAACACTACAGGCTTGGAGAAGAGTGGCTGGAAAGCTGCCTGGCAGAAATGGACCTTGGTGTATTGATTGACAGTCGGCTGAATATGAGCCAGCAATGTGCCCAGGTGGCCAAGAGGGCCAATGGCATTCTGGCTTGTATCAGAAATTGTGTGTCTAGCAGGACTAGGGAAGTAATCCTGCCTCTGTACTCGGCACTGGTGAGGCCCCACCTCGAGTATTGTGTACAGTTTTGGGCACCTCAATACAAAAAGGACATGGAGGTGATGGAGCAGGTCCAAAGAAGGGCAACAAAACTAGTGAGGGGGTTGGAAAACATCCCCTGTGAGGAACAACTGAGGGAGCTGGGGCTGTTTAGTCTGGAGAAGAGGAGGCTGAGGGGAGACCTTATCATTCTTTACAGATACCTGAAAGGAGGTTGTAGTGAGAGTGGGGTTGGTCTCTTCTCACTGGTGACTGATGACAGGACAAGAGGAAATGGGCTCAAGTTGTGTCAGGGGAGATTTAGGTTGGATATCAGAAAAAACTTCTTTACAGAAAGGATTGTTAGGCACTGGAACAGGCTCCCCAGGGAGGTGGTTGAGTCACCGTCCCTGAATGTGTTTAAAAGTCACCTGGATGTGGTGCTTGGGGACATGGTTTAGCAGGGGGTCATCAGAAATAGGGTGATAAGGTTAGGATAAGGTTGGACTTGATGATCTTAAAGGTCTTTTCCAACCTGAACAATTCTATGATTCTGTGTTTATCTAGACTTGACTTGGCTTAAAATCCTCAAATGTCTTGTATAAATACCACTTGTGGAATAACACAGTAGTGTAAATTTAACAGATGGAGATTGTAGAATAATTAACATCTTAGTTAATATTTGTCTCAGGAGTTCAGTTGTTTTTCAGGAGTACAGTTTGAGTATATGTCTGTAGAAAAGTCTAAAACTCCAAAGTATCTTCCTCCGATTACCTGTCATAATACAGTCTCCACAAAACTACTGTGAGCCTGCAAACACTGATGGCATAATAATATCAAGTGCAGGAAGAGTCCTCAGTACAGTATTTGTTTCTGCATAGATTTTTCAGGTTTTCTAACAGAAAATACTGCGGAACTTGTAAACAATATTACTGACTTATTACAATGCTCAGGGCAGTGCAGTTTTGGAAAGCACTTGCAATGGCAACCGAACACTCATGGTGGGAAGAGGTATCTCTACTGCTGTAGGCGTAAGTTTAGCACTTCTCAGTTCCCTTGTTCCTTCTGCAGGGCCAGTGGAATAAGAATGGAACTTCCCGCTCTTCTCTCTCTGTTATTTGCCACAGATAATCCTTCTTCTCAGGACAGCAGATGGGATCATGCTGCCCTTGTTCTTGGGCTGTAACATAGTGGGGTTTGCATCCTCATCTTTCTGTAGGCTCAAGCTATTTGTCTTTCTGGACACCAGAAGGATCTCTGATGGTTACCAAGGAGAGGTGACAGGATCATGTTGGTCCAAGTGGTGAACCCTGTCTTAAACTCTGTGTTCCTGCTGGTGCTGGAACATGTCCTTTCAAAGAATCCCAGTCCTTTTTCTTTCTTGTTCTCTAGGTTTGCAATTGGTGGTGAGACCTCAGAGCTTCAGGAGGTGGTAACACTGCAAAAAAAATTCCAGCAGCATGTCCAGCTTCTTCTTACCACTATCCCTCCACATCCCATCTCTGATCTTGTGGTGGCATTCCCTTAAGTCTCTTCCTTCAGGAAAGCATTGTGCTCTAAGTCCTTTTCACTCATCAGTCAAGCTTTCCTCTAAGCCACATATCTCCAGGCAAATGCCTAATTTTCAGTAGTCAGTATGGCTGGTAAGCCAATGCAGTCCTCCCTTCTTGTACGAGGACCCACACAAATGCCTTTTTCATTCACAGTTTGGAGGAGGTAATGGGTTGGTGGACAACTATCTCATTTCACTGCACTGTGAATGGTCCATATTAGTAATACATAGAAGCAGATGGTCTTTTTTTAATTTGTAGCAGGTAAGGATCTCTCTTATTGAGGATTTCAATTTGCAGAAAAACTTGTAAGCATAATATAAAGCTGTATTCAAGTCAAAAGTGCAGTCCTCCAGGCTGATATTAATAGCAGAGTGCATGATACGTTTTCTCATGAAATTACAGCTGCAAATATACTACCAAATATTTAATAGGCAAAAAACTTTTATTAACTTTTTTGCCACAGTAAGCCTTTAGATAGTTCATAGCTTGTCTTGAACTTAAACTTTGTTTTTCTTTAAGCTAAATTTGTATTATGTATTGTTTTTTTCTTTGTTAGCTAAAGCATTTTTTACGCTTTAAATATTTATATCTATACATATAACATACAAATAAAGGTTTTTTATATTCAAATGTACAGCATAAAAGCTATATAAATATCCCACTTCCCTATAGATGCAGCTAAACTGAAGTTGAGCAGAGCTGATTTACATTACATTAAATCATATAAAATTCAACGTTCAGTTTCAAAACAAAAAATGTTAAGGCTAGTGTCTTCACCTCTTCAGACAGCCAATGAACTAGTATTAGCTTTATATTAATATTAATTTGAATTAATATGTTACATAAATATTAATAAATTAAAACTATTTTAATTTAATAAAGATTTAGTAACATTTAATTAAAAAGTCAAACAGGTGGATCCAGATACTGGGGTGTGGCTGACCTGCAAATATCTTTGCCCAGTCTGGGACAGGCTAACGACAGGGTCACCTTTACAACCAAGTAAAACAGAATCAGAGCTGTTCCACATCAATCTGTCAAGCAATAGGTCAGATACCTAGTAATGATCTAACACTTGGTCTGCTGCTGTACCATATATGCTTATGCCTGTTCATCAGCTATGCCACAAGTTTTCGAAGTCCAACATCACACAATGCAAAATTCCCCAGACTTCTATGAAACTGCCTTTGTTATTGCTTTCTGGACACTGAAAGGATGGGAGACTCCATTTCTCTATTTGTATAGCACCGTATTTCCTCTTCATTTTTTTGAGAGATGGCACTGGATAAGACTGAACAAATGCCAAGGCTGTGCCATGCCCACTTGAAATTCTGAATTTCTCAGTATAAAAGTGCTTTTGTCACTGCACAACGCAGAATCATGGAATTAAATAGCATGTGCTGATAATGCAATTGCGTAATCTCCCAATACACTGTTGAAAAGTTTCTCTCAAAATGGCTCTGTCATTATGTTCTTACTTACATTAACTGTGTAGACAGTTCTTGCTCAGAATTTGTCTTTGAGCTGATGAGTGTTGATCAACTATGGGTTGGACTATGGGTTACAGAATCTTTCAAATAACAATGAGCGTTGCAAATCACTGTAAGTCAGTAATGCCACGTTTTTACCTCTGCTCTGTAATGGCAGGGAAAAGGCTACTGTTGCTTTTGGCCTCAGGTATCTATAGTCTTTGACATTAAGCATGCCTTTCCATGTATGTGTTCCCCCTTGGGCTGAGGAGCAGTAGATTCACTTAATTCATCCTTAGAAAATTCTAAAGCTGTGTGGTGCTTGATAAAACACCAAGAATAAAACCTAATCTCCTCATTTCTCAACGAATTGTTGACCCTGTCACACCACACAGTCCTGTGCATTGCCCTCTCACACAAAGTTTAAAAATTTCAATTAACTCTTGGCACTTCAGAGTCTACATTGAATTACCTGTGGTCTGACTTATGGAGATGCTGAGCATTCGGAAGCTGAGGTGAAGTTGAATTTAAAAAAATAAAAAAAAAAAGAAGAAGAAGAAGCTTCAGGATCAAATCTTCAAAAACAGGTTCTTTGTCTCTGTGGGTCATTTAACCAGCAACTGAAGCACCACAGATCTGTAGCCACTTTTGAAAGCTCTTATGTGTGAAATGGTAACAACAGTGTAATATCTCTTACACCATCAAGGGAAATAAGCAAAAATAAATACAAACAATGCAGTGCATTCTATACAAGAAGAGCTTTATCAAAACTACTGCTCTGCCTTGTCCAGTTAAATAAACTTCTGATGAATAAGTATGCCTTCTGCCAGTTTACTTGCCAAAACTGAGTTTGAGGAAAAGGAGCCCAGTCATTTTGGAAGGAAATCAGTGTCTGCCTGCCCAAGATTGGTGAGTCTGTGCATTTCTGCTGTATGGGGGTTGTGCAAAGGAAGAAGAATAAAGAAAGAATGAGCCATTTTGGTCATTAATTGTTCATTTGTGAAGTGGAACAAAACCTGGAGTAGTTTCCCGAGACCTGTTCGTTCCTGTAGCATCTCTGCGTGGGTTGGCAGAAACCTTTGTTCTTCTCCCTAGTCTGCTGTGTAGCCAAGCCTGGCTGTATACTCTGTCTCTTATGACCGTTTTCGTGCTTGTAGCTGTATGAAAAATTAAAGAACTTATTCATCTGTGTACTTCCTACCAACTATTTTCACATGGCTAGTCCAGTTAATTGATCCAACAAGAGTGTACTGTCATGCCTGAAGCAGTCCAGGCTCTAACAGATGCCTTGCACCTCAGCTTTTCCTCTGTTGGGCTTGGATTAATTTGTATGTTTGTCATAGAAAATATTAAGAGATCCTTTTCTTCCCCAGAATAATGCTAATACACAAAATTGCTTGGAAACATATAGCTCACTGGAATTTGAAGAGCTCCCAGACCTACTGGAACACATACAACCAAGGGCAGGGGGTGGGCAAAGTGTAAACCATTCTATGAATGTTTCTGTATGTATATGTTATCTTTTTTTGGGCTGGGAGTACTCAGGGTTATCCCCAGAGAGTCAGAATTGCTGAAGAGATCAGCAGCCTCAATGGCAGACAGACTTCCAAAGCAATTCATTTCCCATTTTAGACATCAAAATAGTGACACCCTCATTCATAAAAATTGTACAGCAGGCTAGAGTCTAGGTCTTTTGAAAATGCAGCTATATGGGTTTATCTAAATGATAAATGGAAGTTGAACTTTGAAAAAGTAAATATAAAATTACTGAGCACCTAAAAAAAAAAAAAAAAAAAAAGCAATCTCTGGAAAACCTTGTCTTCAGTGGGAACCATGAGCTTTTCTAAGAACAAAGCATGAGCAAAATCCTCATTCTTAGGTTACTCTAGTTTTCTGCAAACTCAAATGCACCTTTCATCTTAAATCATTTCTGTGTTGTATCCATTATTAGTGCCTGATTCTCTGGTCTGCTGATTTCAACCTTTGGAGATGACTCTCTCAGAAATGTCAGAAAAGCTAAACAAAATGTAGACAACTGAACCTAAAGTTTGAGGCAAATAATCTTCTGGACAAAAATAGCTGAATTGTATCCTACTTGTGGAAGCAGTAATGACAGAAGGGGTGAAATTTACTGCGACAGGTAGTTGTGATTTCGTTTGTTTTTGAAATCAGACACTCTAAGTTTTTCAAGAGAGTGTACAGTAGCTAAATACCAGATACATAATTCAGCCTAAATACTTAAATAGATCAATTCCACTGCCACAGTAGCCCTGACACATCATAACTTTTATTGGTGCAAAACTGGGTAATATTATTTTTCAATGACAGCATCACAAGAAATTAGAATAATAGAATCATAGAATTGTCAGGGTTGGAAGGGACTTTTAAGATCATCTAGTTCCAACCCCCATGCCATGGTCAGGGACACCACCCACTAGATCAGGTTGCTCAGAGCCCCGTCCAGCCTGGCCTATATACTTCTAGGGATGGGGCTTCCACCACCTCTCTGGGGCAACCTGTTCCAGTGTCTCACCACCCTCATGGTGAAGAACTTCTTCCTAACGTCCAATCTAAATCTACCCTCCTCTAGTTTGTAGCCATTCCCCCTAGTCCTGTCACTTCCTGACATCTTAAAAAGTCCTTCACCAGCTTTCTTGTAGGCCCCCTTCAGATACTGAAAGGCCACAATAAGGTCTCCTCGGAGCCTTCTCTTCTCCAGACTGAATAACCCCAACTCTCTCAGTCTGTCTTCATAGGAGAGGTGCTCCAGCCCTCTGATCATCCTCGTGGCCCTTCTCCGGACACATTCCAGCACATCCATATCTTTCTTGTAGTAGGGACTCCAGAACTGGACGCAGTACTCCAAGTGGGGTCTCATGAGAGTGGAGTAGAGGGGGAGGATAACCTCCTTTGACCTGCTGGCCACGCTCCTCATAATGCAGCTCAGGATATGGTTGGCTTTCTGGGCCGCAAGTGCACGTTGATGGATGGTGCCTCGCTTTGTTGTCCTTCCAGCAGATGTCAGGGTGGTTGAACTCTCCCATGAGGACCGGGGCCTGAGAACACAAAGCCACTTCTGTCAGCCTGTGGAGGGCCTCCTCTGCTTGGTTCTGCTGGTCAGGTGGCCTGTAGCAGACCCCTACTGTAACATCACCTTCTCCTGTCTTCCTTTTAATCTTAACCTATATGCTGTCAACCAGTTCCTCATCCTTCCCCAGGTGGAGCTCCATCGATTCCAGTTGGTTGCTTCATTTGCAGAAAAACCGAGATTAGCATTATTAGCAGAACTGTGTATTCTGGACTCATTTTCTTGAGTCTTTAGTGATCTGCCAGATTACTGTTCACCAGGCTTGTGGATCTGAGGACTTGAGAGTCCTCTGTCCTCTTTGGTCATACACACTAGTTCTTAACATCTGGCTGAAAATGTGTACCCTATTCTGAGCCTGTTGAAAGATTTCTTTAGTTTTCTCTTTATAACAATGTCCTGGAATAGCGCCAGAACCCAAATCCTCCATCCTAAATCCAGGCCCTCTCCACCTGAACAGAAATTCAACTGGAAAGGAAAAAAAAGTTGACAAAAATTACTTCCAGCTGCAACTGTCTATTTTCTATAGTTTTCCCTTTGCTGTGAATACATCTGTCCAAACTATTTCACCATCAACCTGATGAGAAGAATGAGCAAGGCAGAGTCTTGCTATTGTTAGCTTAAACAAAACTTGCCTTGGGGGTGAAACACCAACATTACCTAATTGGTAGAAGAGTCCCGTTATTCAGGGGTATCAGCACAAATTAATCCTTGAGACACGTAACTGTTGGAGCCCTGAGAGCACTCACAAGCCTTAATGGATCTTGCCAGCTTCCCATAGGACCTCCCACCAGCTTTGGTCCTGGCCCATTTCAGCACCCCTTGGGACTGCATGTTGGGGTGAACATGGCTGGCACTGGGATTGCCCTGGGCCCCAGCTCTCCATCCCTGAGGAAGCAGGCAGCTTCCACTGGTTCTGGACAATAACAGGCTGGTTCATTCCATCTGAGTTGCTCACTTCAGAATTAATGTGGAATTTCACTCACTGCTTTCTTTAGAAGACATGTGAGTTTATAACATAGAAACTGAGTAGAATAACATCAGACTATTTTAACAGAGCACCAACATGTCAAGTTATCAGATATTAATTTGATGCACCACAGTCTGGAACTTCTGAATATATTAGGCTTGTACGTACAGGCACTCACCTGGGTACATGCATGATTGCTTGTGCATGCAAATAACCTTAACAAGGAACTGAAAGCATGCAGTATTTTTGTTCACTCATAGTATCAACCTAAATTCGAATAGCATATGATGGTTTACACAATATAGCTTAAACTGATCCAAGGTTTGCTACCAGGAACAGCAAGAGTTTCCAGTCCTTCACTGCCTGTTCATTGCTCATTAATGAGCCCATACTGAGGATGAACACAGGTGCCTTCATCTCACTGAGAAAGATTGTGTAAATAGTATGAGTTGTATTACATTTCTAAAATTCTAACACTGAAACTAAATATTTTGCTGTTGAAAATACACACATGGTGGCTACACCTTTCTAACAAAAGTAGATGGATTCCATCCTGATTTACAGTCATTTCTACTCCAAAATTGTAAGAGCATATATAGGTAGAGCTTTAGATTAAAACAGCAATTGCATTGGTAAAATAGCTAAAATTATAATGGTAATACTTCTTAATTATTTCGATTAGATTTTTTTTTTACATAACTATAGTTTTATATCTATATGTATAGTTACATGATTATGTTTATTATAGTCCCTTCTTTTGGTAAGGTCAAAAGGTTTAAAAACAATTTCTTGACTAAAATTTCACTAGCGGTATTTGCTGTAAATACAGAAAAAGGTTAAAGGTATTTGTGCTGTCTAAGAAAAAGAAGTATACCTCAGAATTAACTTTC
Organism: Hemiprocne comata; assembly: GCA_020745705.1. NCBI lineage: Eukaryota > Metazoa > Chordata > Aves > Apodiformes > Apodidae > Hemiprocne > Hemiprocne comata. Next base: position 55,000,846 of record CM036616.1, on the reverse strand, counting down.
AGATTAGAATATTACCAGAAAAGGAGATACAGCTTCTTTGTATGATGACTAGCCTCTAAGGAGGGGAATATTCTGAATAGTTGTTTGGAAAGGGAATTCTTTAGGGAGTCATACTTAGCAGGAGATAAAACCAGCATGTTAGCTTCTGGAGAATGACTGTAAACTCTTTTTATATGGAGAAGCAGATAAGAAGAGAAGCAAAGTAAATTTACATCCTATTATTCAGAGAATGACTGGTGTTAAAGATTGGATTTTATTGGATTTTGCAAAGAATGGAAAAAAACTGTTCAAAATATCCTTCAAGAGTACTTGAAGAACAGTGTCTTCTTGCCCTTAGGATTAAGGAAAAGACTTTCCACTGAGGAACACTGCTGTAGCTGCACTGAAGTCAATGATAATACATTAATCTGTAATAGTCTGTTATTCATGACACTTTGCAAACAAATGAAAATGCAGACATTCCACTTATACGAGGCTGCTGCTCTGTTGTTCCTTAAAGACCTACATTCTCATTCAGTAGAGCCACTGAGAACTTGTTTAAACAAGAGGTCAGACAAGTTAGTGGAAGTGTATTAAAATCTTGTTATTGCTTATGCAGTGCCACATATATTCTCAGAGACTTTCTGTCAGTAGTATAAATTATGAAAACAGAAAACAACATCCCATGGGTCAAAGACCTTCCTGCTTCTGAGTGCTAGAGAAGTATATACTGGACATGCCGTTGATGCAGATTTGGAAATGCTTTTATGAATAGATTAAATAGTTTCACATTCTTTCAAGTCATCCAAAACCCTGAGGTGAAATCACTTACTTTTTCTTTACTGAATTTTTCAAAGCAGTCTGAAAAGCTTTGGAAGTCTGAAAGCTGAGTTTGACACAGCCTTCATAAAGAAAACACACATGTTGATTAGGTCAGGTGGAGAAGTGTAATTCACAATTCTTCCCCTGCCCCCTTAGGCCTCCCATGCAGGTCTGTTCTTGCAGACTTGATTTGAGATTACTCATTTTCCTATGTGGCAGCAAATTTAGGAACCAGCCATATCTGGTCAAGAAGGTTTTTTCATCCTTTTCAAAAGTCTGGCTGGCTTCTCCTTGGGGTTTCTCCATCTTTCTCAAAGAAAGACTCTTTTTTCATGCTGGATCTGGCTCCTTATGCTGTGCTCCACAAAAGTTCTCTGCTAGGGCAAACCCGTGCCAAAGAGCACACTCTGGCCAGAGGGTATACTTGGCCTCAGCCTCCTAAAAGAGTTTAAGCCAAACAACCTGGCAAGTCAAGCATTCATTGCCTGGCTGTCATGAGTGTATGCACTGGAAATCTCCCTTTCTTGAATAGTATTTGTTACTGTGGTGCCAGGGCAAATTTTGATATTTTCCTGTTAGAATATGACCAGAGTAAAAATCAAGGTAAGCTACATTATGAGAAAATATACTGACTTGAAGCAGGGAATGTTTTAAGTATCATATCACAGTTCAGGCCTGCTGGTCTTAAATCTTGTTTTTCATAATGAATGTCTGTACGTGTTTCATGCAAAGTTGCCAATCCTGCTCAGTTTTTTTTTTTTTTCATTAAGGTATATGGCAAGATAAGTTATACAATAGTACATTAGTTGATTTGGAAAACTCAAATTACTGGTCATAAGCAAGAAGATTCTGTAACTTAAAATTCTCTGCTTGAATGGCACTTGTTATTTAGGGTTTTTTGCATCAGTTGTCTCAGTAGCAACTGTGTATGCCTCATCTTCTTGGATTGAAGGTTTGTACTCTTTGGACTTGTACTAGCCTCTTTGAATAAGCATAAATAGAACAAGAATCTGCAACAAGGCTATTCTTGGCGCTGTAAATCTCTTGGTATGATATTTATGATTAAAATCCCATTCTATTTTTTCATAAAAAGCTAATAAGATTTCATGGAACCTTGGAAAAATAAGGTGGGATCATGCCAAGTACCATACTTCAGTATTTTAGGAGTACTTCTGCTTCATTGAGTAGTCGACAGAACAGGAGGTTTGTTTGCTGCATGTCATTTAATGAAGACTAGTTCAGGATATTATCTGTTCTTCAACACCACATCTACAGGAAGTTCTGGAAACAGTAGATCTGAACAGTTCTGCACTGGCAATTGTACCCACTGGATGCTTGCAGTCCTCTACCCGCACAGAGATCTTTCCATCACAGTACAAAAAAATAAAGAACTAAAAACATAGGAACTAGACAATCTGCTTTCTGGAGTTTTAATATTGCAGAAAGTCCTTCTTTGTTAACAGTCAGATAACACACATGTAAGGTTGTGACATTTGTGTAGAAGTAGACATTAGGTTTTTGAGAAAAATACCTACATTACAGCAATACTGTCAAAATAGGAATTTAAAATTAATAAAAGGAAGTGTGGGGCTTGATCATGAAATGGTCATGAAAAGGTAAAACCAAACTAAGTTGCCAGAATGGTGCTGCCAAGTCACTATCTTCAAACTTGCAAAAACTGGGTACTATGAGATGTTATTATGTTTTGTTTGGGAGGACACAGCACTTCTAGGAGACATTAATACTTGATTTTTTCCTCCTTTTTTTTCTTCGTTCTCCAAGTATTCAAATTCAGAAATCTTTTTAATTAGCTTGTGTTATTTTGTAATCAGCTGACACCTTCAGTAGGAAAAATCTCATACTTTGACATTTCAATATACATTTTTTTTCACCTAAATATGAAAAAAAATTAAGTTTGAAAAAGAATCTTTCTGTTCACTGATGCTGTCTTTGAACGGTACTAGATCCATTTTAAACCATTTTCTTTGCTTTTCCCATATTTGATCAAAACAAAACAACTTCCAGTGGAGGGCTTATTTTAATTTCAACTGAAATTATTCTGCTTATTCAAGGGATAACCAAAGAATTTATATTGCTATGCACTCATTTTTAGGTATAGTTGTCTTCACAGATTTGCTTCATCTTCTTGCTTGTTTTCCAAAAGACCAGTAATTTATAACCTTGAGGTTGAAATAGTGTACTACCTTATTGTTTGCTTTCAACTCAAAACAATCAGGCACCAAAATACTTTTAACACTTACTTACACACACCTGCACACAAATGCACACACAGTTAGAGCATGAACAGGAATGCCAGGCACAACAAGGTCTTAGGTATGTGGATGGGCACTTGGCCAAAAGTTGCAAATCATAGGTCCTCTGCCTGCCTTGCTGCAGCTCAGCCATTTTCAGGATTTCTTTTAAAAGATGAGAGCAAGGATATTTCATTAAGTAAACTATGTTATTAAGGTAACATCAGTCTGCACTGGCTAAAATGAGACTGTGCAAGATGAAAAGGAAAGGTTGTGGGGCCAAATCCTGCATCTGAAAATGTTTTAGAAAATGAGAAAGTATTCACAATATCACCTATTCAAAAAAAACCCCACCAAAACCAAAGCCACCAACTCAAAACCCCAAAATCAGAATCTCCAGTTTATAAAAAAGTTCTTTTGAGGAGCACTGAAGCCATTAATATCTAGCAGGACTGACTTACCACTATCTGAAAAGGTTTCTATCACAGCAAAAGCATAGAAATCACTCAAAAATTACTTTTACTTCAGTTCTGTGACTTTGAGTAAATGTTCATAGGAATTCCTCTTAAAACAATCATTTATACTGACTCTAAGAGCCCTAGGGTTGTGCAGCTTACACCTTACAACAGCATAGCATAGGAGAGAACCCTGTACTTTTTGCAGTTTTGCTTTACTATGTTTTTTTCAGTGAAGCCCCAGGTCAATGAAATGTATAAAGCTGTAATGTTATAAAAGTCATTTTAATAGAAGGACTAAGATAAAAATGCAGGTGGAGCAGAAAAAAACCAACAACAACAACAACAAAAAAAAGTTACTTGCACGTTTAAATAATTTAAACATTTTTTATATACTCTTCCAGGTCAGATTTTCCTCGTATGAGAAAGTAAAAGCTATAGGAAAGAAGAAATAATAATCAAAGCATTAAAAGCCATATCAAGTTTTATGTCAGAATTACAGAGTAAAGAAGCATATTATGAAAGAAGTTATCTTCAAAAGGGACAAATCTTGAAGCTGTTAAAATTTTCCATGTAGCCTTCATTTTGAATCTGTTACATGCAGCATTACACACAGAAGGCCCTAGATGGTTAAGAAGCAAGGCAGCACAGCAATACTTTGCATTTAGTCATAGTTCTTTCCCTGACACAAGCAAATTCCAACTACTTCTGTACAAGATTTTAAGAGCAGAGGCTTGGGAAACATACTGGACTCTATTGAGGTTACACATCATCAATGTTGTTACCTTAGTTACAGACACAAAAAACCTTGGTGTGGATGGTCCTTCTGACTTTGCAATGTTGGTAGCATAATCATAGTTTTACCACTAGTCTGAAAATTCTCTGTGCCTGCCAGTTGTATTGCAAAGCACAATGTATGTGAACCAGTCTTCAGTAAATCATATTTTAGAGGCTACGTTCCAACAATCTGAAAAGGTCACTTACCTATCTATTGAAATAACCCAAATGCAGTAAGGAGCGGAACAAAATGTAGAATTCACAGAGTTTTGCTCTTTCTTGTGGTTCTACATGAGTGTTTCAGGATATGATAGAACATTGGCATCTTTACTCTGGTACACTGATGATGTCTAGTCTGAGTCTGAGGACACCAAGTGAAAGAGTGAGGTCATGGCCCCATCCCTATCTGCAAAACTGACCACAATGGATTTGGAGAGCATCATTAATCTTTTCCAGAGGAAGAGGCAAAAGACATGTTTGTATACATGTAAAGAGGAGGAATTCTAGCTGGCTCAGCCTGGATTTCAGCTACAATGTATGAATGTTATATGACACTACAGCTTCTGAGTCCATCAAAACCAGTCATCCCTGCCCTTGCTTATAGTTGTCAGAAATGCAGTTACTTGCTGTATAACACATAAAGGGAATTTTATTTCTTTGTGTCTTTTATTTCTGCTTATGCCAATGTGATGTACTGTAGCAGTGTTTTCAAAAGTGAGGTACTTCAAATCTTAAACCTCTGATTGCAAAACCTCACTTTTATACAGTATCTGCCTGAATGTTAAGCTTTCACCCAGTGCATAAAACACTTTGAGGGGGAAAAAAAAAAAAAAAAAAGAAAAGCTAATTAATAGTTAAGGCTAAAAAATTAAATTGCAATTGTGGATGGAGTTTTGAATAGAATCTCAAGAAATTTTGCATCATTCTACTTTCATCTCGATATAAGAAGCCTAAGTTGCGGAGGACATTTCCTGGCCCTCTGCAGAATTTCAAGCAGATATCATCCAGTTTTCATTTCATTAAAGGGCACACTTACAGGCATTCTAGCTAAATGCCTGATGGAATGAATTCAATCTAGCATACCTCTGAAGAGGGAGAGGATTATTTTATACATGGGTATTGTGACACCAAGGAATTAATCACGATAGTCAAGGCAGCACATGAGATATGGTTTAGTTTAATTTTTTTTTCTCCATTCTTCTTCATCATACAGGGGGACTTGAATTTACAAGTTCATTACTTCCTTCTGTGCTCTGAATATATAAACATACTTGTGAATGAAAGATTGATTTGTAAAACACACAGAGCAATATATGTCACATGTAATAGTTTCAAATTTAGGAAACTGTTTGTCCCCCAGCTGCATACTAGTGCAATGAGTTTCAGTGTTGTTCCATATATTTTCTCACATTCAGACTTGGGAACCCTGATACCATTCAGCTTTCAACTGAGTTCTCTATTTACATATTCTGCAAATAGCCACAAACTGATAAAAACATTAATTTTTCACAAGAAATCAATGTAAAAAAACCCAAAACAACCAACCAACCCAGACAGACATACCTAAGTCAATGCAAGGAGATTTTCTAAAACATAGGTAACATGCATGCATGTCTACAAGGCCACAGTCTTGACTTCAATATATTTTTGAGCCCAGAGCCTGTGTATGAGAAGTAGCTGAACACAAGATGAGAAAGCAGAAATTAGATCTATGCATTTTAGCACTTTTGACTTTACTTAAAACCTATACAAAAGGCAACTCGCCTTTAAGGTTTTACATGGAAATGTAGGCAACTCATTGTTTATTAAAACAATTTTTCAAAATTAGCATTTTGTGTTACTTCACTCAGTCTTTCATCACGTTTATGTAAAGTTATAGCAGTCTTTACCTAAGATTCCTTGTCTTCTGTGCTATCTGAGATAATTAAAGACTGAATTTCTATGAAGTATTTTTAATGTGGAAACATCTATAAATGCAGATTTATCAGAATTATGTAGATGTTGAATTTTTACTGCCAATTGTGGGATAAGAAGTGGCCCAGCTGAATAACAGTGTGGTAGAAATTAATTCAGATTCTGAGCGTTTCGTAACAGCTGCAGGAAAGTAGTCTCAGCCAAACGTTTTGCCACTCTCACTTGTTTATATCCCATTAAAACTGTCCTAAAGGATATGATCACCATAAAAATTTTCAACTTACTAGAAATAAGAGACTTAACCAAAGCAAGGATAGAAAAAGTGCTAGGAAAAAATTCCAGTAATAATTAACTCCACATGTGACATGCGACACCACAACCCTGATGCCATGTAGGCCATGGATCTACATCCTTCTTACTGGTTCAGCATCCATCCCCTTTAATGCATCCCCTTTAATTAGTCTTCCCTCTTGAAGCATGGCTTTGTAAAGACTAATGTCTATGCATAAGGATGCTAAAATTCCTTCTCTTTATAATTTTGAATCTCTGCCAAGCACAGATAATTAGTTCTTAGTTCTGCCTCCTGACAAGCATTTCTTAATACAATCACAAATGTGATTCATTTTAAGATTCCAGTTTTAATGGTTGAGTACACCTTTTAATATAAAACATGGATTAGGAAGTAAAGACATAGAACATCTCTGGAAGATGTTTACTCACACAGACTTTTGAATACAGTAAATGGCAGTTTTACTTTATAATTAATGATTAATTAATTATTAATTATGAAGTGTAATACAAGACATTCTCTAAAGAAAAAACATCCTCTAATGGAAGAATATTAGTGCAATTTCTAAGGTGGTCATGTGGTATTGAATATTCTTTATTATGTTACGAGTATTTTCCCGTCTCTTTCACTTTAAAGCATAAAAGAAACTCAACGATTCTCAAGGCTGTGGCAACTAGCCCTGAATCTTGCAATAGAAGTTTTTTTGTAAGCCTTCAGATTCAGCTGACTGTTCATATGAGGGGTCACATAATGTGGTCTTATTAGCTACAGATTTTTTTATGAAGAAAAGGCAGACTGGTATTTTATAGAAACCCCTGAAAAAATTATACAATACAAAGTACAGTGCTGCAAATTAATTATGCTATCATAATCCATCAGCAATATCCCTAGAGAAGTCAGCATATAAAAGTGCTATCTTTCTTTCGCAGATGAAAAGAGATGATGTTCATTTCTTCTTTTCTCCTTAAGCTGCAAATTATGGTAGTACATATCAGTGTCCCTGGGCTAATTGTACTTTTGATCCATTCTGATTGCCTGAGGACATATTTTGAGATCAATAACAGTTAGCTCATATGGCCTGACTTACCTTCATTACCTGCACTTCTTTTCTTCCAGGAACAAATGCTGTGATAGACAAATGCAAAATCCTCTTAAAGCAAGATATGATTTATCTATAACAAAAGAACCCAAGACAGCTATCCAGAAAAATTAAATAAGCTATGTAAATATCTAAACTTAATTAACATGTAATATTGTCCTATATGACAACTCCAGTAGGTACAGCTTTTCTTCCACTATGTATATCATCCTGAAACTGTTTAGTCACTTTGTTTTTATATTAACAGTTTTTCTTCAATTCAAACACTCAGTGAAATCATAATTATATTCGCACATGATCTTATCAGCTGTGTCAGACTATTATTCTAATATAAGTGATGACAGCTACACAACTGTTGGTAGGGATACCCCTACAAGATTTGGTTTTGCCAGTTTTCTCATCTAGGGGTTTAGCTGTCTAACGAAGTGCTTTGTCTGTGCTTGAGCTGGTAATATAAAGCAACAAGGTATGTTTTTAATAAGACTACATGTTGACACTGGATTTGTATCCTTTAAGGTTTTGGTAATACGTTACATTTAAGCCAGAATTTAAGCTTTCAGCAAACACAATACACAATATACATATACTTTCAGTGCTTTGAGGACTATTAAAGCTTAAAAGAGCACATTTATTTAAAAAAAAGAAACAAACCCAGCAAAACAAAAACAACAAAACATGACCTGCTCAACAGATACAAAGGAACATGAAAACAATGAAATAGACTTGTAAATAAACAGACAGACTTGTAAATAAACTATTTTACATACAGTAGCTAATTAAAAAAATAATAGTGCTGTTGACATTGAGGAAAGATTAGTTTGTAAGCATTTTAGACAAAATTTATTTATGCAAATTGTAATTCAATTGGAACTTTCAAAGCTACTGAGCTTTTATAGCTTTCTCAAGGGAAAAGCCCAAAACAAGCTCAACACTGAAAACGCACACTGCTCTTACCACCACCAAGTATTTTGTAGCTACGGCAAGATCTTAAGCTGGTGCTTTCAAGTCTTCAGTTAATGTAGAACAGCATTACAACTGATAAATATGAATGCCATGTAGTGATGCAGAAGCAGGCTGCAGTTGTGGTAGAGCACTCAGGGAATACGACTTGATAACAGAGTTAAAATGGATGAATTATTTGTGCCCTGTTCCTCCTTCAGAGGCTCACCTTAGTTACTGGGCTTGGTAAGGATGTGTCACTAATTACCAGGTCAGAGAAACATATACCTTGCCAACACGTGCAGCTGCCAAATGCAGTGCTGGAGGTCTTAAAGTTGGACTCAGTTGTCAGTCTGGTAGCAAACGTATGGAAAATATTTTCAGTTTGTACAAGAGTAGCAAAGGAAGACATTACTAAGCAATGCTGTAATTCAAATATAATCAATGGCATTGCACTTGAGACTGCTCTAACAGACAAGACATCAGTCATGTTGCCATTGTACACACACAGACTTGAAGTAGTGTAAACTTTTTAAAATGGGGATTTAGAACATTTTTTGGTCATTTTTCTAAGATATTTTTTTAGTTTTCACATTACCTGATCAGTACCTAGCTACACATACTTTTTGGTATTTTGTAGTTTTCATCTTGCAGGAGTGTTTGTGGCCTGCATTTCATAAATTCATGTTCGTAGAGAAGCAATACTGTACACCCAATTATGGATTAGCACAGCCCTGTTAAACAGTTCTAGATTCATCCTTCCATTTTAAATTCATGATAGCTACACAGACTCAAGACTTGTTATTCTTAAAATGCATATATCTCAGACATTTAAAACTATATATGTACTTTTGAATTTTATGAAGCTGTTGCCTTCATTATGAAGAGTAAAAGTTTTGTTTAAAAGGACAAATTCAAAGACCTGACAGATTATGTAACTCCTTCACTCCCTGTTCTATAAAATAGTTTCCTTTCATGAGGATCAAATAGCTACCTTTAGCTAGTTAAGAAAGGAATAAACTTAAATATTTTTGCTGTTATGTCACAACTGTTTACCTGGTTTACTGTAAGAAGCCTCTCACTTGAAGCAGCTGAATAATGTTTTTATTTTTATTTTTATTTTCTTCCTGAACATTTAAGTTAGGTATTTCTTCAAAAGGTCAGTGAGCCACTCTCTTGACTCTGTTGCAAATCTTAATAGTCGTCTTCCTTTTTAACTGGTATTCGTATTACTATGGATTAAAAAAAGTTCTTCTACAGACAAAAAAAAATAAAAATCTGTAATTTGTAGTCATGAAACCTGTCCAAGAAAAGAGAAAACTCTCAGCAACAGCACTTGTACAACCTTTCTACTTATAAAGGATTGTATTAAAATCTGTGGGAAGTTCACCTGACATAGGCAATAAAGAATAAAGTATGGAGTAAGTGAAGCATGTCACCCAGACTGCATGACAGATTGAACCCACTGCTGCCTTTAGGAATGGTCCTTCACAGGACAGCTAAAAAATTAATTTCTATTCCTTGGATGGTTTAATTAAAGTCCTGTGAACTTCTGGAGGGAAGACTTTGGCCTGTTGAGGCCTGGTTGGCAGAGTCCCTCAGGAGGCAGTCCCGAAGGACAAAAGACCCTGCGCTTCAAGAAGGAAATCTTAAAAGTGTAGGAGCAGTCTGTCCTCCTGTGCCAAAAGAAGAGCCTGAGGGAAACAAGACTGACCTGGCTAAATCGAGAGATCTGGCTGGAAGTCAGGAAAACAAAAAGAGAGTTCATGACTTTTGGGAGAAGGGGCAGAAAACTCAGGAGGACTACAAAGATGTCATTTGGCTTTGCAGGGAGGAAATTGGGGTCAAAGCCCAACTATAAATTAATTTGGCTACTGCAGTAAAAGGCAATTAAAAATGCTTCTATAAATGCACAGACAACAAAAAGAGGGCTACAGGGAATCTCCATCCTTTATTGGATGCAGAGGAAAACAGAGCGATGAAGGATGAGGAAAAGGCTGAAATACTTAATACCATCTTTGCTTCATTCTTTAAGAGCAAGACTGATTTTTCTTATGATATGCTGAGGTGGAAGACAGAGAGAGGGAGCAGAATGAAGCCCCCATGCTGTGATTGATGCCTAAAAACTATTCAAAAAGGGACAGGCAAGGAGGGAGAGGTGGGGGAGCTGCTCTCTAGTTTAGAAATGGGATTGATTGCACAGAGCTATCTTTCAAGAACAGCAGTGCACAGGTCAAGAGCTTATGGGTGAAAATCAGAGGCCAAGCCAACAAAGGAAACTTTTGTGGTTGGTGTCTATTACAGGCCACTTGATCAAGAAGAGAAAGTTGATGAAGAGTTCTTTTTTCAAATGCAGGAAGCATCATACTCACAGGTCTTGATCCTGTGAAAGGTCCCTAAGGGCTCAGTTTTGGGGCCAGTCTTGTTCAATATTTTTATCAATTATTTGGATAAGAGGATTGAGTGCACCCTCAATAAGTTTGCAGACAACACCAAATTAAGTGGGAGTGTCTATCTGCTAGAGGGTAGGAAGGCACTGCAGAGGGACCTGTATAGGCTGGATTGATTAGCCAAGGCCAATTGTATGAGGTTCAACAAGGCCAAGTGCCAGGTCCTGCATTTTGGTCACAACAACACCAGGCAATGCTCCAGGCTTGGGGAAGAGTGGCTGGAGAGCTGCCCAGAGGAAAAGGACCTGGGGGTGTTGATTGATAGCCATATGAACATGAGGTGGCAGTGTGCCCAAGTGGCCAAGAAGGCCAACAGCATCCTGGCCTGCATCAGGAATAGTGTGGCCAGTAGGAGTAAGTCCTGGGAACTGGTGAGGCTGCACCTTGAGTACTGTGTTCAGTTCTGAGCCCTTCACTACAGGAAGGACATGGAAGTGCTGGAGTGTGTCCAGAGGAGAGCTACCAAGCTGGTAAAGGGTCTAGAAGACAAACCATACACAGAGTGGCTGAGAGAACTAGGGATGTTTAGTTTGAAGAAGAGGAGGCTGAGGGGACACCTCATCACCTCTACAACTACTTGAAAGGAGGTTGTAGGGAGGTGGGTGTTGGCCTCTTCTCCCAAGTAAATAATGAAAGGACTAGAGGAAATGGTCTGAAGTTGTGGTAGGGGAGGTTTAGATTAGACACTAGGAAGAATTGTTTTACTGCAAGAGTGGTCAGGCACTGGAACAGCCTGCCCACGGAGGTGGTTGAGTCGCCATCCTTGGCTGTGTTCAAGAAACGTGTAGATGTGGAACTTCTGGGCATGCTCTTGTGGCTGAGACTGTAAGTTGTGTGTTAGTGTTAGGTTTTGGTTTTGGTTTGTTTTTTTTTTTATGGTTGGACTTGATGACCTCAGAGGTCCTTTCCAACCATGGCAATTCTGTGATTCTGTGACTTCAGCCACCTGAACATCTGCTGGAAAAGTGGACTGCAAGCAGTCCAGGAAACTACTGGAGTGTATTAAGGAAAACTTCCTTGTACAGGTGATGGAGAGCCTGACTGGAAGACTAGCACTGCTGGACCTCCAATCTGGCCTTGAACACCTCCAGGGAGGGGGCATCCACAACCTCCCTGGGCAACCTATTGCAGCATCTCACCACCCTCACAGGAAAGAACTTCTTTGTAATGTCTAACCTGAATTTTCCCTCTTTAAGTTTCAAACAATTGCGCCTTGTCCTCTCACTACACACCCATGTAAAAAGCCCAGCCCCAGCTTTCTTGTAGGCCCTTTCAGACACTGGAAAGCTGCTATAAGGTCACCCCACAGCCTTCTCTTCTCTAGCCTAAACAACCCCAACTTCCTCAGCCTATCTTCATAGAGGAGGTGCTCCAGTCCTCTGGTCATCTTCGTGGCTCTCCTCTGGACACGCTCGAGGAGTTCTACGTCCTTCTTATGCTGGGGACTTCAGAATTGGACACAGTACTCTGGGTGGGGTCTCACCAGAGCAGAGTAGAGGGGGAGAATCACCTCTCTTGACCGGCTGGCTATGCTTCTTTTGATGCAGCCCGGGATACGGTTGGCTCTCTGGGCTGCAAGTGCACATTGACAGCTCATGTTAAACTTCTGGTCGACCACTACCCCCATGTCCTTCTCCTCGGGGCAATCCTCAATCCTTACTCCTCCCAGCCTGTATTCGTGCATGGGATTGCCTAGACCCAGGTGCAGAACCTTGCACTTGGCCTTGTTGAACTTTATGCATTTGCACGAGTCCACTTCTCAAGCCTGTCAAGGTCCCTCTGGATGGCATCCCTTCCCTTCACCACACAGTTTGGTTCATCAGCAGACTTGCTGAGGGTGCACTGGATTCCACTGTCCATGTCGCTGACAAAGGTGTTAAATAACACTGGTCCAAGTACCGACCCTTGAGGAACACTACTCATCACACACCTCCATTTGGACTCTGAGCGATTGATCACAACTCTTTGAGCATGACCAGTCAGCCATTTCCTTATCCAATGAGTGGTCCATCCATCAAATCCATATTGTTCCAATTTCGAGACTAGAATATCATGTGGAACAGTGTTAAAAGCTTTGCACAGGTCCAGGTATGCTCTGCTATTGTCGACCGAGGCTGTGACCGTATCATAAAAGGCCACCCAATTATTCAGGCATGACTTACCTTTAGCGAAGCCATGTTGGCTGTCACCAATCACCCCCAGGATACAAACTTGGGGTGTCTAACTTGTGATAGGTAAAGAGAAAGAAAGAAACAGTATTATAGTTGGGGGTAGGGTGCCCGGTGAGTTTCCCGTATAGGGCAGATGAGGTGCGTGTGTGTATGTGGCCGGTTACTTTTGCCCGGGGAAAAGAACACAAAGAAAGGAAAGATTCTTACAGGCTCAGAAGCACTGGCAGGTTTGGCGGTGTCTGTGGCTTTAAGAGCGGGTTTTCGGTGAGCGCAGTTTTCGGCGAGCGTGGCTCGGGCAGGGGGCTCGGGCAGGGGGCTGATAGTGATCCATAATGACCGTCCTATTTACATGCTCATGCAGGCTGGTGTGGCCTTTTGTCTGCTCAGTCCTCAGCTCCTACCTGTGGCTCCTGCAACGATTTTGCCATGGTCCAGCCAAAGGCTGGGTCCTGGCTGCACACACAGCAAGGGGGGCAGGGGTCTCTGCCCTTCCTTGTGTAAGTCCCAGCCGCACCCCCCCCGGGTTGTTGCTGCTTCGGTTTTGTTTTTTTTGTTTTTGTTTTTTTTTTTTCCCTTTCCTTCGACTTTTACATCTCTCTATTGCAATCAATTTGTGTGAGAGACATACCTTCTGTGGAGGCCAGTCCTCCACACGGGCCTTGCTTCCACCCTCTGTAAATTTGTTTTTTACACCTAAATGTGTCCAGGAGTTCCTTGCTCATCCATGCAGGCGTCTTGGCACTCCTGCCTGCCTTCTTCTTTGTAGGGGCACATTGGTCCTGGGCATGCAGGAAGTGTTCCTTGAATATGGACCAGCTTTCCTGAGCTCCCTTCCCATCCAGGGCTTTGTCCCATTCTACCCTAGCAAGCAGATCCTTGAAGAGATCAAAGTCTGCCCTTTTAAAACTCAGGTGCACCAGGGGAGGTTTAGATTGGACATCAGGAAAAATTTCTTCTCTGAAAGGGTTGTCAAACATAGGAACAGGCTGCCCAGAGAAGTGGTTGAGTCACCTTCCTTGGAGGTATTTTCCAACCTAAATGATTCTATGATTCTATGATCTCAGTCAAAGCCAGCTGCCTTTCAGCTGTCTTTATGCTGAATGAGAACAGGTTAAATTAACTTCATTGATTAATCCAAATTAGGCCTTTGCCTGTACTATTTATGGCAAAGCCAGGTCAAGTGTTTCCCCATTGCCTGCTAAACAATTTCAGGAGGATCACTGGAAGGCACCTACTGTCTAGAAAACTGACTGCTGACGGGGGTTTATGCTTAGTGGCATTGCTCTGCACTCTTTTTTTCTGCCATTCCTCAGACATCGCTCATCAAAGTGCAGGTATTTTATATGCAAGGATTCAGTTTTCTGAGTTACATCAGGTTCTAAACTCTAGGTATCAGACAGAAATGTTCTCACAGATTGTCCCTGGTTTGAGATTAGGCCCGTAATTGGAAATAGAATCATGCGTATAGATTAGCAATCGGAAACCCACTGAAATAAAACTCTTTTCGTCAGTCACATCTCCTCCTTGTCAAATAAGTAACTGAGAGAGTGACAAGAGCTGTAGTTTGTCCAATCCCTCCACTGATAAGAATGTGCCATCCTCTTATTCTTCATAGTTTTATGAGCGCTGTATATTACTCTATTTCAGAAGAACACAGTGATTTTTAAATTCCATTCACAGATTTAAACCTGATGTCTGAATATTTAAAAAACAACAGTTCAACACTACCTTTGTTTCGTAATTTTATTTAGAAGGCAGATTCATTGATTTAGAGAAAAATAAATTTTTTCTCTCTCAAATTAACTGAATAATTACTTATTGGTTTAGAATTTCAAGTTTTGATGAATTGTACTTTATCTTGTAGAATGATGGAAGTCCTTGAATTCAGTATGCAGAAGCCTTACCAGAATGGCACACCATTTTAATATTCTGGCAAATCTTTGGAATTATTTGTAAGAAAAGACAAACTATTTACTGGGCATATGATAAAATGCAATTGGTAATTTTCTTTGCACTTAAATCCTTAAAATTAATGTACAGTTTACTAGCCAGGAATCTTATTCATTAGAATTGATTATGTTGTAGCCCTATTGAAATGGAGATTACTTAAATAATTCTTAATACAACATTTTGAAAAATGGAAAGGCAAGCTACTTAAAGAAAAACCAATTACAAGTGAATATAGTTAAAGAATTCTGTTTCAGCCTTATCAGTCTAAGGAACTGGAACTATTTTTCCATGCCTTTTCAAACCCTTTATTTCTGTCTGAGGACTAGTTACAGCTTGTGGTAAAACTGTACGCTTGCTCTGACAATCTTCTGTCTGATGTTCTAGTTGAGAAAAAGATACCTGCCTGCCTATTCAGTATGCCTGGCATGGGATCAATACTCTCTCCCTTCTGTGACATAAATAGTGATTTTGAACTTCATAGAACAGACTGTTAGATTGGAAGGGACCTCAAGGACTTGTTCTGTTGCATACATATGTCTTTTCCTGACTAAAAGCCTCTGATTTTTTTTAAGAAAAATCAATCAGCCTAATGAGTCACTTGACCAAAGAGATTTAAAACTCCTGTTTTCTTGGGACATCACAAACTGTGAAAAGACCTGATATCTTTTCTGTAATCTAACAGAAGTTCCTGTCATTGTTGAATTGGTCGATTGCATTGTATCCAGTAATAAATGAAAGTAGAACCGTTGTGGTGACATGATGAAACTTAAACAAATCATTCAGAGAAACTAGCATTTGAAGTCCCAGTCCAACAAAACAGTTCAGCACTTAATTGAGAGCACCATTTATTAATTTATGAGGACAAACATTTCTTTGGTGTTTAAAACATACTTTTTCTGAAATGTTTTGTTTGTCCGGATTAATAAGCATTAGTTCCTTGGAAGAAGTTCTGCAGTCCTTTTAGTTGGTTCAATCCTCATACCCTTAAGTTATCCATAAAGTTTTTAGGTGCAGAACAAGTAAAAGTTGTGCAGGAATGGGCAGAGAAAAATAGTGAGTTTACTAAGGCATTGCTAAAGACAAAGTTTCACTGAGACAGGATTACATGTTGCCTTTATTCAGAGGGACAAACAAAAACGTGAAGCTCTTTTTACATTTTTCCATTTTCATGCATCAAAACATTAGTTTCAATGTAGCTCACACTGCATTATGGAATCCAAGCAGCAATCTAGAGCTGAACTCTTAAAAGGTAACTCTCTCCAAATATTTTTTTAAATGCTCAAGTAAAATTTCCTTGAACACAGTATGATGACAGTAGCTTCAAGTAAGTAATGCCAATTTCAGACAGAAATTTTTAACAGAATACTTCACTCAACTTACACTATTTGTAGTTTATCCTTTTCTACTACTTACACAAGTCCTCTGTGTGTTTCTCAATTTTTCTTGCACATTCCTTGCAAACATTAGCATGGTCTTATTTCATGCAATACAAAGAATTAACTAGACAGTGGAAGATTTTTCCTTCCAACACTAGACTAGAGAGTAAAATAGAAGAAACCCATCAGAAGAAAACCATTATGTCTGTAACAAGAACCATATCTCCTTATAGCTACCCAAGCAAAAATGCTTGCATGTGCCATGAGCGACGATCCAGTCCCTGCAACCACAGCAACCCTAAAAGCTATGCAGGGGATGCTGTATCTTGCTCCACTCTTATACAAGGCATGTAACAACAGCCAGGTGTGCCAAACCTAAGGTACTGGTTCTTTGAAGGCAAGCAATGTCAAGAGAAGAGTATCAGCTCAGCATCTTTGACAGATTCCCCTTAATTGTTCATACAAATTGCATTTGTTCATTAACAGTACAGTCTCACACAGAACAAGACACTTCGCTAAAATGTTCTGTCCCATCAACATCTAAAGCACAACTTTGGTATTTTATTGGAAAAAAGTGTTTGATTGGGAAAGAAAGGCTCAAAAAGCCAGCACCAGAGGACATCTGTTGTTCTTCCTTTCAGCTGTAAGAGAAATTTTTTTAGTGTCTCCAAGAAACCAAGTGGCAGGGGGCAGGTAGTTCCTGGCATACAGCCACTCTGGTGCAGCAATGCACCTGTGCTCCCCCAGGTGTCAGAGCTGAGCTGTGGAGGCTGTAGTTACCCTGGGACTCCAACAGGTGTCTCTCACAATGGAAGGAACCATCACTTACAGCAGAACCACATTTTGAAAAGCCAACAGCAAGGGCACTACCTGTTCATGTATTGACATTGATCTACATGGGGGACAGTGACAAAGTAATTTAGACTGTGCAATGAGTACCAAGCCCACCCATTCCTTCTAATTTCTTCTTAGTTCACCTTTCCAGAAGACTCTTCAAACTTTGGTGTGAAAATGCACTGGACACTGCTCCCTGCCCTAGAAAACTGTCTTTAAGTACAGAAGCCAAACTTAACAGCAAGGAGGTCAAATACAGGCAATGTGATACTTGACCTGTAAAAAAGCAGTGAAATAATTAAAAAGTATGAGGGCCATCTGCAATCATGGAACAAACTTGACCTGTGTTTTTTGCTGTTTTTTTCTTCCAGGAATCAGCTAAGTCAGCCTGCAACTATTCAGACACTGCTGAGTCCTTGCAACGGGGCACTGCTTGAAGAGACACATAGGGACTGCATATGGCCACATACAACACGCAAATGAAAATGTTTAACCTTCCTTCCCTCTACATGCACCTGTGTATGCACGTTCTGGCTGTAAGTTCTGTTGCTTTTTAGGAAAAACAGTGGCTGCACAGGATGGCTGCAGAAAAGGAGAGTACACAGAATGAGATGCCACCTCGATGTGAAAGATTAAGCACATTTGCATGTGACATAGGACATCTAAGCTCTCTGAAGAGCCATGGCTGGCTAGGCACTTACATCATGAGCTCCTCCATTCGTCACCTGCAGATTTAATTTTACTAATCAGTAGCAATGTAGAAGGAGGAGGGGGCTCATTGGGTCTGGTAGAAGACCAGGAAACAGCTGATCATCCAAGCACAAGAACAAGTGGATGAGACAGTTCCAGAATGAATTACAGACTTCTGCATCATAGTCTTCTGCATAATATGCCTATGCAGCACTGGAGACCTCCTATTTTGTAACTACCCTTGTGGTACAGCAGTAGACCAGTTAACTAATCAGCCCCTAAGGTCAGGGAATGGTGCCTAGGCAGAAGAGTACAAGGCAGAAATGTTATCCACAAGAGGCTGTGTGAGACATCAAGTATGTTTTGGAAAAGTGTCACTGTCCTGTGTGAAAAGCTCAAAGCTACTCATGCACAGGACTAACTGAAGAGTCCTGGAAGCACCAGCGGAAGCTAAGGTATCTTCCCATTCCCCAGTCTGTTGCTGAGACTTTCACAGCCTCTCTGAGTGTAAAGGTGAAAGCAATGGGGGGAGTAATGAAACTGTGCTCCACAAGCACCTCACAGCGACATGTCAACTTAAGTACCCCACAAGCACCAATGAAAATTAACTGCACACAACCAAAGCGTTTCTTACCTCTGTAATGCAAAGAAACTTGGAAAAGTGTGGGAGGGCAGGCTTCCACACTTCTGCTTTCCCCAAACTGCCCACCATCCCAATCTGGATGCTGGCATCAGCCAACACCTTTTTGTTCTACAGGCCTACAGCCAGATGGTCCTACAGTGATTCAAGGTGTAACTATACAAACAGCTGACGAGCTGCAAGCAGGCCAGAAAAGCTGAACATTGATGAAATTCCACACTACGTAAGCAAGCTGCCCCATGGGAAATTTAGAAATATCCAGTGTTTTCTAAAACAAGGTAGCAAAAGCCTTCTACAGGAGTAGAGCCAAAGTATCCCTCTGGATGACTTCCTATCAGGCAGCTATTGAAATATAAATAATATTTAAAAGTGAGAAAGTAAACAGCTCGTTTGTTAGGAGAGGAAAAGAAAATACTGCTTGCCCCATCACTTCAAATCAAGTAAAAACTCTTTGGAAGAAGATGTGAAATACGGAACAACAACAACAACAAAAAAACAAATAAACGAAGAAAACCCCAAGTATACAGCAACAACAAAACCAGAAAAAAGCCACAACCAACAAAACAACAAGAACAACAAAAACAAACACACAAACAAATAAAAAAACCCAAACAACAAAACAAAAGGCATTTTCCTAAAAACTGCTATATTCTGTTGCTTTGAAATTCCAGTGTATATAAAACAGAAATATTGTGAAATCATATGTCTCATTGTGGATTTCAGTTTGCTGAGAAGGTTGAAACTTAGTGAACTTAGTGGGGGAAATAAAATGGAAGCAGAAAATCTGAACAGTTTAACCCTAAACAGTTCATTATAATGAGGGTGTTATTCATAAAGTCTTCTGGGATATTTACTTTCTAGCTATCACAGAAAGCAAAGGACAGCAGGGATTGCAAAGCAGTCTACACTGTCTCTTTGCATTGTGTGGACTTGATTTTTTATTTTGCACCTATTAACAGTTTACCAGTGGAACTTGGACTATTCAGCAGTCTTTGTCATGCTGGTGAAATAAAGATTTCTAATAGTCCTCAAATTGCATCTGTGTTTAAAGTTATATACTTTATGCATTCATTTACTGACTTTTCCTACCCCCAGTACAATTTTGTCTCGTGTTAATTACATGCTGGTTCTGCTCCTGAACCTCAGCAACAATAAACATCAACAGAAGAGGTATCCCTCATGTAAAGCACTATACGGTGAGTGATGGTGGCAGATTCTGTCAAAAACTACTTAGTTTCCTGTAGAACTGTGTTTTGGCAAGCACACTACAGAGTGACCAGCTGTTCAAATACAATAGGAAGCAGACATCTATACTTCTCCTGACACATATTCTATCATTCCCGTCTTGCAAGGCGTCCGTTTTTGTAGCAAAATCTTCCAGTAAAATCCAGTCCCTAGTTTTACAAGTGTTTCTTCACAACTTGATAAATAAACAAAATGAACACAACCAGACTTCCAGAGTCTCATAGCCTGAAGGCTTGAGAAATTCAGCTATTTTTTCCATTCAAATAATTTATTGACTCTGAAAACTAATGAGAGTAATCTCTAATATTTATGCTAGTTTATTTTATTTTTTCCCCCTTATATTGAGGTAACAGGTTTCTCATTAAAATACCTGCCAACTCCATTAGTCACAATGAAATAAAATCTTACCCTTGCATATGGCTTCCCCATTCTGCTACCTTTGAGCAACAAAGATGTATTTTGAAAACCAAAATCTAGAGTAATTCTAGGACAGAAAATCTTTAAGATAATTTTAAATTTTATACCAATTTGATAAAGATTTCCTTTAAAGCCACATCATCTTAATTTCTTGCATTTTCCCATCAGTTGTCTCTGGTGACATATGAGGTGTACTACAAGAATCACAATCTTGGCTGCAGAACTGAGGTCCAGTCCATGGCAGACTCTGCAGAAGGTTTCAGCTCTTCAGTTTTCAATGGCAAATGTCTAGCCCTTTTCTTGGAGAACCCATGTGAAAGAAGTTTTTCACAAGTTTCATGTTCTTCCGGACAGAGGCTCCAGTAGTAAACATGAATAATTTGCTTTCTTTCCTGTTAATAACACCTTTATAATTTGACATTTGGGGGCCTTGAAATGTGGTGTACTGCCTCTGACTGGAGTACATTTAATCTTGATGAAAAAGGATGTAACAGTAGAATTGAGCTCCATGCTAATAGCCATATCAAATCTGAAACTGTTAATAGTATTTGTTTAATTGAAAGGGCTAAATGCGAACGCAACAATACTTACCAGCCTTTCAGTTTGTCTTATGAATTGTTGTCAAATCATATACTACACTGTATTTAATCTTCTGCTGCAAGCATTTTTTCTTGTGAGAGTGTTAATAGATAATTCATCTCCTTGTAACTTGTTTGCCCCTCCAACAGACCCAGTTATCTTCAATTTATCACTGAAGCTGAGTCTAAAGTGGCTTATTTCTGGTACTGTCCTCAAATTTCAAGGCTCATTACATTTATTCTGTGCACTGCTAAGTCACATAATTCTGCGCTGAAGTGGACAGACAATCAACTGTAATGATGAAACTTTTTCTCATATGAAGCTTCAAAGAAGCTATTAAAAACACACTTGCATCATGTAGCCCTTCCTAGTGAGATCTTTAACATTTGAGGACAACTGAATGTACAGGAGACAATCCTAAGTGACTTTTGGGTCTGATCCTCTTCGAACATAAAAAGACTGCATGTCTTAGATTTTTTTTCTCTAGCTGACTTTTAAGTAACTGATGGCCAAAATGCCAACATTTGCTAGTACAAATTCCTTAATTTCTGAAGAACATTTTTTCCTTCTACAGATGGTATAAATTATAGTTTATTCTTAAGGTTATTTTAATAATGAGCACATAACAGTACAATCACATACACATCTTGATTCTATTAATTCTGACATTTGTTAGAAAAGTACAAAACATTTTGCTTTGTTTTTATTAATTTTAACATTTTCCAAAGGAGGGAGAAGATTCCTATCCTGACTGAGATGCAAATAAAAATTAAAACTTACTCAGTGTTAGTTCAACTAAAATTTTCACACAGCAACAACAACAAAAAAATCTTTTACAAAAAAAGATCAAAAGTTTCAGCATTTCTCAGAATAGATATTTACCATATTTTACAGCAAAAAAACAAGTCTTAGTAAAAGAAATATTAGTTGCAATAGGATCTACAGCATAAATGCCAAAATTTCAAGGGACTTGACACATTATCAAAAAAATAAACAAGGAAAAATTGAATAACCTTTTCAGAGTTACCACAGTAGTAGCAATAATCAGCCTGAACACACGTCTTTCTTAAAGCTTTGTCTGTTAGCTTTTAGGGAAACACTTTCTACTGTACATTTCAATATTAACTTCTAAAATCATTACAATTTTATGAAGTTTACAGAATTAGGTGGACTTTGCCGAATGCAGCTAGCTTTTATTTTGTTATGTGGGCATACCTTACCTGCTCGGTACTCTCATTGAATAAATAAAGTCAAGAGGGCTTGTCAATATACTTTTAAAATTCCAAGCTTTTTTCCTGAAAGATTTACCTGAATGTTCATCCCTTCATAATTCTATCCAGTCACCCTTAAGACACATAATTTTTAAACACGATGTGGACTTCAGCCAGCAGAACAGTCAGTAAAATACTCAATAGTTCTGAAAGCTGAATATTTTATGACTAAAGGAAGTATTTTAATATTGCTAATTTAGACTTAACAATTCAGACCATACAATGCAAGGTGTTGAGTTACATCCAAATTTCCTATTTACTGATTTCTATACAACCCATTAAATTGGATGAAAAATAAGCTTACACAAGCATTTGAATCAGACCACATTCAACTATCTCTCTTGACTACAGCAATTTGAATTCTTGCATATTTTTAGCATGTAATTCAACAATTTATGTTACCTTTTCCTATTAACTGTGCACGAAAACATTACTGTCAGAGAAATGCATCGTCAGAGGGTAGGCAGAGCTTTGTGACAGAATAAATGTTAATAAAACTCATTACTTTGAAAGTTACGATCCATCAGGACAAAGGGCATCACAGAGTTGCCAGGAAGAGTATGATACCCTTCACACCTCAACAATGCACGTCAGTTGGTGGTGCTGGTGGTGCCCTAAACTCCTTAGCTCAGCCTTGCTTCAGGAGTAGCTGAAGCCAGACTTTGGTTATCAGGTTGGCTGATGTCATCCATGTTTGCATGAGCTATAAGGCCCTGGGATGTGCTCTCAGGTGGCATCTGAAGGATGGGATTTGGTGCAGAAATCCCCCAGCTAACTTTAGGCAGGACAGGCTGGTAGATGCCACATGGAAAACCACCCCTGAGTCAATAGACACAGGGCAGCCATCATGGTGGGACACCTGAGCACTGCTTCAGGGTGCTAGCTTCTTAAGCCTCTTGCTCCTGCTGCCAGCTTTGCCCAGCTGGGCAGAAGATCTCTCCACAGAGTGGTTGAGGGCAGTACAAAAATGCAGCCTTTAGCTGACTGCACTCAGTTTTGATATTGTCACCTGATGGTGAAAAGCTGTTCCCACCAAAATGAGCTTCTGGCTTCTTATAACATCTCTCAGGAGACATGCAGTGCATGATGAGTGATTTCATAGCTTGAGCCACTCTCTCTAGTCCTGACATGCTGCAGTTTCAACACACAGGTGTGTAAAGCTGATGTTGGCATCTCTGTCACAGACCACCAGGTCCTTTGGTCTGCCAATGGTTGATTATTTCCCTTGGCTTACGGAACTGGCTGGGATACCAGAGTTCTATGCAAATCATTGCAAATCCCTGCTTGGACACCCACAGTTAGTAATTCCCAATGTGATATTGTAAAGGACTTTAGACAAATAGATTGTATGTTTGCTGGAATAATCACAAATTCCATGTCTCGAGCTCTAGCTAAGACTAATAAGTCTGCAACTGTACGAGACAGTTGAGCTCCAATTATAATATATATATATATTGAGAACACAAGTTTATCTTCTATGGTTAGGAGGTGGTCTGCCCAAAACATATCTCTAGTTTATCTAAACAATGAAGCACATGGAGCACTGTACTGCTCATGTGAAGACTTAACAATATTAGGAACTGCAATAAACCAAACTGATGTTAAAATTATTCTTCCTGGCATTTGACCACTTTTTAGAATTCTGTGCTGGTAGAGCTTCGTAGTTGAATCAGTCCTAACATATACAAAACCAATGTTTTTACAAAGGAAAAAAATCCACCCCGGGATATGCAATACTATACTTTACTAGGCAAGTGAGGCAAAAGTAAGTCTGTTTTCTTAGGTCAGAATTCAGAATGCTTTAACTTGATTATCTGTCTTCTGAGAAAGATATATATGAAGTATATTGCTTAACATGGGTTTTTGTTTGGGGCTGTTTTTTAATTAATTTTTAATTGTGCTGTAGCATGCACCTGAATGCAACAAGAAAGCATCTGTTGCTTTATAGAGTTTTAACTTCAGATAAATTATCTATTTACATGGTTAGACATTTTTATTTGTACTGATAATGAAAGCACAAAAATCATCTTCTATAAACAAATTCCAAAGGACAACACATTGACAATGGGCCTGAGTAGTGATTATGTGCCGCTTGTTAGAAAGTGTACTTATTTTTTATTTACCTTGGCGTGTAGCTATTTAGCTTTTAAAAGCAACTCCTCTTGATCATTTCACATCTCTTAACTTTTTCTAGTAAAAGTTACTTTGGAATGTGCAGATTTGTAATTAATTGTAAGCTATAAAAACCCAACACAAAATTCAGTAGCTTCAAACCTTAGTCAGTTAGTAATAATATCTAGTAATATCTAGTAATACCTAGCAATATCTAGTGTGGTTTACTACTTGCACTGCTTTTAGTTTATATTTTTAATTGTGATGGCAAATTAATTTATTCCCTGCAGCTTTTACAAATCACAGAGTTTGTACTTTTTTTGGTCCCTATCCCTAAAGTTTTGGTTTTTATTTAGATCCTCTTCTGTGTTCAAGAGAGTAGGCCTCTGCAGTGACTCTTGGCCTCATTCCATGCGCATACACAAGCAAGTGCCAAAAACATTTTCAAAATGACTGGTTTCAACCTACTTTAACTTAATCATTTTAAGCAATGCAAAGCCCTCTTTGCTGAGTTTTATTTTCTATGGAAACGTCACATTTAGAAAAATTAGGAGTGGAGGAATGGGATTCATTGTTAATTTGCTGACTGACAGGGTCTGGCCACATTTATGTCAGCAATTATTTGAAAGCCTAATTCTGCTGCCGTGTTTGGTTTCTTCAGGAATTATAATAGGGTTTTTCTACATGGAGATCTTCCAGAAATGAGTGAATTTAGAACTCTATTTCACCAAAGGTTAATACCACTGTAAGGCATTTATTGAATCCCTGTGTAGATGTTTACATTTGAAAGCCACAAGCCTTCAGTTCAGTAGAGCTAAAATCTCTTACAGATTAGGCTATAGGGTTGGTTGTTTTTGTTCCAAATGAGAGAATCCACATGGAGACCAAATAGGCTGTAACCTATGAATATTGACTTTACCCCTTTGACTGATTTGCCCTACCTCTTCAGACAAAGTAGTCAACAATATATTACAAATTATACTTCAGTACCAACATTATTAGTCTGGTAACTGACTGCTTCTGATTTGGAGTAAGCAGGCTAATAATGAGTATCAGAGAAAAAAAAAGCCAAGCCCACTAAAGAAGTAATTGCGTATGTGTCATGAGAGTGGGATATTGGTCTCCTCATAAGTACCATGGAGTCTGAATTATCTGGAGGCTTGTGATAGCCTATGAAAATTGTAGATAAGCAGAGTGAGAAATAATCACCACCTGTTTCTTGTAATGAACAATAGCATCTCTGCATATGTGGCAACCAGGTAAAATTGTATACAGGGATCATTCTGAACCACTGAAAAGTAGTAGTTTATGAAAAAGGGGGGAAAAAAGACAACATTATAAAATTTGTCCTAGAAAAGACAGGCATGGATTACATTTTATTGGTAAAAAAGATAGCATAAATAGTCATGTAAAATATTGCATCATATATTAAAACCAAATGCTTTCCATTTTTTCATTTCTAGTGCCTCCTTTGACATTTGGAATCTGTGCAGTGTCTAGCCTTTTTCTCTTTACAGGTGTTCAAACACATCTACAACCTATAATATAGCAAGGAAATCAAACATGATAGAAAGTGATTCCCATTATCACAGCCAACTTCTGTTTTTATAAGAGAAATTCTGGGAACTGTCACCTTCATCATAATACTATTCCCTTAGCAAAATCATGAGAAAATTTCTGCATTTGCTCAAGGAACGAAACCTTGCAGAATGTGTCCTGCTTGTGCACTTGAAAAGTTAGTTTTGGCAGCTAAACAAAAGGTCTGAAATTATGACCCTAACCTCACATTTTCACCTGCACATTCTGCTGGTTCCAAAATGTAGGCCTGCCTGCCTCACCAGTGCAAGCTGACCCACATGAGATACCACATCTTCTTCACAGACCAGGCTGCGTAGCATCAAGCACTTGTTTAAAAACAGACCAGCTGGAAATACAAGGACCATTTCTGAGGCCTAGTTGATACCATTTGTGTTTATTCATCTGAAACAACACTATCTGTTCGTAGAAGACAGGTATGTTCCTAACGCCTTAGAAAGGGATTTCATCTGAGGAATGGTGCTAGTTTTGAAATATTATTCTCTTTCAGTTTTCTCCTAGTCTGCACTGAAGTCTGCACCTTAGGAATACTGAAAATTTACTGGTTTGGGCAATGCAAGAAAAACCTGTGAGCCTTAAAAATGTAGCAGAACATGTGTGGATGGCTTACTTTTTAGAACTTTAAAGGTTGGATCCTTGAGGCCCCTTCCAACCTGGCATTTTAATTTTCTGTGGCCTTCTGCAAGGTGCTAATCTCAGCAAAGGACTGTCATCTTCCTTCATGTTTGTGTTAACCCAGCAGGTGAAAAAAACTTACTAGAAACCACTCAGTTGCTGATATTGAATTTATCACCTTCTGATGTTCCAGAGGCAAAGCAGTATAGCAAGTATAAAAGTCATAAGCAACAGTTAACACAAATACATTGTTTTTATCCATTGCAGAGAAGGCTTGGTACATATCTCTTGCTAACAGACACTGACTTCTAGGCTATTAGTTTCTTTTTGACATGATCACACAGCCTTAAAAAAGAAATAAATGAACAAACTGGAAAACAGTAGGCAAAAGAGAACATGATTGCTAGGTGTAATTATTTGTGGCTTAGAATGCTCTTCTGATGGGAATGAAACTCAAGTGGATTAAGAATGAGCCACAATATGAAAGAGAAATAAAGTAACTGTATAAATTCCCTCATGAGAACACATCACATTAAAATAATATTAATATAATAGCAATACTTGCATTGTTCAAATGACAGGAATGTCTACAGGCAAAATCTAGACCAGAATTTAATTGTTCTAAGCTACTTACAAACATGCCAGCTTTTTTCCTAAACAATTTGAAATTAAGTAGGAGAGAAAAATACAGGTAGAAACGTACAGAATCTCTTTTTCCCATTAGAAATATCAAAGGTTAGGTCTAGGGAAATCCACGGCATGTGCAGGTTGCTGTGGGTTCTTTGTCAGAGTTAGATACTAAACTTGATTCCCAATCCTCCACTTGCTTGAATGAAAGAGATTTCACACCTTTTGCACTTCTAGCATTTTCCATGCCAACTCTTGAACTCCTCAGTTCCTGCTTTGAAGGAGTGTTTTTACAATGGGACAGCAGGATTGAATGTATCCTCAGCAAGTTTGCTGCTGATACCAAACTGTGTGGAGTAGTTGACGCTGAAGGGAAGGGATGCCATCCAGAGGGACCTTGACAGGCTGGAGAGGTGGGCCAATGCCAACCTCATGGAGTTCAAGGCCAAGTGCAAGGTCCTGCACCTGGGTCAGTGCAAGCCCAGGCACAAATACAGGCTCGGGGGGAGAATGGCTAGAGAGCAGTCCTGAGGAAAAGGACTTAAGGGTGGTAGTAGATGAGAAGTTCAACATGAGCCACCAGTGTGTGCTGGAGCCCAGAGGGCCAATTATGGCCAAAAGGGCTGGGGAGGTGATTCTGCCCCTCTGCTCTGGTGAGACCACACCTGGAGTACTGTGTACAGCTCTGGAGCCCTCAGCACAGAAAAGGTTGGAGAGGAGCTGTTGGAGAGGGTCCAGAGAAGGGCCACGAAGATGATCATAGGGCTGGATCAGCTCTGTATGAAGACAGGCCAGGGGAGTTGGGGCTATTCAGCCTGGAGAAGAGAAGGCTCCAGGGAGACCTTATGGCAGCCTTCCAGTGCCTGAAGGGGCTACAGGAAAGCTGGGGAGGGGCTTTTCACCAGAGAGGGCAGTGATAGGAAAAGTGGTAATGGTTTTAAACTGAAAGATGGTAGATTTAGGTTAGATATCAGGAAGAAATTCTTCACCGTGAGGGTAGTAAGGTGGAACAGGTTGCCTAGGGAGGATATAGAAGACTCCTGCCTGGAGGTTTTTAAGGCCAAGTTGGATGAGGCTTTGTGTAGCCTGGTCTAGTGGGAGGTGTCCCTGCTCATAGCAGGGAGGTTGGAACCTGATATTCTTTAAGGTCCATTCCAACCTTAACCTTTCTATGATTCTATGATTCTACTCAGATATCTATTTTGGTGGTTCACATACCTCAGGTCCCTGTGCAGTGGGTCACCAACAGTCACACAAAAAAGGCCCCTAATTAACCATCTGAACACCTTCAGGTCAGCAACATATTTCTTCAATACACACACTCTTGTATGCACTTATATGAAATCAGATGTACTTGCTGAAGCTTTTACAGGAAAGTTGAAAGGAATTAGTGAGAGGTTTCTGCATGACTGCTTTTCAGTTAGCTTACTGGGTTCCTGTCTCGTGGAGTCAGCAGTCTATATCCAGTCTGTGTCTCCACATCAAATCCAGCCTCACAGGAACAAACACCAGCTAACTTTGTTACAGAAAAGCCAAAGTGAAATGACTGCATTTTCCAAACTTTAACCTCCTCAGAAGGCCCTTAATTGTCCAGATATCCCATTCTCGATTTAAAGGAACACAGAGAGAGGGCAGCTCAGGAACCATACATAGCTCTTGCCAGAAGCAATGCAGGCACCAGAGTAGGAAGGCTGCTCCTCAGTTCAGGTAATCTCAAGGCAGGATGGCAGCCCTACCTGCCCTTCCTGGTCAGTGGCTGGGGCATAGGCTGCACCCTGGCAAATATGTTGCTCACTGATAGGAAAGGGTAAGTGGGCATATTTTTCTCCAAATGAAGGTTTTCTCATGCAAATCATAGGGTCTGAAAACCCTCACTCTTTAACCATGAAGCTGTGTGGGGTAGGAATAATGAGAGTCTGGCCAAAGCACCAGAAGAGGCTGTGATAGGCAGTACTGAAATTGCTCCCACACAACAGAATAGCTAATGACAATTGGAAGTAAAGAGATGATAGTAGGAAAAGTGCATGGAACTTTTCAAGGAAGAGTAAATGGTTTTTAAGGGAACTTGATCATTGTTAAGATTGTGTGTCACTAGACAGCTGTGGTGATATGGTTCCCTAGGTCACCTTTCAGAATCACTGAAGGAAGAAAAAAGAGGCACTGGAAATGTAACATTTAAGGAGAGTTATGCAAAATGGTGAGCAGTTCATAGGGTTTCTCTTTACAATTTCTCCTCCACAGGAAGTCTAGTGATGCTGAAAATAACAAATGGATCTTCGTATTCTCAAACCTTCACTGTGTACTCATGCAGAGTGAGGGATAAAC
Source organism: Hemiprocne comata (assembly GCA_020745705.1). Taxonomy (NCBI): domain Eukaryota; kingdom Metazoa; phylum Chordata; class Aves; order Apodiformes; family Apodidae; genus Hemiprocne; species Hemiprocne comata. Next base: position 54,971,422 of record CM036616.1, on the reverse strand, counting down.
ATCTGTGTTGATACAAACCTTTAATTACACATGATAAGATCCTGAAAGCTTAGCTTCAGTATTGACCCTTGTAATGGATAAATTTAGGGTAACTACAGTCCTTCTATGTCAACAACCATTAAAGTGAGACTAGGGATGATACTGTAAGGTAGACATTTTCAGAGTATTTCAATAACAAACAGAGATAAAAGAACTGAATGGAAGACCAAATCAGATTAGAAACACTAGAGTCACACTGGAACAATTTATTGTGGCAAAAGAAGTCCTGTGCAAGTTTTTCCAAGCTTTTTAGCTTTTTTTTTTTTTTTTTTCCTTTCGTTTTGTTGTTCTCATTCCAGTTTATTATTCATTCAGCTCAGTTTGCTTCTGGTTCACTTAGTTTTGACATATGACTAAACAAAATTGCCAAGGGCACATAGATGATGGATGATACAATGATGACAGACTTATTTTCATCCCAATTCTAAATTCTTCTAAATAGGACATTTTTCTTTCAAAGTTCAACCTACTGCATGCATGAAAGCAGAGAAATTCACTTGATGTGAAAGTGAGGGAAGAAAAAGGAAGAGAAAGTTGGACTGCAGTTTTGCAGCCATGTTAACTTTATTTGGATTCTTCATCTCTAGAAATTATCATTCCTCACAGTATTACAAAGAGACACTAGTAAGTGTTCTTACCTTCCAGTGTGTTTTATGGCAGTCTGAAAGAGCTTCTTTCTCCGTCCTGGTCAGGAAGCAAAGAAAACCACAGGAGAAATATCACAGGCTTGAATTTGCAGTTCAACTGGCAGCAGGAGATGAGAGAGTGCAGCTCCACAAGGATAGCTGTTATTAGTGAATATGAAGAAAAGGCTGAGGAAACAAAACCCTGTTATTCATACCTGCCCTGGTTTGAGCCAGGATGAAGCCAATTTTCCTTTTACTGTTTTTTGTTGTGTTTTTTTTCCTTCAGCAGGCAGAATTAACATTATCATCCTGGTTTGAGCCAGGATGAAGCCAATTTTATTTTCTTTTTAATTCTTTTTTTTTTTTTTTTTTTTTTTTTCCTTCAGCAAGCTCTCTTTTAACTAGCAGCAAGTTTTCCACCTAGTGGACTGATAACAATGGAATGTCTATGTTACTGCTGAGACTCCAAGGTTGCTTCTTAGCTCTGCCACCATGGAGGCTGCCAGAGCAGGAGGGTTCTATCTATGACCCCCCCAAAGGGGGCTGGACTAGACAGGTAGCAAAATTGACCAAAGCTATTCCATTCCACAGATCTACGTAAGCTTGGTGTAAGGTCAGAGATCACAGAAGACAACTTCCTTCCTGCTTCTTTTTCCGTGGCCAGTGTCCGGGGAGGACTCCATCCATCCATCACCGTCACCCCCTAGTCTCATGCATTCCTGACCCTCATCACTCTCCCCTCAGCTCCTGTCTGCTCTGCCGCTCTCTCTGGCAGTGTCCCAGGACATTTCGGGACTGCTCACAGCTCAGGAGATGCTGGGGGTGTTGCTGGGGGTGGGGGAGGCAATAGGGGTTTTGCACATTCCTCACACGTTTATATATAATTGAACATATTTTATTTTATCATTAGTATTAATTAAAGCTGTCTAGTTTCGTTTTCAATCCAGAAAGTCTCTCTCCTTATTCTCTCTCTCCTTCCCTACCTTGGGGGGAGGGGGAGGGGATCGAGAGCATTGTTGTCGCTGGTTCAATTGCAGATCCTGAGTCAAACCTTGACAATACCATAATGTTGCTAAGAAACCTTGGGGATTCCCTAGGGGTGTGTGTGTGCTACCTCTACCTGTCTCTGGGGGCACAACTTCTACAAAAGGAAAGGAAGGAAAATCTTGCCAAATACACCATAGGGAATGAATTACGCCAATTGTATCTTTTGCTTCATTTCAGTGATCTCCACTTACCAGGTCATGAAGAAAATTCAGTTTCTCTGTTGGTCCCTTGGTTTTTACAAATAAGGACCTCCTGCCTTAACACTGGTAACAACAGAGGAACTAATCCTTGGGGTTATCTTAAGGAACTTCTTAGCTCTCTGCTCCTAGGACTGCAAAAAGAGAAGGAATATTTCCTTGAGTGCAGTAAAATAGGTCCAGATAACTTAAAAAGGAAACATTTGTTGCAAATATCTTGCAAATGAAACTGTGCAGGGCAGATGTTTGATTTTTGCGGTGACCTATAGCAATTAGAAACATGATGTTAGAACTCCGCGTGAACTTTTATTTTTTTAAAAGTGAGTACTGACCATAACACAAAACTGAAAATGTTGACTGTAACACCTCATTTTTCACATCAGTATTTTAAAGATGTGCTTGAAAATACCATGAAATCCTCTGAAAGATGAAATTGATGTGAGGATGACTCTTTTGTCATTGCTTAAAACTGAGAAAAGTCATGAGATTCCTGTAGATCTTGAAATTTTTACTGAACATTGCAGCATCCGTAGCAGAGATTTTAAAAACTAATAACCTACTGCCTGAGCTACAATTAGCCATAACTACAAAAAGCACAGTAACCTTTGCAAGTCATGGTGGCAAAATAAATAGTAAAAGCCCTTCAAAAACCTTTCTAACTTCCCTTAAATCAGTGGATCCCAAGCTTCCTATATATTTTAAAACTTCTGCAACTACTGTTTTCATGCGCTCGTCTTTCCCTTTTTCTTCTATGCCTTTCTTCCCAGTTCCTGAAAGCTCTTCCCACTTGCCTAGCCCTCTACTGGTATTTCTTTTCTTCTCCTTTTCTTACCTTTGCTGTGGCCTTTTTGTTCTCCATATCCCTTGTGCTGATGACATTGGTATGAACCAGGCTGGTAACTGTTACTGGTTCAAGCCCTTCACCATACCCCATCCCTAAATTTGGCATAAATCACTGGTAATGTTACTCATTACTTAGAGACTTGTGCAAGACAAGTCACTGTTTCCATTAAATGAGGATTTTAACTCCCTATTTTGCCACTCATATCATTTTCTTGTTGAGCTGAGATTGGAGAGATGTCAGGAAAAACACAGGATAATTATTTTGGTCTGTACCTCAATCTTTGGGAATGGATGTAGCCTGACATTACTTTTTTTTTTTCTTCATTTTTTTTTAATTGCTAGTCAAAATTTCTTTTATTCTGGGAGGGAAGGGCATAAAGACATTGTTTTAATTACAAAATTCTAGATTGAAGAAATGTGACCTATTTTTCAGCACATAATAATTAATCTTTTATACAGACGCTAATGGCTACTTAGAAATGCATGGTACGATGGGGAAAAATCTACTTTGTATGCATGCAATGTTTAGAAAAGATAAGAGTGTGAATTGAAGAAATTCATGAAGCTGAAGAAATAAATTGCAGGAATGTTTGGTTTCTGGCTAGTGGATGGCATAGAGCATGTAGGACTTATACTTTTCAGGTTAAATGATCAGAAGAGCCATTTCTGGGTTTTGGGTTTGTTTGTTTGTGTTTGGTTTTGGTTTGGTTTGTTTTTTTCCTTTGTTTTCGCCGAATTATGCATAAAGCAATGGTAACATAATAGCAGAGGTAGATTTAAATGCTATTTAGTGAGATTCAGACCTCCGACTTGAAAAAAAACCCTGTATTTTTTATAATGGTTCTAATTCCTCTGTTTCACAAGTAGCTGATAAATCAGACAGGATGATAATGCTGTAGTTTCAAGACATATGCAGGCTGAAAAACATTGTTGAGAAGGAATAAGAAGCTGTTTCAGGAGGGACTGGCACTTCTGCAGTGTCTTTTCATGCAGTCCTCAGGGCTTCACAGCTGCAGTTCCATTCTTGCAGGCCTCAAACTGAAAACCACAGCCTTTGGGGAAATCTTTCATATATTGTTTCTAAAGTAGCCCAAGCAATCAGTTCCTGCAGTGCTGCACAGTGTTGTCTTGATCAACTCCTTACAGGTATTTCAGGATAACTGTGTAAACTAAAAGGCAGAGATGGAAGGTAGCCAGACAATCAAGTCTGATCTCAGTAGATCAATTGTAAGTAACAGAGGCTACAGTTAAAGCATGAGATGCAGTACAGTCTTAAAGATATCCTAGCTAGCTCAGAATACGTGCTAAATAAAGATACTTGTTTGTATCCAAGAAGGAGTGCAAGTTCCTTACTATGCCATTTAAATGTACCTTGAGTTCCACAAAAGAAATATTGCTCTTTGTAAACAATTTCTTGCATAACCTCGACAACATGACTTCTTCCTCACTTCTCTTGGACCTAATTGCTTTCTTACTGTAGTTGTTCAAGGAAGATTCTTTGCCTGACTCCTCCAGGAGGTGTAGACTAGATCTTTCCCTGCAGTCTCCTAAAGCCCATTTCTTTCCTGAATAAAAAGGAAAAATATCCTTCCAAGTAATTTTTACTTCAGCCCTATATATCTTTGACTGTTTTGATGGGTATTTCTGATACATTGCGGAGACCAGTAAAGCTCGTTTTTGTAATTTCTTCTGTTGACTATAAAACTTCCAAGAGAAATATATATTTACTGCTATTGGTAGAATAAATTTTGCCCACTACCTTTTCACTTAATAAACATTTAGTCTAGGGCCCTCTTAGGCCAAAAAGATCTACCAAATAAAAATTTGAAAATAATACATTCTGATAGCGAAGTGTGAAAGGAACCTGTAAAGCTCAGGATTCCTGCCCCTTTTTGGTAACAGAACACTTGTGTTCCAGGGACGGGTACTGATTATTTGACTGCTTTATCTGGGATCTAAGGGACCTTTTCTGATATTGTATTTCCAACCTGCTAAGAAGTTTTGATTGATGAATTGATTTCAAAGTGGTCCCATGCAGTCTCATTGTGACCACAAATGCTAATTCTCCAAATAGATGTCCAAAACTGGGCCATGACGACTCCCTGTCATCATCTGCAGTCAGAACTCTTATTTATTATTTAGTGTTTGTAGGTAGTGGTTCAGTGTTTGTAGTTTAAACTACAGATTTGGCATCTTATCTCAGTGAGTATTATGGCTCAAAAATATCCTGGACAACTTGATCTGCCTGGATCTACTTTGAGCTGAGGATTGAACTTTGTGAATTCCAGAAGTCCATCCCAGCTTACACTATTCTATTTTATGGTATTCTCATTATACACCAATTGATCAGCCAACACTAACCCAGAATACCCTCTATTATGTATTTTTTCCCCTAAGAACAATCTACTCTCTCCCCTCTTCACCCCACAAATTGATTTAATCTGAGAATCAGAGTCTTTTGTTAAACAAGAGCCTCTTGCCTAAAGAGGGATCAGCACTGAAAATTCAGACCAGGGTATACAGGGTACCAAGGTACATTCATTCCTGAAAATCTTCAAGGACAGTCTGCTACCCAGTTTGGAAACCAGCTTTGTACTTACTTGTATTTAGAGTTAATTTTTTCCATATGTCCACTTGGGATTTTCTCCATTTTTACTTATTTCCACTGTCTCTTCTTCCCTGCAAGCAGTGGAAATAAAGACCTCATCCACATCATCTTTATCCCCTCTCCATAAGCACTGGCTTGCTGTTAGGTGCTTCTAAGCTGTCTTTGTTCCAGGCTGAACCAGTCCTGGTTGCACAGTCCCTCCTCACAGGGTGAGTACTCTAGCCCCTGAGCTTCTCTAGTTTGTAAACATCTTTCCCATGCTGGGAAAATGAAAACTGAATTTGGTAATCAGGTAGGGTCTAGTAAGTGCTGAACAATGGGGTATAATCCCTTCCCGCAGTCTCCTCTTTGTGTTCCTGTTCATACAGCCCAAGACAACAGACATAACTGCTGTCTGGAGAGACTGCTGGCAGGTATTTTCTCACCCCCAGAACTGTGGGACAGGTCCCTGGCTGGTGAGCCCGTAGTCTGTATTATTCCAGGAGACTAACTCATCTCAAGTGCATGATTTTGCATTTGTTCTTGATGAATTACATGGGCTCTCTTTTGGTCTGTTTGTCTTTGCATGTCAGGTCCCTCTGGATAACAACCCTGCCCTTCAGTGTATTGACTGGTTTTCCCAGGTTAGGGTCATACAAGAATTTGGCGAACGTGTACTCTGTCAGCTCCTTCACATTGATTAAAGTTTGAAGCAGCATATATTCCAGGATAGGGACCAGAGGAACCCCACCTGTATCTACTCCCCAGTGGGAATAGGAACTAGTAACTGCTTTAATGATTCAGTTAATTTTCAATCTTTTCTTTGCCCACACACCTACAACATGACATCCCAAACTGATATAGATTATATCCATTTGTTTCATTCCCAAATCCAGCCGTTTTATCACAGGGTCAAGCATGATACACCCTCGATAAATCTACAGTGAGTGTTTCTCATCACCTTATTGTCCTTCCTGTGTCCAGAAATATGCTCCAGGAAGACTTGCTCCATCATTTTCTCAGGCACGCAAGTGAGACTGACTGGTTTGCACTTGCCAATATGATCGTTTTGGACTTTTTTCAGTACGGATGTAACATTTCCATTTCTTCAGTTGTTGCAGATTGCCCCCAGTCTCCATGTCCTTTCAAAGATGATATGGAGTGTGGCCCTGCAAGGACATTGACCAGTTGTCTGTGCATCCTCAGATATAGCTCATTGGGTCCCATGAAATGGCATGATTGAGTTTTCTCAAGTGATTCCTAACCAGTATATCCTCTATTACCAGTAATTCTTATTGAACTTTGCCTTTAGAAAAAAAGGCCTAGGCCACCTTGTTGATGAAGGGAAAATGGTGAAAGGCATTTTGTGCTGTCTGTAGACAGGAGAAAAATGAAATTGTACCAATGTGTCTATAAGCAGTAAATAAGAAGGTAGCCAACATTGATCTTTACAGCACCGAAGGATGCAAGCTAATGTATCACAGTGAGACATATCTGTTATCAGTTTTGTAAGTTGCAAGCATGTGCATAATTTCTGCAAAGATCCACTCTTTTATCACCAATAATAGAAGTATGATTTTCAGGATAACTGTGGGTGTTCGAAGAACAGGTTTTCCACAATGTAGTAGTTGCCTTGGAAAATTTACTATGAAGTAATTTCACCTTGGATTCATAATTAGAGTCTATTATGCTGAATAGGTGCCCAGCCAGCAAAAAACCCCACAGAATTTCAGAACAATTTAGAAACCAAAGACCTCTTTAAAAAATAAGGGCAAAAAAACCCCTATATTGGATCACAAGAGGATCCACGGAATCCCACTTCTGACAACATCAGATGCCTAAGAAAAAAACTCATATATGTATAAGAAATATTTTTTGTGAAAGAAGGGAGGTAATCGTAGCGGGTTTTCTTATGTTTTTACGATGTGGGACAACTTACAAGACAGGCTAAGAACTCCTGAGATAAAAAAGAAAAAAAGTAATATTGTTCTGTAGCACTGATTAGCAATGCTTATGAAAATCAGCACAGAAACAGGGAAAGTAATGACATTAGCATAGGCATATAATAAGTATATTAGGCTTAGATTTTTAAAGCTGCTTAAAGGACTTGGATACCACTTCTAAGAAACATATAGGTCTAACAGTTAGGAATTAGAAAATCTGGGGGAAATGAGCTTCTTGAACAGCTTCTAACATTTTGAAAACAGAAACATAGAATATGGTGTAATTCTGCAAACACCTAAATAGGAGCAACTTTTCTCAGGTTAATAATCTCATTAACTCAATGAGACTGCTGACATGAATGTAATTACCTCATACATATATAAGCATTTTCATGTTTCGGCATATCAGAGACAATACTCTCAGCACAAAAAAATTAGAGCTTTAATAATGAAATCTCATTACTTGCAAGTGTCTCTTTACAAATGTTTGACTGTAAGCTTACTGGCAGAACAAATATGGTGTCAATGAAATGCTGCATAGTTATGCTTAGGAGGTGATAAAGAACACAATATAAATTAAGAGAAGCAAGTGAATTTTATTTTTTTTTTAAACTAGGTGTCTAGCACTTCAAACATTTATGCAAGTACATTTTACACTTGGGATTCAATTCAATTGGATGAATGTATAGCTTTAAAATAAAGGAGTCATAGAATAAAAATAGTTAGTGTGAAATAATGATCTAGAAACAATGTAGTTTTGGAGACTTCCAAACATAAATAAATGCTTAATTCTTTTGGCAATTTCTTACCAAACAATGACTGTAATATTATCTGGACACTCCAACAATCAAGTGTTACTAGTCTTCTGAGAAAGCAAAATTTCTCTGGGTAAAATGACAAAGTAAATTCATGCAGTAAAAAGACACTTTGTATGATCCAAAAAGGAGAAAAAAAAAATCTTGCTCTAACTGATTTTTTTAAGTAGTCAAAAGTAAGATGACTCCATTTAAAATTACCAGTCCTTGTAATTTACATTACACTTTAATGACTGAAGTTTTTAAAGTACATACATTTCTACCTACTGATCAATGGGACTTAATCCACATGCAGAGGGCACAAAGCATTCACTCCAAAAGCAACATATTTGCATTTCAAGAAAGGATTAAAATCCACAAACTTCAGAAGTAACAGAACATGATGTCTTGTGAATGACAGATTCATCTGAGTAAAGCCAACAGATTAATGGATTTGTCTCTTTCTGATGGCACTGAGGATAGACCCTCAAATTGTGCAGGGGCACACACAAATGCAATGGAATATTCAAAGTATCCACACAGGATTTTAGAAGCTAGGAGATTATAAAGTTTAAAAAGAAACTAAAATGTAGCAAAACCCTACATACATATAATTTCAACAGAGAAGTCTCTTCTAGAATGAAAATTGAAAGGAAGAATGGATGCAATTTGAATTTTGACATAAGGTTTGTATTAATTCAGTTGTGTTTTTTTAAAAAAGCTTCAGTGTGCTTCCTGTGCTATGAGACTACCAAAGAAGCAGCACAGCTTTTTAAGATTAAACTAATCCTCAAGGGAGTAACTAGTCAGACACAATTCACATTCAATTCAGTTTTAATGAAGTGCAGCAGATCAAACTGGAGTAGACAACTGTGCACATGGAAAACATGTGCTCAGAATCAGCATACATGTAATTGTACTTATACAAATCCTTGGCAATTGGCTGGACAGGTAAATAAATACTCAGCTGAAGTTAAAGTAGTTCACATCAGTGCTGTCCAGTTGCAAGTAATTAAATCTAATTACATCTTCCCTTTTCTTAATCTATGGCATGCTAGGATCTTTGCATTAGCAAAGGAAGAAGAATGCAAGCATACCACTCTCAACCATACATAACTGTACCTTTCTAGAACTAAATCTCAGCTATCTTTGTCTATTATTAGTGATTTTGTAAAATGAAGAGCAATTACAGGGATTACTGTGAATATATAGTCTAAACAGTAGAGTGAAAGAGAAGTTAAATCCTGTAAGAATAACATATAGATAAAACAGTTAGTTTACAGAAGCTAGTTTGATAAGCTTGCAGAGAATATGGAATCACAGAATGTCTTGGGTTGGAAGGAACCCCTAAAAGTAATCTAGTCCAACCCTCCTACAATAAGCAGGGATATCTCACACTAGAACAGATTGCTGAGAGCCCTATCAAGCCTGATCTTGAATGTCTCCAGTGATGAGGCCCCCACCACCTCTCTAGGCAACCTGTTCCAGTGATCCACCACCCTAATATTAAAGAAATTTTTCCTAATGTCCAACCTAAATCTACCCTTCTCCAGCTTAAAACCATTATCCCTTGTCCTGTTGTTACATGCCCTTGTGAACAGGTCTTCCCCAGCCTTCGTGCTCTCAATACCACTTTCAATATCATTAATGAAGATACTAAACAACACTGGTTCCAGTACAGACCCTGATGGACACCACTTGATACCATTTTGCATCTGGACACAGGGCCATTGACCACTACCCTCTGCTTGTGACCATCCAGCCAATTCCTTATCCACTGAAGAGTCCACCCATCAAGCCCACATCTCTCCAATTTAGAGAGAAGGATGTTGTGGGGGACCAGCCTGAGGACTGGAGGAAAGCAAATGTCACTTCAGTCTTCAAAAAGGGTAAGAAGGAAGACCCAGGTAACTAATCTGGTCAGCCTCACCTCCATCCCTGGAAAGGGGATGGAACAAATTATCCTCTGCTGTCTCTAGTAATATCAAGGATAAGAGGGTCATTAAGAGCAGTCAACATGGTTTTAGTAAGGGGAAGTCATGTTTAACCAAACTGTTAACCTTTTTTTGAGGACATAACCAGTGGATAGATGATGGAAGCACAGTAGATGTGGTTTATCTTCATTTCAGTAAAGCATTTGACACCTTTTCCCACAGCATCCTTGCAGCTAAGCTGAGGAAGTGTGGTCTAGATGATTGGGTAGTAAGACGGATTGTGAACTGGTTGAAGGAAAGAAGTCAGGGAGTTGTGGCCAATGGACAAAGTCTAGTTGAAGGCCTGTATCCAGTGGAGCCCCTCAGGGGTCAGTACAGGGACCAGTACTATTCAATATATTCTTCAATGACCTGTCTGAGGGAACAGAGTGCACTGTTGGCAAGTTTGCTCATGACACTGAACTGGTAGGAGTGGCTGACACACCAGAAGGCTGTGCTGCCATTCAGCAAGACCTGGACAGGCTGGAGAGTTGGGCGGGGAGAATTTTAAAGAAATACAACAAGGTCAAGTGTAGAGTCTTGCATCTGGGAAAGAATAACCCCAGGTACCAGGCTGGGGACTGACCTGCTGGAGAGCAGCATAGGGGTAAGGGACCTGAGAGTCCAGATAGACAGAAGAATGACCATGAGCCAGCCATGTGCAAGTGTGGCCAAGAAGGCCAATGGCATCCTGGGGTGTATTAGAAAGGGTGTGGTTAGTAGGTCAAGAGAGGTTCTCCTCCTCCTCCATTCTGCCCTGGTGAAGCCACATCTGGAACATTCTGTCCAGTTCTGGCCCCTCAATTCAAGAAGTACATGGAACTGCTTGAAATAGTCCAGCACAGAGCCACAGAGATCATTAAGGGAGTTTCCCTTATGAGGAAAGGCTGAGAGAGCTGGGTCTCTTTAGCTTGGAGAAGAGGACACTGAGGAGCGACCTCATTAATGTTTATAAATATGTTAAAGGGTGAGTGTCAGGAGGATGGAGCCCGGCTCTCCTCAGTGATGTCCAATGATAGGACAAGGGGCAACGGGTGCAAGCTGGAGCATAGGAGGTTCCATGTAAACATGAGGAAAACCTTTTTCACTTTGAGAGTGACAGAGCGCTGGAACAGGCTGCCCAGAGAGGTTGTGGGGTGTCCTTCTCTGGAGACATTCAAAACCCACCTGGATGCATTCCTGTGTGACCTACTCTAGGGGATCCTGCTCTGGCAGTGGGGTTGGACTAGATGATTTTTTGAGGTCCCTTCCAAACCCTAGCATTCTGTGATTCTGTGATATGTGTGTATGAGTGTGTGTGTATGTGTACATACATGTATATGATGTGATCAGGTTGTATTTTTTCCCCAAAGACTTTGATTCTCTTTCAGGCAGTTAAAATTAGTTCAACATCCCAATTCTCTAATTATTATGTTTATTTCATATTAAACATTCTGTGAGTTATGCTTTTATGAAGAATCAAAGCAAAGTATTACACACTCAAAATCTGGTGCCTGTTACGAAGCTTAAGTTACTAGTGTCAGGGCCAACCTGGGGTGACTTCCAGCAAGAATAATAAAAAAAAAAAAATCACTTCCCTGTCTTTGCTTCTCCAAACCCTACATTGTTTAAGTTTGGATGGCATGGAAGATTGTCCACAGTGTTACAATCTTCACAGTATGGGTACTCATGCATTTGATTGAGGTTAACATAAAACCCAATACATATGTGTTTGAGTATGATTCCTATAATCATGGTAGCCTTTATCTCTTCTGTCTATTGACTGTAGGATGATACTAAGCTATTACCAGCCATATGAGCGAGAAGACAAACTCCTTTTCTCAACCAAAGCAGCTGTTGGGACATATATAGAAAAGCAGTAAAATGAAGGAAGGGGAAGCTGAGAAATAGTAATAAAAATTTGGTAAAAAGTCTGGAAAATGCATATTTTTAATACATGGCATTTCTTAGGCATTCATAGTCTTATATCTGCTGCTTGATACCAAGGAGGCAAGATACTTGTTTATTGCATCATTTTTACATCTTTGCGTTTTCTATCACCACCTTCACTATATTAGTTACTTATTCATTTCCTAGCAGCCAGAAGCAACTGTGGAGGAAACCCTTCAGTAATAACTCAATTGATTTCTAGTGGAGAGTAGCAACATTAAAATATATTTCACCTGCCATTGTAGTACATTCTTTAAAAGAAACCAACAAAACAAAACCCCAAAAAAACCCAAAAACCCAAAACCCCAAGACAACAACAAAGGACATTTCCACTGGAAATTATCTTAGTAATGTCTTTTTTCTCATGGATCTCCTCATACTGCAGAATTGAATCAATGAACATGTCTGATGCCTGCAGTAATATAATAGCTTTGCAGTCCCATATTTGCAGTACTGAATCCATACTCAGTACCACAGTATGACAAGCATATATAAAAATTAAGGTAGCTAAAGACAGAAGACTTAGTAGCAACTGCAACCTGTTTTCTTTGATGCTGTGTAAAAAGCTGAATGTAAGTTCTCTTTTCCATGTCTATCTGAAGTTTTGAAACCAACCACAATAGTAAAGCACACCTATCTTCTTTCCATTGTCTCCTGCTTTGCTTTAAAGAGAGTCTCAATAGGTATCTTTGTTACCTTCAACAATATTGACTTCCGATTTCCCTCTTTGACTAGTGTTGGTGAAGAAAATGTCTATTACCTGTAAAAATTACACTTGCATATGTAGAGGAAGCTCTACTAGTTGTCATTATTATTCTTCAGCTGATTTCTAACAGCCTTCTGAAGAGCCCTTGTTCATCAGCCTCCCTGGAATCAAGTGTAATTCCACTGAGGGACCATGAAAGTGAGTTTTAAAATCATGAAAGCAGTGAATGAGATGAATGCATAATTGTTATTCATCAAATTCAACAAAACTAGAATAATGCAGCAGTTGTTGACACTCACATGAAATCCTATTAAAGCAGAAAAGAGATAATAGTTATTTTTTACAGTGGACAGTGGACTTGTACATTTTTAGACAGGACACTGTTGAGACAGTGTCAGAAACTATAGAAAGGATTAGGCAAATTCATAGGATTCATAAGCAAATACTAAAACGAATAGACAGGAACCTACCTCTAACATCACTTATCCAAGATGGCAAATGGTGTAGGATGCATAGTACAGATAGAGTTGAAGATCAAGCTGAAGATCCCATTGAAGACCCACCATGCATATGTTCTACATTGCAAGGAAGATGGGAAGTAGTTGTCATGCAAGGTGCACAAATGAGCTGCTTTATCTTGGATCTTGGTTTAAATACGAAGGTTGACTAAACTCACAGACACACTTAAAATATGAAGTTCACACTCAGTGAATTTTACTAATATTTTCTTATTTTATTTTCCATGATATTTCATATTTCCTTGCAGGTCTTTGACACAGTGTAAATATTCTTTGATAAGTGACTCATGGTCTAAAAAGATTTTTATGAGACATGAGTATTGTGATGTCCCATGTTCTTTTTTCAACTACAATCAAAATACTTTTAATTATTCTGTGGTGAGTTTGGTTTATTAGCCCACCTTCCCCATTGTGTTCAGACATGGAATTTAACAGTGAGATATTTTTCTGGTTTTCTGTGTGCCACTGTAGTATTGTGTTTAAACCACTGAAGAGTAGGCATGAATGGGTAATATATGAGCAAATAATCTGCAGAATGATAAAATGAAACTTCGTCTAGTTTACTTGACTGGCCAATGAGATGTAAGTGCTAATGCCATGACTGAATTCATTAGGAAACCATGCTGCTAATTATTAATTACTGGAGGACAAACAGGAATCAAATGTCCTTTGATAATTGCCTTCCCCATCCCTGCATGCACATGCACATACATATCTAGCATCAGTCAAAATTTCTGTCTTGATGCACGTTTCCTCACACGCAAAAGAAAAAAACTGTACTCATCATTGAAAGGGTTACTCTGTTGATTTCACCTTGTGTATATGTATTTTGTATTCTTTGTTAATTTTTTTCAAAATACGTCTTTTTACAAACAAGTAAACAAAAAAATAAAATCCTCTTAATTAAGTGCCTGGTATTCATTAGGATACTTATGCTGAAGAGAGTGTAATGCATATACTTAGAAATAATTCGATATTGCAAGAGAAACTTTAATAAAATTAGGCAGCAAAAAGCTAGCAGTAAATAACCCCTGGAATATGGTTTCTTCTTGGCCACAACCAGGTAAATCTAATCAGAATCATTCACAACAGGCTTAGAAGCATATATATGTATGTCTTACATGCTTCAGCCTTGTTTAATTTTCTTAAGTCCTAATAGGACTCTAATATCTGGATGTAAAACTTCAGTTGACAGGTTAAAATAAAACCAACAAGAGAACAATATATTGTCAAAGTATCCCACAAGGATACTATAAAAACTTGTAAGATATTAGGAAAAATGGGATGTGAAGAATTTCACAGCTAATCGACTTACAAGTTACCAATAACCTGTTGTGTAAACCAGTTTTTGAGTATGTACATCTTTAAACAAAAAAATACAAATAAGAAAACAAACAAAAATGTCTGACAATTTTTTTGAAAATGGAGGGAGTTAGGTGCTATTGCAGCCCATGGGGCTCATTGGGAGTACAGACGCAGTCATTCTATGTGTATTTTATGAACCAAGTTTATTAGTTTCATTAGTCAATAAAAAACGTGTTTACCATAGCAGATGCTACATCACACATGGTGTCTTCTTAAAGAAGCATACTTTGTGATTCATTCCATGACAGTGAAAAAACCTGACTGCAATTGACAGATCTTAAAAGCTGAATAAAAGACTGAATTTTTCCTTTACTGATGTAGAAACCTCCTTGGCTGTTTGATGCTATATGGTGTTTTTCCAAGTAATCCTGAAAATTGGCAGCTGATTGCAAAAAGTAATAGAACTCCAGTGACGATAGTAGCTGAGAAGAACTGTTCTTCAACATTCATATAGAACCTTAACAGAAAAGTTTTGTACATTTAACATTGCTTGCTGAAATAAAAATGTATTAAAATGCAAGTAGACATCTAATATTTTGTATTAAACAACCATTACTCTTACACCAAAAAAAAAAAAAAAAAAGGAAGTGTAATCTTGTTTGAACTGCTTACTTTGTCAAGAGTTATGATTCTAACTGATAAACAGGTGGAGAAAGTGCTGTGCTGTCTGCACAATGCATTAGCAGAGTTTTTTTATTTTGAGTATGCTGTAAGTATGGGGTGTTGACAAACAGGCTGTCATAAAAAGAGTAATCCCTGATGCAGGGAGCCAAAAACGCATCATTACAAAACTGAGGGCTGCAATGCACCAAATAAAACTAAAGTAGTTAAGACGTTGACATAAACTTTTCAATATACTCACATACGGATTCTAGAAAAATTCTAAAATGTGTTTAAGTATTTACATAATACTTAATTTATACTTGTGATACACAAATATCTTAAAGATACCTAATTTTTAAAAATAATATGATTAACTGTGATACCCAATAAAAATTTCAGCATCTGACTTGATTATTCTTATTTGTATGTTTTTTGTCTTTGTATAATGCTATTGCTGTACAGATGCTTCGAGGGGACCTTACAGCAGCCTGACAGAAAGCTGGGGAGAGACTTTTTATAAGAGCATGTAGCAATAGGGCAAGGTGTAATGGCTTTAAACTGGAAGAGGGTAGGTTTAGGTTAGACATAAGGAAGAAATTCTTTGGTGCAAGGGTGGTGAGACACCAGCACAGGTTGCCCAGGGAAGTTATAGATGCCTCATCCCTGGAAGTGTTCAAGGCCAGGCTGGATGGGGCTTTGAGCAACCTGGTCTAGTGGGAGGTGTCCCTCTGCAGGCTGATGGGTGCAGCTTCCAGTTCACAGGCCATGATCCTCATGGGGGATTTCAGCCACCCCGACATCGGCTGGACAGACAATACAGCAAGGCACCAGCATTCCAGGAACTTCCTGGAATAAATTGATGGTATGTTCCTTTTCCAAGTAGTAGAGAAGCCAACTAGAAGAGGTGCTATGCTGGACCTTGTTTTCACCAACAAGGATGGCCTGGTGGACAACATGAAGCTTAAGGGCAACCTTGGCTGCAATGGCCATGAAATGGTGGAATTCAGGATCAGTAGGGCAACAAGGAGGGTCCATAGCAAACTTGCTACCCTGGATTTCAGGAGAGCAGGCTCTGACCTCTTCAGGGATCTACTTGGTAGGGTATCATGGGAGTTTTTGTCATGTAGGATATGGAGAAGGCTGAGGTACTGAACTACTTTTTTGCCTCAGTCTTCACTGGTAAGGGCTCTGGCCACAACATCCAAGTCACAGAAGACAAAGGCAGAGTCTGGGGAAAGGAAGATCTGACCAGATCCTTCTTCTAGGAGAAGAGCAGGTCTGAGACCATCTAAAAAACCTGAAAGTGCACAAGTCCATGGGACCTGACAAGACTCATCCACGACTCTTAAGGGAGCTGGCAGATGAAGCTGCAAAGCTGCTTTCCATCATATTTGAAAAGTCATGGCAGTCTGGTGAATTTCCCACTGTGAGAGACGGACACCCACTGACTGGAAAAGGGGAAACATAACCCCCATTTTCAAAAAGACCCAGGGAATTACAGCCAGTCAGTCTCCCCTCTGTGCCTGGCAGGCTCATGGAGCAGATCCTCCTGAAGGCTCTGTTAAGCTACATGGAAAACGTAGAGGTGCTTGGTGGTAACCAACACAGCTTCATCAAGGGCAAATCATGCCTGACAAATCTGATGGCCTTTTATGATGGGGTCACAGCATCGGTGGACAAGGGAAGAGCAACTGATGTTATCTACCTGGATTTGTGCAAAGCATTCAACACTGTTCTGCATGACATACTGGTCTCACAATTGGAAGGATACTGGTTTGATGGATGGACCATTAGGTGGACAAGGAATTGTCTGGATGGTCGCACTCAGAGAGTAGTGATCAACGGCTTGATGTCCAGATAGACACCAGTGACAAGTGGTGTTCCTTAGGGGTCAGTCCTGGCACCAGAGCTGTTTAACATCTTTGTTAGTAACACGGACTGTGGCATTGAGTACACCCTCAGAAAGTTTGCTGATCACACCAAGCTGTGTGGTATCCTTGACACACTGGAGGGAAGGGTTGCCATCCAGGGGGGCCTTGACAGGCTGGAGAGGTGGGCCCATGCCAGCCTCACGAAGTTCAACAAGGCCAAGTGCAAGGTCCTGCACCTGGGTTGCAAACTCAAGTACAAATACAGATTGGGCAGAGAATGGATTGCAAACAGCCTTCAGGAGAAGGACCTGGTGATGCTGGCCAATGAAAAGCTCAATATGAGCTGGCAAAGTGCACTTGCAGCTCAGAAAGCCAACTGTGTCCTGGCGTGCATCAAAAGAAGGGTAGCCAGCAGGTCAGGGAGGTGATTCTCCCACTCTGCTCTGCACTCATAAGACCCCACCTGGAGTACTGTGTACAGTTCTGGAGCCCTTAACACAGGAAGGACATAGAGCTGTTGGAGTGAGTCCAGAGGGCCACAAAGATGATCAGAGGGCTGGAGCACCTCTTCTATGGGGACAAGCTGAGACAGTTCATTTGGGCTGTTCAGCGTGGAGAAGAGAAGGCTCTGGGGGGACGTCATAGCTGCCTTCCAATACCTGAAGGGGGCCTACAGGACAGCTGGGGAGGGACGTTTTAGCAGGGTGTGTAGTGATGGTATGAGGGATAGTGGTTTTTAAGCTGGAAGAGGGAGATTTACGTTATACATTAGGATGAAATTCTTTAGTGTAAGGATTATGAGACACGGGAATGGGTTGTGCAGGGAGGTTGTGAATGCCCTGCCTTTGGAAGAGTTCAAGGCCAGGTCGGATGGGGCTTTGAGCAACCTGGTCTAGTGGAAGGTGTCCCTGCCCATGCAGGGGGGTTGGAACTAGATGATCTTTAAAGTCCCTTCCAACTCTAGCTATTCTATGATTCTACAATTCTATGATTTTATGGTAGTGTAGCATATTCACATATCTCTATGTCTGTATATGCATATACTCAAACCAGTCAAGAACTATCTTCAGAGGCAGAAGTATGCTAATCAAGCATCAAGCTCAGTTTGTGATTCAAGAGTTTGTGATTCAAAAGTTTGTGATTCACAAGATTCAGTAAGCAAGGTGTTTTAAACCCTATTCAGAAACCACCATGATATCATTTTGATGCCACAGTTGCTTCAGCTGTAGAATCTGTCCCTTTTCTCCTTTCTCTTGCATCAGAAAATAAATTTAAGATGTTTCAGTCTTATCTTGCTGAAGAAAATTAGTTTAATTACTATATCTGTAATGATTTTCAACACCATTCTCACATTATTTTGTGGCCAGCTTTATTTAATGGTGTACAAAGTACAATTCATTTTATCAGGAAAAGAAATTGATGTAAGTTGAATACACAGAGAGCCTAATATGGACATAAATCAATATAACTTAATTTAACTCAAGTTAACTACATAAATTTTCCACAGAGGAAGATCTAACTTGGAGAGCCAATCTGTTCTGCACAGAAGTGTCATTTTTACTTTTCTGACCACAGCAACCATGCCATTCTGCCCTTTAAGAAATATTGAATGCTATGAAAATATACCGCTTCTGCATGTAAACAACTCACGGTTATATTAAATTTTGTATGTCTGAAAGGTGACCTGACATAATACTTGGAAAAGAAAAATACCCCCCAAAACTTTGAGCCTGATTTTTATCTTCAGTCAGTTGTGGGTATAGACTTTGAAAGAATATTTTTTTTTTCCATCTCCCTTCAAAAGCAAATGGTGTGCTGTCTGCCTTCTTATATTAAAACGATAATTAAAAAAAAAAAAGTCTGTTTTTTTTTCCTTTTTATATTACAATAGATTTTTTTCCAAAATTGTTGAAAAGCTGTAATTGAGCAGTCTGTAATACTAGGCTAGGTTGTCTTTTTTTAATCAAGAATGTTTTGATGAAAGTATTATTTTTGCAATGACAGACTGTAGACTGTTTCTACAATATATCTATTTTGTATGAACATGTTCTAGTATACAACTGATTAACTGAAATCCCAATCTAAATATTACCCCATAAAACCATTTGTTTTACTTCAAAAAAGTGCTGCAGGCATCCATGGATTTTAGTCAACTGTTTGCTTCTTCTGTGCTGTTTGTGGAAATACATATTGTAATTGAGCAAACAGTATTTGGCACAGCGAGAAGGAAGAAAGCCTTGTGATGTGGCAAACATAGTCTGGAGAGAGATCTCAGGATGTGACAATAGCAAGATGAACCATAGGTGCCATAAAGCACTTCAGTTTGAATGCAAAAAATGAGCTTTTATATTTTCTCTTAGTGAATGGAATGACCATTCTCTAACTAACAATAGAATTAATATGAACATACAAGAGACTCCTGGACTTGCTGTAAGGAATAGAAGGGCTTCGTCAATTTTCCAGCTATTGCCACATCTGTGATGTAGTGCAGAGATATCCGTTTCCCTGAGATAATTAATTAAGCCAGGTATAGCAATCTGGACACTGGCATAGATTTATTTATTCTGCCTCTCAATCTGTTACATCTGTCGTCCTTGTAAAACTGATAGTAATGCTAAGTACTAAGAGATTAACAAGGCAGCTTCCACTGCAGAAAAAACAATCAAACCCTCTTCTTATGTGTCCTGTTGTGTCCATTGAGGCAATTTTCTTTGCCTCAGGAAAAGGCAAAAGAAACACTTTTACCTGATCACTCACAACGTTAACTACAGTGAAAAAAAAGCTTTCAGCAAAAAGCCTCTAGATTTGAATTGGATATTCCTTGTCTGACGGAGGTGAAAAGACTTTTTAGCAACTCGAAGTAGCAAATGTAATCTGGTTGGGTTTTTTTATAGGTTAGGGAAACAAGCTTTTATTTACATAATACTTCATTTACACTTGTCATACACAAAACTCAGGATTATATTCCTCTCCTCCTTTTCCCAGCAGTATTCATACAAAGCTCTTTAGTCTTTACTGCTTTGTGTCATCATTTACAGCTGAGCAAAGCTCATGCAAATTGTGCTGCTCCAATTTGCCTTTTGCTGTTCCAAACCCTCTCTGCAACTGCAATGAATGTGAAACTGCAGAAAAAGTGCTAGATTGCCACTTCGGGGAAAAATGTAGTACATAGAGTAAAATAACACAAGATTTTCTACAGTCTTTAAGGGTCACTTTAAACTTTAGCCTGTAAGGTCTGCTTGGAAGTGTGTAAGTTTCAGGTGCAGTAAGGGTTGACATTGAATTTTCTCATCAGAACATACTGAGCCAATAGCAGTCTAACCCAAAATTGATTAAGAAGAACTATTTTTTTCTGTATGCTTCAATAGTCTTTGGCTCCAACACGGTCATGTTTTCTGTATACCATCTCCCTATGTCTGTTTCCAAACCAAAGAGCTTCTACTTCAACATTTTGCTTACTCTTTACTATTAGCATTTCTCAGTCATTTCCCAGGATTAAAATTTTAAAACCTCAACTAAACCTCAAGTTAATGTTCTAAGGTGCCATTTTCACATTACAATAATATTGATAGCTCATTGTTAAATAGAGTTTTAGATCTACATGGAAAGCATGTTCATTTACACATCTAAGATCTCATTAGAAGGCTCTTACTCACTGCAGTATCATTACTTGTTGATAACGCCTTGTGTTACAAAGTGTGTTATCCTAACTTACTATTTCTTACTAACAGCATCGCAGTTCCTTACACCTGAAAGTTTTATCCATCTGCCAGTTAATCACAGTACAATTCTGCTTTGTTGATGTCTTATTTATGTGTCAATGGCTGTCCTACCTGTATTCTTCTGCCTTCCTGCTATGGTGTCTCATGCAATGAGGAAGATACATGTATTAGTTTCCTTTAAGAGGAGCCAGAAAAATATTCTCAAAAATAATGAAGAGACAGATAAAATACAATAGCTCCAACTAGCACTTTCCAAGCCAAATGGCACTGGTAGAAGGAAAGAAGGGAATATCAGAAGGTTATACTACCATTAGAGGCAGAAACTTTGCTAAAGCTCTCTGGGAAAGACATAGGTAGTAGAGAAATGATGTATTAAAGTCATGCATTTAAGGCTCTGTCACTTTTTATTATGAGTGATAACAGTCTTCTAGAATCAATTAGACACATAATTATGAGCTAAAGGAGCTGGGATGAACATTCATAGAATCAAAGAGAATCACAGAATGGTTGAGGATAGAAGGGACCTCTAAGGTTGTCTGGTCAGATGCCCCTGCTCAAGCAGGGCCACCAGGAGCCGACTGCCCAGTACTATGCTTAGAAGGTTTTCAAATATCTTCAGGGACTGAGACTCTACAGCCTCTCTGGGAAACCTGTGCCAGTGCTCGGTTTCTCTCACGGTACTGCTTTATATCTGCAAGTAACCTTCAGTGTTTCAGAAGCATTCAGCCTCTTCTTGTGTTTTGTTACAGTAAAAGCTAGGAATTTTTATGAAGAAAATGTTCAGATTAAAAAAATACCATTACTTGTTTTCTTGTCCACTGTTTATTTCCTATCTATATCCTATCTATATAGGATATAGGATATATCTATAGGAAATATCTATATATATCTATAGGATATATATAGATATTTCCTATCTATATATATATGCATATGCATGAATACAGGTAAGGTGTTTTTTTTTAATGGCAAAAAGCTGCAAATGTACTTATTTCTCTGCAGATAAGTTAATTTGTAATTTTTGATAACTTATTTTTGACATGTAATAGTGTAATTAATGCAAGCTTCAGATTGAATCAGAACACAGAAGAAATAAGAAGATGCAATATAAGCCTGGAACAGTCTGTTGGTAATATAATGTAATGATCCACTTGGGGGACACGATGAGTTGCTCATATGATAATGCTCAGCTATTAATTAAGAGGATGTAATTTTGTCTGGTAGTACATCTTGCAAAAGAAAACAGCTTCCAAACCCATAAGTCTTTAACCTTTCTGTGGCATGCACATATGCATGTATAATACAAATGAAAAGGAGATACATTAATTGGGACCTTCTTTGAAATCCATATGGAATTAAAGTAGGAAAAAGCTCAGCTCATGAAAAATTAGAAGTTTCCTTGATTGTAGCACCATTGGGATTCGCCATGATCCAAGTACATCAGTGGCTGTCCATCAACAGCTTCCAGTAAAGTATATCTCCCACTGGTAAGATTCTCCAGTGATGTGAATGACATAGTTCGATCAACTTCAATGGCCCTTTGCCAATGCTTCAAGAAGGCTTGCCTTTTCATATTTGTACTTGTAAAAACCTTATTATTTCAGCAGCATCCCCAAACTGCCAATGCTTAGCCATTCACATTTCTGGAAATTTAATTTTCTGATTTTCAGAAAGACAGTTGTGAAAACACAGTCTCTAGGAGTGCATGGTTTCCAAGGCTCTACAAAATAGTCATTATGACTTTTTACTTCAGTCTGAACACTGTAAGTGGCTTTGGAGGTACTAAGGAAATGGAAACAGTGGTGCTTTCAACCAGCCATGTGAGACTACCTTCCAGCTGTATGAGAAAAGTCACTTCTGTGATGCCATTGGAAGCACATGGCAAAATGCAAAAACATCTTAAAACAAGAGGAAAGAGTCCCAAGTTTCTGCTCCAAGCATCACAAAAAAATACAGTTTCTTATATTGATACTAAAGAAAAAACATGCTAGCATAATCTGAAGGACTGACTCCAGCATTTCAAATTTATATCCAAATATGATAAAAAGTCACAGTAGGCAAGTATCACTGAAATGAAATTCACATTTATTCTGCCTGAGAAGGCTCAAATTTTAAAACTCCTATGATCAGATTTACTTTCCCTGATTTACTCTAGCAATATACTTGCCACAAATGTTTTACTTATTTAAAGAAAGTGTCAAATACAGATCGGCATGTTTGTCATCACAACACCTAAGAAAGTTTTTTTAAGCAATGAATTATTAAAATCATATGCTTCCTGGCAGCATAATTTTTAGAATAATAACCAAGAAAATAGAAGAGAAACATCCCAACCTCTACTTATACACTGTGCCAGTAAGACCTTATGATAGTCAAGCATATATATGCATATATATGCAAGAAGGTCCACAGAAAATGGTCTACATTCCAGCACAGTTTGTGATCTCCAACAGATCCATACACCTATATTTGCTCCAAGTTTTGTTACATATTCTGCTACACTATTTTTCATCCCTTTTCCTCTTCAATAATGAAGCCTGTAATATATATTTCGTATGTAAAAAATGAAAGGCATTTTTCTTAACTCATAAAGTTAACATGAACTGGATCAAAAGTTTTTGTTTCAGAGTTTACTGCTTTTAAAATGTATTTCTGTCTACATTCATTCATAAATAAAAACATACACATCTATGCACACCCCACATATAGTATCTTCACACTATAGCATACAAACATCTATTATGTATGTAAACACAGTTAGTTATAATTTAAACAAAGATAGTTAAAATTTGGCCTTGTAAGAAGGTACCATTGATGACTTGACTGAAGGTATTCTCCCATATCACACTTTACCTCAATTCTGTGAGTTTAAAGCAATGGCAGCATTTCCCCCATACCTCATTTTTCAGGGTGTTCAGTAGTTATAGTGCTGAATGCTTTCCTGATACAGAACAGTCCCTAAAAGTAGAAGAGTAATAAAAGAAAGGGGTTTTTGTTGTTACACTGGACCAGAACAAAACTGGAAATGTGAAATGGGCTGAATAAAATATCCTAAGGGATGATGAAATGTGGCTTATTAACAAGTATGAAATAGTGCATTTCTCCCCCTTGTTAACAAAAGACTTTCTCTAACCTTGCTGGAGAAATAGAGCCAATCATTTTCCAATCTTAAACGCTAGGGCCAATTTAACTGCTTCCCAGAAAGCCATGTGGGTGAAATGTCAAGATAAAACTGCTACCACACAGAAATTGGTGTATTATCCTCTTGGCCTGTGGGACTTGATGTGGGCTTGGCTTGCCACAAGGATGCTGAAGAGGTGCGGGCAAATCCACTTCCAATGGGCCAGTATCTTGGGCAAGGGGCAGCACTGTGAAATGATTCTTTCTTTTCAGTCTCTTTTTCCTTTTCCATAGAGTGGAGCTTCAGTTCACAGAATCATGACAAGAGTGAAATTAGTCTGTAAATTCTGTCCTTCTGGTGGGCCTGATGAGGAATTCTATGAGCAGAAGTATCTCTGGTTCGTCTGGTAAAAAAACAAAAAAAAATTTTACAACAGAATGGGCAACAGAAAAAAAAAATGCTTACTGAGAGAGACTATATACATACATAATCTTTGCACTACTGTTTAATGCATTATCATTAATATATAACTATGTGTTATATATATAAATATATATGACCACAAATAATATGAACCATATATATGTTACATGTAGTGAACAAAATCAAATTAATCAAGCTCTATTTAGGCACACACACACAAACTCTTATGTGTACCTGAATTTAAAATACAGAGGCTTATAGGAGTGCATAATCCTATTTATTGAATATTTGCACTGAAGTTTATGTATATGGAAATACGAAATCAACTCATGCACACGTATAAGTCCCTGCAAAACCTGTACTGTAGTCACCATACATACATTTAATAATTTGGTTTTTCTAGTCTGTACTATCTTCTCTTCTAATACAAAGACACTTACTTACCACATGTGAAAATAATGAATAGAGGACTGCTGATGTTTCCGTCAAAAACAGAGAAAGAATTAATGAAAAACTCTTCAGAGGTGAATTGATACTCATGATGAGTTGGTGTAAGCATGCTGCCATTCATTCCTAACCAAAACCCTGATGTTGTTGTACTCAGTGTAAAAAATAGTCCATGCAGACACATTTTGTAAAAGGTTTCTATTGGAAACATCTCTTCACTTTCTCTTTCAATCCCCTCTCCCCTGTTCCAGATCAATATGACTGGCAGGCCACTGATTCCTGTTTATAATTCAGAAGAGGGAAATCCTGGTTCAGTTCTCCATGGCTGTATGTTAATATACACTTTGCTTTCAATGTCACTGGAGATGATTACTCAAGGTACAAAGTGATGGAGAACCAGGACCAGGTGCCTAGAAGATTTGTAGATGATGGTGCAATCAGCCTGCACTTGTGAGATTACATAATTTTGTTTCAAGTGAATTTTTAGAGTGATAATTCTTGACAAGCTGTGGGATTCATAACAATCTGACTAGCAAACTTCAGAGTGTCTTTCCTAAACAATGTGACTTAAAATCCTTAGATACAGAAATGGAAAATAACATGCAGGAAATTAGTACTATTGTTCACATTTGATTAAAGATGAAAGAAGAGATGACAAGTGAAAAGGAATTTTTTTATTTTTTTTTTTTAAATCTGGTAGTGTCTTGATTAAGAGATAAAATGCTAGTAATAAACAGTACAGGATTAAATTTAAAATTAAAGCAAAGTGAGTTTTGTAAGATAGGCTTTATCTGTATAAATAATTATATCCATATTGTTCTTATCAGAAGACAGCCTTCCTTCATGAAAAGGAAATCTAGTCAAGGTATCACTTAAGTACAAGTCATATTAAAGGGTGGTAAATGAAGCAAACGTGTTTCTCATAGATGGCTTAAGTGCTTTTCTTTTTTTTCATTTTTCTTTTTTTTTTTCCCCAATAGGACAAAACAGTCAAGTTCCTGTCCCAATAATATTTTCCGAAGTAAGTCTTGAGATGAAATACATTATTTTTACTTAAAACTGCTGGGGCAAATAGAGACAGTCAAGATTGGTCGTATTTATGCTGTAGTTTGTGCTAGTTGCCATAGTAGCCAAGAGACTGGGTCTGGGTCCCTTACCTTTAAACATCCATGTTGCGTTGGTTCTTTCTGGGGTTTGTCTTTTAAAATAGAGTATAAAGAATAAGAAAATTAGAAATATCCAAAGTAGCCTTGTCTTTCAGATCAGCTACAATTATTAGAATTGGATTTATAAAAATATCACTACCACTGGTTTACTTCCCATAATGCTCCCCTCCTCCTCCAGCATTGAGCAAGATGCAGAGCAGAATTAGGCCTTTGGAGACTGGATGCTCTAGGAGGAGATGGGTGGAAATGTACATTCCCACCACACTATTTCTCCTCAGCATTGTAATGTAATAGCACAATCCATCTTTAGGGGGATGCTTCTATTGACTCTAGTGGGATGATCCATTATGGCAGCAGGAAAATAATATCACTGTGACACCCTCACCTGCTGCACAAGCAAGTCCGCACCAGTTCATTTTACAAAGTTTTCTATACGCTTAGAGAGAGGGTAGGGAACAAGGAAACTTTGCTTGTCTTCTGTGCATTGCCTCTGTCATTTTCAAGCTGTGTTAAAAATGTGCACATCTGTGTGCAAAGATTCAGACCAGCTGCTGCAGTTAATTTTTATGGCAATAACCTGATTCTGACATTTCTGAACAGAACATTATAAGGCTTGTCTTTTAGCCTGAAGAAGGTAACGATGTCATATGAGTGGCATCCTGACTACTGTTTTAATTAGGAAGAAAACTGTGATACTGTAATGTTTCACTGGGAAAGCTGAAGGAGTGCCACTGTGGGATGATAGTAGGGAAGAATGTATCATCAGTGATCATAGCAGTGCCTATCCATTTCAGGGAATTTGCAAGGAAAACACGGTTTAAAATCAGTTATTCTTCTACTTAACCAACTGCACTGCAACACGTTTTCCATATGTCACTTTTTCCGCTGTATTTCAGAGCTTACTGTGTATTCCAAAAGACTCAAAGGTTTCTTCACCTTTGGTTTATCACATTTGGTTTGAGCCACATAAGCTGAAGCTCAGCCTTATTAGAAAAGAAGAAAAGATCAGTCATTACTCATTCAGAAACACATAGCATTTCAGTTTTCATATTGCTTAAAATCCTGAAAGTTTCTTAATTCCAGTGGGACAGAAATTCACTCTGACTTGCAGAACACATCCATCAGTGGAGTATATGTAATGAGTCTCTGTGTGTCTGAGTGTATGTTCTTACAGCTAGAATTTTTTTCAAAGTTGCATTTTTTGAATAAGTAAGTAAGTAAGTAAATAAATAAATAAATAAACGTGTCTTGCCTCAAGTTGCAGAGTGTAAGCAATGTTAGAAAGTCATTGTGGGCATTTTAACTTTGTGCTACATTACTTCATGGATTTACCTGTGGGTGGTCAGGTACAGGCCACTGTTGAAAACAGGCTGCTGAAATCACTAGGATATTCAGCTAATTGAACTGTTACATTGATGAAGCCTGGAAATCTCATCTTCTTGTGCTGTTACTGGAGGGTTGTATCCCGCTGGTCAGTTGCAGTCATAAAGTTCTTTGTGGGTTCTTCACACTGGTGGTGGAGGAGAGACTCAGCTCCTCTTACATTATTCCTCTAATGCACTTTAAAAGTGTTTGTGAGTTGGGGTCATTCTTTATGTGAGCTCATAGTCATTAGTTGGTCTCCAAGCTTGTGCTGGTTTTCTGGTTTTGTGGTTCTGCAGGTAATTAAGCTTAAAAAAAATCTAAACTGTTAATTGAATAGCAAAATCCTTTATTTCCTTCACAGACCTTTGAGATTACTCAGCCTGCCTGTATTACTGTAAAAACCTCGCAATATTTGCCTTCAGAGAAAAATAAAATTGCTGCCTTTTTTCTTTTACAAGCAAACTAAAAAGAAAAGAACAACAGTCCTAATTCAGCAGTGAGACCTGATACTGCTCTTGCTTCAAAGCAATACTAAACAATGTTCAGATTGGCAAGGGCACTCTCCAGCCCCTTTGATCCAAATCAGAGCCTCAGGTTCATAAAGAAGTTCTCATACCACAGCTATAAATACAGAAGTAGCAATGAAATATCTGCCCGTGCCTTTTGGAAATGCTATTTGAAGCTAAGTTCCTCAAGAAGTCCACATAAGGATGAAAAGCAGCTTTTGTATCCCATGTGGGGACTCTATTGGCTATGACCCATTAACAAAGACAGCTATCTTCTCACAGATATTGGTCTAATAAAAATGGTTACTGCTGAGGTTTTCAAAGCATTTTAGAGAATGTAAATGCATGTTTTTCCTTTATTTTGGTGGATAATATCTGTCTACTATCTGCCTTGAAAATTCAAATTCATAGCGAGAATTATCTCCCTAAACAACTTCAACAAATTGAATGTAATGTTAATTCCTATACCATATATCCAACACAGACAAGGGACATATTTTTGTCCTCTTTAATAAGTATTTAGGAAAGTAATCCAAGACAGGAAAATATTTATTGTACTAATCCATAGACACAAGGGAAAATAAAATTGTGCCGGATTGTTAAATATATGATAACCAAATTACATGGTTACTGGGAGCAATTTTATGATCACTTAATGGAAAAAAAATGTGGATAATACTTTCAAAACCTATGAACTTTCATACTTAACTAAATTCTCATACTCATTAGAGAATGGCAGATTTGTTGTGCTAAATGCCAAATGTGGCCAGCCAATTGAAAAACCCTCTAAAATTTCCATGAAGAAAACCTAAAATCTATTAAGAGACATATAAAACCCTGTACGATTTCTCTTGCCAGAAATTCCAAGACAGGAGCAACTGAGACACACGTGCTTTAAATGGGTATTTCCTGAGGAACAAATATCACCATAACCCAGCTGAGTGGGTCTTTTGACCTCTCTCTGAAATTAACAGTTGAATAGGATGAGGAATTGTTTGCTTCTTTTGAAAAATATAGGAATGTAGGAAGCACTGAAGTAAACAAGCTTGCTCAGATCCCAGGCAGTCATGTGAATTATCCAGTAGTGACACTAGGTTTAGTGACAACTTTCCTCAGCTTAGGTATACATATATCATTATGGAGGTGATAACACTGATCCTGCAGACTGAACTGATGTAGGCAGTTACCTCAAGGCAGTGCTTACTCAGAATCTCCTCTTGATGTTGCAAATGCAAGTACAAACTATATACTCTATGAACTGCTTTTAATTAAGGATAATGATCAAAATTGTGATATTTTTGTTTGGGTAAGCAGTTCATGTTGTAGAAATGTAACTATAAAAGGAGTTGTCCTTCTGATGTTACTTGCTTGCGTTTAAGTACACATCCTAAATTACTTATCACAGAAGGCTCCACAATAAGGTAGCTGAATTAAATACTAAATATACCTGGATAGGTATACTTAGTGTTAAATACTAGGTAATATTATGGAATATTTAATAATTTCATATGATAACAACAAGTAGGTGGTCGAATTATAAAGCCAATGAGGTTCATGTATTCAGATGTCTAAAAATTCATCTTTTGAATTTCAAACCAGAAGTACTTTTATTTATAAATATATATATAAATATATAATTGTGTCTATATATGCACATTTAAGAGTGTAGATTGCAGCCATTTCTGAACACCAAATATGTAATCTTTTTTGGTTATATAAAGTTTTGATATATACCAGAATTAACATTATCATCCTGGTCTGAGCCAGGATTAAGCCAATTTTATTTTCTTTTTAATTCTTTGTTTTTTTTCCTTCAGTAATCTCTCTTTTAACTAGCAGCAAGTTTTCCACCTAGTGGACTGATAACACTGGAATGTTTATGTTACTGCTGAGACTCCAAAGTTGCTTCTTTGCTCTGCTGCCCCAGAGGCTACCGAGAGCAGGAGAATTGTATCTGTAACTAAATGGACAGCAAAACTGGCCGGAGATATTCCATTCTGTATATCTACATAAGCTCGGTGTAAGGTCAGAGATCATGGAAGTCAACTTCCTTACTGCTTCTTTTTCCCTCCTCTTCCATTCATGGCCAGTGTCCAGGGAGGACTCCATCCATCCATCATCACCACTGATCCCCAGGCCCGGGCACTCCTGACCCTCATCACTCTCCCCTCAGCTCCTGTCTGCTCTGCCGCTCTCTCCGGCAGCGCTCGGGGACATTTCAGGACTGCTCACAGCTCAGGAGATGTGGGGGAGTTGCTGGGGGTGGGGGAGGCAACAGGGGTTTGCACATTCCTGAACACACTTGTATATAATTGTACATATTTTCTTTTATCATTAGTGTTTAATTAAAGCTGTCTACCCAGCAAATCTCTCTCCTTCATTATCTCTCTCCTTTCCCTACTTGGTTGGGAGGGGAGGGGATCGAGAGCATTGTTGTCGCTGATTCAATTGCCAATCCTGAGCCAAACCATGACAGATCATTTTCTTAATTATAGCTGTACGTTTCATATAGATTATCCCAGGTCGAAGTAAGCTCAAAAATCAGATTTTGACAGTTTTTCAATCTGAGTGTTTTGCAGAACTGCAGCAGAATAGCAGCTATGGTTTTAAAGACTCCTGACTGGACACCTAATATATATCAAACCTTTTCCCTCTGGTTAACATGTTGTGGCTGGACTGTAGACTGAGAAGTAATGAGGATTAGGGTCCCACTGTTGACTCTGTCATTAATTCACTGAACTGGTTTTGGCACTAAAAGGACAAGCAATATTACTCATTAAAGTCTGAAACAATTCTTTTCACATCATGTTAACTTGTCAACACTAGCCAAAAAAGTTTTCTTCATTAAAATATTACATTATGATTTCAAATTAAAACTAAACACTGAAATTTGTCAAAATGGTTGAGGCTTTGTGAGCAGTTTTTCAAGCAGTTCCAACTTTAGTGTAAACCTTTAATTGGTTGAGTGGTATCAAAGTAACAACAGAAATATAAATTAATACAAAATCTATTAACAGATTTTTAAAAGCCAGATAAACTTTTTTCTCCCAACGTAAATTTACTTGAAAAAATGCCTTTATATTCATTTTCAATTTACTATATGAAATGAGGTTTGCACATTTTTTCTTAATTTTATCAAAGAGAAGTTGTGTCGCGGACCGATAGCGATGGCTATCGGCTGTCAGGATGCTTCCGCGACTATCCCTCCCCATCCCCTTCTCGGCAGGGAGCAGAGAGGTTCGTGGATGGGACCGCACCTCAGAGGGTGGAGTGGAACGCCCCCCTCCCCCACGCTCACAAAGACCAATATGTCGCTCACACAACCGGAGGTTTATTGAAGGACCAAGGCTCGGGGAAGGTTATCTAGGTATATATATCAGGGTCTATGGAAGGTTATCTAGGTATATATATCAGGGTCTATGGAGTTAGTAGGTGCACTCCCCGCGGAAGAGGTGAGGGAGGATCAATGGAAGGGAAGGGTAGGACGTGAAGCCTGAGTACCAAGTATGGTGTGTAGGTGTACCCGTGTTACCCCTTCTGTAGTGAAGATGTAACCAATGTCCGGGGAGCCAGCAGCGGCGGTGACGGGACGAGCGGGGCGTGCCCGGCGGCGAGTTCTCTGACAGGCGCGGCCCTGTAGACACCACGGCACGACAGTCTTCCCTGGCACCGGCGAGCAGCAGCAGGCAGCGATCCAGACTCCGCTTCGAGCGGCGAGCAGGAAGGCAGCGAGTCCCCGGCTCCGCTTCGGGCGGCAGGGCGAGAAGGGGGGGGGAGACGATTCCCCCGCGGGCGAGCACCGGCCCTCCTGCGCGCAGCCGCACTCCGACAGGTGGCTCGGTGGGTCCAGCGGCTCCACCGGCACAGCCCGCCTCCCGTTAGATAGCGTTCTCCTTTGGGATGTGGCCGGGTGCCCAGGCTCTCAGGGGGAGTCCGCTATCTGTCTTTCTGCCACGGCTGTTTCAGTCTGGCCTTGCTTACAAGAGGCACTTCGCTGGCTTGAAAGGCATTCCGTTGTGTGGGGGCAGAACCAGCCCGTTCCCCACAAGTTGTTTTCAACAGTGGACCTGTTTGTATTAAAAACTCAGTGTAATCTGCAAATTACATTTTATAGAAGTTATTGAAAGATAAAGACTTTGTCTAATTAAAAGAGTTAATATTTTATAATTATTCTATTTCTCTGGTGAATTCAGAATTCAGAATTCAGTACTAGAAGTACCTCAAGCTGGGGCTCTACTTCATGTGGTTTGGAATAATACCCATTTGAATAGAATTAGACTCATCAGGTATCAAATCATAGTAATGAACAATAAAGCGGTCATTCTTTCAAAAGGGACAAAACGGGATAGAAAATGGTATTATGCCAAAGAAAGGCTTGATAAAGTGTTGGCTACTGTCAGTAGACTGAAGTGGACCCTACACACTCCTTCAAGGTTGAACACTAGCATTTCAGCAATGAGTTTTATGCTGCATTTTTTGCATAGATATATGCATATAATAATAGCTGTAACATCTATCTTTTTCTTACAATTACTTGTTGAAAAAAGTCTTTTCTCTACCCATGCAAGGGGACTGGGCACATTTTAAGTAAAAATTTAAGTTGTATGGAAAGTTTGGGAAAAGCAGAGATAACTAATACTACCCACAGACGAAAGAGACCAACAGTTGATTAAGTAATTATTTTATTAATTAATTAATTAAGTAATTATTTATTAAGTAATTATTTGTTTTTTTCAATAACAATCATGAACTCTGTTGGGAAGCAACTTTTGTTTTGGGAACAAGTAATAATAATTCTAAGAATTATAATAATTCTTACAGCATATATGTACCAAAAACCCTCTAGCTCAGAACTAACTAAGTTTGACTCCCTGGCAAAGTGTTTGCAGTATTAGGGCTTAGGATTTTCCTTTAGACTATGAATGTTATTTCTGCCATTTTTCTCCATTTTAATAATCTTCTGAGAAACAAGTAGTATGAGCCTTAAATATGGCTTCCTTTTTTTTTTTTTCAAATACAGGATGAATTGTCTTATTCGCAGATAATTAATCTTTTTCTCTCTACTTAGGAAAAAAAGTTATATAAAATATGTTTGTGAAACAAAGTTTTGAGAGAGATTTATTAGGAATTATATAAATATTAAAACTAATTTAATAATTATCCCTTCCATAGAATTTTAGTTCACATGTCAAGACCTTTAGAGAAGTATGGATATTTTTATTGCAACTTTAAAAACCATTTCCACTATACAGTGGCTCTAGAACATATATGGCAGAAAACAATGTACCAGTAGTTATATTTTTTAGGAATCTTGGAGATGTTGCTTAGTTTTTGGGGGAAACTATATTTCAAGATTTAGTGAGTTAAGTAAGAGACAAAACTATATAATCACATCTTATTTTACCTTTTGTATTTTAAGCCTGTAGGAATTAAACTGCAAATGCTGTTTCACTTTTTCCACTCAAAAATGCTTTTAGAAACTTTTGTATCTTTTGAAATTTACAGAAAATACAGTTTGCTATAGATTTTTTTCTATCTTTTCCTTCTATGAATGAGGGAACATGATATGTTGTAGGAGCACCAATATAAATCGTAAGAAGGCCTCAGGCATGTTTGATTGATAATCAGGAAACAGAACAAGGTTATTTTTATTTAAGTTGAGGGATATATCATCTGAAGTTTCTATGCTGCGGTATACTGTGGAATTAACAATTACTGTGTTTGTATTTGTAGTGTGTTAAGCTACCTGTATAAAACTGTCCAAAAGTGCTCAATCTGTGCTAGCTGGGGTACTCTGCTACTGGAGCACAACTCCAGATGTCCAGGGGAAGGAAATCAGGGGAACCTCCTGCTGGAGGATTACCACTCTAATTAGACTTTGTACCTCTGCATCATGTGCACGCACTCACCTTCATGAGGAGCACCTGTGTCAAAGCTCCCTTCACTTCCCTCACGGCAGAAAGAGCCTGGGGAGCAGATGCCATTATAGGTCTTTAAATAATCTCGGTGGTAGCCAATACCAAAATAGACAAATCAAGATATTTTCTCATGCTTTTCCTTTGCTTGGAAACAGGTTCACCAACATTAGTGCCTCTGCTGAAGCATGTTTAGCTAGCGTTAACCTAGAGGTCTCCTGTAGTTCAGAGCAAATGTGTCCCTCATGTTGAGAAATTTCTTTCTGCTTTCTAAAAGAAGTAGCTAAAATAAAGTATGCAGTGTCCTAGGGTGCTAACTGCTTCACCATCTTCCCTCCCCCACAAAAACAAGTGCAAGAAACCACTGAATGAAACTGACAAGAATTATCTCATGATCCCCACAGCTGACTGTTTACCAATACTTTTCCTAGAGGCTTAGGAGATAATCTGTATGTATTGGCATGAGACCAAACACACGTGCAGAAAGCAATTCAACTGATACTGCTTCTGGTGCAAGACAATATAAAAAAATATTGTTCTATTTGGTGCTGCTGCAGCTTCAGGCACATTGCAAAAAAGAACAAGGCTCTTTAAAGGTTTGTGTTGTGTTTCCTTTTCCAGCAGTTTGAGAAATGAAACCCTGAGTTTTAGGAGCAGCTTTTGATGATACAGTATTTCTAGTGAAAACTGTTATACTTGCTGCCTGTTTAAAACCTTCTGACTGAATAACTCAACAGAAGTTACAACCAGTAATGCCTGTTTTGAAGACTTTCACGTTTTTCAGCAAGCAGGCATTGCGAAAATTGGACTGGAAAACTCCAATTTTGCAAAATTATATTCCTTTATTTTTATTGAAGAATGTTGGAGTCTGAAACCTGTTTAAAATAATTATCTTCTGGCACAAAAAGCTGAGAAAAATGCAAAATAAGTATTCTGCTGTTTTCAAACGCTGAAAAATTAAATATTAAATCTTCATTATCTGGTCAAGAGATCTTTATATTAATATTTTAGCATTAATTACTTAATTCAACTTAACTCTTGCTGTTGGTCTTTGAGAAATCTCCTCTATAATCACAGTTCTCAAAGAACTGATCGATATTATGAAACACATATCTATGTTTGTTTAAGAAAATTTTCTTTAAGAGGATTGGGTTGAAATACATACAAGCCTTGGAACACGCTGATTAAGACCAGGGTCTTGTAGTAGCGGCCTAACATCCTAACAATGACATACAGACCCCTCTTCTACCCTCATAACATTTTTCTTCTAATACATGATAATTCATCTCATTATAGTTATAAAATCAAGGTCAGAGTTCTTAAATCACCTCATCAGAATCCTGAATTTAGTGGCAGTGCAGACAACCTGATGTCACCTGTTGCAACCATGTTCAGAGATTCAAAAATCTTAGCTGATCTACTCTGCTTACTAATTTAATAAAAATAAACTTACAGAATTCAATCACTGCAAGAGTTTTCCAGGCTGTTTGCTGATACCTAATAAATAAATATTTGCAAGCAGTCAGCATCTTTGGTGCTAGGTATCAGGTCAGTTCTCACAACTGCTCTCCAAGCTAGCAGAGATCAGCACATCGATTTTAGAGGTATAGGACATGGGTAAATGTTGCCTTCCATGTGGTGTAACTACCAAATCTCTTTTTATACTTGGAAAGTTTGCTGTAGCATACAGCAAAAAAATATGAATGACCATCTAATGTACAGCATCTCAACAGCTTTGAGACTCTCTTATGATAACCAGAAAACTACAGGAAGAGTCCACAGAGTCAACTGTGTAAGAACTACGTGCAATGATTGTCATGATAATATTTCAGTCTTTGTCATTTTACAAAGCATTCCTTGTATTAAAGTTATTTATTATAAACTGACAAGCCATTAACATGTAACAACTAAATAATGTCACTCTTTTGAAGACTATTGTTACTTCTGATTCATTCCTGTAAGTAAACATGACAAATTGCACTTCAGTGACCTGACACAAATATGCAGGAATCTCTGGGGTGTATTTCCATTTACTGTAAATGGCATTACCTGTATGGTGCTTGAACTTAGAGTGTTTGTACCTGATAATACAAACAGTACTAAATAAGAGAAAATACAAATGGTATACATTTTTGCTGATATATTAGTACTATTTCCAACACCGTTTTGTCTTGAAAAGTGGACTAAAAAGCAAGCAAAACTTTTGGAAAGCTAATGCCTAAGAAGTTCTCACCTTGCTTAGTAAACACTACACCAGTTCATGGCCATTTACAGCAAAGTAGTTCAATGGAGGTTTAAAAGCTGCAGAGTAAAACACCACTTACAATTACTGAAATGCAAAGGCTATACTGCACCCAGAGAAAACCTAGTTTTATTAAAAGGCAAACAGGTCCCATGCTTCTTGAAGCATGTTAGTAGTAAAGTATACTTTACCTCCATATTCAAATTACTACTCTAATAAAATTTGTGAAAATTCATTTTCAATTAACATAGGTAGTTGTGACATTCCAGATATATAGTCTCTGTCTCAAACAATCCAAGAAATAAACAGTGTATTTGGACACTCAGGATGCCTGGTCATTGTCTTAAGACATCTAAGAGTGAGGCAGGATTTATTGCTGGACTATGACTCAGGATCCCACCAAGCTGTTTTACTCCCCTCTTCACTCCTGCAAACTGGGGGTTTTCGATGTGGGACAAAGGAGCTCTTCAGCTGGTGCTGGGAGCAGGATATCCAGCAATAACTAGGCCTTGAGACTTCATGTAAATCACTGACTTGACCAGAAAAGTAAAGGGCAAGCTGGCCTCCACCTGATAGAACATCCTGAGGCACCAAGTTGTCTCATCTTTTTCAAGGACCCTGTTGCTGGCCCAGTCAATGGCTTATCTTGTTAATTAGCCTGACAAAGACCATATGCAAGGTAGCCCGGCACCACACTCGCCCCCTCTCTCCCTCCTGTCTCAGAGGAGCACGGAGAAGACAGAGGAATTTCCTTCCCTGTACTGGGAGAAAAAGGGGGGGGGGGTAGTGGGCAAGAACTGTATAAAAATTTGGGACACTATGGGTGCAGTGAAGCTCTTCCCCACCGCAGCGCTTCCCCACCAATGACATCACTGGACCGTGGTGGTAACTATTATCTTGCCAATCTCCATAATTCTGCTTTCTCCTTCCTTTTCTGTTTTCCTCCCTGTCCTCTCTGCTCTAGGGACTTTGCTGTGTAACTCCAATAAAGTTCAGTGTGCACGTGACATCTGACCTCGTTTGTGTCTTAATTTCCCCATTTGGGATCACCTTTAAACCTTTTCACAGGTCCTGCTGGACAAACGGGTGCAGCTGCTGTGTGGCTTGTACCAGGAGAGGGAAGGCAGAGTCCAGCCACACCAGCCTCCCACTGCAGTGAGGAGTGTTAGACAGCAAGGGGGCTCTGCCCCATCTCCCGTGAGACCGCACACCAGCCCCAGGGCCTCTTTGTGCACCTTTGTTTTGTGCTGGCGAGAGCATAAAAAATTGCCACGTATCTGAATATCGGATCGTGACAGTAGTGTAAATGCCTAACTAGACACATACATCAAAATGAAGGCACTGATGGTTATAATTTACTCACTTCTTAAATAGCCCAATTTAGGATGAATTTCAGGCCATATATTCTATTGTGTATCTGAATTTCTTCTCCAGCTTTTGTAATGCCATCATTAATTTTGTCTGTGTTGTTTCTTGAAAGTAGATTGCATCTCCCAAACCAGTGATGTAATGAAAGACAACAATTATTGAACCTATTCCTTTATTGCAAATGAAGTCTTATATTCTCCATCATATTTTATAAGACAAAAAATTGCTCAAAGGAAATTCATAACTGGCCCTAATCCTAATTATTTTATAGAGATTTCAGTTAAGCTCTTAATATCAAAATTACTTTCTACACAAAGATCTTCAAACACAAAGTAGTTGAAGATTTAGAAGCACTTGGATTACTGAAGATTACTAAAGTGGGATAAAAAGACCTCTGCTGAGAAAAGGTGCACAGAACTGTTGTATTACTGACATGTGCAAAACAGATGCCTCAATTTCCTGTAATATGAGATTTAGCAAATCACAAAATAAAAGGAAATTAATAAAACATATGGAAACTTTGTTTTTAGTGAACTAAATCTTTGCAGAGGCAAAGTAAGATAATAGAGAGAAAAAAAGGGAAGTATCTCTCAAATATAAAGTGATTTTCCATGTAAGGAATAAATCCACAGAAAATAAATTTTTCACCTATTTGTAAAGACAAGATAAGTCAACTATGGCCAGTATTGAAAATTATTTTTGTGAAATATTTGTAACTTTTAGAAACCTCACCTGTTGCAATAAAATATATCAATGAAATTTTATTTTTTAAGTATCTTACTTTATTGTTAGAAACAATTTAATATTTTACACTTTTAAACCTGACACAGGTTCTTTGTAATGGCAGAATTTATAAAGCAGTAATTTCCATTCTTCCTCCATCCTATCCTCCCACTTTCAGAGTAAGTAAATAAGTTTACTCAGTTCCTTTGATTTTCCCCTATTCCAATTAAAATATCTTTAGTTCTAGTTATTACTTCACAAGAAGCTGTGGCAGGACTCTTGACTAGAAATCCTTGTCATTGCTGATAATTTTTCCCCTGTGCTAAGCAAACATAGCTGGGAGAGTGTGGGAGATGGAAGGGAAGAAACACAACCTGCAAAAAGGTTAATTCTTTACCAGCAGAAGTTCCCAGCATATGCTATTGGTCTTTGCCAGCAAGAGCAGAAATTCCTCACACTAACTGCCTGATACAGATCTCTCTTCCTCGCTGACCAGCTTCCCAGGCACACTATTCTGGCCCTTGGAGCATCAACCGTAGTCACTCCAAATGTTCTTGCTAAAAACAGAAAAAGTTGTCAAAAGTCATTACAATTAAGCTTTTGCCATTCAGGATATTTCTGGCCTGAAGTCCAGAAGAATCTCTCTGGCTTATGTAAACCTACATAACCTAACTACCTTTAAATCAACTTAACTTGTTCTGGCTAGGCAGTCTATGATGAAATAGGTTGCAAAATTCATCTGAGGCTTTGCTGCATCTTAGTCTGTTCTAAGGTCCGTTCTGTGGTGGCTCTGCTGCTGTCAGAACCACAGCTAGGCAATGTACGGTGCTGAGCACATGTGATAGAACTGCAGGCATTGCTTTAGAATGCTGAAGAAATGTACCCTGCATCATTTACTGGTTATGAGTGCAGAAAAAAACATATAGACAAGATGGGCAGAACTGTTTGGAAATAATGAATGTTCATAAAATAGTCTCCCAACTCCTAATGCCTTTAAGCAACATTCTCCACACTTTTTCCATACATGTTGTGTTATCACAAGGTTGAAGTTAGGTAACACTTAGCTGACAAGCAGTACATGATGGCACTTTGCATGACAGCTCAAACTTCCGTGACAAAGCTGTTTTTTAGTAAACTAACTGATAATTAATTAGGACTGTTTACCATGTATGCATATGTGAACATACTGACAAAACTGAAAGAAAGAACAGGTGAAGAAGTAATGAAAGGAAATTCCACAGGCTGAGATAAAACCCTAAGTGGTCAAGGGGTATGGCTTTCTGCACATACAGAAGACCACATTACCCTTCTTATACTTCAGGTAGTTTTGGGCTGCAGTCACGTTACTAGAAGAAATGAGGAAGGAACTTAGGCTGAAAACTTGGATGATGGTGGTTCATTAAAACTGGATAGAGAAAAGGGGTCAAGAAACACAGTCCAGAAACACCAGTGCGTTATGACCTCTGACCTTTATCTTAGGGAATGTGAAATGCTTCTGAAAACCAGTGATGCACAGAGAGGGTGGGTAATACATTTCTTGGCCTTTCCATCAGGAATATCTGCTGACCACAGGGCTGAGGGACATCCCCCCAATCCTGATTTCTTCTAACCCTCCTGTGATGTTGCCACAAATAACCTGTGCTGCCTTCATCTAGTTTAATGTCCAGTTTAGTGTGCAACAGCAGAAGCAAAAGAGCTGGTGAGACAAATGTGACTGTTCTGCAGAACTCACAGTGTCCCCTGAGATTTCCTTTTGATCTGGACTGATTTGTTACAGGTTTCAGAGTCCCTCCTATGCTTCCCATTTGCGTGGATGCGTTTTCTGAAAACATTCTAATTGCACAGTTTTCAGTCTCTTTTTTCCTAACTTAGTAATAGTACTATCTCTGTCAAGGGCCTCCTGCAGCTTAAAAGCTTTTTTTTTTTTCCTCCCCATTGTAGTTCTAATTTCCCACCAGGAGAGTCGAAGGCCTCCCTTCTCCCAGTAATAACTCATCAGCCTCAATCTTGGATTCTCCCGAAATGCTTATAACATATTTTGCTTTCTCCCCAGTATTTCTTAAAGCCTTCTGGTGCAGTTAGTGCTTTACCATCTGTCGCCTTTGTGACACTGCAGTGGGGAACCACTGGTCTGACTGATTTTTCTGAACTGTGATGAAAAGTGTGTCTGTGTTCCCATTTCTAGCTGTGCTACTCTAACATACTACATTATTTCTGCTGATCTATTACTGCCTGTCTTCAATCACTAAGTGTGGTATCTTTCAGGCTGGACACTTTCAGTTTAAGTGTACTCTTCTCATTGTCCTTTCTCCACTAATTCCTCTCATCTCCTTCTTCCTCTCACCATTGAGTAATAACTCACTTCAACTCTACCGGCTGTTTCCACTCTCCATGGCTTATTTATCATGTTTTTCACAGTGTCTAGGATGACGTATTTTACTCCAGAGCATTGTTTATTGGCATCTTGTCATAAAGCAATTACCTTTACACCCTCTTCTCAGTTTTAACACTGTTTTAGAGTTGTGGAAGAAGGAGGACTCTGACCTAGAAGCTGTGAAGGGGTATTGGCTGTCTCTGTCTCAGTATAAAAAGAGTCTCTGTTACAACTTTTACTAGGTAGTGAAGAGAAAAATGATGGAAATGGGTGAAAATTATGAATATATTGTATTAAAGCAGGTAATTTCAAAACCATTGTGTCTTCCTTGGTGATCTAAGTCTGTGATTTGTTATGTCTGAAGGAGGAGGTAGATTTATGTTTGACTCACTTTGCTGCTGAAGCCTGAGCTTCATTTCCAAGTGACTTGAGTTGGGTGGAAATCACAATTAAGTAGAGGTTAGGCTGGACCAGAGTCTCAAATTAATAGCTTCAAAGATCTGACCAGGGTAACATTAATTCTGTACCATTGTGCTGCAATAAAGAAATGTCTGTAAGTCCCTTATGGCTGGTCTGACTTCTCTCTTTATATCCCAACATGGGACTGTGTTGGGGTCAGCCTGTCAGTCCATCACAGCCTGGGACTATCTCTACAATGCAAGTTTTCGCTGTTCCTGGGAAATCCTAAATATGACTTGTGACATCATTACACACTTTGCACATGAGTACGAGAA
Source organism: Hemiprocne comata (assembly GCA_020745705.1). Lineage (NCBI taxonomy): Eukaryota > Metazoa > Chordata > Aves > Apodiformes > Apodidae > Hemiprocne > Hemiprocne comata. The sequence continues at coordinate 54,930,275 of CM036616.1, read as the reverse complement.
AGACAATTCCAGCTGCCAGAAAGAAACAAGAGCTATGCTGCTGCAGTTTAGTGCATAACTGTAAAGTTTCCAGGAACTCATCAATAAAACTCTGAGAGAGATAACTTTACACTAGGGTAAACCTGGACTTCATGGACTATACTGATGGAACAGAGGGCAATGCAAGCTTTCACCTCTCCCTGATGTGATCCTTCAGTATGTACTGTAAGAGACCTAACAATAAACTCATATGCATTTGGCAGTTACTGCTGGGTCCCAGGAGGGCATGTTCGTATTTAAAGTTCAAGAAGAACTCCAGTCTTTATCTCATCTGCTGACTTTCCTACCATTAAAAGTACCATTCTGCACTGGTCAGAGGCTAGAGAGAAAATACTTTTAAACTCTGAATTGCAGTCTTGGTTGTGTTTTAGGTTTTTAATGATAGTGAGAAAGTTTCAGAAAAAAAAGCATAGTTTTTTTCCCTCTCTCTTTTCAAGGAAATTATCTGGTCTCTCAGTTGCCAACTAGTCCTAGTTAAGAAGTATTGATTTAATTTAGTTTTAAAGGCAATGCAATTGCATTATTAGACTAACGTACATGACTGGACAAAACTGTGAAATCTGAGTCTACCCTGTAGTATACAGTGAGTTACCACTTTAACTTTCATATGTTGTAACAGGAAGGACAAGTTTTGTTAACTCTCCACTGTGCAAGCAGATCCAGTTCTGATGTCATTCAAGAGCAGCCTCATAATGAGAGAAGATTATAACCAGAAAATGGTCCTTCTTTTTTTTTTTAAGCAATAGGTAGAATAAGACATACATACAAATCACGTTGTTTATGAAGTCTGTTAAGATTTTCACACATACACAGAGAAAAAAAAGTCTTTTGATCTACTCTGCTGACTATAAAGCTGGCCCTAACAGTACTGTTAGATGTTTGAGAAGTTTTATCACTGTCAACCTATTAAGGATTATAAGTTTTTGAAAACTATGCTTCTTGAACTTTGCAAACATTTGCTCCTCAGCACTGTTTGTAAGCGACGATAGATTATCTCCTAACAGTCTCTTAAAACAATAATGGACTACTGTAAAAGTCATGAGTGTGTCAGAAGCATTTCTAAGAGATTGTACTTGTACACAGAAGATCCCTCCAGTGTAAAATGCTTCTCCTGGTAAACTGAAACTGTGAAGGCTTCCTTCCCCAAAGAGCTAACCAGATTGCAGGTAACTGCAGCTGACATTACTGTGGTTAACAAACATCTTACAGAATATGACCACTTGAGTTAGACATGCTATCTAGCTGAGCACTATAACAAATTTACTCTGGGCCTATATGCTATGGCAGGCCAAATTTGACAGCACAGTTTTGAAAGTCATTCAAAGTAGACTTGATGCTACAGTTTTCTTGAAAGTAAAGTCCCTTCACTATCACACTTGCTTTCTAAGCAGAAGAGAATTTCATCTGGTCATAACTACTGCTTGCAGTGTAAATGCATATTGAAGTGAACCTTTTATGCAGCTTTTATGTAGTTTCACCAACACCTGCCAATTTGGTTCTGCAGTACAGAAATGGTCTTTGGTACAGAAAGGATTGTAATAGGTGATCTGTTTCTCATGGCAACATGGTCTATAGCCAAAGGTCTTGTATATGCTATCCTGTCTGTGTTTAAGACACTGTAAGAGGGAGAAGTCAACTACCACCAAGTAGGTAAGGAATCTAAGGAATGACTGATGTCTAGGTCTGGATTTTTCTTCTGAAAATGAGGAGTATGTTTTTGCTCATCATATTACATCTGCATCTAATTATAAGTCCACAAGTTAATTTGTATTTTCAATAACCTGATAATCCTAGGTGCAGAATTACTATGACCAAATGCTATTATTATTATGACCCTTCATATCATAAGCCATTAAGCTTTTGCTGAGTTATTTTCCCATGGAAACCTTTTTATTCTTAAAATAAAAGTGCCCAAATTTGAACCGAAAACCAGTTTTTCTTCTAATGACTTGTTCCACTAATTTATTTTTTGCTTGCCTTTGTGTTTGAAATTTTACCCTGTACTGAGACAACCATGCTTTTGCCATTATATTAACAGCAACTTCTAGTAGTAATAGTAATAGTATTACTAGCACTAGTAGTGATATTTTCACCCTGGAAGAAGAAAGGGCTAAAATCCAGAGTAGAAAGCAAATTTAACTACATAAAAATTACAATTTTAACTATGCATATTTTGGATACTGGCCTTATATATACCTAACCTGGAGACAGAAAAAAATGCGTTTTGACAGACCAGAAAGTTGATGTATTAACAATTAAGAACAAATATTCAAAATAACAGTAAAGGAAAAGAAAACAGTTTTTTGTTGTTGTTGTTGTTGCCTCAAACTTAAGAAAGAGTTAAAAGTTCCAGGGAATACAACGGTATCTGTTTTACCCTTTGTATTGAAAAAAACTGTTTTATCTAGGCACTTTTGAAGTATAAAAATGCCAGCCACCCCAACACGAAAATGAAGACAGACTGTTTAATTTCAGTCAGAACAGAATAGAGTCTTGTCCTGTTATTGCCAAGTGTAAAGTCTTGGCTTCTCTTTCCTGCTTCCTCAGAAGGATTCTCTGTTGTCTAATAATATGACTGAGCTCATGTGTCACACTTCTCTTCATTGGACAATAACTTGTTTTCCTTTTTCAGATGTTCAGTGAAAAGGAATCACCTTTGAGATCTCTAGCCCTCATTCAAGCTTTGACTAAATTATACTTAGGTTCGAAATAGTGCTTGCCTAAAGGCAGAATCAATAGATAAAATGGCATCCTGATTCTTAAAGTTGAGGCAGTTTGCCATGGCACTGGAAAGGAAAAACTTTCCATTTCATCTGCCTGTGCTATATTTTATTAAAGGAAAAGCAAAAAGGAAACAGTAAGAACTATTTAGAAAAAAACAAGGAAAGTATGGGAGTTCTAAGGGAGTACAGAATACCATTAAGAGGAAAAACTTTTTACCTCAGAGTCTGGAAATTTCTATTACATTTCTTTTACTGGAAATGGCCAAAATTTCCAAATCGAAACTTCTCTGGGAACAGAGCAGTTTATCACAATATGATAATCAAAACAACAACAACAGCAACCACAGAATCTCTGTTGTCATAATTATTATTCAGTTGTTATACCTTGAATTAAGCTTTTCTATTCTTTCTCTTCCATCACAGTTTAACATGGGGCTGGTGATTAAATGAATGACAGATGCTCTCTATTAACTGCTCTCCCTTCCAGAAAAGGAAAGGAGAAAAAATAAAGGAGTGAGACTGATGGGTTGGAAAGTAAACTACACAGCTTTAAGGAGACAATAATGATGAAAGGGTAAATAAAGAAATATGTAAAAATATATCTAAAAATATTTACAAAATCACTAAGGTGCTCTCCCCCAGTAACACTCATGTCACCACCAAGGCTGCAGGGCAGGAAACTTGAAAAAGTCCAAGGGTCAACTGCTGGGATCAGCAGCAGATGGGAGCCGGTTGCAGGAACTTGTGGATTCAGGAATGCACAGATTGGGATCAAAGGCAGAAAAACAGACAGAATCTTCCCAGAATCCTGGCCATGGATGAAGAGGAGTTTGAGCCTTGTCATCCCTCAGATTTATACCAAGTATGACACATATTGGACACAATACTGCATTTGGTCAGTTTTGGTCTGTTGTCTGGTCTGCTCCTTCCCAAAGAAGGGTCACAGGTGTGACCCCTTTACTTCCTTTTGTTTCTGGAACATAAGATGTTTTTCAGAACTAAGCAGTGACCTTGTTTCTGCTCACCGTTCTCCAGCAGTAACCATAAACGTTGAGAGTTATCAGTCCTAGAAGCAGACACTGATTGAGAAACATGCTGTAAATTTCAGCAAGTGCAGCTACTTAGAAGAGAGTTAGCTGAAAAGTAAAATTACTAGAAAGAAGATTGGTTCTATTCTGGCTCAAGCCAGGACAGCTTCAAAATGTTTAGGTTGGACATTAAGAAGAGATTCTTCACCCAGAGGGTGGTGGAGCTCTGCAATAGGCTCCCCAGGGAAGCACTAAGGCACCAAGCCTGACAATATTCAAGAAACATTTGGACAATGCCCTCAGGGACATGGTGTGAACCTTGGGGTTGTCCTGTTCTGGGGCGGGAGTTGGACTTGGTGATCCAGGCTGTCTGAGAAGGTGGTTGAGCCACCATCCCTGGATACATCTAAAAGGACAGATGTGGTGCCAGAGGACAGGGTTTAGTGGTGGACACAGCAGAGTTAGGGTAGTGGTTGGACTCAATGATCTTGAAGGTCTTTTCCAACCAGAATGATACTGTGATACTGTGAAATGTCTAAACTGAAAATACTGTGATAAAACATATATAACATTTATTTTTCGTATGATGGCTATTAAAATAATAGAATCAGAGAATGGTGTGATTTGGGAGGGACCTTGGGCAGGAACAACTCCCACCAGACCAGGTTGCTCAAAGCCCCATCCAACTTGGCTTTGAACACTTCCAGGGAGAGAGCATCCACAGCTTCTCTGGGTAACCTGTGCCAGTGTGTCACCACCCTCATAGTGAAGAAATTCTTCCTAATGTCTAATCTCAAACGTAGTGGTTTGAAAACATTGGCCTTGTCCCATCACTACAAGCCCTTTTAAACAATCCCTCCCCAGCTTTTCTGCAGGCACCCTTCAGATACAGGAAGGCCACTGTAAGGTCTCCCCAGAGCTTTCTCCCCAGCTGAATAACCCAAACTCTCTCAGCCTGCCTTCATAGGAGAGGTGCTCCAGCCCTTTGATCATCTTCATGGCCCTCTCCTCAATTAGCTGAAACACTTCTGTGTCCTTATCATTTTGTCATATTATAATTTTTAACAACAGTATCATATAATATAATATGTTATAATTTTGAAGATCTGTTTCAAATAACTTACCCCTTCCATTCTTCTCTTCTTATTCAATCAAAATACCTTAACATGAAAGCAGTCTTTAGCATGGAATATTAATCCCAAGTTTTGACAAGCTCTGCTCTTCATCATTAAAATGCCAGGAATTTTTGTAAAACAATACCACAAACTCTATTTCTCCTCCTTCTTCTCTCACCATTTTAAATATTTCTTCCAAGTATCTAGACAACTGAAAACAAAATTCGTGGCTGTGAACCCCTCTTATTTGTTTCTTAGTTAATAACATATTGAGAAAATGAATCACAGAATCACAGAACTATGAAGGCTGGAAAAGATCTTTAAGATCATCAAGTCTAGCCTATATAAATGCTTAAGATGCTCCTTATTTTAACATTTGGTTTCAAATGAAGTCCCCTTTGTGAGTTGAAAAATCAAAAACTATATGGAAGGCGAAATACAAGGAAATAATTCACAATAATCAAACTATTTATGTAAATAAACCACAGTAAAACCCTTTAGTACCAATTAGCTTAACACCATATGAAGTATATTCTCACTAAGTTTTTAGTTTACCTTTTCATGGGAAAGTTCTGACAATATAAAAATATATATGTTAATATGTTTGTGTTATGCCTTTAAATAAAAATGCATATGTTCAGTTGTATTTTTTTTTTATTTACACATTTGTCAGAAAAATATTTTAATATCGATGATTCTAAAAAAAAAAAGGCCAAATTTTCAAAGCCTTTAAAAACAGAACTAAAAATTCTGGTAAATATAAATACATGTTAATATTTTTATTTATAATATAGCAAAGAACTTCAGAAAATACAACACACAATTTTTTTGTGTGCATTAAATAATACCAGAAGTATTAAGATATAATTACTAAAATGATCAATTCCTCTCTAGAAAAACAATTAAATAGCAACTTTTCTTGCTGTAAATAGGTCATAAAAGAAAGAAGTCACATCCTCTTCAATGGGTTAGTAGCCTCCTATACCGTGTCTTATCAATGGTAGTCTGAAGGAGTGGGATAGGAGACTCTTCTGTGAAATGACAGATGGTAAAGAAATTGAAAAGATTTTTTTCCTGCTCTTTCAGTTCAGGTAATTTTAAGCATGGCTTTCTCAGAAAAAGGTTCCTCCTGCCAGAAGCCACTTACTAAAACCCTGAGTCACTTACACCCCTCAGGAGAAGGACTGTGGGGTGTTGGTTGATGAGAAACTCAACATGAGCTGTCAATGGGCGCTTGCAGCTCAGAAAGCCAGTTGTGTCCTGGGCTGCATCAAAAGAAGAGTGGCTGGCAGGTCAAGAGAGGTGATTCTATCCCTCTGCTCTTGTGAGATCCCACTTGGAGTATTGTGTCCAGTTCTGGGACCCCCAACACAAGAATGACATGGAGCTGTTGGAGAGAGTCCAGACAAGGGCCACCAAGATGATCAGAGGGCTGGAGCACCTCTGCTATGAATACAGGCTGAGAGAGTTTGGATTGTTCAGCTTGGAGAAGAGGAGGCTCTGGCAAAATCTTATACTGGCCTTCCAGTTCCTGAAGGGGAACCAGGAGGGAGGGACTTTATACAAGGGCTTGTAGTGATAGGATGAGGGGTAATGGTTTTAAACTGGAAGAGGGGAGATTTAGGCTAGACATTAGGAAGATACTCTTTAGTGTAAGGGTGGTGAGGCATTGGAACAGGTTGCACAGGGAAGTTGTGGAAGCCCCATCCCTCGAAGTGTTCAAGGCCAGCTTGGATGGGACTTTGAGCAACCTGAACTAGGGGGTGGTGTGTCTGCCCATGCAGGGGGGTTGGAACTGGGTGAACTTTAAGGTCCCTTCCAATCCAAACCATTCCATGATTCTATGATCCTATGAAAATGCTAGGCAGAGGAAAGGTTACACAGACATGCAACCAAAAACCATACTATCCAGTCTTAGAAAAGAATAATTCCATGTCATTTTTTTCATTTTCTTAGAATAAGCTTTATAGATACACAATTTTAGAGATGGAAGCATTTTCTATTTCAATAAGGCAAGTTACTCAGATGCTGTGTGACTGTTTCCTTCCTCACATGACTGTTTACATTATTGTTAGCTTTAAAACCTGGTAACATGGCTGCTTCCTGTACCACTGTGTCACAGCTCGCAGCTGCAGACATTCTCCTCACTTCCAGTGTTGGGGTGGAACTGCAAAGACCACAGAGAGATTTGATGAGTCCATACTGGCTGCAATTCAGCTACACTTTGCTGTCTCCTTCTGCAGATGCTGACATCTTGTCAAAGACATAGGACAGAGATCCTCTGGAAGACAATGCTGCTTTAGCTAGGCTGTTTCAAGGACTTGAGCTAGGTTTCTATGCAGCTTGCCCAGGAACCTCTGTGCTTCACAGCTGGTAGACAAACCTTATGCAGGATGAAAATAAAAATGATGACAAAAGTAAGGCTTTTTCATTAGTGTTTTTTTCTTGAACTACTTTCATTTAGAAGATTCCCGTAGTGGAACTGTATCAGAGGATCAGCCATACTGAATCATATGCTACAAAAATCAGGCCAGGTGTCTAAGATCAAATGCTCTGTCTTTAGTGTTCTTATTGTCAGGCGAGCATCGATGCAGATACAATACTCGGCTAAATATATTTTTGTATCTCGTTCATCCATTACTCCATAGGCGGTTTTCCTATTGCAGATAATTTTATAGTTGCCACCTAGGAGTGACAAATGGGTTTATAGAGGGGGGTTTTTGCATCTACCAACCAAAATATATTCACTAATCCTGTAACTCTGAAATAAATCATGTAGTTTATGGTTAAAATGAGTTTTAAAAAAGGCTGGGAACATTTGTGAATTTCCTATCTGTTCCAGCAGTTGTCTGACTCTATCTCCTTTGCCATTTGTTATAAAACCTATGAAAGGACCTTGAAAGGTGAGATAGAACTTTTATATTTTTCCTGAATTTACTAGTATATTTGCCACTTATGTGATCTTTATTAAACTTGGGTTGCTAAAGACATATTTATTTATTTTTCTGGAAAAAGGTATGTCAATCAAGGACAAATCCTTGCAGTCATAATCATGATAGGCTACATCACAAGTAAAAAGCTAGATTTTTGTTACCTGCATACCTTTATTTATACTAAATTTCACATTTTGCTCACTTGGTTTATTTCCAAGTGTGATTATTATTGACTAGTGTTGAAGCCACAGCTCTGTGTGGCTGAAGAAATGAAGACTCTCACTGGCACTCAGAAGACCTATACAGTATGAATGGCTCAATTTCTGTTTCTTCTCCAGTGTCTTTAACTGCTCTTTTTTTTTTTTTTTTTTTTTTTTTTAAAGGAAATCAACATATCTACAGGAAGTGCTTGGGCTGGTTGTATTGTGACAGGACTCTGACCTCTGTAAGAATGCCATAACAGTTTGAACAGTCTGAATTAGAGACATTTGTTTCCATTACTCTGCATTAAAAACTGACAGTATTCTGCTGTGAGCATCCATGCATGTTACTTAGATCTATTCTACACTGAAACAAACACCGGCAAAGGGGAAACTAAATTTTTAAGCTATGGATTATGGTAAATTTTCCCATTTTTGGGAGGTTCTTTACAGTTAAGTTGTGTGATGAAGAACAGCAACTTAAAAAAACCACACTCAAAGACAACTGCATTTTCATAGTCTTCTGACTTAAGTTGCTAGTCCGAGAAGCTGTATTATACTACTTTAAACTTCCTTTGTCTTGAATTTTCATTTTTCCTAATAATTCAATTAAGTGTATAATGCAGTTTGTAAACCAGTTATTCATAATTCATTTTTCCTGTCTCCATTCCGCAGGCTGTATAATTCCTCATAATTTACAGAATTTTTCTTCAGAAAAGAAACAAAAAAAAGGTAAAATTTGTAAGTGTCAGAGATTTTTTTAAATTATAAACAAAAGTTGTAACTATGAACAATTACCTCAGGATTAGTCATGCAACAAAGTCTTTCAAAAGTCAAGATAAAGCCAGTGAAAAATGGAGAAATTTAATGTTTAACTATTAACTATTAATTCTAATACTAAATATATAATTGAAAAAAGATGCCTGGATAGCTTCCCAAAATGCTTAAAAATTGTAATTTCATCTTCAGAGCTGTGCCTTGGGGTGCATTAGGAAGAGCATGTCCAGAAGATTGAGAGAGGTTCTTCTACCCCTCTACTTGGCCCTGGTGGGACCTCACTTGGAGTATTGTGTGCAGTTCTGGGCTCCCCAGTTCAAGAGGGACAGGGATCTACTAGAGAGAGTCCAACAGAGGCTACGAGGATGATTAAGGGACTGGAACACCTGCCTTATGAGGAAAGGCTGAGACCTGGGGCTTTTCAGTCTAGAGAGGAGAAGACTGAGAGGGGATCTAATTAATGTCTATAAATACATGAGGGCTGGGCATCAAGAAGGAAGGGACGACTTCTTTTCACTTGTGCCCTGTGATAGGATGAGGGACAATGGATTCAAACTCAAGCACAGAAAGTTCCACCTCAACATGAAGAAGAACTTCTTTACTGTGAGGGTTACAGAGCACTGGAACAGGCTCCCCAGAGAGGTTGTGGAGTCTCCTTCTCTGGAGACTTTCTAGACCTGTCTGGATGCCTTTCTTGCCTTTCTGAGTGATCTTCCCTAGTTTTTGGTCCTTCTCTGGCAGGGGGGTCGGGCTCGATGACCTTTGGAGGTCCCTTCTGTGTGATTCTGTGATTCTGTGTGCCTTGATCTCTGAACTCCAAACTGAATTTGATACTGCAAAAGAAAATTTTGAAGTGAATTGGGATTACCATCAGGACAATATAAACTTTGGTGAAGGTGTTGTATATAAGACATTGAAACCAAAACTAAAATATGTTTATGTGTCACTTACATAGAGAAGCAGCTACAGAGAAACTGACATCATAATCTTGAAAATATTTTCTTGGTCACAGTTAGCGAAGTGAATACTGATCACGGCAGTCATTTAAATGCCATGTAATTAATCTAAATTGTATCCATCAACAAAGACTGAACATTCACTTCCTTTGTTTTGGGAAGAGTGTTTTGCAATTCAATAATTTGTCATTGTTTTTCCAGATTACTCAGTAGCGCAATTATATAATAAACACTGTCCATGATGCAAACAAATCAGCTTCTATAAACACCAATAGATTGTACTTTATGAAGCCCATTACAGCTGCATTATTACAATTTGGGGTAGAATTACCAGATGAAATATACAATTATGTGTTCCTGCTTAGAAGGAAATGGAAATCTTGTCAGGAGACATTGGCTGACATAGTTAGTATTAACCATGACAGTGGCTTAAGATTTATATTGGCAATTCCCACTTTTCCAAAATTTAGAAAAAAATTAATTTAACATTATTATTGAAAATTAGAGGAATATTTTATAATTTTGGCTAAAAGGAAAATTTACTGTTTAACTGCAAAGAATTTCTTACTTAGACATCCAATTTAATGATACGCCATGACAGCTGAGGATGTAAATTCACTCTAGATGTAGAAAAGTCTGAAGCTATGTTTGTTGTAATTACATTGATTTAGCTTGAAGAATACCAACTATGTGTCAGAAGCTGTATTTGTTGTGCTAGAATAGGTGAGAATGTAGTGCATTCCCTGATATGAGGTAATTTGTATATATTGGATCTTCTCTGACAGTCTTCATTGTGAAGTAATGTTTTCTGTTCATTGATTCTTGACTACAAGATTACTAAACTAGAAATGAACTGGATTACTGGGAAAATTTACCTGCGTCTTCTTTTCTTTCAATGACAGCAAGAAAATAAAAGGGTTTTTTTTGGTTGCACAGCCGCACAAAATACTGAAATTTACTTGAGAATAATCACCTTTGGTTAAAAGCATCCTAAATTATACAACTTTTTTTATATTTTTTTTCTGTCTCTACTTACAATTCTGGTGACGTGAACACTAAATTTTACTAATAATACGCACAAAAGCATTTATTTATGAGGGTTAGGTGGAGAAAACTGAAAAGGAAAAAGGAGGTAAACCACAAGCTGATTCACTGGCTTCATACTATGGGTGAATGAATGATGGAAGGACAGTAAGTAGTGCAGTATTTACCCAAATGTAAAGCTCAAACAATTCTTTTCATTGTGTATCAATTAATAAATCTTGTTGAAGCAGCAATTATTTTTGCACATTTTTATACTAATTTGTTTCTGTTTTGCCTTTTTAAAGACTTCAACATTTTATTCTCATGTGTAAACAGAGTTCTGGGAATTTATGTATTTTTCAGATTATAGAGGAAAGCCATAGACCTGCTATGGAAATAGAAGCTGTCAAAAGGTTATACTAGGCAGAAACATTTTCAAGGTGAGTAGTCATTCACAAGTATTTAGTTTTGCCACCCATCTGCTCAGGAGTAAAGGCACTCTGGGTCATCAACAGAGCACTCCCCAGTAAGGTTGCCCCAAGGTAAAGAAATGTAAGAAAAAAGTGAGTTGTTTTTTTTTTAACAGACAAGCAATGTCTCAGTTATTTAAGATTTCTACAAATGGACAAATGGATCTTTATGAGATTACCACTATTTTACTCCATATGAAATTCCTTTATGAACTGCTGTTCTCTAAATCACATTATATTGTTTTGTACCTTTTTTTTTTTTTTAATTAAAAACAGACTAGCATATGGCTACTTTGATTTGAACTCACGGCTATTAAATGTCAAGTAAGTTAAAATAGAATGCTTTCTGCAGCAGTGGCTTGTTCTCCACATGTAAACTGATCCCCCATTCCCTGCCACAAATCTAACAAAACCACACAAACCCTAAACAAAATCCAGCTCTTAACAGTTTGCTTTTGTAATATATAAGTGTGAAGAAGTTCACAGAATAATTGAATCCACAGTGCTGCTTTCATAATGCAAAGATTTGGCAACAGATTTCTGAAAGGGTTGTGAAACAATGACTGTAAAGGCACTTAAAAACATATATGAGCAAGTGCTTTCATATTTTCTCAGAACATTATCACTGCACAGAACAGACCCTGCTAGAAAGCAAAGGCACACAGAAATAAATCTTATTTCAGCATCTAGGTGTGAACAGACACTGTGAAGATTGTGGCATTTCATGCAATCCATTTCAAATGCATTTTGCAGAGTAAAAATGCATGCACACATTAGAGGAGGAAAAGGAAAATTATTAATTTAACTGAAGTAATGATATTCAGAAGGTGCCAATGAGCTAAATTTTAATTGTTTAGATGCTTCAAGAATAATCAGTCCAGAGCTTCAGAAATTAAAAGTACATTTTTGGGGAGTGTTGGCTGTTCTAACAGAATGCAGAGCAGCATTACTGAAGAAGTCATTTCTGCTGTCAGCTTCCACAGCCAAGATGGCAGAGGGAGAAAGTTAAAAATGGAATGGGGATTCAATATCTGTTAAACAAAAAGATGCAACAGCCATCTTCAGATACAGTCCTGAGTGGCCATTTAATAGCTGCTTGAATCAAGCTTAGAAGCCACCTGCTCAAAGAAATGCTAGGAAAGAGATTAAATCCTTCACTCTTGAGCATTATCACAGATAAAATATCATCAAGAAAGATGCTCTCAGTAAAAGTGGCTGTAGTAAGGAGAAGTGGATATGAACTAACTTAGCGGCAGCCCTGAGGGATCTTTAATAGCAGTTCAGTTTTTCCTTTCTCAAGTCACAAATCAAGCTCTACTCTGCTGTTTGTTAGCTTTCACGGGGAGGCTGCAGAGTGCCTGAGGTTTCAGCGAGCCAGAGTACTAAAGCAAATAGTGAACTTTGTAACAGCTCTTTAATTGCCTTTTGCTCCATTAATATAATCCCTTTTTAAAAATTAGCACACAAGGTCTCAGAAATTTTGCATTGCAGGGAACCTCATTGAGAATAGATAAGTCTTGTGGCAAAAAGCTTCTGTGAGTCTTTCATCCACATAATGTCCTGTGATATTTTCACACTGTATTTTAGCTACACAATGCTTTTTACACTGATATTTTGAAGAGGTAAAAAAGTCTCAGGGTAAAAACGTCTCAGGGTAAAAGCAATTTTTGAGCATTTCCTTTAAAATTCATCTGACATACTAAACACCTAAAATTACACTAAGCTCCCAAACTGAATTTAATACTTAATTTTGTGATTTGGTTCTTTCACTCTTTGTTTTTTTGGAGGTATAGAGCTTAATAAGCAATGACCGTCTCTAAGGCTCAAAGCCCTTACTTGTCATTGACAACACTTTCTACAAGGTTAATAATCCTCAGGCAGGATTGCAGTAACTTTCATTTCTGAACTCATACCTGAACTCATTGCTTCATACTCGTTTTTTCCCAAGTTTCTCAGACTGGTTTTATTTCTCATGCTGTGTTCTGTATTCAAATCAGGAGTGAAAGTTCTTCACAACACAACAGAGCTGTACAGATAAGAAGTTCCATAAAGCTGGACATGGCCACAACTAGCAAATTGTCAGAAAAGATGGATCAGCCAACATTCAGGTGTTCTTGTTTTCAAACAAAATAGATAAGATTAAGGAATATAAGCAACAGGCAATAAAAGTTAAATGGCAGTTAAGAATCTTGTTCCTCAGTTTTAAGGAAGTTAGAATCTGCTGCATGTCTTGTGTTTTAAATTGTCACACACAAAATATTCAGATCTCACCAATGAAGTTTATACATGTTCAAATATTTCACTCCCACCATTCCAGAATAAATCAGGGTTTTGAGCAGCCAAGGAAGGAAACTTAAGTCTAACTTAAACAGTAACACAGTGAATATATCCCGATAGCCAAGCATTCTGGTGCTGTTCCGTGACAAGTATTAGAAAAAACAACTTTTCTGAGCTCACATAACTGCCCTTTCAGCTCAACCCTCCCAGGTGCCAGCACCATATTTTCTCCCCATTTTGTCATCACCAGTGATCAGTCTGTGCCTGTCTTTATAACAATGTTATGCCAAGGCAGCAGGGAGCTCAGTACTATTTTTTTATCTAAATCACTACAGCGAGGCCTCATCTAATTTGCAACCAGGACCTAGATCCTGAAGTACCATGGGCTGATGCATCTATACCTAAAAAAATTAAAAATGCCTCCAAATGAAAAAACCCTAAATCCCCTCCAGTTCATCAGAGAGAGTTCTCTCCTGTGATGCAATAATGACACAAGGAAATCTCATAATTAGTTTTTAATTTATTAGGTTTGATTCTCTCCTTGGTAAACATCTTTGTCAAAAATAGTCTTGCCTAAGTGTCCTGACAAGTGCATAGAAATCAATTACTATGTAGATTTTGACATTAAATACAGCATTTTTCTTCAGGAGATGCACATTGCTTGTAAATACAGTTATCAAAAGTTAATATTGTACCATCTTGAATTCTTCTCAGCAAGTGGCTGTTGAGAACAAGATCTGTTGAGAAAAGGATCTATCTTACATTGCAGCAAGACAGCCAAGTAAGTAGGTGGAAGTAACTTTTAATGTTTCAAGTCTATTCTCACCATAATAGAATGATGACATTCATCAAGTCTGTCAATGAAGACATACCTTTAGGTAACTGAGCTTGAGTTCTTAGTCTTGTACAACGTATTTGAATTTGCCTTCCAGCTCCTGAATCATACTGCCTATTGAGCCATCCCAGTAATAACCTAAAGGAATGAGTAAGTAACTCATCATTTTGCCCTTGCCCTCTTTACCTCCCTTTCTATCTTTTCAATATATCACTTAAGTGATTTATTGCTCTAGGTCTTTTAAAGTACAAGAGATAAAATGTCAAGAGAGTATTTTAAATTAAATTCTCAGGATTAAAAGGAAAAAGTAGAGCCTAGAGCTTTATCACAGAACGTGATTTCAGGTTTGTAAAGCTGTGTGGTTTACTAATATTTTTGTGACTCTGTGAGAGTGATGAAGGCATATTTTGGGGAGGAAGGAGAACACCACCTACCTAGGTTACTGCCCCATCAGCTGTATCCTTTTGACAATTTCTGCACAAACTCAGCCTTGTCAGGGGACTGTCCTTCTCACTACTGTGGTTTGAATGCCAGCTCTGTTGAGAAGACAGAACTCCTAAGAGTTTACCACTCTCTCTAGAGGATTAGCTATATCTCTATACTCAGGGTTTAAGCAAGACCAAAGTCTTTGCATTTTAAGATCATAGCAACATTCTCTTGACCGGCTGAACAACCACCGCTCTCTCAGACTGTCTTCATAGGAGAGGTTCTTCAGCCCTCTGACCATTTTGTGGCCCTCCCCTGGAATAACTGCAACAGCTCCATGTCCTTCTTGTGGGGTCCCAGAACTGGACACAGTATTCCAGGTAGGGTCTCATGAGAGAAGAGTAGAAAGGGAGAATCACCTCCCTGGACCTGCTGGCCGTACATCTTTTGATGCAGCCAAGACATGGTTGGCTTTCTGAGCTGCCAAGTGCACATTGCTGTCTCATGTTGAGCTCCTCATCAATCAACACTCCACAGCCCTTCTCCTCAGAGGTTTTCTCAATCTGTTCTCCACACAACCTGTGGTTGTGCTTGGCATTGTTCCAGCTGAGGTACAGGACCTTGCACTTGGTCTAGGTGAATTTATGAGATTGGCACTGGCCCACTTCTCAAGCCTGTCAAGGTCCCTCTGGATGCCATCCCTTCCCTCCACCATGTTGACCACACCACATAGCTTGGTGTTAGCAAACTTGCTGAGGATGCACTTGATCCCTCTGTCCATGTCACCAAAAAAGATGTTAAAAAACACCAGTCCCAGTAGTGACCTCTGGGGAACACCACTCATCACTTCTCTCCACTTGGACATTGAACTGTTGACAGCAACAGTCTCAGTGTTACTGTCCAGACAACTCCTTATCCACTGAGAGTTCCATCCATCAATTCTATGTCTTCCTAATTTAGAGACAATGATATCGTATGGAACAATGTCAAACGGTTTGCACAAGTCAGTCTTTACATCAATCTGTCTGCGCTTATCAATGAATGCTGTAACCCTGTTGTAGATGGCTACCAAATGCCTCAAGCACGATTTGCCATTAGTAAAGTCATGTTGGCTGTCAACAGTCACCTTATTATTTTCCATGTGTCTTAGCAGAGCCTTCAGGAGAATCTGCTCCATTTTCTTGCCAGGCACAGAGGTGAGACTGACTGGCCTGTAGTTCCCTGGGTCTCCTTCTTTTCCCTTTTAAAAAATGAGCTTTTTCCCTTTTCTGGTCAGTGGGAGCTTCATTGGACTACCATGATTTCTCAGATATCATGGGTAGTGTCTTAGCAGCTTAATCTGCCAGTCAGGACCTCCATCTCATCAGGTCCTGTGGACTTACGCACCTTCAGATTCCTTATATGGTCTCAAACCTAATCTACTCTTACCTTGGCTGGTTCTTCACTCTCACAGTCCCTGCCTTTGCCTTCTTTGACTTGGGTAGTGTGGCTTGAGAGCTCACCTGTGAAGACTCAGGCAAAAACATCATTGACTACTCCAGCCTTCTTTATAGCCCGTGTGACCAGGTCTCCAGTTTCCTTTTAGAGAGAGCCTACGTTTTCCCTAGTCTTCCTTCTATCATCAACATATCTACAGAAGCTTTTCTTGATATCCTTGATACCCCTGGCCATATTGAATTCTTTCAGGGGTTTAGCTTTCCTAACATGATCCCTGGCTGCTTGGACAATTTCTCTTTGGAGTTACAGTTAAGCTATTAGTGTTATCTTTTCACTACATAGGTGAGAGATTATGAACTGCCATTTAAATTTGGGAATAAGGCGAAGGAGGGAATACTCTGTCATCGTAATCTACACTTTTGATTCTAAAGGGTGTTAAATTAAAAAAGAAGAGAATTATAAAAAAGCAGGTAGGCAGAGTTGAGTAAATATTTTCAGGAGTAAAAGCTAGAATAAAAGTACACAAACATTGTTGACATTCCATTTTACATTTCTAAAACAGGTATATTTACCAAGAAAAAGAAAAAAAGAGCTTATTCATATTTTATTCAATTTCTTTTTCTTCTCCATAACTATGCATGCAAGCCTGGCTGCTCCACAGATGATCAGTGGAAGAGAGGAAGGCTGCAGGTTATGAAGGCTGCTCCAGGACTTCTTAATCTTGTCTTTTGAGTTATTGCAATATTCCATATACAAACCATACAACACACATACTTCTCTGCACGTTGGAGACTCTGCTCCATTTCTGAGCATAACTACAGTACATCAGGTTTGCAAGAGCTTTTTTTTGTCTATAAAACCACATTAATATATTTCAATGAAAATTCTAGGACATCTGTCCATCTGTTTCCCATTTTGTCTGAAACAGAAACTATCAAAAACTTTCTCTTCCCCGCTGTTGGGATGCTTACAAATATTTTGACATAAGATGGTTTTAGCACTTACTGGTTAGGTCTTTCCTTCTATCAGCTAACGTCAGTAAAAATTCCCCACCTGAAAACTGTGCAGTCTCCCTATTTTGTTTTATCCACTTATTACGTTTTGTTGTTAATCTTAATTTCAGCTTCTTTTGTGGTAAAGGAAAAATGGGAGGAAAAAACCAAAAGACTGCCATAATCGGGAATGTTTCCTGTCTGCTCTCCTTGCTGCATCAGATTTGCTTTTAGTTTTGCTGTTGTTTCAGTTTGCACTGGAACACTCCCAAAGTTGAAGGCCAATGATATTCTGGTTTTATTTGATTAAATCAAACCTTAATACACAAAGGCAGATTTTGCCATCTTTGAGGTTCTTATGAAGAACCCTCGAGTGAACAAAAAATTGTACATCAAAGAGAAACACCAGGAATAAACATTTGCTGCTCCAGCAGATGCTTTGAAATAGGGAAAGTAAAAGTTGAAAGCACATAGAAGTGTCTGAACTAGCAAGAGGAACACAGAAGGAATTTTAAGAATGAAGTTACAGGAAAAGGCACTACTGTGAGAGCTTGGAGGAGAAAGCTCATTTTTAAGAAACCCACCAAAAAAAAAAAAATCTGTAAGTATAAGGCAGTAACTGGATTCTGTATTAGTTTTCCTTCTTAATGAAAAAAGCTATTTCCTTTTTAAAGAGAAGTAGGGAACACAAGACTCGAGCACAACTTAAGTACCTAAAGAACTTTTTAAAAAACTTTACTATAAAAATAAGAGAAATAGCTACAACTAAGCTATTCTTTAGTTTGCTAGAGTATTAGTACATGCTTCAGATAGATTCTGAAGGTTCATTTTAATGTACCTCACTCATACATTTTCTTGTAAATACATTTATTATGACCAAAAACTGTCCTGTGCATAAGCCAAGCAGAATAAGGCTTTACACCTTGCATAATCTTTTGTTAGCTGTTTAATATAATACTGTTTGAGGATCAGATTGGAACACCAGGTTTTTTTTAAAGCACCCACAATTTTATTCCTTGAGGAAGCACTTTTATCAAATAAAGCCTAATCAATCTTCTGTTGGAAAACCTGTTTATAAGTAGAAAAGTAGCCCTTAAAAGCTATTAAACATGAAGAGAGTAAAAAATGAAACGGTTTCACTGCTTTATATGTAACTTTTCAGAGTTTTTTTGAGACTTATTGTTATTCTTTTTAAATAAAGCAGCTCTTCTCTCATGGATTTATATAGGTGGCATTCAAGAGGTTTAATAGACAGCTAGGAAGGAAGGAAGGAAGGAAGGAAGGAAGGAAGGAAGGAAGGAAGGAAGGAAGGAAGGAAGGAAGGAAGGAAGGAAGGAAGGAAGGAAGGAAGGAAGGAAGGAAGGAAGGAAGGAAGGAAGGAAGGAAGGAAGGAAGGAAGGAAGGAAGGAAGGAGCAACATATATATGCACAACCATTCCAGACAAAATTTTTATAATAATTTAGGAATTTCAGCAGCTTTTGCCAAACCTATGTCATTCAGAAATGTGAAGAAATAAGGATGAGTTAATTTTGGAACAAAACAGCATTGTCATTTCTGTAAATACAAAGGCACCAGAAAATGGGGTCCACTATTGTCCTAGCTGTCTCTGGCTGGCATATACAGGAACACATACAATTAAGGGCTTCACATCAACTGCAAAAATGTATGGCTTCCTATTACTTATGAGGGAAAACAAATTCAGCCAAAATTCTGTTATAAGAAAAGAATTTCCACAATTTCTGTTGTTTCATGTATCTTATTAACACTTCCTCTTGTGCAAAACAACTTTTCCTTTTGCTGCAGTTTATTCTACTTCTGTTTGCACTCTTAGTAGCTTGCTTAATGAAACATCATGGTTTCCATACAGTACTTGTAAACGAGAGATTCTCCCCCTTCCTTTTAATTACTCTTGTTCTACTGATTTTCACTAACCTGCTCAAATTTATCCCCCCCATTAGTCCATTTCCTTGTAAACTGCTTTTCTTCTTTGCTGGTTTCTATCATACTGCTTCTTCAGCCTTCCCTTCTTTCATCCACACCTTATTTGAGATATATTTGTGATGCAAAATTGACTTTAACTCAATTCTAAAATGTTTTTGTCCCAATTATCTCTGTGTTCTGATTATTTTTCTTAGTGCTCTTCCCAATTCCCTTTACCTATTATGTCCAAAGTATTTTTTCACTCTTTTACACCCTTCTTTCACTCTTCTTGCACCCTTCAATACTTCTTTCCTTGTACAACTCCCTTGGTTGATGTCAGAGGACATGCAAGCCCTTGATTCTGACTGTGGAAGACAGAGCATTAAAAAAATGTACTTAAAAAAATGTACTTGGAAAATTACCTTGGTATTAGAGAGAGGCTACATTTGTATGCTAATATTAAAAAGCTCAGAGTCTTTGAGAGTTCTCTAGATCTTCTAAGGAGCAAATCTTTAAAGGATTGACTTCTGCAATGGGACTTTCAGCATCACTCTGCATCAGACATTCTGTCTCAGAATCAATATTAACCTACATGTGAATTACTAAATTGAGAGGAAAACTGCCAGATTAGCCCACATCTGGTCTCTTTTAAATGAAACAGTACATGCAGTTATAAATACAAATTTATCGAAAGGGTATTCTTAGTTCCTGCTTTATATTAAAATCTCCATTGCCATGCACTGTTGACTCATACTGTGTATTTGATATTAAACTGACAAATCCCATAACTATATATTTCAAAGCCTGAATGTTCCTGTTCTAATAAGACGAAAGCTGTAATCCTGTCTCTGATAGTCAGCAAATGGCACTGCAGTATTTATTAGCACAGAGAATCCAATATTGATTCATTTTGGTCTCAATTTTACTAACCAGACAAGTAGATAGAATAATTTTATTGATAAGTATATCTCAGTAGCTTTTAAACAAGCAACCAGACAAAAAGTTCAATAGAGGGGAGAATCAATAAATTACAAAGTAACACCATGCACATTATTTAAGCATTTAAGAACATAGTTCCTATACACATCTAATCTCAATACTGCATTTCTTAGTGTGCAGGGGATTGCAAATAAATATGAAAGCAGTGAGGTGGCTGTTATTAATGTTAACTCTTAGGTACTAACCCATCTGCATCACTATAGCATTATGAAGGATTTAACATTCTGTTAACTTGTTGAGATATAACCACTTTCTTTCATTATCAGCTTGGATTTTTCATACTCCTTGACATTGCATACAAATCAATTTCACTGGTTGCTGAGCCTTTCATGTAGAATTCCTTGTCATTTGGCAAGCTCATCAAGACTAATCCTCTGTAGCGCACCTCCCGCACAAGACAGGAGGCTGATGCATGGCAAACTAACAGAAAAGAAGGAATTATTTTCTTTTTTTTTTTAATAGATAAAATCCTCACACCCTCCAATAATTTCTGTAAAAACTGAAGAAAATCATGTGGGTAATACTAATACATTTTTTTTTTCGCTGCTCTTAGAATGTAAGGTTCTCAGAGGATTCATTTCTTAAAATGTCTTCTACATCTAGGATCTGGGGAAGGCAAGGAGAGAATGCATGAACCCTCTGAAACAATACAAAGATTCCAAAATTTATCTTCAAATACAAATATATCATACATTTCTCCATTCACTCAGACTTCAGCTGTGTTGAAAATGGTTTACACAACAATTAATTGGACACTCAATTTTCATGCTCAGAAAGGATTATCTAGAATTATTTAAAGGTATCTGCCTGTGAATTAAAGTAGGAATGGGCAATAATGCAAGACCTTAGTGCCATTAAAAAAATACAGTTTAGCATAATCTTTACTTGGTGCCTTTTCAGTACTTCATTTTTAGCAGCAAATGTTTGTTTACTATTAAGAAATGACTTCAAAATGACAATTTTTTAATGAGGTCTGTATTTAATTCAGCCCTGATTCAAAGAAAAACAATAGTCTCATTCAATAAATATGCATGTTATTCAGTGTAAAAATGCTTATCAAAGAAAATAACCTGTGATTCCTTTCTCAAAAATCAGCCTCCTACCACTTTGATCCTAAATAAGCTGCACAACTTGTATAATCTTGCATAGTCACTAACTATGAGGTGGAGATTTGCAATTTACATTTCTATTTTTATGGAAGCAAAAAATATTAATTTGTGCCTTTGTGTTTTCAAAATCAGTTGTCTATAATAGTAGTTAGGTTTTTTTTACCCGGACAAAAAGCCTTTTCAAACCCAGTTGCATGAAACTATTGACTGCATCGTCAGAGAAAGAAAAAGGTGAAAAATTATTTTCAGTTCGTTATTACTTTCATCTCCATTACTATTTTTTTCAGTCTCAGGCAATTATATCAACAGCACAGATACAATTCTTAGGTTTTGATTCAGCCATATAATATGACAAAGAAATTATGAATCACATATTGTCATGTGCTACTTTGTTGGCTCTCAGGCCCTAATTGCAAAGGGGGAAAAAAGCCAACAGCATTTCTGTGCTAGCCATCGTTATCTGCATTATCCTGCCGCTGCACCTCCTACAGTGTTCACATGTGCCTGCTCTGTATCTGTAGGCTCTATGATTTCAGTAATTCACAACTGAGAAATACAAACATTTTGCCAGATTCAAAATATGGACTTTTCTTCCCTGCAGGCTCATTACCTTCTTTCATCATAAACATGAAATAACATTTTAAAATTTACTGCTGGAAGTGTTGATCACCTAGGCTGACTTTGTGTATTTCCTGTGTCATCAGGAATTTTGTTCTGGAAATCACTGAAAGCTGGATTTAACTCAGGATTCCTTTTACTTTTGTGACCTCTTCACCTGAACCTTATGGGAAAGTTTACACAAAATGCCAAGTTAATAAATTCTGGTTTCTCTATTGATAATATTGTATTCATTTCAATTGATGTTACCAAATGCAAACCTGCTCAGAGAACTACTCCCTGATCCACAGTGGGTCAGAAGTCCTCTACAAGGGGAGCCCATTAGGCTTTCAGTCAGAGGCTCAGTCATACCACATATGCATGGGGAGCAGGGCACAGGCCCCCTCTTGGCTCAAGGTAAGAACTCGGCTAGTGATCATCTGCCCCCAAAGAGGACCTAGCCATGGCATCCAGTAGGGCAAAAATCATTGCCAGGAGGATAGTGGCAACCCAGACAGAGGTCCCTCTCAAGAATGCAGCTGTCCAGGTCTCTGGCTGCACAGAATGTCTCAGCCTGGCAGTCATATCGGAGGATAGCAGAGAGAACTCCTGTGTACGCTGTGACCAGGTGAATGATTTACTCAGCCTAGTGGCTGAGCTGAAAGACGAGGTGGAAAGATTACAGAGTAGCTGGGATTGTGAAAGAGAAATAGATTGGTGGAGTAATACCCTACCATTCTTGAGACAAAGCCTTAGGGTGGAGGCTTCACAAGAAGTAGAGGATCCTCTGCCTTCCTGTCACCTGGCAGAGGTAGGGGACCTGAGAGAAGAGGGGAACTGGAAGTGAGTCCCTGCTTGAGGCAACAGGCGAACCTGCTCCCGGCTTCCCTCACCTTCATGTGTGCCCTTACAGAACAGGTATATGGCCCTGGATCAGGAAAATCAGGTAACAGGTTACTGACAAAGGTCCATCCAGGGAATTGCCGAAGCAGTCTGCCCCATGCATTAGGACTGCCTCTGCTAAGAACAAAAGGAAGGTAATTGTTGTAGGAGACTCTCTTTTGAGGGGAACTGAGGGCCCTATATGCCGGCCAGACCCAACCCTCAGGGAGGTCTGCTGCCTCCCTGGGGCCCGGGTTAGTGATGTTACTGAGAAACTCCCAGGCCTGGTGCAGCCCTCTGATTACGACCCACTAGTGGTCATGCAGGTGAGCAGTGATGAGGTTGCCAAGACAAGTCCTAGGGCGATGAAAAGGGATTTCAGAGAACTAGGCTGAATGATTGTGGGATCAGGAGCACAGGTGGTCTTTTCCTCAGTTCCTTCAGTAGCAAAGAAAGCTGAAAGGACTAGGAAAACACAACTGATTAATGAATGGCTTAGAGGCTGGTGCTGTCGGATGAACTTCGGGTTTTTGATCATGGACATGTTTACAGGACACCAGGTATGCTAGCAAATAATGGCATAGAGCTATCAACAAGGGGGAAAAAGGAAAAGGATTCTTGGCCAGGAGTTAGTGGGGCTCATTGAGAGAGTTTTAAACTAGACTTGAAGGGGGTAGGGGACAAAACTCCTGGATGGTTTGATTTCCAGGATGCTGGGCCTGCTGGCATTGGATGGGAAGACCCTGTCCCTCAGGGGAAAAAGGGTCCTAGGGCAGGAGTTAGCAGGGCTCACTCACAGAGCTTTAAACTAGATTTGAAGTGGGAGGGGATTGTAGCTGGGTTTGAACTAGTGGGGGATTGTTCTAGTATTAATGAAGATCAGAAGGCCTCCCGCCTCCCAAGGGTGCCACCAGCATGCTCAGCTCGCTCCCTGAAATGCCTGTACACCAAAGCACTCAGCATGGGTGAATAAACAGGAGGAGTTAGAAGTCTGTGTGCAGTCTAAGGGTTATGATCTGGTGGCAATTACAGAGACATGGTGGGACAGCTTACATGACTGGAATGTGGTCATGGATGGCTATATCCTTTTTAGGAAAGACAGGTCAGTGAAGTGAGGTGGTGAGAGCTCTTTATGTGAGAGAGCAACTAGAATGTATTGAGTTCTGTCCAGGGGACGATGAGGAACAATTGGAAAGTCTGTGGGTATGAATAAAGGGGCAGGCTGGCATGGGTGATAGAGTTGTGGGGGTCTATTTCAGACCTCCTGATCAGGATGAGGGAGTTGATGAGGTTTTCTACAGGCAGCTGAAAGCAGCCTCGCAATTACAGGCCTTAGTCCTCATGGGGATTTTAACTACCCAGATATTTGCTGGAAGACCTACACAGCCAGCCATTCACAGTCTAGGAGGTTCCTCCAATTCATTGATGTGAACTTCTTGACACAAATGGTGGACAAACCAACTAGGAGAGGAGCACTGCTGGATCTTGTACTCACCAACAAGGAGGGTCTTGTTGAAGCAGTGATGGTCAATGGCAGCCTTGGCTGCCACGATCATGAGATGGTGGAGTGCAGGATCCTGTGTGGGAGGAACAGAATACCCAGTAGGACCAGAACCCTGGACTTCCACAGGGCCAACTTTGGCCTCTTCAATCAATTGTTAAGGGAAGTCCCATGGGACAGGGTACTAGATGATAAAGGGGCTCAGGGTAGTTGGTCAACATTCAAGGACCACTTCTTCTAAGATCGGGATCAGAGCATCAGAATGGGTAGGAAATCAAGTAAGGGAGCCAGGAGACCTGCATGATTAAACAAGGAACTGCTGGGCAAAATCAAGAGGAAAAAGAGAATCTATGGATCATGGAAAGAAGGGCTAGCCACTTGGGAGGAATATAGGACTGTTGTCAAAGGATGTAGGGAAGCAATTAGGAAAGCTAAGGCCTCCTTGGAACTTAACCTTGCAAGTCAGGTTAAGGATAATAAAAAGGGCTTCTTCAAATACATTGCAGATAAAACTAACACTAGAGGCAATATAGGCCCACTGCTGAATGAGGTAGGTGCCCTGGTGACAGAGGATAAAAAGAAGGCAGAGGTACTGCATGCCTTCTTTGTGTCTGTCTTTACTGTTGTAGATTCCCCCCAGGAGCCCAGAAGAAGTCAGGATGAAGGAGGAGTTTGCCATGGTAGATGAGGATTGGGTTAGGGATCAGTTGAGTAATCTGGACATCCATAAATCAATGGGTTCAGATGGAATGCACCCACGGGTGCTGAGGGAGCTGGCGGAGGTCATTGCTAGGCCACTCTCCATCATCTTTGGTAAGTCGTGGGCAACAGGAGAGGTGCCTGAGGATGGGAGGATAGAAAATGTCACCCCCCGTCTACAAAAAAGGCAAGAAGGAGGACCCGGGTAACTACAGACCAGTCAGCCTCACCTCTATCCCTGGAAAGGTGATGGAACAACTTATTCTTGGCACTATCTCTAGGCATATCAAAGTTGAGGGGGTCATTAAGAGCAGTCAACACAGTTTTACCAAGGGCAGGTCATGTTTGACCAACCTTATAGCCTTCTATGAGGAAGTAACTAGGTGGATAGATGATGGTAGGGCAGTAGATGTGGTTTATCTTGATTTCAGTAAAGCATTTGATACTGTCTCCCACAGCAGCCTCGTAGATAAGCTAAGGAAGTGTGGTCTTGATGATCAGGTGGTGAGGTAGATTGTGAAGTGGTTGAAAGAAAGAAGCCAGAGAGTTGTGGTCAATGGGACAGAATCTAGTTGGAGGTCTGTGACTAGTGGAGTCCCTCAGGGGTCGGTACTGGGACCGGTACTCTTCAATATTTTCATCAACGACCTGGTTGAGGGAACAGAGTGTGCCCTCAGCAAGTTCCCTGATGACACTAAGCTGGGAGGAGTGGCTGACACACCAGAAGGCTGTGCTGCCATTCAGCAAGACCTAGACAGGCTGGAGAGTTGGGCGGGGAGAAACTTGATGAAATTCAACAAGGGCAAGTGTAGAGTCTTGCATCTGGAAAAGAATAACCCCAGGTACCAGGCTGGGAAGTGACCTGTTGGAGAGCAGCACAGGGGTAAGGGACCTGAGAGTCCAGATAGACAGAAGAATGACCATGAGCCAGCCATGTGCAAGTGTGGCCAAGAAGGCCAATGGCATCCTGGGATGTATTAGAAGGGGTGTGGTTAGTAGGTCAAGCCAGGTTCTCTTCCTCCTCTATTCTGCCTGCATTTGGAATATCATGTCCAGTTCTGGGCCCCTCAGTTCAAGAAGGACAGGGAACTGCTTGAAAGAGTCCAGCGCACAAAGATGATTAAGGGAGTGGAACCTCTCCCTTATGAGGAAAGGCTGAGGGAGCTGGGTGTCTTTAGCTTTGAGAAGTGGAGACTGAGGGGTGACCTCATTAAAGTTTATAAGTACGTTAAGGGCGAGTGTCAGGAGGATGGAGCCAGGCTCTTCTCAGTGATGTCCAGTGATAGGACAAGGGGCAATGGGTGCAAACTGGAACATAGGAGGTTCCACATAAACATCAGAAAAAAATTCTTTCCTGTGAGAGTGACAGAGAACTGGAACAGGCTGCCCAGAAAGGTTGTGGAGTCTCCTTCCTTGGAGATATTCAAAACCTGCCTGGACCGCATTCCTGTGTGATGTGCTCTAGGTGACCCTGCCTGGCAGGCGGGTTGGACTAGATGATCTTTCGGGGTTCCTTCCAGCCCCTAAGATTCTGTGTGATTCTGTGTGATATGCAGCCTACTGCTTTACATGAAACACTTTCAGATGCCAACTGTTTTGTTTTCCAGTCCTGCTCCAACCTTCCCCTCACTTAACAACCTTCCCCTCATAGAGTACATTGGGTATGACAAAGCTGATGTAAGAGCTAGTCAAGAAGGTGAACAGGGGACTTGTATGTGAGTAGCCAGAAGAAGTGAAGAGCCTGGGGATCTAGACCAAGCGAAGCAGCTATACAACTGTGGCCATTTGCAGGTAGGAAGAAGATATTTTTCTAGAAACTGGCATAGCTAAGATTCGGTTTACAATAGTGAAAAAAGTTACTTGTGTTTAGATGTCATATTTCTGCTTGTAAAACCGTTCTAGTGACAGTGATCCCCAGCAGCCTTTGAAATGAACTTTACAAAGGCTGAGGATTCCCAGCTCCCTCTGCAGGGTAAACTGTGGTACCTGAAAAGCAAGGGACCTCTACTGTGTATTTTGTTTTGTCAATATTTATTAAGTGTTTTTCCTTTAAAATCGCTAAAATAAGAGTCATCAGTATTAAATTTAATCTAATTAAATTATCTATATTTTCTGATAATCCCCCTTCTACCTGATACTAATGATACCTTAATTTTGTTCTGTCTCTCTTTTCAGTGAACAGACAACTTCAAATTCTTTATTCGATAAATCTATCTTGGACTGTCTGTATGTATTAATGGCAATAGAAGACTGAAAAGTTTTGGATGAAGAGTACCAGTACTTCTTTCATATAGATGAATCTTTTTTTTTTTTTTTTTTTTTTTTTACAGAATTGTTACAATTGGAAGGGACCTCTAGAGATCATCCAGTCCAACTCTCCCACTGAAGCAGAATAACCTACGGCACATTACTCAGGACTGCATCCAGGCAGGTTTTGAATATCTCCAGGGATGGAGACTGCACAACTTCTCTGGGCAGCCTGATCCAGTGCCTTGTAACTCTCATTGTAAAGAAGTTTTTTCTTATGTTTAAATGGAACTTCCTATGTTCCTGCTTGTACCTGTTGCCTCTCGTTCTGACACTGGGAACTACTGAGAAGAGCCTGTCCCCATCTTCCTTGCACCCACCCTTTAGATACTTATACACATTGATAAGGTCTCCCCTCAGCTTTCTCACCTCCAGGCTAAAGAGTCCCTCATATGAAACATGCTCCAATTCCCCTCTTTGTCGCCCTCCTCTGGACTCTCTCCAGTAGCTCCCTGTCTTTCTTGAACTGTGGAGCCCAGAAGTGAATGCAGTATTCCAGCTGTGGCCTCACCAGGGAAGAGTAGAATGAGAGAATGGCCTCTCTCGATCATGCATACACATCTGAGACTAGGTTTCCCCAAACAATTTTTAATTATCTTTTATTATTATTTTAAATATACATTTTGGATAAAGAAATGGTGTCTAGATAGCTGTTGCATTTGATAGCTTAAAAAATATCTGGTATGTCAGCTGGATGACAGGGAATTTGAAGTGTTTTGTAATTCTGCCAAAGAAAGGTTTGTTTGGCTGCTGTTTTAATCAGTTCACTCTGTAAATAGATAGCAGGAACAAAAGATTAATATATATAGTCACAACAGAACCTTCTCTCTTCTTCAGCTTCTCTTCCAATAATTCAGACATTACCTACATGAAAGGTAGCATTTGCTGAACACAGGAAACAATTTGTTAGTTTCTTCATAGATATTTTCTTAGCAGACAGAAAAAGTGAAATTATTTCTTAATTCCTGAAGAGCTGGAATCAGAAAAGACTCTTGAATTGAAAGATTTTTAAAGATTAAGATATTTTTAAAACCAAACTTGTTAAAAATATTTTTTATTAAAAACTTGGTAGGGTTTCTGCTTTGGGGTTTCTTTTTGGTGCCATTCCTCAGAGACACACTTCCAAAATGTGACTTGGTCAGTTTGTACTGCTTTCAAACAGGAGTATTTAATAATTATTTCAATGACAGAGACTGACAATGAGATGCGAAGAGGTTCCTCAGCTAGTTGGTGAACTATTGCTGAGACTACAAGAGTTCAAAATCAGTTGAAGACTTGGTCCTTATTTGTGCAGATATTTAGAATACATTCTTTGATGCATATCTTAATCTTTAAACAACTGCGATTTGGTAGTGGTAGGTAGTTCAGGCAGCCCCAGGTCCTGTCACTAACTATGACCAGAGTAATTTCCTTATTTCAGCTTTTAGCTTCCTTATTTAGCTTTTAAATTCTCTGTGAATCAGAAATCAAACCCATTGTTCTCTGGTTCACCAAGATATGAAACAAAGAATTACTTATAAATTATCAGTTACGTCCAATGCATGATTAGATTAATCTATTTAATCAACAATACTCTGTAGTCATTACAGAACATACACAAGTTTGGTGTCTGAACTGTGCTCATTTTCATCTTAACATATTTGGAACTTCACGCCTAGGTTTTCTAGATTGGCAAAATTTCCTCTACTGCCACTTGGTTTAACTACAAATTTAGACATAAGTAAGGCAGAGGAAGACATAAAGTAGTAGCTGTGTTGTTCCTTCACTTGTGAAACGTTAAGCTCTTTCTATATTACCAATAGCCTGCTGGCATTTTTAGTCCTTACATTGAAGTAAGATAGGCAGGGCCTGATTTGAGTCATGATAATGTTAATTTTACATTGATGTATTTCCAGCCTTAGTTCCATTTCAACAATTTTATTTTGTCTGTGATATATTCAAACTTAAATGTCACTCTTTGAGTACATCATCAAAATTAGGAAAGTGAAACCTGAAATTAGAAAATAATACTTTTCTGAAGATTAATTGACATCTTGAACTGCACACAACTGCAATAACAGAATGGCCTAATGATGCTAAAGAAACGAGATTAATTGCTCCCTCATATTCATTTTTAATGAAGAGTAAGAATTGAGCTGACAAGCTAATTATTACAGTTTTCCAGGTCTCTGCTATAATAACAGTCATAATGTTACTCATCAGTCAAAATGTAACCCTTATAAGGCTTTTGCTCTATAAAACTCCAACATTGTTTTCTCATTTACAGTACAGTAACTTCTGACATTCAGAGACCAAGGGCACTTTGCCAGCTGAACCGCCCTTTTGCATTTGAAATAACTCCATCAGAATTCTGGGTTGACTATTGAAACAAACTTTCTAGATTCATTTTGTAATTGTGACCTAGCTACAAAGCTTGAAACAGATGCCTGTTATTAGGTTTCCACAGTTTGGAACATTTTCCAGTAATGCATTTAAGGAGTCCAGGACAGATAACTAGAGGGGGAACTAGAGTTGGAGCTCCTGCATTTAACTGGACATTGTCTATTAATACTGGGACAGAAAGAATCAATATGAATATGCAACTTTTTCCACTTTTTTTTTAAGTTATTTTTTGTTACTGAGTTAGTTCATTTTGTAAAAGACTATTTCCAGTAGTGAAGATAAGGCAAGACAGGAATTTTGCACACAGTTTAATAAATGTTGCCCACATTAAAAAAAAAAAAAAAAAAAAAAAAAGGCAAACAGTACCTCAACAAAATTCATCCTCAGAAGTCTATTCTTACTTAATTATAATGAACAAAATCTTCCTACTGTCGTCAACTGGTTTATGTTCAAGACTTACAACATCTTCTTTCCAACTCAATAGTTTTTACTATTTACTTAATACTTTAATTATCAATTCTGCTTGGTTTTATAATGAATCTAAATGGAACAGAACTCTGCAACCTTTTTTTCCTAAAGGACTAGAAATTTTTGTCTATGCATTATGAGGAAAAGGGTGTTTTCCTAAATCCTACGTCTAACCACTGAAATAATCCTTGAAAGACAGAGGCTGAACTCTCTTTGGCCAAGTGTTCCAGGTTGAAATTCATAGCCCAGTTGTGGTCAAGCAGAAGAAAGATGTTGCAGAGAAAAGAAGTAGTATAGTTATTTACTCTGAGAGCTATGCCAAAAATGTCACCGACATTAGCATTGATCCAAAAAGTAGTTTGTCATTGCTTTCATTTTGTTTACATTGTTGATGGAAAGGCTTCTCCAGTTTACAGGGTTAAGGAGGAAGTAAAGTCCACTCAGGATTACTAAAAGATAATGTGATAGTAATAGACATGCAAATAATGCATTTGCATATGAAGCATACTGCACCTAAAATCTCAGACTCTTTGTCTACACAAATTTACATATGTTTTAATCCTCGGAACAGGCCTCAAAAGTTGGTATGTTATGCTCTAGCTCTGCTTTGGCCAAAAAGACATGCAGTGCTGAAGTGCTTCAGGCTTTTAGAGCATTGCTACTTTCCTCTGTCTCATCAACTGCCTTAATTTCATCTTGCCAAAGAACATCTGGTTTTGATCCTTATCCCTTCTTTTGATGTCCAGACATAACTTTCTCAACACCCTCAGAGCCATGATTTGGAAGAGCCTTCTTTACGCTAGCCATTTTTATGTGGGTTTACACTTTCGTAATAACTTTCTCCCTATCTGTTCTTTTGTTCCACTAATATTTTTCAGTTACAATAGCACACATGTTGAAGTATATAACTTTCATATTCTTTCTCAGTATCGCACCACTGTTAGTTTACTAAGTACTCTTACTTGATCACCTGTTTTATTGAAGAAATATTTAGACAACAAATAAAATACAAGCCTTGATTAATTAATTGGGAAAATGCAATAAGATTTTTTGTCTGTGTTCTTCCTTGTGTTATTCTCCTTTTAAAAACTTGGCTTGCTATCACACAAAATCTGAAAGCTGACAGAATGAAACAATAAATTAAATGTTGAATACAACACAACATAACAACTTCAGTTGCAGCAGAACTACTGTGCAGTTTGCTTTTAAAGTTTTAATTCCTATATTACAAGTGGAAAAACAGCATACTTACAGGGTCTGGCTATAACCCTGTTCTTCAAAATTACATGGGAAGTACTTGTGGAGTCCCTTCATTTTTAGCCTGGATCTTTCTTGGTCTGAGGACAATATTTTGGTAACCAACTTGTGTTGGTGTATTTTTTCAGGTTGTTGTTTCCAATAAACTTCTTATTACATTACAATTCAGTCCATAACTTTCATGCACATTGACTTAGCAGTGAAAGCTTGCTAGCTGCAAGCTCCCACCACTTGTGGGAGGAGATTTACAAGGGTTGATAATCACTCAGTTTCTGCCCTAAAGCTAGCAGCAACAGCAGGCCATGTGTCATAAAGCTGAGGAATGCCTAAGGACATGGAGGTTATATCTTCCAAGTGGTGTATGAGCACAAAAGCAAGTACTACTGTAAATGGCAGTGGTATGTAGGCATCTCCCGCAGCACTGAAAAATGTCAGTCACTGTCGTAAATGGGATGGAATGGCAGATGAGATGTACATGCACAGGTCAAGATTTGTTGCATATAATTTTGGGGTCTTAACTCCTTAAAGTAGAAGGCACAAATACAGTCAAATTGTAGGGAAATTGGGAGATTGAGCAGAAGTTGAAGTTTGAATGCAAAGGGTATCTTAACAGTGAATTTTACTACTTGTAGTTAGATCAAAAAAGGTTAACCATGTAAATGCTAGCAACTTACTTATTATCAAATTTTATATCAGGCCTAGAACACTAATTATCAATTTTAAAGGATTCTATAATCTTCAAACTTAATGATGAAAATTACTTAACATTAAGTTTGCTAATAAAGACAATTAAGGAATTAATATCTCTCACCCTTGCCAGGCCACAGCTGGGTGTCCCTGGGTGGATCGTAGTCTCTCTGGCAGGTGTCCTCACAAGAGGAGTGAAGGTTCAGCAAGCTCCTGGGAAAGTGCAAGGGAAGTGCCCCTGACCAAAGATAAGACCAGGCTTTTATAGAATAAAGTGGGTTGACTGCTGTCACTTAACCATTAGCCATACCTCCAACATCTCTCATTGGAGAATAAAAGGAAAATAGTAGAAAAACCGTGAAGGCCCTGTTCCCACCAAGCAAACTCTTTTGTTTATCTGTTGGTTCTCACTTTATCTCCGTTTGGGCCTAGTTGTGGCTGGGCTGAGCTCTGTGTTCTTCAACACTGGAGAGCAGCTGGTGTCAACTTGGCCTCTGTTTGTACCTTTCAGGGTTGGTACCAGCTAGGCCTTTTCCTTTCTCATGCAAAACTTTCCACTCCAGGCCTGAGCCTGAAAAACTGAGAGACAAAAAGCAGTTGATTCACAGAGGAAAACTGAGGCAGGCATATTGAGAGATGGAGTGTTCTGCTATGCTTACCAGACTGAAGTGTGTTTTTTTTCTGTTTGTTCCTGAATTTTTTGTTTGATGACTGAAATCTGTGGGTTTTCCTTATTTTTAAGGAAAGCTCAATATACCTTTTATTGGAATGTTTCTCAATGAAGTACATCATAAATAAGTAATGTTTGTAACACTGAAGAAACCAAATAAATAATCTTGTTTATGTTCCTTACCTTATCCTCATCTAAATCAGATCTTTACGTCTAGTCATAACTAAGAGCAGGTTATTCTTGTTAGTTTAAGGAATGTATTTCCAAGCTTGTGAAGTCAGTCCTCACAGTCATCTCCTCAAAGGAAAACAGACTAACCTTTGGAAAAAACTAGTAAAATCAGGAAAACCTTTGGAAAAATAAAATCAAATGTTCCAGTAAATGCAGACTGTATTTAGGATCTAGTTCTAAGGACATTTTGTAGCCTTTTTAGACAAGTCACTATGAATTACTTCATTTGCCAAAGCATAGTTACAATGTTGTTATTAAACATACTGAAGCTTTAAGAAACTTTAGCCAATACATTTGGGGAGAAAATGTAGTGAGCTGGAGAGAAAGGATTGTGCCCTCTACCAAATACCTACTCACAGATTTTATGTTATAAAATATTGTAAGTTAATGGAAGACAGAACTCACCAGCTACACAAATGGATATTTTAACACCAGAGTGGTAGCTGATCTTTACTTTAAATAATAAAAAGAAAGAAGGAGTAACATAGCAAGAGCTATAAACAAGATAGCACATGCACAGGAAAAATACAGGAGACGAGACAGATATGAAGGGTCTCACAAAACAGCAGCCAGGACATGTAATTTTAGTTTTGTGGGGTAAAGACTGAAACTCATGTATTGATGTTAGCTATTGATAAATGTGAGTAATATTGTTTTGTGTACTCTGAGGTGCAGTAACATACTACCTTTTGCAAGCAGAATAAAGAAATTATGTCAGAGTTGAGTAATTCACATGACAGCATTTGTGGAGATGCCGTGTAAAAGGACAAAGCTTAGCAAATTTATCCTGAATATTTGCTGCTGCTTAAACGCTTTTTTAGCAACAAATGAGGAAAGAAATCTTTATCTAATAACACAGTACACAGTGAAATTTACTTCACCAGTTTACAAGATGGCATTGTCTTAGTTTTAAATTTCAGGCTTGCAAATATAGGGATGTATATCCTCAGAGACACATGGATCAATATAATGCAGATTACTTGTGTTTTTGAACTTTCCCTGGTAATTTTATTCCATGGAAATGGATGGAATAAATAGAAAATATTATAAAATGTTATAAAATCACTTCTCTAAAAAAACCCCCTACTTCCTTAAGGATCTTTGCCAGCTAAATCAAAGATCAAAAAATCATCCCGGTCAATATCAACACAGACAGCCAGGATAATGCAACAAAAACTGGGGGGGATTTTCTAACAAGTCACAAAGAAATCAGCCTCTAATGTGTCTGAGGAATAATTTCTGTGCACAGGTTGAAAGAGTTAAAATTTTATATTTTAAAATATTGGCAATGTAAAGAGGTTATTTTGTTTCAAATCATATTTAAATAAATTTGCATTGCAAGAGTATAGTGCTAGGTCAAACAAGTGTTTAAATAACCTTGTGAATTTTCAAGGGCTCAGTGGAAAAGTACTCAAGAGGGTATCAAACTGGGGTTATAGTGACAAAACTTAAGCTTGAAATGTTATTACTTTTGACTACTTTCTTCTGCCACCCCAATGATGTTTTAACATGGGTTTTAAATGAAATATTTTTATATAGTAAGAGGTATCACTATAATTTAAGCTGCATGGTAGCTTACACTTCCCCTCAGCTGTATGTTGCCTTTTAACTTTCCAAAAGGCTTTCAGCATAATTTTCTATTTGCTCTCTCTGCTTGCTGTTTTTTGTTTTGCTTTGTTTTTAAATTTTCTTATAGCTCAGTAAGAACAGTAGAAGCATGGAAGAAGTTACAGATGTAAACATAGCTGAAAACAGGAAGCCAAAATTTGACATAAAAAATGGCTCTGACATACATCCCTATTGAAACTGCTGGGCACTGCAATCTTGCTCATCTGTGGTTTCCTTGTTGTCTGGGTGGGGTTTTTTTTGTTTCATTGGTTGTTTTTTTAATTAAAGTGAGACACCTCATCAATTATTTTATCTGACTTTTATCTAGGGTAGTGATGGAAAAGGTGAACAACTGATTGAAATGCACATTTCTGTTACATTCTTGTCTCATCATTTAGTGATTAAGGTGCAAATACTGCAATGTGTCTGCATCCTTTATGAGGATGGCTAACTGTGGGTAGCTGATACTCTTTTCTGATTAATATTCCAACTAGATAAAAATTACAAATATATTTTTTGGACTTAAGAGCCTGCCCTGTACTAGGAAGGGAAATAGTATTTTTAACACATTGTAAATCTTACAGGTAAATTTGTGCTACTGTCATAGAATTTGTTGCCAGTGTTTATAATTTTCCATAAAGCCATTGTTGGGGTTTTTTTTTTACACGTTTTGATGTCCTTAATCATGACAAAATTAAACATTTAAGTGTTAGCACTGAAAACTTGGAAGCACATGTGATGCTGAAGGAAGAAGGATGAAAGGAAAGAAAAACTTCATATACAAATTTTAACATCAGTTAGAATAAATAACAAAAGATTCTGTATTATAATTATTTTTTTTTTCATCAAGTCTGTTGAACTAAATAAAGCCATTTTTAAGGGCTTCAAAGATGAAGGAAACCTTAAGCTCATCAGTTGTCCTTTGCTTCTCATTGATTTTTTAAGTATGCATCCACATTTTTCTGGTATAGATCTGAAAGTAGAATTCTGTAGGAAAACTCATTAAAAGTAAAATTAAGCACATCTTTGTAAAGTAATTATTTAAAAAATATTAAGAAAGAAACCTCCTAAAGCTTTGTTACTTCTTGATCTAGGATACTATTCATAGCCTACCACCATTTTTTTGAAATTTCTTCCAGACACTTCTGGCCAAACTTAGAAACACATAGTACATTCAATTACCCGAGTGTGAGCTTCAGTTATATCCATTCATGTGAGAAATAGTACAAGGAGAGCTTGGTATTCAGATACATTTTTATCCTAGCATCACATGAATTAGCATACATTTACCTCTGGATAAACTGGGAATACCTTCCAGTTCAAAACTGGAAGAAAGCTTGAAGTCTTGCCTCTGTATGGTAGCCAGATTCCTGAACCATTCCGTATGCAAACTCCTTGACACAAAATATGTTTTGGTTTAAAAATAATGCAGGATAAAATGTTTTAAGTTTAATGCATTAATATGCTTTATTAGTTAAGTTATTAATTGACAGAAAAGGTCAAGCTGCCTGCTCCTTAATGCTAAATTAAGATGATGTATCAAGTAAGGATAGCTACTTCACTTGTAAAAATATGCAGTTCAGAATATGAAATCGATATTAAAATTTTGGTGTATCTACTATGAACTCATTGCTTAAGTTACCTAAGACTTCTCCCCAAATAAATAAAAATAAGTTAAAAATTAAAGGAAACTAGTTATACCTGCTTCTTTGAAAAGAAGAATTAGAAATACTAGTTGTGGAAAAAAGACATACTTAAACCAGAAACTGTCTGAAAATATGCAGAGCTGTGGGACTGTATCAGTGCCCATGAGACAGGAGTCATTTTAGGGAGAGGATGGATTAACTTAAGTAGTTTTAACTCTTCCTTTGAAAACTAGTGGACAGCTGCAGTTGAACCTCCACGCAAACCCATCTTTGTCCACAAAATTTTCAAAGCTTAAACTTTCCTGTTATTTTACAAAGATTTGCTTTTCTATGGGAAAAGTTTACCTTCTATGAAGAATAACTTTTTAATTATCCTCAGTGGTTGCACGAAGACAGCTTTTAACTATGAAATGTATCTGTTCAGCTGAGATATGGCAATTTATATTGAAATAAATTAACAAGTGAAAATTACTAACCTTTACCATTGACAAAACATGTTGAGGAATTTATAAAGTTTAGAATCGGAAATCAAGGAAATGATAGAATATTCTGATGTGACAAGTCATTAAAGAGACTATAAATTGCATACATGGCATATTAAAATCAAGGAAAAGAAAATATGCGCATATATTCCATCTCTTGAAATCATATATGGGACAGAATTTTGTCTATGCTGTTTATCAGAGAATACTTTCAGTATTCATAAGAGAAGATAATAAACAACTGTATGGAGATTTATGAGATCAATGTTCTGTTTTCCTCTGGGGAACAGACAGCTCTTGAGATGTTGAAGTTCTCAGTTTCTCCAATTTTAAAATTGTGATACTGGTATTTGAAGTCTAAAAAGCCAAAACAAACTCTGAGCAGATACATTTATTCAGAATTTAATTTATAGGCTGATACAAAAGTAACTAAAGCACTAAATTACTTGAAATTAATTGAGTTTTTTGTTTAAGTAGTTGACTAGTTTAATGTAAATACATTTAAAAAACCCATATACTAATAATTCAAGAACGCTAAACAAAACAATTTCAGCTTGACATTTGTGAAGACTACATGCATGCAAACTGCTGGAATGATATGACAATATTTACTTAATCTCATATATATGCCAAGAAATTTTTAGAAATATCTTCAGAAAACAAGTTGAAGGATCAAGTATTTTATATGCTTAATTCAGAACTAGAGGACAAGGGAAGTCTGTCTTTCACAAAGATGACCTGAAGGGTGTTATGTCTTTAACAAGGTTACTGTATAATTTCATGAGTATAATGGCAAATTCTTGCTGTACCCAAAAGCCGTTTCTGTTTTTTGTATGGGTTTTTGTTTGTTTGTTTTTTGTTTGTTTTTCTGTTTTTGTTTTTGTTTGCTTGTCCGTTTCTGTTTTGCTTTGTTTTACTTTTTCAGTGTAGCCATTGGAAAAAATTATTTGCAGTTCTTGGTGTATATTTAGTAATGATTGCATTATAAGGTTTCCATCCTACAGTTGTCATAATTACCTGACATTAAACTGTTGGTAGACAACAGGAATTCAAACTATGGAGTTTAAGACTTATTCTGATATTTTTGTTATTGTAAGTTTACAAGACAACATCGATGGTCAACAGATCCATTGTGGATCACAGAGACAACAAACATGCTTATCTGCAGAGTTTTTCCTTTTCAGTGCATAGAAATTTGTCTGGGATTTCAGAGGGTGGGAAAATGTTGACTTGAATATACTGGGCTATTAGAAAGGAGGAAAGTATATATATGCACATTTTTTTTTCTTTCATGGTGCACTACTGTTGTTAATCTACTTTGGTTTACAATGGCTTTTGTGTCACTGCTCACCCTTATCATTATTCTCAAGTAGTAAAATAGTAGGAATTCCAAATAGATTAATTGTGTACACATAGTGCACATTTGGGATAAAGTAGAGCCAAACTCAGTATAGGAGTAACGAGCTTTGTGAAAGTAAAGAGTCTAGCATCATTACAATGGGTAATGAAGAAGATATTGGCAAAATAAC
Organism: Hemiprocne comata; assembly: GCA_020745705.1. Taxonomy (NCBI): domain Eukaryota; kingdom Metazoa; phylum Chordata; class Aves; order Apodiformes; family Apodidae; genus Hemiprocne; species Hemiprocne comata. Next base: position 54,892,069 of record CM036616.1, on the reverse strand, counting down.
AGTGCCACACATTGTCCGGCCACCAAGGAACCAATGGGTTACTCTGAGTACTCATTATGTTGGCACCATAAACTCTTTTGGAATAAATGCAAAGAAATTATACCTACTTAAAAACCTTTTCTAATAATTATGCAGCAATAAACATTACAGAAAATATTGCCTTCTATTCCTATAATTAAAAAATAATTAAGGAAACCCCTCAGGTATCATCAACTGAAAAAATACAAAATCAAACAGCATTGTGCAATAGCTGTTCTCTACATCCATGTCTGAGTGAAATTCATTTAGTTGGTTAGTATTTGAATTTCATTGTATATTTCCAAATACTTTGGGTTTTTTTATAGACCTTGAAATAAATTACGAAACACAGGGTTGTTATGATTTTTTTGGTGAAAACTATTATGTCTTCTTATTCATATACTTCATATTAAATTCTTTAGTGAGTTAAATGAGTTTATTTTTATATCAAACTATGCTGTTCGCTCTGGACCATCTTTTACAGACAAAAATAGTACGCTGTCACACCATGTCTAATGCAGACCAGTGGTATATAATGCTTTAACTTATTTTATTCTATTGAAGATGCAGAAGAAAAAGCCATGCATTAGAATTGGTAAAGGTTATGAAAAGCTACTTTTAAAAGGGTAGATTTTATTTCTCTTTTTCTGTGTTTTTTTGTTGTTGTTATTTTGTTTTGGTTTGGTTTTTTTGTTTTGCTTTGTTTTGTTTTGTTTTGTTTTGTTCTGTTCTGTTTTGTTCTGTTTTTAACCCTGTTGGTTTATTTTTTGTAGTTTCAACTCAATAGTTTCCATGCCCTGTCTGGTCTCAGAGATGAGAGTAGATAATTATAATTATTTTCTTAATTTTAAAAATCTTTTCTCTAGAAATGGTTTTCAGAAACATTTTCTCTTGCTTTGTTTCTTATGGTAATATCCTTAAATCTCACTATTAACTGTCTGGATTCCTGTGTTGTTGCCCATCTTACAATATCATCAGCTCGATACATGGTAAGCAAGCCTGGGGGATAGAAAAGAAACTTCATATAAAGTAATAACATAACATCTGAAAGCTGACCTATCCTAAGAAAAGTTCTCAGCACAATGTTGTAGAATGATGACAGTGACAACAGCAGACAATTTGTTATCTATTTCAACAAACATTTGAAATTAATTACCTTGCAATTATCTGTGTCATTGCTGGTTCCTGAATCAAACTGATGACAGATTTCTTTGCACTCATTGGTAGCAGGCTTCTGCTCAGCCTAAAAGCGCAGAGCATAAAATTAACTTTGTTGTGTTAAATATGTCTAAACGAACTTTCTTCTAATTTTCTTTCTTCCCTCCCCCATCATACAGTAAGTAATTGCCACTGTATAAATTATTTGAGTGGAATTTGTAAGGTAAGATTAGGAAAGTTTCAGAGATCCCTCTTCATTTAATGGCAAATCTAAATGAATGCTTTTCCTCACAGTCGATACCATCAGCATTAATTACTTAATGTCAGCTGTTTACAATGTCACTTCACCTTTCTTTACCATCACCATTTAAATCTCTTTGCCTGCTTAGCAACCCACTACTTTATTGAAAACACAGCCTGTTAAATCCAGGGAGGAATGAATTTTCAATTTCAACTAGAAATTATGGGCTTGATATAGGAATTACTGTTTTATGTCAGGAAATCAAATTCAGTGATTACAGTTGGGTCCCTTCCATTCTGAAAATGTATTTATAAATCTCAAGTTATTTGTCTGAACAGCATTACCCTTAGCATCCTTGTGACTATTGTATAGAAGCTTATTAGCAATATTTTAATAAATGAGGCTGCCAAAAGAAATTTGTATCAGCAATTCCCTGACAGTAAGTTCTATTGGCCCCAATCATACACCTGGTACAAGGCAACAGGAGGAAAATTTAGCAACTGGAAGAGTGATGAGGAGACAGAGATTAGTGACTGAGGCCTACTGAGCCTGCTGAAAAATCCATACCTGAGCATGACTCAGGAAGTCTACTGTAAAGAGAAATTTCATATCTTTCTGAGAATTGGTAATGTTTTAATTAGCTGTAGAAGATACGATCATGAGAATAAGATTGCCAATTACAGTCAAGTTAACCCAATTATTTTGCATGTTTCAACATAATGCTTCAAGGGAGCAGATATGCAGAAAAATAAAAAGTGACAGCTCTTATTTATTTAAAAAAAAAAACAACATCAAACTTTGGAAAAAATTCACATATTGGATGTATTTAGTTAGACCAAAAAACTATTTTTAAAGGATTTTCCCTGTAAAAATAATTTATTTAATGCTTCAGAAATCATAACAATTTTGCACTAGCGTACAAAGTTTGCTGCCTCAATTGTATATTTGACAGTTTAAAAACAATGACAAGTAAAAATCTTTTCTTCTACCATATGTCTTTATTTGCAAGACAATGAGAAATTGGATACATTGGAAAAGTTCTTGCATGTTTTGAATTTTAAAGTAGAGGGACTACAAGGAGTGAAGAAGTAGGAAAGGCTCAAGACAGTATGTTAGGAAATGCAAAATACATAGCTTGTTGAACTTCTGAAGGTGAATAGATGGTAAGTGAACTCTCCACCTGAACTATAAGGGAAAGATGTACCTTCCCACATGAGCAAGCTAGATTTTTCAGTTTGAAGTTATTTCAAACAAACAAGGCAAGAGAAGTTTTAGAAATGTCATATTTATAATGTATAACTTGCATACTGTGTTCTCCTTTTCTTAGGCAATACTGCAGATCTCTGCCATATCTGGAGACGAGAATAAACTTCAAAGTCTCTATGGCAGAGGGAACCTGCCAGTATGAAGGAGAGGCTGACAGCATCAACTGCAGGAAAGTTTTTGGTTGACATCCTAACCTCCCACCTACTCACATATGGTCTGCCACTGCCTTTTGCCTGCTGCTCTCTTCTCCAGCCCTTTCGGCCTGGGTCTGAGCTGCGAGATGTCTAGTGGCCTGAATAACTCTTCATTTTGTCTTACCTTCTTTTCTAAAACATTTAAGTTACTCCAGCAATTCTGCTAGTCTGAAATTACACTTTAACCTCCTGTTTTTCAGCATAACTCCAGCCTTCCACTGTTGCCTCTTTGCATTTCAAAACAGATCGTAACACTTTTGGATGAAGGAGTGTAAAGAATGCTCTTTCTCTTCTTTTGTGTGTTTTTCAAGCAATGAATTTTATCAGTGGTTCAGTTACAAAGGGATCAGCACAGGACTGCCAGCTTTGAAGAACAGTACTCAGTTTGGGTGTAGGCTTCTAATGTAGGTAAAAATACTAGGGTTTTTTCCACAGATAAGGAATAGATTAGGCAATAGAAACTGATGAGAAATGGAAAACAAAGTTCTCTTTAGCTATATTTAACAAGGACACCAAAGCAGTGGTACATGTTCTTCTATATATGTGCTACATATCTTAAAAAAAATACAAGAAAAGCAATTATTGAGCCCTGAACAAAATGAACTACACACTCTATAAGACGGATGGAAGGAAGATAACCACTGTGTTATTCTAATACTGAGGTTAAAAAAAAAATACAAGAATCTTTGAAATAGGCCATACTGTTTTCAAGCAATTTTCTATGTCCGTGGGATCTCCAGATCAAGTCCAAAGACATTGATCACCTCAGTAAATAATCAAGATTCTCTGGAAAGTAAAGGACTTGGGTGGGGAGATGAGTACTGATTTTTAGTACTGAACTGCTGATCAGGATTACAATACTAACTGATGTGTAGATTAAAAGTCACCACAATGCTTATTTTCAGAATAAAATAAAATAGAAAATAAACAGAAAAAGAAGAAAGCTTGTTAAAAAGAAGTTAATACCTTAAACTCTTTAAGAAATCATGGGGGATACTTGAACACACCTTCTCTTAGCACTTCATAACAGGTCTGAGGTGTAGTGCTTATTAAAAACAGGTTTGAGAAAAGACAGAAGGAAGATAGTGTGGCTTCCCAGCAAGGTAAGTGGTACTAATTTGAAGCAGGAGGAGATTCTTCAAAAACTGAAGTTGTTTACAAAGTAAAGAAGAAAGGATCATGAACTCTGGCAGATTAAAAAAAAAAAATAATAAAAAATTTAAAGAAGAATTTAAAAAATATAACTAATATTAAATCTTTCTTCAAACACATCAGGAATGGCAAGCCTGCCAGAGAGTCTGTAAAGTCAATTGATTATCACAGTATAAAAGAAACATCCAAGGCAGGTAAGACCATTGCAATGAAACTTAATGTATTTTTTGCATCGGAGCTCTCTGTGGGAAAAATCTCCTGTTCAAGAAACGTCTTCATTGAGGCTTGTCAAGGAATATATCCACGAATGAAATGGCAGTAGATGTTGAAGAATAAAAGACAAAATGAATAGCCAAAAAATATTATCAGAACTAGATGATACTCAGCCCAGAGCTCTGTAAGAGTTCAAGTACAAAATAGCTACTAACAGCGTATGATGAAAAAGTACGAAACTGCTTACATGTGAGTAATGAATAAACAAGCTGGGACTCTTCAGACAGAAAAAAGAAACAACTCAGAGATGGGTGGGGAGACATGACAAATGTCTGCAGAAATGCAAGCTGCCTGGAGAGAGATTGGCTGCTCAGTGTCTCTTCCAGTGCTAGAAGAGTCATGAAGTAAAGCTATTAGGAGCCAAGTTCAAGACAAAGGACAGGAGGAGATTTTTCATTCTGAAATAGCAAACATGGAAAAGTAATTGACAAAGGTTGATGCTTATAGGATTTCAATTACTTGGACGGAAAATACATTTGGGATCCTGAATCACACAGAAAAAAAGTGGGGAGTCCCTGGGTTGAAAATAGTCAGATTACCAATGCAGACATCTAACAGTATGTCCAATATCACTTGCAAATATATCCCTACCAAAAATGGACCAAAGGGTGAATGCATTTCAAAGCTAGAGTCAAAGGCAGGAAGGTGAAGCTGGAAATATTGTGCAAGAATAAAATGATGCATTCACCCTATTTCTGCAGCAGACAGCAATGAAATACATAATTTAAGAAAATTAGCAAGAGAAGAGTCTGTGTACATGTTAGGAGCTCAGACAGAATCATTTTTTTTCCAGCAACAGCAAAACAGGCTTGACATTTTTAAATAATATATTGTAGCAGAGATGAAGGGCTTTTAAATATGCTTCGCTGCACACCAGCCTGAGCAGGCTGCAACAAACTAAGTCAATAGACTCTCAGCAAGGGAATCGATGTGATTTCCAGTGTTCCTGGTAGAAATATCATTCAAAATTGATGCCAAGATTTCTGACCAAATGCTATTTTAGAATAGTATTTATCATTCTCTTTTCTGACCTACATCTGGTGACTTCTGACCTTCCTCAGAAATGTCCCACTGCCAGCTGAAGACTGAACTAATCTCATGCTGATGTGTGGAATTAACTTAATGAAAGTGTAAGAAGATAAAAGATGCTTTTGAAAGCCCTCTTTCAATGACTGTGAGCTAACAATTAGAACCCTAGCACTTCAGCTGCTTCTGAAATACAGGAGATAATAGCTCCTTTTTTCAATCTTTTCTTCCTCACAGATGGAAGAATCTTTAAACTTTATGTGCTAAATTACTTTGGAACCCTTATAAAAATAATCACAGATGCTACAATACCATTTAGAATATAGTATTATTAAGCCTATTGGTTCTTTGCTGGAAAATTGCTCTGTCTGCTGTAAAAACTCACATTACATTCCATAAAAAAGTTACTTTATTGCTACCACTGTGAGCATTTTGCACAAGAAAATTATTTCTGCTACCTATAGTGGAAAGTGAAGCTGGTAGGAAAATGCTTTGCTGTATCCTGGAAATCTGGCTTTTTGTGAATTTTACTCAGTATTTGGAAAACCTTGGTTTGGACCCTCTGCACTGAATTTGGGTGGGGTCTTGTACTGCACTTCCCAAAGTACCTGGTCACACTCCACTGCATGAAGCCCTGAGGAGGGAAGATGAAGAAAGCAATTTACATGGTTGACTGGGGCCAGGGCTGGGAATATTTTACACCTCATTTAGAAAAGAAAAACACTTTTGGCCTCCCAGTTCTTATATACACACACCTGCTGATGATATACTGTAATGATGGTCAGCTGTACATAACAGAGAAAAGACAGTATTTAGGTGATGAGTATCATCACAGATAGTTGTTTATGAGAAAATTCAGTTCAGTAAGCTACACTGACTCTTTTAGAGGGCAGCTACAGTTGCTCTGTGCATATATTGCCTCTTCTCTGCATTAATTAGTGCTAAAACATGAATCATTAACCCCTTCCATTAGTGCCCTTCAGTTAATAATTTTTATGAGGAATCTAATGTATTTAACATGGAAATGCAGTAGAAAAGGAGGCTTAAATTCTTTATTCTTCTGCTAAAACCATGCAAGTGGGAAGTGTGTATATTCAAAATTAGTGCCTCATCACTTCAATAATCAAGTAAATATTTAGAGATGGAAGTAATGCAATGCTAGGCATGAATAAATAAGTAAAGTGGTTTACTATGGGGGTTCTTTAACTCAATGAACATATTTTCCTTATATTTTAAATGACCTAGCCTCAGGCCTGCTTGGTAGCTTGGGTCAAGGTGACAGTGCCCTGTGTGTAAAAATAAAAAAGCAAGAAAATACATCTGAGCTTTACTGAAAGAAGCTGAAGCTTTAACTTAGTGGAATGCTAACTTGTGCAAAAGGCAATTTAAAAATGACCCAAACACAAATCAGAAGCAACTAGGTTCATATGTGTCAAAATAATTACTTAGTACATAATTTGCAATACTACATACTACAAACACTTTCTCCTCAACAAAACAAAACAAAACCAAACAAAACAACTAAACAAAAAACCAAACCAAAACAAAGCAGTTAAAGCAACTCTAATATTATACTGTCTTGTAAAAAATGCACAATGGGCCATATTGTGCCATCTGTTTTGAAAGCAGAACATGAGATTAGTGGGGACATACCCTTAAAAGCCAGATGGCACAATGTGACCCATTATTCCTGTCAAGTCTGAAAAAAGAAAAAAGAGTGTTTCTTCACAGCATAAAGAGTTTAGCTGTGACCCATAAATCAATGAATGTCTAATGTGTTTTTACCTTTGAGGCAGCTGCTTTTGATGGTAAACAGTTGAAAACAGTGATCAGGCAGCAGTTGCTAGTTTCTTTTTGGGAACAATGTAAGGCATGTTTTAAAGTTAATCCAAAGATGACTGGAGAGAAAAGCATGTAATAGCTGTGAAGGACCATAGTGAATTATGGAACAGTACTATGCCTGACTAGATTCCCTTAAAGTCCAGTGCTGGAATGTTCGTTTGATAAAAATAAAGCAACTTCAGAACTTCTGGAAAAGTTTATGTTTTGGGTTGGATTTCTTTTTTTTTTTTTTTTTTTTTTTTTTTTTACATGAGTACAAGTCAGATTTGAAAATATTTGAAAAATCCCAGTGAAATAAAGGCACTCTATCAGATGTGAGATATTTTCTAAGAGTAATGTTAAAGAAATGCAATTAAAAAACATAAAACCACAGTTTTAAAAAGTGATGTTGAGGACTGAAAAGAGCTATTCCTCGTATGTTTGGTTGAGTTGCCTTTATTGTGAATTTTTAATTTCTCACATTTACCTGATTTGCCTTTATCTAATAATGAGATAAATAAAAACAGTGGCAGAGCAATGTGGACATTTCTCATGGTTGAGCATAATGGTATGAGCTTAATCAGCTAGCACACGTTACAAATGGTGTGACTCATACACTTGAACTCCCCTGTATATACAGTTTCCTTGCAAAAGGCAGAGCCCTCTGATCCCCGAGGTTCTGTTCAGAGGTTCTGAATGCAGTTCTCTTCATGGTGCTGAATGAGCACCATCTGCCAGTCTATGTACAGTTATTCTGGGAGAGTCAGCAGTGTAGAAGTGTCTGGCTCACAGCTGTCCAATGGAAATTTGTCACATAGCAATTTGGTTGTGGTGGACAGTTGGTGGTGGACAGTTGTCCTAGACACATCTTCCAAACCCAAGTTTTCTATGATTGTGTGATTTAATTAAGCCAATACTCAGATGCAGACAAAGTTTACGGACAGAAGGCAGTTCTAAATAGCATCAAGGCTAATTTTTTAGGATTGACATATTGTGACAGAGGCATCCAAAACCACACAGGAACTGACTAAGAATTAATAATTATTCTAAGCAACATTATTTAGCCCTCCCATAAATAAAAAATAATACCACACATTGGGATATCGATTGTGAACATTAATGCACTACAACACAACTACTTAAGAATTCCTAAGCTTTTTTGACTAGTCTTAATACAAGTAATCTTAACATGGATAGTAATAATAATAATAATAATAATAATAATTCCAGAGGTGCACTCACTCAGACAAAAGCTAAAACCTCCTCCTCAGGTACCTGGAATCACTTGTCCAATAGGGTCAAGGCTCACTCAAATATATAAACTAGGAGAAATATCTCACTCACAAAAGATGAGTTCACTCAATCTTGAGAAGTTTCCTTAGGTGGCATCCTGGCCTAAGGAGGTAAGCTTCCTGGCAGACCTGCTGCTCCAAGGGAAAACCCAACCGGCTTCCTGGTGGGGAATTCCATTCTTACAGACTAAGTCAGATCTGACCTCTGGTCATTCATTCATTCATTCATCCACCTGGGTCAAGACACTCCATTGGCTGGGGACCCTGTTCATTGTCAGGGGGTCCCCCATGGCAATCTCCAAATTGCCAGGAAAACCAAGTGCCACCCTGTCTGCTGACAGTTCCACAGCCCAGCAGGGCTTAAGACCAGAAATCAGTCTCAGAGCCATCCAGTCTGACCTAACAAAGGTGGGCTCATCAGGGGCTCTTTTGCCATCTCCAGAGAGCTTAACAGGTAATATAACAACTCCCAGCACCAGCAGCAGGGGAGGGGCACAAGTTCTCTGCCACACATACATAAAAGACAACTTCAGAGATCTTGTTTTGTCTGTCTCCCAAGGTGCAGGTAAATACCTTAGCCACCTGTTACACAAGGGTTTGCAAAAAACAGGTTTTTCATACCTTTTATTGTAGAACTTTTAGAGTATGGAAAATGTTGTAATGAGTAAATTCAGCTAGGTCTTTGAGGAAAACCTCAGAAATATTTAGTAAGTTAAATACAAATAACTACAAATGTCAACTGAATTACAACCCACCATACTCAAAAATTTCTCAGCCATATATGTATGTATTTGCATCAATACAGGAATATATTGGAGGGACCAATACCAGTTCAACTCCCAGAATTGTACAGTCTTGCAGCTAACCTGAGTGGACCTCTAAGTTTACATTAATATGGGTAAGAGAACTTTAGCACTTTTTCTTAGACTGGCATTTGATCTAGCTTTAGATTGATAAGAGAGAAAAAAGGTAATAGTTAAGTTAAAGCCATGTATCTTGAAGTCAGGAGTCAGAGGTTTTGGAGGTTTTAGGATTTGCCTCTTGGCTTCTTGCTTTCAGCAAGAAGAATAAAAGATCTGAAAGGCAATGTTTTGAACTTTACCATAAGAAATTCTGTTTCTGGGTTTCAGATTTGACACACACCTAGCTTCAAAGGAGCTATATGCAGTCGTATTGGAGAACCTTTTTTCTCCTTGACTTCATCATAGATAAAACTGTGCCTGGGGAAACAACTAAGGAAGTCCTTTAAAAAATCAAAGTCACATCTTTGTAAGATGTTAAGTTTACAGTGCATCACAAGGAGAACTCAGAGATTCAAAATATGAAGTTGAAGGTATTTACTAAAGCCCAGCCGAAAAAATTAGCTTAAAATTAGAATTTGTTTTAGGGAAAATAGATAAAAGCAGGAACCTCTTTCAGTTAAGTAGCTTCAAAGTGTGTTTAGTATTCTAACAAATTATTTTTTCTTGTAACAAGCGTAGTTTCAGCCAGTTAATACCATTCCACCAGGGAAACATCTTGAAAACTGTTCTGGCATATAATTTAATAAAATCTTAGCCTGTAATAAGGAGGAAAAAAAAAAAAGACAACATGTACTGCTCAAAAAGCTATTCCCTGTGTAAAAAGGAAAAGTGATGAAAGTATTAACCTGCTTTAATTAGTGTGGCCTATAGCCTCAGTAATCTAATAAGTTTATCCTCTAATATCTGAATATCTGACATAGTTCAGAAAATTATTGAATTACTAAGACATAGCCTTAACCTTCGAAATATGTTAGCGCTTCTGTGAACCTTAACACTAGGGACTGTGTTATGCTGGAAATAGAAATGATAGTGCTCACTAATAATCGAATTAATCACAGAATCACAGAATCCTAGGGGTTGGAAAGGACCTTGAAAGATCATCTAGTCCAACCCCCCTGCCAGGCAGGGTCACCTAGAGCACATCACACAGGAACTTGTCCAGGCGGGTTTTGAATGTCTCCAGTGAAGGAGACTCCACAACCTCTCTGGGCAGCCTGTTCCAGTGCTCTGTCACTCTCACAGGAAGGAAGTTTTTTCTGATATTTACATGGAACCTCCTATGCTCCAGTTTGCACCCATTCATTGCCCCTAATACTTTAAACTCAGCTGCTAGTTTCTGGTGTAAATAGTCAAGCTGGCAGTTGCATAAGTAGGTAAGAAAATAATGCTTCTATTGTTGGTACAATATTTTCATCTCTATACAAACAAAATCATGGAGCTACCCTTGTTTCTTACTTACATAGAAAAAAACCCCCAAGTTTTGTAAAAAAGGTAATGTATTCTATTTGCATGGATTACTGCAAATGCACATGTGAGTTGACCACTTATCACTGACTCACAGCATTAGGTAGGTTGGAAAATATCTCTGGGATTCATCAAGGTCCAATCTGTTGCTCCACACAAGTCTGGTTAGATCAAGTTTCTCAGTGTCATAATCAGCTGAATATTGATCATCTCCAAGGATGGATGTCTCACAGTCATTATGGGCCCCTGTTTGATCGTGGTCCTTGTGAGGGGGTGTGAGGTCCTTGTGACCTCGGAGGCAGAATTTCCCATGCTCTGTGGCTGCTGCTTTTCAACCTTCCACTATGCACTTCTGAGTAGGTGCAGCCATTCAACCCACTCCCATACCTCCCTACACTCTCCAAACATGTAATTAAAGACAGCAGTGAGGTCTTCCCTTCCAATACTCTCCCCCAGCCCAAGCCAGTGCCTTCTGCTTCTCCTTCTGCATCCCATGCTCCAACAATGACTGTGACAGGGCCCCACTGTTGAACTCACTACTCACTACACTACTCTACTCTATTCTGTCCAGCAGCAGGAGCCCAGACTTGGCACAGCACATCAGGAGTGATCTCACCTGGGCCAAGAAGTGGAGTAGGATCATTTAGTACTTTCCACTGGTCATTCCTCATACAGTCAAAAGGACAGTGTTGTTATTTCTGCACTGTATATATCTGAGATATCTAAGGAATATTAAATTAATTAGTTTAATTAAAAATAAGTTAAAAAACTAGGAATTATAGATTTTGGTTGTTTATTTATTTATTCATTTTTATTTAGCTTTTGTGGCAGTAGCTCTCATTTTTAAAAAACACATTAAGCCTTTTTCCCAAAATAAAATTACTTACGTGTAGTCCTAATTAGAACTTTGGGAGCCTTTTTTATTTTTTTACCTTTGATGCTGCTTCATGAAGATCATAGCCAGTAGATTTGTTCTCATTTATATTGAAATAACATTGATGTTTTGAAAAATCAAAAAGCCAAAATAAACCCCAATTTTTTTACCTGACACAACTTCAAAACAGAAATCTTTATTAGGTATGGATGTATTGGTTCAAGGGATTAATGGCTAAATTCAGAGGGAATTCTTCCATCACAATAGCTATCTGCTCCAGGGAGCATCAGAGTAAGACTTCTCAGTTTTTGTAGAAAATATTCTAATCAGCCATGCTAAAAGATAAGGAATTTCACACTTCCTTAATCAGAAGTCAGGTTTAGAAGCAATAGCTTTGCTAAAAAGAAGAAATCAGTGGTCCACTGATTATTATAGGGCAAGGTGGCAGAATCAAGTTGACACAGTTAACACAGGCATGACTCTGAAGAAAAATAAAAACAATCATTCCTCTAAAACATACCGTTCATATTTTACTGTGCCAAAGGTAGCTATTGGCTTTGTAAACATTGTTATCCCATTGGAGAAATATTGGAGTATAATATTCGGAATGGCTAAAGAAGTTTCTTTCATAAGAACTTCCTTCAGCATGGTAATATCATTACAAAGGGATCTACAATTCCTCTTAAGCCAAGTTTATATTGGTTTTACTGTGTTGGTTATATAATACAGGCGATAGCAAATCTTTCAACTTAACAGAAGCCATGTTTGATTTTCTCAAACTTGTAAAGTTTCATTAAAGTTTGTGGCCCAAATATGTACTAAATTATAGGTATGTTGTTTACAAATGTTGTCATACCTCAGGTAATTTTTTGCCCCAATTTTTCCTTGTAATTCACTTAACATTTACATGATGCAAATGAATCTCATTGTAGGTGAAACTGAGATTCACCTTAAAGGTGTACCTCAGCTGAAAATCCTAACAATAGAGATAACTAACACATGAGATTATGGACTTCTGGGTACCTTTAAGACTCCAGAGAGCTTTAATAAATAAATCTATTTTACTCTGTTAACGTTTGCCTTCAGTGAATTGAATTTTTTAAGGAGGAAGTTTTTGAGGAACTTGACTTAGAGTCAAGGTTTTCTATGGGAAGTCTCCTTCTGACTACTTCTGTAGCAGTCTTGCTATGAAAGTTTTAGAAGTTTTACTGCTTATATTTTTACTCAAATGATGTGCAGGTAATTATATAAAAAGTTATTACTTTGAGACCTCTAAATTAGAAGAGAAACGGTATTGCTTCTAGACTTTACTGGTATCTACCAAATACCTGCTTAATATTCCTTTATATCAGTACAAAAAAAATTCACTGATTACCTAACCAACAGTATTCTACTAGCTCAGTTCAGGTTTACTTCCAATTATGTCAGTCATGTGGGAAATAAATGATAAATAAGGGTCTGTAGGAGCAACACAATACAATCCATCACTAGTAAATTACTCTGATATGTAGATGTCAAAGCAACAGTTCTTAGATTAACAGATGTGGTGGCATCAGGACTACCAGCAGGAACAGATTGTTTTGGGTTTCAAATGAGAAAATAATTCACAGATAATTATTTAATTGAGGGGTTTAGCGATTTCTTTCTGTTCACAAAATGTCCTCTCTATCTATAGTTACATGCCAAAGTCTTTGGTGCTACTACTCTTTATTTGGGGTGGAATGGATTAGATGACAGGCAGTGAGGTTTTTGGTCACTCAAGCAGCAGCAATACATGGAAAGAGGCAAAGGCACTCAGATCATTTAAAACCAGTGTTTTCCTACACCACACAGACCTTGAGTCAAGCTTGGGTGTGTGTTTATTGTCCTGCTTGCAGAGCTGCAGTTTTGTCACATGCAGTAGAGGATTATGTTTTGAAAGGGTCCGAGGTTTCATCAAGTGGTGTACCCTTCAGTGTGACAGAGACTATTTCCATGTCTGATCCTAACTAAGGCTTGCTTTCTCTCAAAATAGGCAATACTAACAGGACAAAAGCAAAAAAGATTCCTGAGAAAATGGCCATGAAAATTTTTGTAGGCAAGAAAACAACAGAGCAAGCTGATCTTGTGCTGTCAGTTTCCTTGAAACTTCCTCCATTTTCCCTCTTAAGGGGTTGGACTTTGCTCCAGCAGCACAGGCTTCTTCTGCTAAGTGATGAAGGATGTGTGGTTGACCATAAAAGCTGCAATAATAAAGGGGAGAAGACATATATAAAATGAAAGAGATAGAATAGGAAAACATACTGTGATTTAAATAGGAACCAGAGGAAGGAATAATAAATTAATTTGATCATTAACCCTACATATTCTCATAGAATTGTACATTGTGTGCTTTTACAAAGGGAGTGTATAAGACATTGTCAGATCTTAATTTAAATCACAGTAGGATATAGTCTAAGTATCTTTCAGTGATTTAGAATACTTCACAAACACAAAATCTTCAAGATAGCTAGATGCAGACCTAAAAAAATAATTACCAATCTACTTAAACATTAACAATTAACTAATAACTACATGCTTCCAAAACTTCTGTAAGGCAACCTTATCACCATATCACAAAGAGACTGCTGAGATAAATAGGATAGCATTTTTCTAGTCATATTTAAGGGTGGAGATGTCCATAAATGTTCAGGAATAAATGCAGTATACTGTTACAGGTATACACAGTGATTGTCATAGTGACTCAGTGATTATAACTTGTAATTCAATTGAATCATGTTAGTTGGAATCTTCAAGCTGTGATACCTTAGCAACATCAAAGTCACACTCAAATAAAACAAAATATTTTAGGTTTGCTAAGATTTTTTTAAAATGGCAAATAAAATATTTCAGAAGCTTTATTTCTATTCATTATTACAAATTTGCAAAATTACCTTTTTATTCAATATTATTAGCAGAAAATTTCTAAGCAATTAATGGAGAAAGATATTCTAAAACAATTTTCTGTAAAAAAACTATTCTGTAAATAATGTTTTCCATAATATTAATATGCTTTATAATGAGATGATCAATATGGGCCATTTGAGTAATTCAGTTGTAAAAGACACCATAATGAAAAACTTTGTTCCGGTTTGGAGTGATTTACTAGAGAGATATGTTTGATACTTGGGAATGTAAATATTATATATAAAATTATATTTAAAATTTTCTAAAATACTTTCATGAGAATAATATTTTTGGAGGACCTTCAAGCCAATAAAATTTCTCTTTACTGTCTATCTCAAGTTCAAAGGAGAAAAACTTGCCCTGTTAGACATAAAGGTTTATATAAGAAATCTCCTGAACAGGCTAGATTCTGTACATTTTAAATCCAAAATAGCCAGTGGGGAATTTAGGTTACAATAAACCAAACATTTTAGACACTCCTATGTAGCAGATAAAATGTAGATGATAATAAAACCAGGTTCTCTTATCATAAAAATCAGTGTTTGTTAACAGTGGAAAACAGTAATGCAAAAAATGTCAGCTAAGTCCAGTGGTGACCACTCCCACACAAGTCACATTTTCAGGTTTAGTATTAGCAATAATAAAAATATGAGTATTCAGGCTATGGTTTCATACATGTCTGCAGAAAGCAGAATTTAAGCTAATAATCTCAGACAGTCAAAGGTGGAATGACATACAAATACTGATGAGACCTATGCCCCATGCCAGATTCTTCCTTGTTCAGAAACAGGCAAGACAATCAGAAGTTTCAAAGGCTGAAGTATCAAAGGCTGAAGGAGCTGGGTCTCTTTAGCTTGGAGAAGAGGAGACTGAGGGGTGACCTCATCAATGTTTACAAATATGTAAGGGGTGAGTGTCAGGAAGATGGAGTAAAGCTTTTCTCAGTGGTGACCAGTGAGAGGACAAGGGGTAATGGGTGCAAATTGGAGCATAGGAGGTTCGAGGTGAATATCAGAAAAAACTTCTTTACTGTGAGAGTGACAGAGCACTGGAACAGGCTGCCCAGAGAGGTTGTGGAGTCTCCTTCACTGGAGACATTCAAAACCCCCCTGGACAAGTTCCTGTGTGATGTGCTCTAGGTGACCCTGCCTGGCAGGGGGTTTGGACTAGATGATCTTTCGAGGTCCCTTCCAACTCCTACGATTCTATGATTCTAAGTGCAACATCGGCCTTTGCAGACAGGATTTCATGGTGATTGCATTTTTCTGCTGTTGGGAACTGACTGATAAACAAACCAACCTGATATATTTAATGTGGGATAGATTTTTCTTTGATATAATGAGGCAAACAGGTCTTCACAGTATCAACGAATCATGCAGGTGTGTAGCACTGCTGGACAGTTTGGGCCATCACTGACTCTGGAGGTCTCTAGTCTGACCCACTGCCCAGAGCCTGCTCATCTGTGTGGTCAGATCAAGTTGCTCATGGCTTCATGCTGTGGAGGCTGGAAACCTCGGCACAACCTCCCTGGTACAGGCCCTGCTGCCTGGCTGTTCTCATGGGAAAAAGTATTTCCCCAGCACTTCCTGAGGTTATATTCATGTCAATAGAGTAATGTATGATTTGCTCAGGATATTCTCAGAGGCAGAGGTACACTTTATTCTGTGTTTATGAGGAGCTTAGCAAATTCCTACGTCCCATCCTAACTCATAAGTCATTTTGCTACAAGACAAAGGAGAAATTTCCAAGTGTTACGGATCAAACGTTGCTACCTCATGCTTAGGCAACACAAATACTGCATGTCGTAGACTTCCATAATAACTCAAAGTTTTTACTTTAGGAGAGTCCAAACATTTTCATCATACTAAATGCAACTAGGACAAGCAAATAGACTTAATTACGTCTACTTTGCCAGCTGCCACGCTGTGCTGAAATTGCTGTACCAGGTATGACCCCACTGCAGTTGAAATATAGAGGTTTGTATTACTCATTGGTGCCAGATGAGCCTTTTGCAAGCAGAACCATGCTTTTTCTGCTTACATCAAGGTGTAGGCATATTCCCCTGGCTCATAATGTGGTTGAAACATGTGCTTAAGCTGAGGCTGTGCTCAAGGTAGTATGTCCTATTGAGAAGAAATGTATGTTATCGCAGGCTCAGATGCTGCTGTATGACTGTAGTCACATCTATCACTAGAAGCTGGTATGGACTTAACTTAGAAGTGGAACCAGGCTTTTAAGGAGAAGAGAGCTCAGCTCTATTCTTTTCTGAAATTTTAGAACAAAGCCTGTGACAAAGTAGTGACAGCTTAATTTTCATTTCACCACACACACACAAAAAATAGGACAGAAGGTAAACTGTGCCATGAATCTGTGTGCTCCAAACTATTTTTTTTTTTTCCAGGTCTTCACTTCAGAGGGACTGAAACAATTCTGAGCATGAGCATCCTAAACACCAGTCTTCTTTCTTGACACCATGTTCCTACTCTTTGCATCAAAAAGATAAAAAGATCAAGAAATATCACTACCAGCCTGCTGAACATGTTGTTAGGCTTCTGTGTTCCAACTCCCAGCAAAATTTGGAGGTCAGCTCACTGATTTGAATACTGCTGGTCTGGCCTGAATGAGACAGAGCTCTCTGGTTTATGCATGGTTTGGTTGTGCTGACTGAAGAAGACTCTAGAAATCATTTTAGATTCTGCATGCCTGGGAGACAAGAGAGCTGCCTGCTTTCTTCACTGCTTTCCTACCGCAGCCACTAGTTACATGTTTGGTATTTGAAGTCTAAGACAGCAACAACTAACTGCAGTTAAGATTCCTCTTCTAATGAGATAGCCTTGACTTCACATAAAGAAAGAAAAAAGAAAAAGGAAAAATTAAAAAAAAAAAAAAGGCAAGAATTTGCTTGTTACTTTGGGAGTTGTTGCAGTTTAACCCGGTAACGGCCCACGACACCCTGGCAGGCAGCTGGGCCCCACACAGCCACTTTCTCACTCCCTGCTGCAGGGAGTCACAAATCCAACACAGCACAGTATGAACTATTATGAAAAAAATTCACTCTACCCCAGCCAAAACCAGTTCAGGAGTAAAAAAGGGAATTCATGGTTTTATTCTTCACAAAGTTAAACTGATTTTTAATATATAATCTAAACCTTGATCCTGGAAGCTTGTCAGAGTTTGACTCAGGTTTGGCAATGAAACCAGTGACAATAATGCTCTCAATTCCCTCCCTCTCCCACTCAGGTAGGGAAGGAGAGAGAGAATAAGGAGAGAGACTTTCTGAATTGAAAACTCAGCTAGACAGCTTTAATTAAATACTAATGACTAATACATATACAAGTATGTTCAGGAATGTGCAAACCCCTATTGCCTCCCCACCCCCAGCAGCTCCCCCAGCATCTCCTGAGCTGTGAGCAGTCCTGAAATGTCCCCGAGCGCTGCCGGAGAGAGCGGCAGAGCAGACAGGAGCTGAGGGGAGAGTGATGAGGGTCAGGAGTGCCCGGGCCTGGGGATCAGTGGTGATGGATGGATGGAGTCCTCCCTGGATGCTGGCCATGGAGGGAAGAGAAGGGAAGAAGAACTGGGATGAGGCTTGACTGTTGTGATCCCGGACCTTATACTGAGCTTACATAGATATGTGGAATAGAATACTTTGGTCAATTTTGCTGTCCATTTGCTGCCCACTCCTCCCTAGAAGAGGCCTGCAGATACAACTGAGGCCACAAAATAAGTGTCCTTGGCATCTTGGCAGTAACATAAACATTCCAGTGTTATCAGTCCACTGGCTGGAAAACTTGCTGTTTGTTTCAGCAAGTGTCCTGCATAAAAGAGAGTTCAGTGAAGAAAAAAAATCAGTAAAAAGAAAATTGGCTTCATCCTGGCTTCAACCAGGACAGAGCTGAAACTCCTGTTCCACTTCTTGCTCTTTATTGTCTCTGTTGTACAGCCGTATCTCTGCTCTGCCCTCCCACATCTCTGCTGTTTTGATTTTTTTTCCTGGGGGCAAGGAAAGAAATCAGTGCTGCATACAACTCAAGATCATTAAGAAAAAAAAAAGAACGTGCAACTAATAATAACTGTTAATTGAGATGTTTGCATTCCAGTTTGGTCTCTAGTGTTTCAGAAAGATTTTATTTTAATTTCTCAAGGAAATAATGATAAATATATTTAGCACTGAAACAAGTGCATTAGAAACAGAATTAAGACAATCTGAAAACAATCACAAATAAATAGTATCTTCATCCTAATTGTGCCATTCTGATACAGCAGAAATATACACACACATATACTGAATTAAGGGTCTTAATCAACACCATATTTACCAAGACACTAGCATATTTACTGCAAATTTGAGCCATCTGTTAGTGAAACAGCAACAATACAATCAAAAAGCATGTAGGAGACTAGAATTTGGACAGCAGTAATAGTCTGTTTCTTCTCCTAATTTCCACTAAATCCCTTATTAGACCATGCAGTATTCTATGTTCCTGTACCAATTCAGAACTATTGCTTAGAACAACTTCTTAATGCCTTAATAATAATAAACCATTGGAAGCTTTTATAAACTTAATGAATACTTCAGTGGTCATGATTACAAAACACTTTTGAAAATCAGAAGTATTAACTTCCTATTAAATGCATGTCTCTAAAAGTTCTTTGTTATTGAATGCCTAAGATGTTGTTTTAAATTGCTGTAAGACAGGCAAGATATGCAAACTATCTTTTTCTACCATAGTACAGCTGATATTATGGTTTAAAAGTAAAAGGTCCTTTTCTTCAAAACAAAAACAGCATTATTTCATATTTCATCAAACTGGAGACACATAACTTTTATGAGATCTTTACAGTCTGATTGAATACTTAATTGACTTAACAGAGCTTGGATTTACTCATTATTTTTCTGGCTCTATTTTTTTCCTTTTTGTGTATTCTATCATTTATTCTACATGATTTAAACATCTCAGATGAAATCTGTAATTTTTCTTTAGAGACTGTTCATTCTAATTCACTGTTTGTAGAAGTGGGAAGCAGAATAGAGATGACAAAGAAAATATGCATGGACACAAAGCACTGCCTGAGCCCTGTGATGTTTTCCAAGTGTTTTTTTAGCTAAAAGAACATATCTTGGGTTCTTTTATTTTCCCTATGTGATTTCTAACAAATTGAAAGCAAAAATAATTTTTTTTTCTTCAAAAACCTCACCTTGATGGGTGTGGTTAATCCCACTACATTAAAAGTGGAATAACCAAACTGCTCTGGTAAGTTAGTGGTAGAAACCACTATAAGGTTTATCACTGCTGCATGACAACTTTATGTTCACTTGAAGATTGGTTTGAATATATGGAATGGAAGTCTTACCAGTGGAAAGTCTGCAGTCTTTCTCTGGATGTGCTTCAAATAAGAATAAGGGCAGTGTTTTGCACATTGCTGGATCATTTCCACACTCTTCTCTAGATCTGGGACTGCTGCCACTGCTATCTGACCCACCACCCCACAATGTGTGACAGATCTTAGCTTGGGCTGTTTGCCTTTGCTGAAGTAAGCCCCAGACTTAAGAACTGGAAAAGAGCTCTAACAAATCCACACTGGAAGAGAAGGAAATTGAAAGTCAAAAACTCCTGCTACCTAGCAAAGAGAGGTTCAATTTTTCTTTCAATATGCTCTGGTTTTGACCATCAGCTCAATATTTAGCACATCTATCTCTCTGGTTTTTTTCTTAAATAAAGTAAAAAGAACCAAGATAAAACAAAAATTAATGGAAATGAAAGAAAATGCTGGAGGAATTGCATTTCTACTGCCCTACCTGATCTATGTTGTGATTTATGTTGTCCTTCTTCGAGGAAATGGACAGGTGCAAGATAAGAAAGAGAGGTTGGAATTGGAAATATTTAGTATTTTTCTAATGGCATAAGCCCTTCAACTCAGATATAAAAAATCTTTACTGTAAAACAAAGCCTGAAGTAAATGGAGACAACTAAATCAGTTATAGAGTTAAGTGTGGGCAAAAGAAATATTTAATAAACAGCTGTGCGAGTCCTGACCATGGAAAATATCAAATAGGCACTCACACCTGCTTGTTCTGTGTGTGTAGCCAATGTATGCAAAAGAGTATGCACTCCTTCTCCCCCAGCTAAACATCCATCTTTCTGCTGGGATGTGTGGTGTGCTCATACCATTTTCTCGCTTCCTCCAAAAGACCAGCTTGCAAGTCAGATGTCTGCACGTCCCACAGGTGGCTGCAAATAGAATTCCAACCTGCATTCTGTTTTTCATAGTCTGCAGCTTGTATTATATTTTGGAGGACTACATTTGACACATTCAAACACAAAGGATATAAAAATTTATTTCTCTTGACAGCAAGAGTAATTGCTATCATGTGCAATAAGACCGATAGAGAAGTTCAGATTTGTTTGCTTACCCCACTTTATAGCACAATCTTTCCTGCAGATCAATGTTTTGATGGATGAATACCAAAAAAAAAGGACATTTTTTTTCCCAGGATAAACACAAATGGAGAGATCTCATCTCGGTTAACTTGTGTAAATCTGCCCCAAATGGAGTAAAGTCAGACCATTTACCCTGGGATTAGTATGTAACCTCTTACACAAGATGATAAATAGTTCAGGGCTGCTTAAACACTTATCTTCATTCCCATCTTTGTACAGCTTTAAAGAAATATAAATTTCCCTTTACATGTTGAAAATATCTGTTAAAGAAATAGACATACTTTCCTCAAGTACATAATAACCCACTCATTTTTTTTATTTTATGCAAATCTTCCATAGTGAAAAATGAAAGCCAGCTAATTCCACACCATCCATGAGGTTTTCTCTTTTCCACTGATCATCTGTCTGTATCATAGGTACAAGTGGTTCATTTGTTGTAGGGGATTAAGACGTAGAATGCATGTCTTTCTCTACAGAGATGGAAAAACACATTACAAAATGCAGTCAAAATATGTCTATTTTTCTCCATTCCCCACACAGTATAGGAAGTTGTTTGGATTATCGGTAGTATTGAGTATCCTTGACCTACCTTCCTTCCTTCCTTCCTTCCTTCCTTCCTTCCTTCCTTCCTTCCTTCCTTCCTTCCTTCCTTCCTTCCTTCCTTCCTTCCTTCCTTCCTTCCTTCCTTCCTTCCTTCCTTCCTTCCTTCCTTCCTTCCTTCCTTCCTTCCTTCCTTCCTTCCTTCGTTCCTTCCTGGCAACTAGGTCATACTTACAAGGGCTTCCAGCTCCTCCTGTTTGTTTTCCATGCTGTGTGCATTGGTGTAAATGCACTTGAGATGGGTTATCCATTTCATCCCTGACATGGGCACACCACCCTTAGGCTCCTCTTCAGTGAGCCTGGTTCTATCCCCTGCCCCCTTCCAACCTAGTTTAAAGCCCTATCAATGAGCCCCACCAACTTCTGTGTGAGCTTCCTTCTCCCCTTTTGAGATGGCTGAACTCTGCCTGTCCCTATCAGGCCTGGTGCCATGTGAATATTCCGATGATCAAAGAAACCATAATTCTCCTTGTGGTACCAGCCCCTGAGCCACACGTTATGCAGCTGTGTTTTCCTATTCCTCTCAGTCTTCAGTGTAGTCTTCCCTGCCACTGAAGGGATTGAGGAAAACACTACCTGTGCTCCTGATCCTTCAACCATTCACCCCAGTGCCTTACAGTCCTTTTTAGTTGCTTTGGCACTTCTGTCCTCAACCTCATCATTTCCAACTGGTATGAACAGTAATGGATAATAATCAGAGGGCAGTACCAGACTAGTGAGTTTCTTGGCAACATCTCTGACCCGGGCCCCAGGGAGGCAGCAGACTTCCCTGTGGGATGGGTCTGGTTGGCATATAGGGCCTTCTGTTCCCCTCAGAAATTAATTACTCTCCTTTTTTTTCCTAACACAAGTAGTCTTAATGCATGGGGCTGGCTGAGTCAGCCCAGGCAACCCCCTGGATGGACTTTCATCTACTTCCTCCTTTTCCTGGCCCTCCAGTTCCAGAGCCCCATACTTGTTGTTCAAGGGCATCTGGTAACGTGAGGAAGGCTGGGAGGGGGTTTGCCTGCCTCCCGGAGCAGGGACCTGCTTCCACTCCCACCTGTCTCTTAGCTCTCCTCCTACTGCCTGGTGGCAGTAGGGGAGGGGATCCTCAGCTTCTTGAGGAGCCTCTGTCTGCTGCCTTTGTTCCAGTATGTGGCCCCACCAGTCTATCTCCCTCTCACACTCCCTGATAGTCCACCTTTCCAATTTCTCCTCCAGTTCTGCCACTGTTCTGTTCTGTGCTCACACTGCACACAAGCACCCTCTCTACTGTCCTCCAGCACCAGTGGGTGCCAGGCTCAGGCATTCCCTGCAGCCAGACACTTGAATAGCTATATGTTTGGGAGGAAGTTCCCTCCCTCATGACTTACATGTGGCAAAGCTTTTTCTTCTCCTTTTCATGAAATAGTAGACACAATAGTATGATTTACTGATAACTGATTTTTAAATTAGCACTCCTCTCCCAGGTCCATCCTCTGCCAGGGACAACTGTCTTTGGTGAGCACAGGTACAAGTAACAGTAGGTGCCCTATAAAAAGGGAAGAAATCTATTCCTGTGCTGTCACAACTGAACTGTTTTCAAGGGGTGGGGTCATTCAATCTGTGACTGTTAGAGAGGCTGTTAAGGGAAGGAAAAACAACAAGGTGAGTAAGATCATTAAGCCTCCTCCTTAGCAAATAAATCTAGAAAAACCCATAGGGATTGTTACCTGAAGTTTTGGAGGTTGACTTCTGTGTCAAGTTAGCAATGAAATAAGCTTTAGGAAAGGCCCTTTAGTACCTGAAACTTTACTTCCATTCCCTGTTGAGTGAGAATAGCCTAGCTTCCAGTCAGCTTCACATGTGAGCAGCCTGTCTTAGGTTCACTGCTGACACCCCAAAATGAGGAAAATTCTATTACTCATCTCATTTACTTATCTGTCTTGGAATTGATGTTTCAATAAGAAAGCTAAATGGAATTTTGTACAGTTTAATGTAAGACTTTTTACCTCTTAATGTTGTCAACCTGTTTCATCTGGGTGAATATGATGGATATCATGGTTTAACACAGTAATTCGGTACCTAAACTGATGATGTTAGTAATGAATGTCTACAGGATTACTTTATTACTTCGAATAAATAATTAATATCGAGGAGGAGGGGGAACAAGGGGATGTGATAAGCTTACAAAAAATGTTTTTTTTGAAAATGTATTTTCAAAAAATGTAAATTATTCCTCTAGCTACTTAAATTTAAATTTAAATTTCTCTATAGTTGACTCTTTCCACACCAGCTATGTTTCCACTATTCCCCTATTTGAGATGTGGAGTGACAAAATTATGAGTGTGAAGCTTTTTAGAGTGGAAAACAGATTTCTTCCAGATTTCTCCCTCTTACAGAATTGCTAAAAAACACCATCACATACAGGGCAAAAATGCAAGTCTCGTATTGCCCAGGTTAATAATAAAATAGCCCTATAAATTATTCATAATGAATAAACCTTCTGCTGTTGAAAGGAAACAGGGGGCATATCTGTCTCATGCAATAAGGTTGTTCTCCTTATAATACAAAAGGAGAGTACAAGGATCCAACATCCTGTAATCTCAACATGGTTAGATTAATGCTGTTTTAGATTAACTTGCTCTAGATAAATAATTTTTTATTTTTTTTTTCACAACCATTGAGGGGAATGTGTTATTGGTGTAGATATTCCTGAATGTCTTAAAAACGGTTAATTAACACTTGTTTCCATTGCAGTACAGTTTTTGAGTTGTCATAATTTGCATTTCAACTGAAGATAACAGTCATAGTGCATTGTACTCACAATGAAAAGCCCATGTGATGACTGCCTATATCAGTGACCAGTATTTAGAGTATTATTTGTGTCCTCGGATTGAAAACAGCCTAAGTATTTACCCTTCAATAGGCTCCCTAAAGAGGATGAGGAAAGATCAAACAAACGACCATTACAGCAGATGTAATTTTCCTGTTCTGGCTATCTGTCTGACAGCAGTTGTACCTTCACCAGTGGGCTTCCCAATACTTCTCAAGCAAAGTTAATTGTTTGACTTAGCTTAATTTAAAAATAACCCTGTTTATCTCTCCAACTTGGCTCAGAATTGACTGATAAATTTACAGGTGGCCAATGTTAGGATAAATAGTCTCTGCAGGTACACAGTAATAAGTAGTCGAAAGTAATAATTTCTTTAGCTGGTGCAGTTATGTCCAAAGCAAGATATGTCAGTTGCTTCAGAGAAATCTAAAAGCTATTAAAAAAATTGCAGTGGATGTAGGTCATCCCAAAGGATGTCCTAACAAGAAGACCAAGTCAGGGTCAACTCTTCTGGAAGGAGAAAAGGTTATAATACGACAGTGCAAATATTTTACAGTTGTACTTGCAAATGGAATGGATAATAACATTTCTGCTGCAGCAATAGTCAAACAGGCCAAATGTAACATGCCACATAGTGATAAAGGGGAAAAAAATGGCCTATTTGCCAAGGTCCTACACCTGGGCTGTGACAACACTAGTTACAGACTTGAATATCTTGCTTCTTTCCTACTACCAGGCTTGATCTATTGTACATGGCAAAGGAAAAGCTGATAATGAAAATTAGAATTTCCTTAATCCTCACTTTCTGTTTGTAGTTAGATCAAGTTAATATTAAAGGCAGAACTGATATATCTGAATCTTTATAGAAACTGCTACAGCTTAATAAGTTGTGTGCCTTTTTTAGCTGAATTTCTCTTATCACACTTGCAGGTCTGGATGTGAAATGACAGTGCCATTATTATTATCACTGTTCTTTATCTGTTGAAGGACATTTGAGCTAAAGCAGTGCAAAACTTCTGTGACAATTCCAAAACCATGGTTAACTCACCTAACTTCAGATCTTATTTAAAAAATAAGCATTCTGCTACTTCTGTTGGCAAGATTTTCTCAAGCTTAATTTTTTAAAGACTTTCTAGGAATATTAAAATCTTCCTAATTATATATTTCTGTAAACAGTAATATTTTACTGCAAACAGTCCTTGTGATCTCTTCTTTCTTATCACTGTCTTTTGAAATACAAACAAAACACAAAACCCTTTGCCCTATTGCATGACAACCTTTTCCCCACCCCCTCGACTAATTTGCCCCAATGTCATACTTCTTTGTTAGCTCATCCAGTGCTTGCAGCTTGATCCCAGTTTACTTTGATTAACTCTTTTTCTCTCTGCCTCAATTCCAAATCTGTCCTTGCTCCCTTGCCCAGGTTCCCTCTGTGAATTACCTGGTTCCTTCAGCTCTTCAGCAATTGCCATTCTCTTTCACTTTGGTTCATATTCATTCATCCAAATGCATTACATTTATGGCTACACATTATAGTTTACTTAAAGTTATGGCTTACAGTTTCTTGTCATCAAATCCCTAACTTATATCATGAAAAATCAGCAGAGTTAAAAGAAAAAAAAAAATATTAAAAAGGTGTCAAGCTTTGCAAAGAAAATAGGTTCTCAAGTATGGGATAGAAAAATTATCTTAGTAAGCAACAGTTTTGTTCAGGTTTTGAGCAGATATGTGCTCATTTCATGCTCATAAGAACATAGACGCAAATAAGGTCTTATTATATATGCCATACAGCTCTAGCTTTAATTACTTTTAAAATAATCCAATCTGAAAATGAAGGTATTTCAAAATGTTCATTAGAATAAGAATAATGGGTTTGTTTTCATCTTCATAGCCTTGTTGTTTCCCGTGAACATTCGTATAAGAGCAATTTGGTCTTCAAAATCATTCGGTCTTCAAAATAATTCCAATAAAAAGCCAACATGATGTTATTCTTATTCAGATGTGTCAGTGCAGGTGCTTAAAACTAGTACCTCCAAAGCTGTCATAAAATCTATTTGATCTTCTTACTACAGTTGAAACAAATTTGAGTTCCCCACTACAAGAGGAAAAATAACATCCTCTGATTGTGATGCAAAAGAAGCAAGTGGTCTGCGACGTTAACACGTGTAACAGAGTTTATGAATACTGTAACAAGTGAGTACTAATGTAGTATTCAGTAGTTCAGGTTACACAAGGGATATAGTAAGTATAATAAATGAGTGTCCTTTTCTACCCTTCTCCATATTCTTAGTCCCCTTTGAGTCTACTGTCTTCCTGAAGTAATGCCTTCTCTCTGACTTGAAGTGTTGTCCACACCCAATCTTGCACGAGCTTATTTAATTATTCTTTTTAGCTATTGGTAATTTTAAGACTTACAGTTACACTTTTCAAAATATAGAAATTAATATTTCATTACCTAATTTCAGCATTTGTGGAAGGTAAGATACTTCAATAGAAGAGCCACTCTCAGAAGAAAGGTCTCTGTGAAGACTACGTGGATCAACCCTTGATCTACCCTGTTCTGGAACTTCTCCTGAAAAAATGAACTCCAGTTTTGCAATTGTAATATTAAAAAAAAAAAAAAGTTATTTTGTGTGGAGAATCCAGATACTGAAGCTTCCATACTGACATTCAAAGCAAATGCTGAGTTTTTCTTTGTCCATTAGGATTAAGTTGTAAGAAAAAGTGGGAAAAAAATTCAGGAATGCAGTTATAAGGAAAGCAGAGTAAAGGGAAATAAAAACATTGCATCAAAACTTGACTTCTTTCTCCACACACAGTAATTTTTATTTCATGCCGCCTTTGCTGTTTCCATAAGTATTTCAGAGACGACCACAGGTGGCAGCACTCCTCCTCAGGAAAGATACGAATCAGGATACCATGGACTCCTTAATTATACGAGTACCCAAAGACAGGAGAGAGTTTCCTTTCAGCACTTAAAAACAACAGTTACTTCAGAATCATGAGAGGCTTCTTATATTGATGAATGCAGTATCCTTCTTAAGAATGAAACCGAGCTGTGATTTTGAAAAGATGAAGTAGACTAAAAACTTGTTTACAGTAAACCTTACAATGCTGTAATATACACAGTAGCTCATATCTGTCCTGTTCTTTGCCAGACCACCATCATCACAACCAGACCTAGCTATGCCACTTGCAATTAAAATCTTTTTCTCACTGAAAATTCTTTTTGTTTTTCAGTTCTAAATCTTAGCATCTTTGGATTAATTATTTTTTTCATTAATTTTTATGGCTGCCAAATCGAGAGATTTTTGTTTTCAAAAAACTTCCTTGTGTGAATGTGAGTATGCTCCAAATAAAACAAACTTAGATCTGCCGTCATTCCTCTTTTCTTGTTTACTTTTCACTGCAAATACAAACTGATCTGATTTTGTTCTTGTTTCATTATTCTCAACTATTAAATTAATATACATGTGCGGAGAAATTAAATACCGTAGAAGCAAACTATGCTGGTAAATTTATTACCAATTTGTATCAAAAGAAATTACACTTGACTCTGCTGAAAATGTAATAATTTTGTAGGTTGGGAATTTCTTTTTTTTTGTGTGTGTGTGTTTTTTGGTTGTTTTGTTGTTGTTTTTTTTAATGATCTGGTGGGTCGCACTGCAGGAATAATAATTCTCAGAAGTAAAACATGAAAAACTGATTATTTTTTGAGAAAAATCTGTAATTTTCAAATTTCAGATTGTTCAGATCTTAGTGATCACTTTTATTCTTAGAGTGCCACTCCTCTACCTGTTTATATTAAACCTATTAAAAAAAGATACATATTAAACCTACTGAAAAAGTTACATATGAAACCTAAAAAATGTGAGTGTCTGGTAAAATATTTTTATCCTGTTTTCAAGGTTTCATAGAATCACAAAATCAATGAGACTGGCAGGCCCTCCTTGAGGTGTCTAGTCACCCGCCAGTACTCAAGCAGGCTCTCCTAGGGCAGATTGGTGAGAACTGTGTCCAGTCAGGTGTTTAATATATCCAAAGATGGAGATTCCACAGCTTCCTCAGCTGACAGATTTTCTTTCCTTAAATATCTTGTTAGAACTATATTTAAATTGTAAACTAACTTTAAAATACAAATTATATTCTGCCTATAGGTATTGAATTTTTAAAAAAAAGTTCATTTTAAGAGAAAATTAAATTAGTAATATAATGAAACTGCCAGAGATCACATTCGAGATCTGATTTTTTTTTTTCAGTAATGAAATGCTTTGGTATCTGTAAGATGCCCTCTCCCTTTCCTCTACTATAAACTGCTTTTGTCTTTATAATTGTGAATAAGCAGAACTGCTTTCAGTGTGGCAATTTCTGTTACTGAATTGTGTATAAAAACTCATTTAATGAAATACTCCTTTTTAGTTCATTCAGACCACTAGTTCATTTTCCTTTTCTCTTTACTCTTAAGTCCATATGTTACTTCATTCATTTTTCTCACTTTAAATCCAAGCTTCTCTGTCATTTTTTAAGATCTCCATAGCAACATGCTACCTTCATTTTGATGCTTATCCTTTAGTCTCCTGTCTTCACAAGCTTTCTTTTAATTTCAGGGTTTTCTTCAAAGTCCAACACCCTCAAAACAGCTTCTTCCCAGCTAATCTTTTGTTATTCTCCCACTCATTCATTTATTCCTGTAAACACTTACAGAAATCTATTTATTCTGGGAAAAAGCTTCACTTTTGCTAGTATAAGTATTGGAGCAGAATTAATGCTTCAGAATAGTTTTTGTCAATGTCATCAATGTTCTGATTGACAAAATCCCTTGAGAGACAGTCTTGAAGGGTAAAGGAGTCCAGGAATGCTGGACATACTTAAGAAAAGTCTTAAGGGAGCAGGAGTGGACTGTCCCCATGTGCTGAAAGATGAGTCGGTGAAGAAGAAGACTGACCTGGCAGAATAGAGAGCTTTGGCTGGAACTTAGAAACATAAGGAGAGTTTATGGCCTTTGGAAGAAGGGGCAGGCCTCTTGTGAGGACTACAAAGACATAGTGAGGCTATGCAGGGAGAAAATTAGGAAAGCCAAAGCCCGATTAGAACTCAAGCTAGCTACAGCTATCAAAGACAGCAAAAAATGTTTCTATAAATACATCAACAACAAAAAGAGGACTAGGGAGAATCTCCATCCTTCATTGGATACAGGCAGAAACTTAGTGACAAAGGATGAGGAAAAAGCTGAGGTGCTTAATGCTGTCTTTGCCTCAGTCTTTACCAGTAGAACTAGTTGTTCCCTGGACACTCAGTCCCCTGGGCTGGAGGACAGAATGAAGACTTCTCAATCAAAAAGGAATAGGTCAGGGACCTGCTGCAACACTTAAACATACACAAGTCTATGGGGCTGGATGGGTTGCATCCAAGAGTACTGAAGGAGCTGGTGGATGTGCTCACCAAGCCTCTTTCCGTCATTTACCAGAAGAGCTGGCAAACTGGGGAAGTCCCAGTGGACTGGAGGGTGGCAAACATGACATCCATCCACAAGAAAGGTAGGAAGGAGGATCAGGAAAACTACAGAGCTGTCAGTCTGACCTTGGTGCCAGGGAGGGTCATGGAACAAATCATCTTGAGTGCCATTACGCCCCACATATAGAGCAACGAGGTGATCAGGACCAGTCAGCATGGGTTTATGAAAGGCACATCCTGCTTGATGAAGCTGATCTCCTTCTACAACAAGATGACCTGCCTGGTGGATGAGGGAAAGGCTGTGGATGTTGTCTACCTGGACTGCCTTTGACACTGTCTCCCACAGCATTCTCATGAAAAAACTGGCTGCTCATGGCTTGGATGGGCATGCTCTCTATTGGATAAAACACTGGCAAGATGGCTGGGCCCAGAGAGTGGTGGTGAATGGAGTTAAATCCAGCTGGGGACCGGTTACTAGTGCAATTCCTCGGGGCTCAGTGTTGGGACCACTTCTGTTTAATATTTTTATTAATTACCTTAATGAGAAGATAAGAGTGCACCCTCAGTAAGTTTGCAGATGACACCAAGTAGGGTGGGTGTGTTAATCTGCTTGAGGGTAGAGAGGCTCTACAGAGGGACTTAGACTGGATTGATGCAATGAGACAAATTGTATGAGCTTCAACAAGGCCAAGTACAAGGTCCTGCACTTGGGCCACAACAACCCCATGCAACGCTACAGACTTGGGAGTGGCTGGAAAGCTGCCTGACAGAAATGGACCTGGGGTGCTGGTTGACAGTGCTGAATATGAGCCAGCAGTGTGACCCAGTGGCCAGGAAGGCCAACAGTATCCTGGCTTGTATTAGAAATAGTGTTGCAAGCAGGTCTAGGGGCGTGATCATCCCCCTGTATTTAGCACTGGTGAGGCCCCACCTCAAGCACTGTGTTCAGCTTTGGACACCTCAATACAAGAAAGACATTGAGGTGCTGGAGCAGGTGCAGAGAAGAGCAACTAGGCTGGTGAAAGCCCTAGAGAACAAGTGTTATGAAGAGCTGCTGAGGGAACTGAGGTTATTTAGTCTAAAGAAAAGGAGGCTGAAGGGAGATCTTATAGCTTTCTACAACTACCTGAAAGGACATTGTAGAGAGGTAGGTGCTGCTCTCTTCCCACAAGTAGATAGTGATAAGACAAGAGGGAACAGCCTAAAGCTACACCAGGGGAGGTTTAGGCTGGACATTAGGAAAAATTTTTTCTCTGGAATGGTTGTCAGGCATTGGAACACACTGCCCAGAGAGGTGGTTGAGTCACCATCCCCAGGTGTGTTTAAAAGTTTTATAGATGTAGTGCTTGGGCATATGGTTTGGGGTTGAACATAGTAGAGTAGGATTAAAGGTTGAACTTGATGATCTTAAAGGTCTTTTCCAACCTAAATGATTCTATGAACCATCTGAGAACTGGAATGAATTTGCATAAACCATTAGATGCTTGCTTTTGTAATTGCCCAAGTATTCTTGCTAAATAAATCAGTAAAGGAACATTTTCTGAATCAATGGATTTACAGAAGACATGCACTAAATGTCAGAATTCGTAATTCTTTGCTCTAGAAGAACTCTCAAATACTAGTGAAATATTTCATTATTTTAAATAGACATATCTTCACATACAGAATCCAAGGTTAGAAAGTCTTATTCCCATATTACCCTTACAAAGCTGGAATGCATTAGCTAATTCTATACTTCTAAGTAGGGCAGTATCAATGACTGTTTTCTCTCTGTGATGCTGCATGGTGGGAAGGCCATGACTGCACTATAGTTAATCCAGCCATCTGTCTTTTAGGCCTTGGTGACCTTATGAACATAAGATTTAATAATTGGGTTTGTATATTTTTTCAAAGTGTCTGGAACAGTGTGAGGCCACACAGCAGGTTTTCAAAGTATAAAATGAGTATGCATTGCATTCATGAAGGCATGAAGAGGCATGCAAAGCCGTTTGGATTAATATTGCAGGGCTGCACAGGGTGGAAAAGGCTATAATGGATTTTGACTAATCTATTCTGCTTATTTTTAATAGACTCTGTCATGTGCCAATAAACATGTGGTTGGCTGAACTTGCCAAGGATCTTGTGCAAAATAATATGGAGAATCAGAAGACTAGTGAATAAAGTTGTTCTCTGATCTTATTCTATCTCTATTAAAGAAAGAGCAAAGAGTGTTGGCAGGCTTATAGGATATCATTTGTGGCAGAGCAAATATTTCTATCTAGGTTTTCCAAACCTTGAACAGAAGATTTAAAGGTGTCCTCAAAATTTTACCTCAGGCTCAAGTGCAGGTTCCTGGTTGTGAAATAACATGGAAAAAACCCAATTAAAAATGACTGTTTGTAAATACTCAGCTTGGGAGTCCAAGCAGAAATGCTTCAAGTACTGTATGTAAAGGTGCTAACAGCAAAGTTGCTTCAGTTCATGAAGCCAAGAAAAATCACACTATATGCACATTGTTCCTTTTGGGTAATTGGTGTGAGTAATGTGGGCAAAGTAATGGTGTTTAACTGGAGCTTAAATTCTATTGTGCATTCTATTGTGCAAGAACAACTGTATTTTCAAATCCTTGAACAACATGCCAGTCACTCCTGGCAGGGAAATAAAGAGGTCTTGGCATGTTATTGAAAATAGAAGTTGCTTTTCAATGCAAGTAGCTTATCCGGGTCCAAACAGCATAATGTGTTTATTCTGATTTGCACACAGCCATCTCTATAGTGCTGTTGCCAGTTTTCCACAACTCTTTCCTGTCACTATAGTAACTACTGGATTTGTGGTAGAACAAATTGCATGGTATTGGATGTGCCATCAATATATGTTGTAACAGCCCAGAGTGTGATGTCCTGGAGGTGGACTACAAGACTGAACTTGCCAATAAGTATTTTTAAAAACCTGTATATGCAAGATGTGTTTCTTTTAAATTAATTAGTTTGTTATTTTTGTTGTCTACTGTTAATTTGACAATATGTCAAGCAGTTGCTGATTGAGAGACCAATAAGTAAAAAGAAAATGTTGAGGTGGGTGGGAGGGTGGTGTTTCCAAAGAAATTGTCATTCTTTTGAGTGATTCTATAAGTGATGAGTAGAAAATATTAAGTTCATTCTTTACAATAGCTTCTGAATTACTAGCTGGTAGGTAGTAACCACAAGTACATTAGAGACTCACTTGGCAATATGAACAGTATGTTCACTTTGTGATCATTACAATACTGAAGAAGTCTGCTTATGTATGCAAGTAATAAACTAAAATGTCTTTGACACAGCTGTAGCAAATAGTAACAAATAACTACTCTGTTAAACCCTCGTATGATCATATGATTTCACTTTCTATATCATTGCAGTTTAGTAGCTGACTAGATCCTACAGATTTTCTATGAGTTTTCCTGAAAAAAGCCTAATCTCAAGAATGACATTGATTTTGTGTCAAGTTTTACCAGTAAAAATAAACTTTTACACAAACAAAAAAGCTCAGCCCTCTTTGGTCTACAAAGACAGAGGTATAAATATTGCCAGTTCACTTCAAATTACCTGAGTTGTGTGAAACTTCACTTAATATTAACTGCCACCACGAGGATTTATCCCAGCTTTTGCTTTTCAGTTGTGTTCAGTGCCTACCTACATCTGAAATGGGGTTG
This sequence comes from Hemiprocne comata, assembly GCA_020745705.1. Taxonomy (NCBI): domain Eukaryota; kingdom Metazoa; phylum Chordata; class Aves; order Apodiformes; family Apodidae; genus Hemiprocne; species Hemiprocne comata. Next base: position 54,858,598 of record CM036616.1, on the reverse strand, counting down.
CTACTACAAAGCATGATTTCATATTGAGGAGAAGGTTTAAAACCCAGTTATCACTGTACATCAGTGTGGCTATGGAGTTGCTCCAGGCCACTTACGAAAGACTGTGACTCACCTCCAGAAACATAAAATATCCAGAAATGTGGTAAATTACTTCTCAGACTTTTTCTGCTGTTTCTCACAACTGGAAATGGATTCTAGTTTAAAGCAGTAGTCATATCACTGAAATGGTAGAAATTATGCTAATATACCCTTAATTATGACCACGTTCTCAGTACTTACTGTCAGGGTTTGATTCCAGATAGTATGACGTGATTATTTTCTTTGGACTCTTTACTAACTCTTAGCTGGGGAAAATGGATGCAATGGTGAAGCTTGTGGTACATCTAGCCTTTTCATAGTGGCTAGATGTACCCCACATGCGACAATGTGGCTGGAGGAAGATGTAGTGGTTGGAGGTCGTCTTGGGCACAGCGACCATGATATGATAGAATTTACAATTTGTGGTGAAGTTAGGAGGGTCGTCAGCAAAACCTCTACCTTGGACTTCCAGAGGGCTGACTTTGGCCTCTTCAGGACGCTGGCTGGGAGAGTCCCTTGGGAAGCAGCCCTCAAAAACAAAGGAGCCCAGGAAGGCTGGGCTTACTTTAAGAATGAATTTATGAAGGCGCAGGAGCAGGCTGTCCCTGTGTGCCAAAAAAGGAGCCGGCGGGGAAGAAGACCAGCCTGGTTGAGCAGGGAACTGTTACAAGAACTCAGGAATAAAAAAATAATTTATCAACTTTGGAAAAAAGGGCAGGTGAATCAGGAAGCATTTAGGGATATTATAAGGTCATGTAGGAAGAGAATCAGAGATGCAAAAGCCCAGATAGAACTTAAACTAGCCATCTCTGTAAAGGATAATAAAAAATGCTTTTATAAATACATTAATAACAAAAGGAGGGTCAGGGAAAATCTGAATTCTTTATTGGATGAGGAGGGGAACTTAGTAACGGAGGACAAGGAAAAGGCTGAGGTGCTTAACAGCTTCTTTGCCTCAGTCTTTAACAAAAAGACTAGCTACCCTCAGGACAACTGGGCTCCTGAGTTGGTAGACAGGGATGGGGAGCAGAATCCCCCTCCTGTAATCCAGGAGGAAGTAGTTGGGGACCTGCTGTGCCACTTAGATCCCAACAAGTCCATGGGTCTGGATGGGATTCATCCTAGGGTGCTGAGGGAGCTGGCGGAAGAACTGGCTAAGATGCTCTCAATCATTTATCACCAGTCCTGGCTCACTGGGGAGGTCCCAGATGACTGGAGGTTGGCCAATGTGACACCCATCCACAAGAAGGGCCGGAAGGAGGATCCGGGGAACTATAGGCCTGTCAGCCTGACCTCGGTGCCTGGCCAGGTTATGGAACAGATCATCCTAAGTGCCATCAAGCGGCATGTGGAAGACAACCAGGGGATCAGGTCCAGCCAACATGGATTTAGGAAAGGAAGGTCCTGCCTGACTAATCTCATCTCCTTCTATGACTGGGTGACCCGCCTAGTGGATGAGGGAAAGGCTGTGGATGTGGTCTAGCTCGACTTCAGCAAGGGCTTTGACACAGTCTCCCACAGCATCCTCCTGGAGAAGCTAGCAATGCATGGCTTCGACAGGTGCACCCTTTGCTGGCTCAAAAACTGGTTGGATGACCAGGCCCAGAGAGTGATGGTGAATGGAGCTGCATCCAGCTGGCGTCTGGTGACCAGCGGTGTCCCCCAAGGATCAGTACTGGGCCCAGTCCTATTCAATATCTTTATTGACGACCTGGATGTGGGGATTGAGTCCACCCTCAGTAAATTCGCAGATGACACCAAGCTGGGGGGGAGTGTTGATCTGCCAGAGGGTAGGAAGAAGCTGCAGGAGGACCTGGACAGGCTGGATCGGTGGGCCGAGGCCAACAACATGAAATTCAACAAGACCAAGTGCAGGGTCCTTCACTTTGGCCACAATAACCCCAGGCAGCACTACGGGCTGGGGGAAGAGTGGCTGGAGAGCAGCCTGGCAGAGAGGGACCTGGGAGTACTGGTGGACAGCCGGTTGAACATGAGCCAGCAGTGTGCCCAGGTGGCCCGGAAGGCCAATGGCATCCTGGCTTGTATCAGGAATAGAGTGGCCAGCAGGAGTAGGGATGTAATTCTCCCCCTGTACTCAGCACTGGTGAGGCCTCACCTCGAGTACTGTGTGCAGTTCTGGGCCCCTCACTTCAAGAAGGACGTTGAGGTGCTGGAGCGGGTCCAGAGGAGAGCAACAAGGCTGGTGAAGGGACTAGAGGGAAAGTCTTATAGGGAGAGGTTGAGGATGTTGGGCTTGTTTAGCCTGGAGAAGAGGAGACTCAGGGGGGACCCCATCACTCTCTTCAACTACCTGAAGGGAGGTTGTAGTCAGGTGGGGGCTGGGCTCTTCTCCCAGGCAACTGGTGACAGGACAAGAGGGCATAGGCTGAAGTTGCTCCAAGGGAGGTTTAGGTTGGATACTAGGAAGCACTTCCTCACGGAGAGGGTGATTAGACATTGGAATAGACTTCCCAGGGAAGTGGTGGAGGCACCATCCCTGGATGTGTTCAAGGAAAGGCTGGATGTGGCACTTAGTGCCATGGTCTAGATGGTGTGGTGGTGTTGGTCATAGGCTGGACTTGATGATCTTAAAGGTCTTTTCCAGCCTTGGTGATTCTGTGATTCTGTAATGGAAGAGGCAGGAGGCCTTTAAGCTCCACACCCAGAAACCAGAATCGCACTTGCCTTTGTACAAATCACTTCCACCCTTGCCCCAGCACAACAGTAGCAGGAACCTGTGCCTTGCCCAAAGACAACTTGCTGCATTCAGGGCTCTTTTTTCATGTCTGTGATTTATCATTCACTACAGCTGACAGATGCAGGCTGTATGTTTTCCACTTGCTGTGGTGCTGTGTATAGTTTTGTATCCTGAAACTGACATTTGCATTTTTATTTATTTCTTTCTGAATGTCCTTGCCATTCAGACAGTAGACAGTTATTTGTGTGCTGGGCAGTCTTGAGATGCATAACGCACGTAAAGCTGCTAGACTGGTTCACTAAGTGAATGATGAAGGCCACTGCTACACAAGAGGCAGCTTCAGTCAGAAAGCTTCAGTGATGCCTCTGTGCTGAAGTGATTTCCCTGTCATGCATCCAGGTTGTACATTTTTCATGACCTATGATTGACACATGGTTATATGCCTCTGCCGTAATCACCTTTGAAATGTGGCTGTGTCCGCTTCTTGAGGAACTTAACAAAATGAGGAGACAAGTAGGCTGAGTGAAATCTTAAAGTTCGGTGTGCCGCTTTTGGAAGAGAGCAGCAATTTAGTCTGTGTTAGGAAAATATTAAAGGAGAAAACAATACTTGTCAAATACAATAAGAATATGTCTTTCTGGGGTCCTTGAAGAAGGTTCTGTTAGAGAAAAATAGCTATGGGAATCATGCACTGCACAACTTTAATACCTCATCTACTTTTTTTCCAAGTCCAGATGAAGGAGTCCCTTTCTGTGTAGTCACAGTCTTGCAGATACAGTCCAACATAGATAATTATACGAAGAACCTACCAATTTTGGAGACTTCCTTGTCTATATGCTAAGCACTTTTTCCTATTCCATGTACAATAAGTTGTTATCAATATTAAGTGTATAATAAGAAACTCTCACAAAAAGAGTGAGCAACAAAAATATAAGCAACTGTTATCTCCTTTGAATAAGGAAGCTGAAGTACCTTCATCCTAAGAGCACTTTAAAGGCATAAAGAAATGTTAAATCTTGAAACCAATTTTAAAAGAGCTCAGCATTCCAAAACCATGTCACATATTCATGATATTCAGATATTTAATGGAAATAAATGTGTGGTTCTCAAGAAGTCTTAGGGAGTTACAGCCCCTTTGCCTTCTTTTTGCAGGTATCTTTGCTTTAAGAATAAACCATAACATATTTTCAATGTAACCAAATAGTTCTTGTGAAATATTTCTTTTTAAATATCTGGCAGTTAGATCCCAGCATAATTTCCTTGATTTCATCCTGCAGATTTTCTATACCACAGTTTAGCTACTTCTATTTCTATCTGCTCTGACTATCACAGCATTTCTGAACTTTCCGAGAAAGTGATTCGGCAGTCTGAAACTGGTCCTGCCTACAAGCATTTCATGTACTTCGTCTTGACTCAGAATTACTTGTTTAGGCCTGCTATATTAGCTGCATGTTGCCAAGGAGCTGTGGTGGAAGCTGGGCTTTTGACATGCCCTAGTTTCTTTTGGTGTGGCATAGCAATGGCGAAAAACAATTAAGGATGGAAGATGTATGAGCAATATATCTAATTTCAAACTGAGGTTAACAAAGTGGATTTACTAGTACTCCTGAGGATATTATTTTGTGGGTTTGGAAACAAATGTTTACATTGTGCTTTATGTAAAACTCCTGGAAAATTCTGTAATTCCATGAAAATAAGGACCAATACTTTGCTTTCAGTAAATGGCCATTTAGAGTTACAGGAATATCCCAAAACAAATACTAGATAGTGTCTTTTCATAAGATAATGCAGACCATGGAAAAACATATTCAGTTAGTGCAAGCAATGCACTTATGCATTAATAGGGGATAGATATCTCTGAATAAGTATACTATAAAATGAAAAATCAGAGGTTGATGAAATATCAAGGAATTTTGAGGCAGGAAATAAATCTGCCCAGAAAGACATACTACTGCACTTGAAGCATTTCTAGGAGACTTTCGAAATAACAGCAGCAGCAAAGCTCAAAGGAACATGTACTTCAGGCTGGGCATTAATATTCTAGCATTTGCATATATTTTGTTGATGGCTGAAATTCAATCCAATGGCTTTGAAGTCAGCATAAATGCATAAGGTGTGTGTGGGTGTATAATTTCAGAGACAATATGTTAGACACCAGGGGATTACAGACTGAATGCAGTTTGGACCCCAAAATATAAATTCAAAGTGGTCTTTCAAAAAAGCATTATAGAAATATACAAGATGAAATGTAAGAATGCTGTCAAACAGGAAAATAGTTCAGAGACTTTGAGAGTGGCATTAGTCCAGTTTGCTGAATATTTTGTTCTCTGTACCTCTGCACCTTAGGCACTTCCAGTTTTTATGAAGGCATCCCTCAACTATGCAAGACTGGATGGAAGTCCTTTTCATCCAAGAGCTGTCAATTACATCACTCTGCTTTTCAAATTACTGCTGGAGCACTTTATGGTGGATGTGGTACAAAACAGTGCATTGTCCTGAGAAAGGTGGGACTAAATGTCATAACTTGTTACCACAAAATAAAAGCATATAAATTTGCTTTCTCCAGTTTCTGCAAGTGAAACAAAGGAGGAAGACATAAAACTAGTGTTTTGCACATTCACTCAGAGGGCATGGATTTGTCCTCTTGTAGCATTAGAGCTGTGGCAACATCGCTGCTAGCAGTGACTAACGCATTGCCTTCTACAGGTGACAACTAAGTGAGAAGGAAGAAAAAACTTGTACAAAAATGTTGGTTTTTGAAATACAGGATTAAGGAAGTTAAGCACTCCATGGTTCTTCTTCTTATCCTAGTTTTGGTAATAAGTGAGCAGGTGTATTATGCAGATCTACAGATGGTTGAGAGAAAAAGGCAGACAGAGAAAGAGACCAAAGAACCATCCACCAAGTCACATACACAATGTCTGGGACTCCATAATAAGGTCAGCTGTATCAACCACCACATACCACAGAGCAGAGTTATGTTTTAATAAATAACTTAGAGAATGAAATGTGGAAGATAGAGAATTAGAAGAAAATGTAAAAGAAAAAAATCAGATTAATTGAACTCTGAAGAAACTGACAAAGAAAAAAAGAGCTTTTCAAAATCAGTGTCTTTGCTCAGAAACTTTTTTTATTTTATATTTTATTTTATATTATTTTAATTATTTTAATTTTTATTTGTATTATTTTTAATTCACACACAAGTCCCAATACTTACCCTTACCAAGGTTTTACCAATGCAACTAATATATTTCCAGCTGACGTTCTGCAGTTTGTCCCTGGCAGATCATAGAATCATAAAAACATTTTGGTTGGAAAAGACCTTTAAAATCATCAAGTTCAACCATAAACCTAACTCCACCACTAAGCCACAAGCCACAAGCCTTAGCACCGTATCTACACATCTTTTAAATACCTCTGGGGATGGTGACTTAACCACATCCCTGGGCAGTCTGGTCCAGAGCTTTACAACCCTTTTGGTGATTAAATTTTCTGTAACATCCAATTTAAACCTCCCCTGGCACAACCTGAGGCCATTTCTTCTTGTTTGATCTCTTGTGACTTGGGAGAAGAGACCAACCCCCACCCCACTACAACCTCCTTCCAGATAGTTGTAGAGAATGCTACTCCAGGCTAAACAATCCCAGTTCCCTCAGCTGATCTTCATAAGACTTGTGCTCTAAAGCCTTCACCAGTTTCTTTGCCCTTCTTTCAAAATGCCCCAGCACCTCAGTGGCTTTCTTGTAGTGAGTGGCCCAAAGTTGAACACAGTGTTCGAGGTGTGGCCTCACTAGTGCCGAGTACAGGGGGACAATCGCTTCCCTAGTCCTGCTGGTCACACTATTCCTGAAACTAGGCAGGATGCTATTGGCCTTCTTCGCCACCTGGGCACACTGCTGGCTTGTATTGAGCTGCAGAAGACCAACAGGTCCTTTTCCTCTGTTCGGCTTTCTGGCGACTCTTCCCCAAACCTGTAGCATTGCATGGAATTGTTGTGACACAAGTGCAGGACCCAACACTTGGCCTTGTTGAAGCTCATACATTGGGCTTTGGCCTGTCCAGATCTCTGTGTAGAGGCTTCCTACCTTCAAGCATATCAACACTTCCACCCAATTTAGTGTTATCTGCAAACTCACTGGGGGTGCACTTCGTCCCCTCATCCACCTGACTGTCCTGATCACCTGACTGTCCTGGATGTGCTGTGTGATGGCATCAGATGGCATCTGTGCCATAACCTTCCCTAGCACTGGTGTCAGACTGACAGGCTTGTCATTCCCTGGATTCTCCTTTCAGCCCTTCCTGTAGATGGGAATCACATTTGTCGATCTCCAGTCTACTGGAACTTCCCTGATTAGCTGACAGATGATGGAAAGTGGCTTGGTGAGCATTTCCACCAGCTCCCTTAATACCCTTGGGTGGATGCCATCAGTCCCCATAGACTTGTGTCTAACCGGTGCAGCAGGTGTCTAACCATTTTCCCTTGGATTTTGGGGCATTTGTTCTGCTTCCCATCCCTGCCTTCCAGTGAAGGGGGTTGGCTACACAACAAACTTCTTACTTCTTAGTAAGAAGTACTTAGTCTTACTTCTAAAGACTAAGGCAAAGCGGTGATTATGTACCTCATCCTTTTCCTCATCCCCTGTCACTGTGTTTCACCCCATACCCATTATAGGATGCCCAGCTGCACGGAGGACCAGCGTGGTGGCACTACAATGATTGGTCTCTCACGGGAGGCGGAGGGTGGGCGGCCAGCGGGAGGTTCCTGCCGCTCCCTCCCCCCGCCCCCTTCCCCAATACACATTGCATTGGGCGAGGTGGAGGGCTCTGAGGCATGGGGGGGAGATCAGTGGAAGCCGGACACCGGAACACTGCCTGGCGGGAGTGGTTTTTTTCCGCGGCGTGGTGTTGTTTTCTGAATTGTGGTGGCACGGCGTCCCACCACCCCAGCAGCCTCCTCAGCCCCGGGAGGTCCCCTGGGGCGCAGCAGGGACCCAGCAGTCCCCGCCGCGCTCCTTCCCCTTCTGCTCAGGGCGGAGCCGGCAGCGGAGCTTGGGGTCGGCGAGAGGCTGCCGTGCAGCCCCCAGCTCCCTGGCTACCCCGGCAAAACCATCCACTACTCCGCCTCACCGCCTTCCGTCTCCCGGGCGCGTTAGTTGGCCACGGTTTCGCTGGCCAAAATTTTAAATGTTTGTATTTCAAAACGGCAAGGCTTGTATGACAAAAGGCCAGGCTCTCCCGCCGGGCAGAGCTCAGGTGCCCGGCTTCACCCCCCGCCTCCCCCGCCGCTCGCCCCTTGCTTCTCCCCCTAATGAAACGTCTACTGCAAGAGGGCAGGAATGAGCTATGTTCTCAAAAGAAACGTAAGTACAGCGTTAGAGGAGTGAAGAGGTAGAATTTTCTCAGTAAATTCTACTTCTCTATTACTGAAATTTCTGGACTCAGAAAACTGAGGCACAGCTTGGCAGCTTTATCTTTTCCAGCTTTATACTTAAACAAAGCTTTTCATTACACTGCTTTTGTAAGCCTGCTAAAATATGGCAATCCTGAAGTATGGGGTTTTTTTGCATACAAAACAAGCTGCTTTTCAACATTTCATACTCTAATAAACCACTCTTGTTACTGTCTTACAAGTAGAGGAGAAATCATATAAAAGTTCCATGCAAGGAGTAATTTTAGGAAAACCTTTATTTAAAAAGAAACTCCAGGACAAAGTTGTGACACAGGAAAACTTAATGTTCCATTTTAAAGATTTGATGCATTATGCTAAATAAATACAGTTTATTGAAACCTAAGTTACCTCATTATCTTGGAAAATGAATTGCATCTATTGTCACTGTATCTTCCAGACTGCATCTATGAAAAACCTGGTGACTAAATTGTGACATCTGTGATTGTTTGCCACATATGTGAGGCTTCCTCAAAATACACAGTAATATTTGGCTGGTTTTTTTAAACTGTTTTGGGAATAACTTTAAGATATATTTTATGAAATCATAAAGTGGACCAAATCACTGAATTAGGAATGTAAATAGTGAATATATTTTTTCTCAGGATTTCAGTCAAATAATTTTAAGATCTTAAGTTGAAACCCTGAATTCAGCCCCGCATTTGGCTTCACTGGGACAATTTTCATGCAGGTGGGTGTGTACCTGTCTACTGTTGCAAGATGAAACACATGCTTCTGTCATCACAGAAACTGTAAAACTGCTTAAGCAGCCCTCAATATAGCTATGCTAGGAGTCTTGAAACCTCTGAACCTGGTCAAAAGTAGGACAGCTTTTGGATCTTAAAAGCCTTAGTCTGGGACTTAGCTAGTTGATATACAACTTATTTTCCTTACATATGGGAACAGAAGATCTGTAAAACTGCCTTATTCTTTATGAATGAGAAGGTAATGGTTAACTAGGAGAACTATCATTTTCTGAAACTCACCTCTTGCTTTCTTGATCTTAGCCTGAATGTGCTGTAAGTCATTCCTTCAACACTACAGAGCCAGTCAAAGGCTATAATGTGGTTTCCCTTTCCTCTCAATTGTTATTATCAACATGTATTTACCTGATGTTTCTGGTTGCTGACCTGATGTGTTACTGATTTGGGATATAATTCTATTACCATGAATGTATGTAATAGTTTACCAAGTATGTTTGTATTTGGTTATTGATCAACAATCTAGAAAAATCTATTTTCTGGTTTTCAAAGTTCATTCAGTAACTGAAAAAGGAATGATTAAGAATTTTTTATTTTTTTTTTTAAGAAATAGCAAAATAATTGTTGTCACTGATTTAACTCCTATACAGATGCTCAGAAAATAGTGTTTTTACTTCATCATTATTATTGTTTCTATTCAGGCAGAAGTCACACTCTGGAATATTAAAATGAAAAAAAAAAACACAGAATCACAGAATGGTTTGAGTTGGAAGGGACCTTAAAGATCATCTAGTTCCAATGCCCCTGCATGGGCAGGGACACCTCCCACTAGATAAAGTTGCTCCATCTAACCTAGCCTTGAACACTTCCAGGGAAAGGGCTTACACAGCTTCCCTGGGCAACCTGTTCCAGTGTCTCACCACCCTCGTACTAAAGAATTTCTTCCTAAAGTCTAACCTAAATCTCCCTGCTTCCAGTTTTAATCCATTACCCCTCTTCATCTCACTACAAGCCCTTGTAAAAAGTCTCTCCACAGCTTTCCTGTAGGCCCTTCTGTGAGAACACAACCCAATTTGCATTTCAAAGGTTTCCAGTTTAAATAGATAAAAGACAATGAAAAATTATATTGATTTTTCCCATTTTACACATAGGAAATGGGCTAAATATGGTGGCCAAGGAGGTAAGGGAAAGACACTTCAGTTGAATTTACACTGTCCCAGATCCTTCTGTAAACCACACAACTAATCTTCACTCCATGTATGTTTCACATTTTAAAATAAATTATTTAATTCTTTAGTTTGAGCTGCTTCTAGAGCCTGAAACTCCAATAAGTGAAAGGTATTGCACACCTCACTTTAACTGCAGGTGCTGGAGAACAGGTCAGGCACTCCTCACTATATACTTGAATGGGTTGTGGGATTCAGGATCTGTTTTAAGTTGCACAGTGCCGCCTCTTCACATACTGTAGCTGAGATTACTTAATTCAGATTATATACATTTTCCATCTACTTACCTTTCAATCTACTTTTCACTTACACTTTTGGCTCGTTACTCATTCTTAAAGGTTTTTCCCACTTCTTGTTCATCTCCCATATTTCAATTTGAATGAAGACTGGTTTTCTAGAAATGTGAATTGAACAGCACAGGAAATGAATCAGAGTAATGGCATAACTTCTTCCTTGGTTTTATTTTCCTTTGTTTTGTTTTGTTTGTTTGTTTGTGTTTTCTTGTTGTTGTTTGTTTGTGTGGGGTTATTTGTTTTGGTTTTTTTTTCGAGACGTAAAAATAAAGTCCAGAGTAGCTGCCATCCACATAAATAACTTAGGCAAAAGTAATACATGAACACTTAAAAGCACCTGTCCTAAGTAATGTTCAGCTTCAATAATTCTTGGATGTCATATAACTTGGGAAGAGGAAATGTTGTTGTTTCTGAAGTTCTAAACTCATTTTAGTTCATGTGGTTCCAAGGTAAAATGAAAAAAAAAGAAAAGGTCAGATGCTAATATTTTTGCTGCGGTCTAGCAGGAATTGAAAAGGCTAGAGCTGAAATGTACTTTTTTTCAAGACTTAATATTTGGTGGCTTTTGTATTTTATATCAGAAGTTTTAGGATTTAGTCGCTTGCAAAATGAGTGATCATGTTTTAAAAGACAAAAGTACTGTGATAACCAAGATAACTGCCAAGGCTGGTTCATTGGCAATGGGCTGAAGAGTTACCACCAATTCTAATTCAGCCTCACACCCATGAGACTACAAGGTATGCCATGCATATTTTCCAAGCAAGCAATTTATCTTATGTTTTCATCATTAAGTATAATTTATTATCCAATTTTCTTCATATAAAGGAAAAGGATGTGAAGTGACTTTAGCATATAGCATAAATTCTGTCCAAAACTGTTATCGGACTGCTATTTAATAAATAGTAGGTGTTCACATATGGATTCATGACTACTTTAAATTTGGTAGTAAACAGGGGGGGGGAATTGGCCTAGCTAACTTACTTTAAAAAGAGGAAAGTGTTTTCCTTTGAGGATAAATGTAAAATGTTTTTCTCAAGCAAACCTGTCAGTTTCCGTAAATCATTGGCAAAAGATAAAAACTAGGCAGGGACGTAGAGAGAGGGACACTAGGATTCAGAGAATGCTAGTGTAAACAGATAAACTGAAAATAAATGTGGTTTACAACAGTTGTATGTTCTGTTATTGTAGCTGTGGACTGTGGATGGATTTACAACCTCTGCTATTAGTCCAATAGGTAAAGTGCATTTCACACAGAAGCTACTTTCTAAGTGAAAGGAATGGACATTACTTCCTGAGTAATGGATACATAAATATATTATAGGAGTTAAATTCAGTTATTTTTACCATGCTATTTGGGACAAAGAACTTCATCTGCTTATGGTGATGGGTTACTTACTTCTTTTTTTCTTAGAAGTGTTTTGTGTTGAGTGGGTTTGAATTGATCATTTTGATGTCTATTGACTTTAACATGCTGCTCTGATACATAGATGATTTTTTTTTTTCTAAGCAGAAAGGTAATCCAAAAGAAGGGAAAACAAACCAAATCAAACAAAAAAACCCCCGAAAAACAAACTGCAGTGATACTATGAAGCTGGAACTTTTAGCTGCAACTCCAAGACCAGTGGCCAAAAACAGGTGGCCACAGGTAGACATTTGTGTTTCTGTATTAAAAGAATATGTTAAGTACAATAATTTAGCAACCACCAAAGATCCTTAAAAGGGAGAGGGGATAGCTATTCTAGTCATTTGAGAGGGCCACTTGACACTGCATGGGCTGTCTCGTTGAAATTGCAATTCACATACCACTCTACTTACAGAAGGAAAGCTAAGAAAGTGGTGGGGAAAACACTTCATCACCAGTCCATACAGGCCCAAAAACCCCTTCGGATTTAGCTAGGTTTTCTGGTTTTTCCCCACTTCTTTTCAGCCTCTTCACCTAGAGGCAGGATTGGATCAGAGTGAGTTGAAGCTCCCATGACTTCTCAAGTCCTCCTTGCAGGACTTGCAGATGAGTCAGTGGTCTGACTTCATTTCCCATTTCCTGCCTTTCCAGAGCTCAAACATAACAAAGTTCTCAGCTAGTCCCCCCCTACTCACTCACCAGAAACTTGACACAGCCAATAAAAGAAGATGGCTGCTAAAGAAAAGCAAAAAATTGAAAGGATATCCTGTTGCATGGACAATTCTGCTTTTTACTTTTAGTGAAGAATTGGTAGAAAGAAATAGCAAGGGCAGGATACACAGCTGGAGCAAAGCTGGCTGCTCTTTTGCCATTAGTTATTAATTTATTCTCCTGTCCAGCCTAGTTACCTGAATAAACTTTGAAAAGACGGAATCTTTTAGGAGCACTATGACAGAATGTTATTAGGAAACTTTTAATTCTGGTGGAGGACTTGGTAATTTCTTATTTACTTGCTGAAGGAGTAATAGCAGAGAAAGACAATCAGTAAACTAATCAAAACATGAAACTTCCATTTCATGGGCAATTCTGACATTTCATCAGACAACAAACTTGATTTATATATTTTTCTCTCTGTCAGGTGAAATCCCAAATATTTACAACATGATGTTTTTCCAGTCAATGGAAGAGCTTTTTCCATGCAACAGGAAAATATTTTATGTCCTTGACTTTCATAGGATTAGTATCCACTCCCCCAGCCCTCCCTCCCTGTGTTGTTCTCCTCTGTATTTCCGGATCAAAAGTGTTGCTTAAGGGTTTAGTTTTTTTATTAATTGCAAAATTCCTAAGAACTCTGGGAACCAACAAACTAGAAACCCTGACGGCAAGCAAGAACTGTCATCGCTTTCTAATATATCACTTATATAAAGTGGCATTGGTCCACCTGAATACAGGAGCTACCTCTTATTCCCCCACACCCACTTTTTCATTAAAAAAAAAAGATATCAAACAACTGTAAGATTAAGTATTCTGTTCATCTCTTGTTGTTTAAACTGCTATGGATAGCTAAGGGACACATACTATAAAATGCACAGGTAAGACCAGGGGAAAAAAAACACCTCACAACTATGGTGGGGCAGTTCTTTGTCTTCAAGTAAACTTACATGTTAGTTCAGCTGCAGTTAAACACAGCAGAATGTTTTTTTTATTTCAGGTTGTTTAACAGACTTCCACAAAGCATGCTACTGACTAGGACTGTGGAGGCAGCTCCATGAGGATTTAGCTGGGACCAAGCTGGCTGTTGCTTTCTGAGATATCATAGCCGACAGTGATTGGGTGCCAGTGAAATGACAGTGAATTAATTTTCTTATTTTATTTTTTTTCCCTTTATTAATGTATAAGCATTACCTTTTCTATTGATTGACAAAGACATAAATTGTTAGATTTTATACTTCAGATTGATACCTGTGCTCAGCTAATATTGCTGCCAGTATGGGTGGCATCTCATCACATAGCTTAGTTAATATATTTGACACAGACATTCTGTTTTTCAGTTTTCTTTCAACTTTTTTTTTTTCTTTTTTTCTGCTTCTTTGATGATAAAATAAATAATAAAAGTTAGTTTTAGGAGCTTTTATTTATGGAAGAACAGAGGTAAGGGCAAAGTGATGAAATGGCCAGGTCAGGGCTGTGATCAATAAAACGGGTGTCTTCTGTTGTAGTTTATCTGTTTATCTCTGGAACACAGAGTGGTGGAGGGGAAAATTTAAAATGTTAAATAAAAAGACCTGTAAGACTATTGCAAAGCACTAAAGTAAAAGAAATATTATTCCTTCCTGATCACCTCTGTTTCTTCATGGACAGCTGAACTAGCGATATATAACATTCATCTTAATTCCTAAGTTTCTCCGTGTGGAATAAATAATTCAGGCTTAAATTCTATGAACAGACTCTTTCATTGGTTGTCTTTATGTCTCATTTTCACCAGGGATGGCTGGAAAACTATTTTTCCTTAACATATTTTGAAGGAGAAAAAAAAAAACGTGTTGGAAAAAAGTTATTTTAGTACCTGTGGTTACTTAAAAGCAATGGGAAATAGTTAAAAATGCAAGGCCGTTAAAATCTGATCCTGACTGTACTTGAGCATTTGCGTATTCTTACTTAAGCAATAAATAACTCATAGTGAATTTTTATAAAATCATTCAAGAAAAATATGTAACAATAGGAAGATTCATTGTTCTCAGTATAAAAATCAGAAAACTGAGGGAAAGGATGTTTGTTACATTGTCCAGCTACAACACTTAGCAGATCACAGACAAAACGTGAACTTTTAGTGCTCCAGATCTTTTCTCTATTTGTACTATACAGCAGCTTAATGTTTCTCCTGGATAACAATGTGTCATTCTAACACTAGTGCTAAAAATAACAATTAAAGTAACTCAGATTGCTAAACTGCAGAGGGGTTTTTTTTGGCTGATGACTAGAGACATATTCACTGCATTACCATACCAAGACAATATATTCTTAATATGAACTTTGAAAATTAAACCTAAGCAAATCAGCTGGTTTAATAAAGTCCCACATACTTGTGCGGGTGTCCTGTGCTATGCAACTACAATAAAAGTTAAATAATATCTGCCTCCTGGGGCTCTGTACTATATCAGCATGTTACATATTTAATGAGCAAACATTCAGTTTCAACATGGAGATGACATGTTGGACTGATTATGGCACAAACTGCTATTTATGCAGATTTTTCTTTCAAAGAGCCTGTTTCAGGTTTTGCTTTCTTAGGAAAAATATCCCTGTTAGAGAACTGGAAACAAATAACCCTGTTTTATTAGCCACTCAGGCACCAGTTCTGCCAAGTAGCTCATGCTTCCTCAGCACTCTACCTCTATGTCTAGCAAAGAACACAGAAATGTATCTACAAATAAATTGTGAATTTACTGTAAATTGTTCCTCACCTAGGATTTACATGAGTGTGTGGTACCTGGATTCCTCTTTAGGCTAAATCTGTCTTTCTCTGGAATTAAAGAAGCAGTATGCATTCTCTCTAGGAGTTTTTGTTTTCTCTATATGTTCACCAATTTTTTGTTAATGAAAATGCAATAAAAATATTGAATTTAATTCTAATTTTCCTTGATGTATGAGGAATTTTTTACCATTTTTGAATGTGTCAGCATTTTTATAAAGGTAAAACATGGCTTGGCCTGTTTCCTGGGTTTCAGATGAATGAATCTATGTGTTAATATCATTTCCCATTTGTGTGGAAGAACACATCTTCTGATTACTCTGATTATCAGAATTATTATAAATCAAATCATCCTTTGCTTTTGCTTTACTCTGTAACAGCTGTAATTCTTAAGATCTGAACATCATGACCTGTTTTCCAGGTCTTCAATTTTATTATTAAAATAGTGTAATCTTTTCTGAATCACTTGAAAATCTCACTTGAAAAAATGCTGGGGTACTTCACAAATCAATCTCCTTTTTTTTCAGATTTTCCTGCAGTTACTTTTTTTCTGGTTTCAAGAGTAATATATTAGTAATCTATGGTGACTTGTGCCAGATATGTGTACTTAAGGGAAGAAGAAACAATTATCTTTACCTGGGCTGACATCCTGTAAAATAAAAAACAAAGAAGAGTAAGTCTTGCAGTAAGAAAATATTTTTTTCTGTCTGTAATCCAGCAAGATCCATCCTTTATTTGAAGAGTCTAAAGTGAGAAAAAGGGAATTAGCTTTAGTCATTAATTTCAAATTTCAAGACGTAAATATTAGTGATCTACAGTGACTGATGAAACTCTGGGAAAAATTTCATTACTCATATTTTAAGTGTAGAAGAATTAATGATCCTCATCTAGGCTGACCTCCCATTAAATGCACAGCAGAAAGCAGTTATTCTTTCATTCAGAAGAATAAATTTCCTCTCTGTTTTCTGTTTCTGTTATATAGTTTTGAATCAATTTAAAATAAGATGTTAAAAATCTCTGAATGTCTTTGACAAGGTTATGTCAGTACATCTGAACATATAATCCAGAATAAGAGGATGTGAGATGTGTTAAACTATATCATGTAATTGGATATAGGCTTTCATCTTCACTAAATTATCAGCATTGCATGACTGTACTTCTCATTCATCTGGCTGTATGCTGTAAATATTAAGGTAATTTTTCTGTTTAAATTTATGTTCAATATTCACACATTTCTGAACTTGGAATTTTGAAGAATTCCAGGATTCTGCAAGTTAAATTCAAGGTTTTACAAATTTTTAAGTAGCACTTGCCTCTTTAGTGGATATTGATGGATATGACCCATTCCATAAGAAATGCAGGACATTGCTTAACACTGGCATTTTTATGTTACATGTTACTTTCTTTCTGCTCTTCTTAAGTGTTACAGATTTTTCATTACTGACATGCCGTGAAGAACAGCTAATGGCTTCTCTTCATAGTTTAACTACAAAGAAGAACCTGAAGCTAGAACAATATTAGTGAATGTAGCCTATATGAAAATTTCTCAATTACACCTTTGTTACAGAGGATTTTTCTTGTTTTAAAACCCTTTCTGTCTCCCCAACAGACAGAGAAAAGAGAGAGTTGTTACACTAGACCCTGTTGTTCATATTCCAGTTTACTGATTTTAACATCCTTTTCTTTGTTACAAACAAATGATGCCTCATGGCACAGGACATTGAATGCTCACCAGATTCTGAAGAGCCTCTCCCTTATTTCTTCAGTCAGTGACATTCCTGATAAGGGTGTCAGGGCTCCTTACTTAATGACTATTTTTTCTGAATTAGGGCAAACTGTATTTTGGCTTCCAGTTGCTTACATATGAATGCCTTTATTCTAGCAGCTTTGTTGAACAATTGGTATAACCATTTCTAATAAGTTTGAGAATGCCTACTTACAATTTCTCACTGGAAAATGTCTTACTTTTTTTCTTCTCTTAGAATACCCAGTGAAATTAAACTTTCAAAGCTGCCAGAAGTAATTAATATTTTTCTTGGTGTTTTTTGTTGTTTTTTTTTTCCTAGTAGTTTTAACACATTATAGAATCACAGAAGTCCAAAAGTTGCTTAGGAAGATTGGTTCTCTACATACATGATCAGTATTCTCTGAAAAGTGTGTACCATTTGATAAAGCATATGTGATTACACTAAATGTTATTCAATGTTGATGGTGAACTTAATCATAAAAGTCCCACCTACACTATACCTCAATATTTTTATGGTAGTATGCTATATATTTAATTAATACTTAAGGAGTGTTCGGAGTAATTTTCCTTTAATTTCATCCAAACAGCTTGAAATAAACTTAAATAAACTTGAAATAAACTCTTAGTTTAATTAGTTTTTGGAGCTCAAAATTTTGTCTGTTCAGGCACATTCAAGAGGCAATGAATTACTGAATTTGAAAGATATTGAGGTGCTAGAGCATGTCCAAAGAAGAGCAACAAAGCTGGTGAAGGGTCTAGAGAACAAGTCATGTGAGGAGCAGCTGAAGGAACTGGGGTTGTTTAGTCTGGAGAAAAGGAGGCCGAGGGGAGACCTCATCACTCTCTACAGCTACCTGAAAGGATGTTGTAGCAAGGTGGGTGTTGGTCATTTCTCCCAAGCAAAAAGTGATAGGACAAGAGGTAATGGCCTCAAGTTGTGCCAGGGGAGGTTTCGATTGGATATTAGTAAATACTTATTAACTGAAAGGGTTGTCAGGCACTGGAACAGGGTGCACAGGGAAGAGGTTGATTCTCCATCCCTGGAGGTATTTAAAAGATATATACATGTTGCACTTAGAGACATGGTTTAGTGGTGGACTTGGCAGTATTAGCTTTGTGGTTTGACTCAATGATCTTTAGGGTCTTTTCCAACCCAAATGATTCTACGAGTGTATAATTTTCTCTTGAGGTCTTTACAGAGTATGGTCATAGAAGAGCAAGCTAAGACACTAAAATAAAATTAAATTTAAAAAAGGTCACAAATTAAAATATTGAATTCTCAGCTCCAAAAGTTAGCATCACACCAGTCTTGTTCACACACAAGGTGCTTGATTCTTTATTGAGTGATGTATCTGTGCTGTCTTTCCCACCTATTCAAACTGTAAGGGAAAGACATCAGATTAGATTATAATGCTGTTCTTGGTTGCAAAATGCAAGTAAGACTAAAGAAAATGGGAGGTAGGAAGGCACGCCTGTAGCAGAACATCGAAATATATAATTTAAAATTGATAAATAATTCATGGAAAGAAATAAAAGTTTGAAAATCAAACTGCAACCTGAAGGTCTAGACAGTATTGTAATTTCTGTTTTGTCTTGAATGGCTAGATTCACTAGCAAGGCTAACATCATGCATCTGTTTGTAACGTCTGTAGGAAGAACAAATACACCCAATGAAACAAGATGGCAAGGGCATGCTAGGTCAGAAGGAAGTGCATGGGGAAGTACTGTGCTCCAGAGACTAGTGATGTGTGCCTTTGTCTCAGTTTAGCTCTGTTAATTGTGCGTTCACTTTTCCAATCCTTGATGCTTTCTGAACACTGTCTCTGATCTATTTTGCTATGGAGTGACTATTTGCAAACAAAAGGGAGGTAAGGCTTGCCACATGGTGGGGGCAGTTTTTCTCAGGAGTCCTTTTTGTACACAGGCAGATGGAGACCACTCAGCTATTAAAAGACAGACATATGAGTGAAAGAGTTAACTGATATGTATGTCACAAAGTGAAGGTCATGCAGACTGAAGATTCAATGTTTTACATTTAGATTCATATATTTTATGAAGTTTTCAAATACATACTCTTGTTCATATATGGTTCTTATCTCATCTCTTTCTTGCAGCTGCTGATTAGCTTCTTCCTCAGGAAGTCAGCGAAACCCCTGCACAGTGATTGCATTACTGCAAAAGCTAGGCAGATATTGGAACCCTGTCTTTTCTGTCCAGCTAGGTGGTATCAGGAGCTGTACTTTAGTACCTTCAAGGTCTTCAGAAGACAGTACATAGTGATTTCTGTACGGCTAATCACCTATTTGGAAGAGAGTGAGGTCATACACTATATCCTTTGCTCCTCTCCTTCTCAATGTCCTCAGCTGCTGTTTCACATAGTAACAGTTCAGTAGCAGCTTGCAAAGATGACATGACGACAGTTTTGAAAGGGAAATCAACAGACAAATATACATTCACTTCTGAGGACATTTTTGCTTTTTTAAAAGTTCTTGTCTCTACTGAAATCAAATAGACACACTACAGTGTGCATGAGTGGAAAGTACATTTGGAAGGACGCAGTTAAAAGCAACAGACTGTCATACCAGTGGGACCAACATAATTTTTGAGGTGACTAGTTTATTTGTAATCTCCAGGGAACTGTTAGAGCTTGCTTCTGAATGGGGAACTTTTAAAAATGCATTTCAGGTCTTCTTTCTTCTAGAGGTGCTTAAAAAGATAATCAACAGCATTCAAGAAGCAGAAAATAAATTAGAGAGCACTGAATTTGAGTGAGCACAGATGTCTATTTAGCCACCTATGATTAAGTAAATAGTGATAGTACTGTATCAGCACGTTTACAGATATTGGGGTCTCAGGATACCAGTGTGAAAGTTTCTGTAAATTACAGCTGAAACCAAGGCAAACTAATAGTTTAAGAAAATGCATGGCTTCAATCACAGATCTGTCCTTAGTCCTCATGGGAGATTTTAACTACCCCGATATCTGCTGGAAGACTTACACAGCCAGCCTTTCACAGTCTAGGAGGTTCCTCCAGTGCATTGATGATAACTTCTTAATGCAAATGGTGGACAAGCCGACTAGAAGAGGAGTGCTGCTGGATCTTGTGCTCACCAACAAGGAGGGCCTTGTTGAAGCAGTGGTGGTCAATGGCAGCCTTGGCTGCAGTGATCATGGATGGTGGAGTTCAGGATCCTGTGTGGTAGGAACAGAATACCCAGCAGGACCAGAACCCTGGACTTCCACAGGGCAAACTTTGGCCTCCTCAGTCAACTAAGGGAAGTCCCATGGGACAGGGTGTGCTAGAAGGTAAAGGGGCTCAAGATAGCTGGTCAACATTCAAAGACCACTTCTTGCAAGCACAGGATCAGAGCGTCCCAATGGTTAGGAAATCTAGTAAGGGAGCTAGGAGACCAGCATGGTTAAAAAAGGAACTGCTGGGCAAACTTAAGTGGAAAAGGAAAATCTACAGATCATGAAAGGAGGGGCTGGTCACTTGGGAGGAATATAGGGCTGTTGTCAGAGGATGTAGGGAGGCAATTAGGAAAGCTAAGGCCTCCTTAGAACTTACCCTTGCAAGTCAGGTTAAGGATAATAGAAAGGGCTTTTTCAAATACATAGCTAACAAAGCTAACACTAGAGGCAATATTGGCCCACTGTTGAATGAGGGGGGAGACCTGGTGACAGAGGATAAAAAGAAGGCAGAGGTGCTGAACGCCTTCTTTGCCTCTGTCTTTACTCCTGCAGGCTTTCCCCATGAGCCCCAGATTCATATAGCCCCAGAAGAAGTCAAGATAATGGAGGAGTTTGCCATGGTAGATGAGGATTGGGTTAAGGATCAGTTGAGTAATCTGGACATCCATAAATCGATGGGTCCAGATGGAATGCATCCAAGGGTGCTGAGGGAGCTGGCAGAGGTCATTGCTAGGCCACTCTCCATCATCTTTGGTAAGTCATGGGTAACAGGAGAGGTGCCTGAGGACTGGAGGATAGCAAATGTCACACCAGTCTACAAGAAGGGCAAGAAGGAGGACCCGGGTAACTATAGACCGGTCAGCCTCACCTCCATCCCTGGAAAGGTGATGGAACAACTTACTCTTGTCATTATCTCTAGGCATATCAAGGACATGGGGGTCATCAAGAGCAGTCAGCATGGTTTTATCAAGGGTAAGTCATGTTTGACTAACCTTATAGCCTTCTATGATGAAATTACTAGGTGGATAGATGATGGTAGAGCAGTAGATGTGGTTTATCTAGATTTCAGTAAAGCATTGGACACCATCTCCCACAGCATCCTTGTAGATAAGTTGATCAAGTATGGGTTTGGTGATCAGGTAGTGAGATGGATCAAGAACTGGTTGAAAGGAAGGAGTCAGAGAGTTGTAGTCAATGGGGCAGAATCTAGTTGGAGGTCTGTGACTAGTGGAGTCCCTCAGGGGTCAGTACTGGGACCGGTGTTGTTCAACATCTTCATCAACGACCTGGATGAGGGTATAGAATGTACCCTCAGCAAGTTTGCTGATGACACTAAGCTGGGAGGAGTGGCTGACACACCAGAAGGCTGTGCTGCCATTCAGAGAGACCTGGACAGGCTGGAGAGTTGGGCGGAGAGAAACCTGATGAAATTCAACAAGGGCAAGTGTAGAGTTTTGCATTTGGGGAAGAGAAACACCTTGTACCAGTAGAGGTTGGGGGCTGACCTGCTGGAGAGCAGTGTAGGTGAAAGGGACCTGGGGGTCCTGGTAGACAGGAGGATGACCATGAGCCAGCAATGTGCCCTTGTGGCTAGGAAGGCCAATGGCATCCTGGGGTGCATTAGAAAGGGTGTGGTTAGTAGGTCAAGAGAGGTTCTCCTCCCCCTCTATTCTGCATTTGTGAGGCCGCATCTGGAGTATTGTGTCCAGTTCTGGGCCCCTCAGTTCAAGAAGGACAGGGAACTGCTTGAAAGAGTCCAGCACAGAGCTACAAAGATGATTAAGGGAGTGGAACATCTCCTTTATGAGGAAAGGCTGAAGGAGCTGGGTCTCTTTAGCTTGGAGAAGAGGAGACTGAGGGGTGACCTCATCAATGTTTACAAATATGTGAGGGGTGAGTGTCAGGAAGATGGAGTTAAGCTTTTCTCAGTGGTGACCAGTGATAGGACAAGGGGTAAAGGGTGCAAATTGGAGCATAGGAGGTTCAAGGTGAATATCAGAAAAACTTTTTTACTGTGAGAGTGACAGAGCCCTGGAACAGGCTGCCCAGAGAGGTTGTGGAGTCTCCTTCACTGGACACATTCAAAACCCACCTGGACAAGTTCCTGTGTGATGTGCTCTAGGTGACCCTGCTCTGGCAGGGGGGGTTGGACTAGATGATCTTTCGAGGTCCCTTCCAACCCCTAGGATTCTATGATTCTGTGATTCTATGATCTGACTGACCCCACACTACATCTGCATCATTGTATAATACAGTAATAAACCAGTAAGAATAACTTAGTTCTTGTGATATAACTAGAGAAGATGCAAAATGGATAGAAGTTATGAAGATTCTAATAGTAGAACGTAAATGAAGAGAAAGAGATCTTTTCTGATTTTCATAGATTTGCAAGTGTGCAGAAAAATGAAAGACAAATTTAAAATACCTGTCATACTCCCTAAAAATGTTTCTACAATTAAAATCCTATTTTCTTATGCAGCCTAATTGAAGAAAATCACTATGTAAATCAAGCCAAAAGGAGAATAATGTTGAGAATTAAAAACAAAACAAGTAAAACTTTCATTTACGCAGAAATATATTAGAAAAGCATTCTGCTCCAAGCAGTTGTTTTTCTTAAGAAAAAATTTTTCTTATAAGAAGTTTATGCTTTTATACAAGTCCGTTTATATACTCATAAAGTGGTAGTGACTACACAAAAAAGCATATTAGTTACAGAAACTTGTCTAATTAATTTAGTTTCAAATACAAGTTGGTCTAAAATAAAATTATATTTATTTCACACTTGCAATTTTCAAACTCTTTTTCACTCAGATAATGAAATTTGTGTTTGCTTTAAAAAAAAAACAACAAACAAAACCAACCAAAAAACCCAAACCAAATATTCATCCATATTCTTCAAGTTCACAAAGAGTGGATAAAAAGCAGTATTCATAGCTGTGTTCCATTGCCAAAGGAAATTCAGGAAATACTAAAACTGACTACTTGTTAGAATTTCGTAGTTGTTTTACACATTAATTAATTTTTTTTGTGTTATTTTCTGGTTTGAGACTGAAAAAAAGAATGATTAAACATTTTTACTTTCAAAACAATTATCAGTTGACATAATTCTTACAGTCCTGATAATAAGGCTGGTAACAGACTATCTTACCACTGCAAAGAAAAAGGTTCATATACAAAGAGAAAACTCTGTTGACAGCAAGACATAAACATCTACAGTGAGCCAAAGATCAAACTACACTCCAGGGCTGAGTGTGTGGCCTGCAGAAATGTAAATAATTTGGAACACAGTGAGCATTTCTAAAGGGGTTTATAGTGCTTTTTTATACTGCCCATCCACCATTCTTATTTATGAAGCAGAATGTAACAAAAAAATTGTAGTCTTGGGCTTCTGAGGTTTTTTTAAATGCAACAAGGCAAACATTCTGCATTTTCAGTCCTGAATCCAGCTGATACTAGAAGTTTAAATCCATGTGGCTTGAACCAGCATGTGGCTTGTGGTTCAGAATGGATTTTCCTTTCTTTGGCTTCTTGAATGAAAAGAAATCCATCAGGCATGGAAATACTTGATTTTTGAACCAAAATTTCAGCGCGCTTTGTAATTTCCTAGTTCAAGTTAACAAGTGCCTTTAACTCATTATAAAAAACTTAATGGCACAGACAAAACACAGAAATGATTGTCATTTAGGGAAGAAAGCCACAGTGCAATCATTTAGGGGAAGGAAATGACAGTGCAAAAAACCCCGCCCTATTGCATTTGCTTTACAATCCATATGAAGAGTGGGGTTTGTTTTGTTTTATTTTTAATGTTCTTTGTATTCTGTGATAGAAAATAAAGGAGAATGGCTTGAGCTAGCCAAAGTGAAAATAGCAAGACTAACCTGAAAAGATCATCTTTCAGGATTTCAAGGTGGAGTAGAAGACAAGGTACAATATTCAGGACATACTAAACCAGTGGTTGTTTTGTTTTCACTCACCTTCAAGCAAACCAAGCTGAGAGTCAAACAAATGAATTGGCAATGTTATCAGGCCCTCCAGATTGTCCTGGGTACTTCTGTTTTCCCCATGAAAGCATAATTAGGCAGTTCTCCCAGCAAAACACTAGGTCTACATTGCAGTATAGCAGTAGTAGAAAGCCTCTTTTCCCTATCATGTAGTGACCTTATAGAAGGCAGGAAACGGAGACCCCAGCAACATCAGTGTCATTTGTCAGATTGTTCTGTGACTGGGGGCAGATATCTGATTCTCAAGTCCATACTGTAACACTAGGTAAGATTCTTACGATTTTATTGCATCTATGTGTGTTTTCAGAGAAAGTTATGCAAATGGAAATACTGCTAGGTTCAAGTTTTTAGATAATATACATTTTGCTTAATTTTAAATTAATTACATTTTTTTATTACACTTCCAGGCTTCCGTTACTTACAAAAATTATAGCCTCTTTCATAAAATATATTCTCAGTTTCTTTCCTTCAAACTGAAAATGTGGTTATGGAAGACAGCTGTGAAATTTTAAACAGGCAAGTGTTAAAAGCTTTCTAGTTCCAGACAACAAAAATCACACTAACCACACAGAGCAGAACTCAGCCACAGATATGAAGAGGGACTTCCTTGGACCTTTCTTTGTCTTACCTGTGTCCCACCCCTCCCCCCACCCCACCCCTTCCCCTGCAAATCTAAGAGTGTATGGTTGGAAACAATATTGAGAAAGCTCACGTCAGCTAAACCCTTCCTGAGAGTGGACTACTCTGATTGTCCATTGAAAACCCAAATGTTTGACTGCCATGAGCATAATAAGCAAATGTAGTGCATGTTAGCATTGCAATGCTATCAAGCCAAATACAATTTATGTTATTCAGGTTAGTACTGAAGTGTCTGATAAATTTGTGTTGTTTGCCTGATAGGGTGAGGAAGTGTTTTAAACAGTTCAGTAAGGTAAGATTTTATCACCAAAAAACCCTACATTTATGTTAGCTTCTTTCTGAGACCAGTATAGAATTGTAGAATCATAGAATCATTAAGGCTGGAAAAGACCTTCAACATCATCAAGTCCAGCCGTAATGCAACTACCACAACCACTAAATTATATCCTGAAGTGCCACATTTAAATGCTTCTTGAACACCTCCAGGGATGACAACTCCACCACCTCCCTGGGCAGCCCGTTCCAATGCCTCACCGCTCTTTCAGTAAAGAAATTTGTCCTAATATACAACCTAAACCTCCCCTGGCACAACTTAAACCCATTTCCTCTCGTCCTATTGCTAGTTACTAGGGAGAAGAGACCAACACTAGCCTCTCTACAACCTCCCTTCAGGTTGTTGTAGAGTGCAAGAGGATCTCCCCTTAGCCTTCTTTTCTTGAGACTAAACAACCCCAGTTCCTTCAGCCACTCCATGTATGACATGCCCTCCAAACCCCTCACCAGCCTCATTGATAGTCTTCAGACACATTCCAGCACCTCAATGTCTTTCTTATACTGTGGCACCTGGAACTGAACACAGTACTCAATCTGTGGACTCACCAGGGCTGAGTATAGGGGCACAATCTCTTCCCTACTCCTGAACACACTTTTTTGGATACAGGCCAGGAGGCAGTTGGCCTTCTTGGCCACCTGGGCACACTGCTGGCTCATGTTCAGCCGGCCGTAGCAGTACTCCCAGATCCTTTTGCCCTGGGCTTCTTTCCAAGCCACTCTTCCCAAGCCTGTAGTGTTGCTTGGGGTTGTTGTGACCAAAGTGCAGGACCCAGCACTTAGCCTTGTTAAACCTCATCGCCTTGACCTCAGCCCATCAATCTAACCTGTCCAGAGCTCTCTGCAGTGCCTTCCTACCCTCAAGGAGATCAACACTCCAGCTCAATTCAGTGTAGTCTGCAAATTTGCTGAGGGTGCACTCGATCCCCTCATCCAGTTCATTGATAAAAATATTAAACAGAACCACCCCGATTCTGAGCCCTGGGGGACACTGTTTGTGACTGACCACAAGCTGGATTTAACTGTTTATCACAACTTTTTGGGCCTGGCCATCCAGCCAGTTTTTAATCCACCAAAGAGTCCACCTATCTATGCTATGGGCTACAAGTTTCTCAAGGAGAGTGCTGTGGGAGACGGTGTCAGAGGCATTACTAAAGTCGAAGTAGACGACATCCACAGCCTTTCCCTCATTCACTAGGTGGGTCACCTGGTCATAGAAGGAGATCAAGTTGGTCAAGCAGGACCTGCCTTTCATGAATCCATGCTGGCTGGGCCTCATCTCATCATTACCCTGCACTTGCCATTTGAGCGCACCCAAGATGAACCAGTCCATGGTCTTCCCTGGTACCAAGGTCAGGCTGACAGGCCTGTAGTTCCCTGGATCTTCCTTTCAGCCTTTTCTGTAGATGGGTGGCACGTTGGCAATCCTCCAACTGTCTTGCATCTCCCCTGTTGACCAGGACTGCTGATAGATGATGGAGAGCGGCTTGGCAAGCTCCTCTGCTGTAAAGCTCAGCACTCTCAGGTGAATCCTATCTGGCCCCATAGACTTGTGAGTGTCCAGGTGGCATAACAGGTAATTAACTGCTTCCACCTGGATTATGGAGAGTTTCTGTTGCTCTCTATCCCTATCAGGAGGTTGAATACCCTGAGGATAATGGGTCTGCCTATTAAAGACTGAGGCAATAAAGATAACTTACTCTTACTTGAGCTGGTATTTTTTTGTATGGTTATACTTTCAATTAGTTCATTTGCTTGCATTTAGTAGAAAGAAAATCATACATATTTTTAGATTTAATTACTTCTAAATCCTGAGTGCCTAGGAAATACCTTGAGACTTGTTCTTTCAGTGCTTTTCCCTTGTAATTGCTCAATAAGCAAAGTGTCTAGTCACATAGGAACATTATCATAAAAACAATCACAGTAGCCAGCTAAAGTCTCTTATTACATTTCATAAAAGTTTCAGTCTCCTACATGTAGTATAGACATGATCATAACGCACACACAGGTCCTCCATGGTTTAATAAATTTAGTATTACCTCATGCTGCTTAAAAACCATAGATTAAATAAATAAATAAACCAATCATGATTCTGTGCTGTCCACCAACATCTGGAACTTTGACCTTTGTCTTGAAAAACAACAAATCATATGAGATGCACAAATAATTTACAAGATTTGCCAGGTTGTTCTCTGATGCTGTTCATGGCACCTGAGAATACAGGTCTGAGACACAGAAATTTAGAGTAGGCTCATTTGGAAAAGAAGCAGCTTGCAATGTGATAAGAAATAAAGGATATACTTCTCATTAGAGTTTTAGGAGGTTGCAGCTTCAAGGTTTCTCATGCTCAGTTGCTTCAAATCACCCATGCTTGCAGACATCTAAAATATTCATGGTCTATGAAATTCTAATGGGATAATGCACATCAAGAATCTGGCATGAATATCAGTGTAAGAATTTTATTTTGTTGGTTGGTTAGCTGAAAAAATATGATTCATTGTTCTCTAAGATGTGGATCTGTGGGTTAATACTGCCAGAAGTGGTCATGCCCATGTTGGAATGAGTAGGAAATGTGTATCCTTGTAAAATGCAAAATATTACACTCCTAGCAAGTAAGTCAATCTAGCTAATTCATACCATGTGTTATGACTAGAAATATTTTTCAGTGATTTGAGAATGATATTTTCAATCTACATTTTTTTAATGAAGCAAAAATAATATCTACCTGCTTAGAAAATAGTGGTCTTTTACAGCTAGCTATTGTATGTGTAATTAATACAAAAAGAGCTGTTATTTGTAAACTCACTCCACAGATGCTGGGGTGACTTATATGTGTAGAGAATCTTTCCTGCAATACTACTTTTGCAAAAATTAATTCTATTTTGGAGTAACAGTAACATGATAATATGATGCAGAAACTTTATCAAAAGCCATATTAATTAATTCTAGCACTACTCACTGATCACTAGTTCATGTACTGTAATAATCAGTTCCAGAATCAACAAATCCTATGCACTCAGTTAAATTATTTGTTTTTAAAAGGGAGACAGCTGTAACACTCTTTCAATAAAATGAAAAGTAATCCCTGATATTTAATAGACTAGAAAATTGTGATTAATTTACATTTTATAAAAAAAGGTTGAAAAAAACTTATGTTCCTATTATATGGCTACCAGACTCTAGCAAAGTTTTCTAATTATCTCAGATTCTTGCCTAAGATCTGTGATCTTAACTAGATGAGAGTACATCCATTTACTTTTCTGGGATTTAGCATTGAAGTAATCTTTTTTACTTCATAGTAGAATTTAGGTCAGCGTTTGTAATGATTTATTATCTAATATTTCATTTTGCCTGGATATAAATGACATTATAAATACTGGAGTATCTTACAGCAATGTTTTGCAACTGTATGTTACTTAAAATATTATTGATCAGGCCCTGCAAGGACTTGCACCTTTATTTAAAAACATATACTTCACTTCAAGCATTCATTCCAAATGCTTCATGGGCTGAGATCATAATGTCCTACAAAATAATTCATATCACAGGATAAAAAGTTAGACAGAGAAGCAGGCAGGCATAGCATTTCTGTCTTAAGCAGACACTGAGGTCTTTTCCTTTTTAAATATCTTCTTTAAGATTGCCAGAAGTTATACAAGCTTCAGTAAAGCTGGGAATTTAAACAAGCTGCAGGAATCAAGTAGCAAACAAGAAGAGAATACTGAAGAGAAAAAAAAAAAAAAAAGAATAACACTGTTTTGTAGCATGTCTAGCAGTTAATACAATTTGATAATTCTCAAATAATATAGTATTTGGGACCAAATCCTTCCAGGAGTAAATCATTGAAGTTTCACTGAATTCACTGGGAGCTATACTGAAGTAGTTTTTGAAATTAACCTCTCCCCTCCCTCTATATCTCTTCAAAATTATCAGCTCCTCTGTGCTCTTGACTGCGTCTCTGCTATGACTATACATGAGCCCTCCGTAAGTATTCCTTCAGCTGTTCTTAATGCATATTTAAAATAACCTCTGAACATTTCTAAGTTGCATTGGAAGGTAACCAAGTCCAGAGTTATCTTTCGGGCTCTACCTTGCCACATGTGGTTCCTACATGAAGAATTCAAATTTCTTTTCTATATTTCAAGTGTACAGATATGCTTCTGGCTGGACAAAAAGAGCAACCTAAAGCAGAGATGCTCTTATACTAATGAAGTTACAGGTGTTTAACTGCCTCAACACCCTATCCTGTATTTTAGAAAGTCTTTGATCCTCATAGAATTGAGATGTATCAGCTCCACAGATCTGCTGAACAGCTGAGTATGGCAATGCGCATTTTCTTGTGCATTGGTCTTTCTTTTTCTGCTGATGTACAGAAGCCTTTCTTGTTGCCTTTTATGTGCCTCACCTGGTCCAAAGCTGATGAAATTTGCCATTGTTATCTCTCTTCCTTCATCTTCTAGCAATGTATATATTTTTCCTGAGTCATCTTACCTTGCTTCTTATTCTTATGTGCTTCATTTTTGTGCTTAAGTTTTGTCAGGAGATTCTTGTTCATCCACATAGGCCTTCTTGCGCCTTTTCCTTTATTTCATTAATTTCTCCATTCAAGCTCAAGAGTGGAGATAGACCATTCATGAGTTTAGAGATGATGACTGAAAAATTAGTAATTTCTTTTGGACCACTCTTTGCTCCAAGGATGTCTCCTATTGGATTCTTCTAAGCAGTTCCCTGCAAAAGTCTGCTCCCCTGAAGCCTGGGATTGTGAACTTGCTTTGAGCCTTGCTTCTTCCTCTCAGGATCCTATACTTCACCATTTCATGATCACTACATCTAAAGGCTGCTGCCAGTTTTCACAGATCAGGCCTTCCTGGTGTCTTGAGCCGCTATTGGGTCAAGGGGATTTTAAATAATCTCAATGGTGAAATTAAGATGCAAACGAGGTAAAATGTCATGTACACACCCACCTTTATTGTGTATACATTGAACAATTGTAAGAGCCGATAGGATAAAGAGAGAGAGAAAAAAAAAGTTGGGAAAATAGCAGAAGCACAAAAGATTGCAAGCAATAGAATAGTTACCACCACAGATCCAGATGCATCCTGCAGGTCTGGTGCCAGTGAGGCAGCTCCCAAAATGTAAGTGAGGGAATTCCAAAATAACGGTCATGCCACAGCCTTTTTATTGTCACGGTTCCCTGTCCATTCTCCACCTTTTCTCCAAATAGGGGAGGGGATTCTCGGAACCAATTTACATTGGCTCCTCCTCTGTGCTCTTGCCTGGAGTCTTCTCCATGGTGGTCTCTAGGGGGTCTTCCTCCTCTATGAGTTGGCTGACCTTGGGCTGCAGCTCATGCGGCTTAGAAAGGGTCTTGCACCCAGGTCTGGGTTCTTCAGGCAGTCTTTGCAGCTATCAGGCTCAGCACGTGCCAGCTTGTTTCCATGCCAACGAGGTAAGCTAGGGCAACAAGCTTGCATAGGGGGTTTGTTCAAGCCTTGCAGCCCACCCCAGCAATGCTGAGAGAACAATATTGAGACATAGCAGCAGCCCAGTCTTTTACATCTGGTTTATAAGAATCATGCCCTGCAGAGCATCTCTCTGATAGCTCCTTGATCATCTGTGTTAGACAGTTATCATAAATGCACTCCAGGAGCCTCTTCTAGTGCTTGTGCCCTGTTCCTCTCTCACTCCATAGTCATGGGGGACTAGAATCACCCCAATGAGGACAAGGACCTGAGAAGTGGATGCTTTTTTTAGCTGTCTGTAGAGGGCTTAATCTACTTCTAGATTAGGAGGTCTGCAGCAGACATTGACAGTATCACTCATGTTGGTCTGCCCTCTTAATGCTGAACTGTACGTCCTCAGCTGTGTCTTGTCCCATTACCAGCTCACCTATAAGATCCCTACACAGAGCCCAGACACTGCTGCACAAAATCCTACTTCTACTGGCTCCATCTGCTAGCTGTGCTTCCAATTTTTATGTAGGTAAAAATGGAAACTTTAGCAATCCAGGCACTTACTGATCTGAATATTTTCTTAGAAGCACAAAGGTAATTACCTGGAGATAATTACCCACTTTCATAAAAAATGATTTTATAACAGTTCTCTAAAATGGAAGTTTAATTAAAGGAATAAGGATAAATTTGATCTATATGGTAGGGGAAACAAGGTAACCCTCCTTAATAAAACTGCTCCTCATCACCTGTTGTCACCTCTCGTGTTCATGTGTAGAGCACTACAACCTACTTCTATGACTGCAGGCAGAAAAAAGCAATCTTCCTTATCCACTTCTAATCACAGTTACTCAAATATCTTCACAAGTTAAATAATTCATCTGGAAAATATCAGTCTTTCTCAGATAATTTGGGAAAAAATAGAATTGATGAGTTATTTTGCTGAAATTTTCTCAGTAAGAACTGATTTCTTCAAATCCAGATTAGTTACTGAATGACTAATTTGATTAATAATATTTAGTTATTCTTCAGCTGTTGTTTTAATGAAAATCAAATTTTTCCACTTATTTCTCAGATATGTAATTTTAGCACTCTTATAGTTCGGAAATATTTTTTCACAGCAGGTTCACATGCAAGAATATGCCTGAAGGTGGTTGAAAAAGTTCCCTAATCTAAATTATACATGGATTGAAAGCTATTTATTAGATGCAAGACTGACTAAATTCTCAGCAGTTACACTAAGGCTGCAACTACTTGACAGTTCTACTTAGATCATTAATGTCTATAGATGGGGGGAAAAATACAGCGGAGGAAAGAAAACAGTTTACACTTTTCCATTATTATATATATACTTGTAAGTTGCAAATGACCATTTATTAATGCAAAGATGAGACAGTAGTTGGAGAAGTGAAGTATCTATGATAGATTTAGAAATCAAGATTATTTCTGGCTTGAGACCAAATAGATAAGCAACAAATGTTTCTATGTTGCAATGCATACAGTGACCTGATGTAGCAGGGAAAGATTGTGGAGCCCTTGTTCTATGAGCAGAAATCATTAAGCAATTGCTATAGCGAAAAAAAACCAGAAGTTGGTGTTTATTTCTGATTTTAATTAGGTAGCCATTGAAAAATCAATTCTGTTTGCTACACTCTTAATTAGGAAACAATCCTCAGAACCAAACAGTGTAGGTATCTTGTGAAAACCTTTATGCAGCCCTAGCCCTTATTTCCAGGTTTACATGGGAGGTTTATGGCATGAGGTATTCAAAGATAAAATAATAAGGGAAAATATCCATATCTTTTCTATTCATCGGTCACATTAATGATACCAAAACGTCCTATAATGTTCACCTTAAATTAACCAGGAAATAGGTTGGGGTTTTTTTACATTCTTGTATCTCTGCTGTAACTTTTATCAGTCCTTGTAGAATAAACATGATGTCTACTGGACAATAGAAACAACTTATGGACAGTTCATATTCTCATGATATATTTTTTTTCTTTTTATTAAAGTACTTCCTTATTTTATAACAACATATGGCAACATTTTTTTTGCTTGGCTTTCTCTTTTATGCTACTCTTTTGTATTACCATAGCTACACAAATGCACCTATCCATTTCTGAAAGACCATTATTTTGCTACTAAACTGGGACACTAATTCCTATTAATGCATGTGCTTCAACTGTTGTTGTTCTTGATTTAATCAAAGTAATATTTACTACAGTTTCCTTTATTTTCTTTTAAAGCAGAAACTGTTTTGTCTGACAGGACTGGAAGTCAACGATGTCACTGTTACTGAAAAAATCTTATGAAAATTTATGCAAAGTCACTTTATAAGAAAAATGAATAATTTAAATATGACTGAACTTTCTCAACTCAGTGAATACACCTTAGGTCACAAGAGAAGTAATAAAGATACAGAAGCCAAAATTTCTCAGTTCTTTTAAAGAGACAGAGTTGTGCCAAAATGTTACAATTGTGAACACTCTAGGATCGATGTAATTTTGACAAAAAGCAATATGTTAAGTTACACAAAGAGGTGCTGTATGTGTTTCCATGGACTGCTTTTGATCTGTCAGAAATTTTTTTCCAATTTTATCATTTAATGTTCTTTACCTCACCAATAGCTATCTGTGAATTCAACAAATCTAGATTTCACAGAGGAAAGATCTGGAAGCCTTAACTACCTTGCATTGTAGCCAAAGTCATGATCTACTGGGGACCCATGAATTTTTATTTTTAATTGTTACAGCAGACACAATCCAGACACTATTTCAGGTCCAGATAAAATGTGCTAAAGGACTGCTGTTCTCTAAGGAAAGCCTGAAATGAGATAGACATTTAGGAAGAATATGTTACTCCTAGTTGACAGGAAAGAAACAGAAGCAGAAAAAAGACTACTTACTACTCACTTACTACTACTCCTCACTACTCACTCACTACTCACTCATTACTTTAAACAGCAAGGGAAGCCCCAATTAAAGGTGGAGGTGACAGCCCCATGTCCTGAGACAACTCAACAAACTGCATTCTCAAAATACAACTGAATGGAGAGTTAAATCTAATCTGGCTGGTAGGCTTGGAGCTACTAGGCAAAGATGAGAGGTCTTTGGGCATACCCTCAGCTCACAGTCTAGTAAAGAGAGGGTCAATAAATAAGATCAAAGGAATGGGACCAACATCACAGACCCTTAAACTACACCTTTCAGTTTTTTCCTGGAAGAGAGTTCTTGGCCTGGCATGGTTTTTTTCACCATTGTTTTTTCACTGGATCTTGCTGAGACAAATGAAATAATGAAAAAACATTAATGTAGCACTATGTTCTACATGTTTCCTTCTTTCTAAAAATATGTTAGAAATGTCTTTTCTAACACAGCAACACTTACTGTAAGAAACAAATTTACACATATTGCTCGTACTGCATTAATGGCTTTTAGAGGGTATATGGCTTCTGAATTTAATAGTTGAAAGGCTTTTTTAATATTATCTTTTTAACTGAGTATTTTTCCAAGGTAACTGAGCTAATAGTAACCTGGATAAAATCATCCAGAAGACAAATTAATTAAACTAATAAGGCCATAATTTAAAATTTTATTTATAGATGTTATTTATATCTAAATTTTATTTATAAGACCTCTGATATGTCATGTTTTAGTGATTTTTTTCATACAGAGACAGTGATCTAAGACACATCAAGGGGAAAGACTTACTAGTCTAGTCTGGTCTGAGTAGCTGCCAAGTTCAGTTTTGCAAGTATATTTCTCAGCAAACCTGTGTGTTTTCTTGGTTTGTTTGTTTGGTTTTTTTTTTTTTTTTTCCATGAATCCTATATTCCTTACCAAAAGTAGTGCAGGCTCAAAAAATTTGAGCTTCAGTTAATATTCTGGAGGTGTAACTATTCTTCTACACCACACCTCTGTGATTACAATAATGATCAAACCCAGACATTTCTACTTGTCTAGGTACGTACCAAGTCTTGCTGCTAGTCCTGTAAAAAAGCAGGTGAGAAAATCTCCTTTGTTTTTGCTGTTAAGGACATACAGACAAAATGAAGAAGATGGAGGCTGAAAACCTTCTGACTTTTTAGAAATGTAGATAGTAACAATAGGGTATTCTAATGCTTCTAGACTGCATGTGGCATTAAACAGTCAGGATGCTCCATAAGCCCCATCAAAGCATTTCCAAGACACCTACCCTCTTCAAGAGCCCCCTGACTACAGAAGTTATCCAGACTGAGGCACAGTCACACAAACAGGATTATTGACCTCTTCTGAAACAGTGATTAGGAGTAAAATAGCTTCAGAGGGACCCCAAAATTTGCTGCCTCTTTATTCTCCCTTTTCTCCTCCTTCCAAGTTCTTACCAATCACCACAGTAATTTCTTTTGAACAGCTCCTTCCTGTTTATTCTTTCACCGTAGAGCCTCATTTGCTGCTTGATACCCTTACTTACTACCTGTGATAGAGTTGCCCTGATAATTTCTGTCTTGATCAGAAATACATATTAATTTCTCCTTCTGTTGCACCGTTTCTTATTTCTGTCTTTCCCGTGTTGCTACGTTGTTTGTTTAGCCACTAATCAAGGTGGTTTAAGTTGCATATCCTGTGCCCCCTCTTTGCTATCTGTAACATCCTGCAAAATTTCATGCTGTTACCCTGTTATTGCAGCCACAATTCAGGGTCAGCATTCCACATTCATGCCAAAACACATTAAAAAAAAACAACAACCCAAATAGCAGAAAAACCTCTTACAAAAATCTTGTCACTGAGTAGCTTCATTAACAGCAGAGCATTCTCCTGGGGAGGCTGGCTGCTCATGAGTTGAATGAGTATACTATTCAATGGATAAAAACTGGCTGGCTGTGCAGGCCCAAAAAGTGGCAGTGAGTGGAGTAAAGTCCAGTTGGCAGCCAGTTACAAGTGAGGTTCCCCAGGGCTCAGTACTGAGGCCAATTCTCTTTATCAGTTATCTGGAAAGGGGATTGAATACACCCTCAAGTATTATGCAGATGACACCAAGTTGGGTGGGAATGTTTATCTACTTGAGCGTAGGAAGGCTCTGCAGAGGGATCTGGAAAGGCTGCATCGATGGGCGGGGAGCCAATTGTATGAAGTTCAGCAAGGCCAGGTGTCGGGTTCTGCACTTGGGTCACAAAAACCCTATGGAGTGCTACAGACTTGGGGAAGAGTGACTGAAAAGATACCCGGAGGAAAAGCACCTGGGTGTGTTGATCAATAGCAGCTCAATATGAACCATCAGCATGCCCAGGTGGCCAAGAAGGCCAACAGCATCCTGGCCTGCATCAGAAATAGTGTGGCCAGCCAGGACTAGGGAAGTGATTGTCCCCCTGTACTTGGCACTGGTGAGGCCACACCTTGAGTACTGTGTTCAGGGCTCCTCACTTCAAGTAAGACATTGAGGTGCTAGAGTGTGTCCAGAGGAGACCAAGCTGATGAAGGGTTTAGAGCATGTCTTATGAGGAATGGCTGAGGGAACTGGGATTGGTTTTGGAGAAAAGGAGGCTGAATGGAGACCTTGGTGCTCTCCACAACTACTTGCAAAGAATCACAGAATCATAGAAATGTTTGGGTTGTAAAAGACCCTTAAGATCATCAAATCCAACAATCTCTGTAAAGGATAATAAAAAATGCTTTCATAAATACATTATTAACAAAAGGAGGGTCAGGGAAAATAATTTCTTATTGGATGAGTGGGGGAACTTAGTAACGGAGGACAAGAAAAAGTCTGAGGTACTTAGCACCTTCTTTGCCTCAGTCTTTAACAAAAAGACTAGCTACCCTCAGGACAACTGGGCTCCTGAGTTGGTAGACAGGGATGGGGAGCAGAATCCCCCTCCTGTAATCCAGGAGGAAGTAGTTAGTGACCTGCTGTGCCACTTAGATCCCAATAACTCCATGGGTCCTGATGGGATTCATCCTAGGGTGCTGAGGGAGCTGGCGGAAGAACTGGCTAAGCCACTCTCAATCATTTATCACCAATCCTGTCTGACCGGGAAGGTCCCAGATGACTGGAGGTTGGCCAACGTGGCACTCATCCACAGGAAGGGCCAGAAAGAGGATCTGTGGAACTATAGGCCTGTCAGCCTGACCTCAGTGCCTGGCAAGATTATGGAACAGATCATCCTAAGTGCCATCAAGTGGCATGTGGAAGACAACCAGGGGATCAGGTCCAGCCAACATGGATTTAGGAAAGGAAGGTCATGCCTGACCAATGTCATCTCCTTCTATGACTGGGTGACCTACCTAGTGGATGAGGGGAAGGCTGTGGATGTGGTCTAGCTCGACTTCAGCAAGGCCTTTGACACAGTCTCCCACAGCATCCTCCTGGAGAAGATAGCAATTCACGGCTTGAACAGGTGCACCCTTTGCTGGGTTAAAAACTGGTTGGATGACCAGGCCCAGAGAGTGATGGTGAATGGAGCTGCATCCAGTTGGTGTCTGGTGACCAGTGGTGTCCCCCAGGGATCAGTACTGGACCCAGTCCTAGTCAACATCTTTATTGACAACCTGGATTTGGAGATTGAGTCCACCCTTAGTAAGTTCGCAGATGAAGCCAAGTTGGAGGGGACTGTTGATCTGCCAGAAGGAAGGAAGAAGCTGCAGGGGGACCTGGACAGGCTGGGTTGATGGGCTGAGGCCAATGGCATGGAATTCAACAAGACCAAGTGCAGGGTCCCAGGTAGCCTGGAAAGCCAATGGCATCCTGGCTTTTATCAGGAATAGTGTGGCCAGCAGGAGTAGGGATGTAATTCTCCCCCTGTACTCAGCACTGGTGAGGCCTCACCTCAAGTCCTGTGTGCAGCTCTGGGCCCCTCACTTGAAGAAGCATCTTGAAGTGCTGGAGTGGGTCCAGAGGAGAGCAACGAGGCTGGTGAAAGGACTAGAGGGAAAGTCTTATAGGGATAGGCTGAGGGAGCTGGGCTTGTTTAGCCTGGAGAAGAGGAGACTCAGGGGGGTACCTTATCACTCTCTCCAATTACCTGAAGGGAGGTTGTAGTCAGGTGGGGGCTGGGCTCTTCTCCCAGGAAACTACCAACAAGACAAGAGGGCACAGCCTGAAGCTGCTGCAGGGAAGGTTTATGTTGGAT
The DNA here is from genome assembly GCA_020745705.1 of Hemiprocne comata. NCBI lineage: Eukaryota > Metazoa > Chordata > Aves > Apodiformes > Apodidae > Hemiprocne > Hemiprocne comata. Next base: position 54,820,812 of record CM036616.1, on the reverse strand, counting down.
ATTAGGAAGCACTTCCTCACGGAGAGGGTGATTAGACATTGGAATGAACTTCCCAGGGGAGTGGTGGAGGCACCGTCCCTGGATGTGTTGAAGGAAAGGCTGGATGTGGCACTTAGTGCCATGGTCTAGATGGTGTGGTGGTGTTAGGTCATAGGCTTGACTTGATGATCTTAAAGGTCTTCTCCAGCCTTGATGATTCTGTGATTCTGTGATTAACCTAGCACACTGCCAAATCCAACACTAAACCATGTACCTAAGCACTACATCTACAGGTCTTTTAAATATCTCCAAGGATGGTGACCCAACCTATTACCTGGGCAGCCTGTTACAGTGCCTAACAACCCTTTCAGTAAAGAATTTTTTCCTTATATCCAATCTAAATCTTCCCTGGCAAAACTTGAGGCCATTTCCTCTTTTTCTACTTCATGTTATTTGGAAGAAGAGAAGGACACCTACCTTGCTATGACTTACCAGGTAGTTTAGACAGGGATAAGTTTTCCCTTCAGCCTGCCTGTCTCCAGGCTAAACAACCGCAGATCCTCCCCAAGAGGTTGTAGCGAGTGACACCAAGTTGTCACAATGTCTTTCCAGTGGCTGCTAACACATAGGCACTAACTAAGCAACAACAGGACATTAGTATGTACACACTCTTGTGATTAAAATGTCATTACTTTTCATGAGGTTATTGCCAGGAATAATCTTATAACGTTATACCCATTTTGTACAAGAATTAAGCATTTTACTCATTAATACAGCTATTTCAGATCATAATTTCTGATACCATGCATGTTGACTGCTAAATGATTTCTATATTGTCCTTTTAAACAAATGAATCACCACCAGTGTAAATATCTACATCTGCTAAAAACAGATGGTGTTTTTTTTCTTGGATCAGATTCCCTGTGAATTCCTTGAAAGAAGATATTGTTGTGTGTGTGAAGGAAAAATGGGCTGTTCTGAGATGGCCTGTACTTGGCATGTGCCTTGGATTATGTTTTCTGTCCTTTTGTGTGTTAATATATTTTTCTTCTGAGGAAGTTCCTCATTCTTGGAAGGAAACTGCTTGATTAATTGCCATAGTTTTGTTTTTTCCAGTTCTGCTCCTCTTCCCTTCCCTGGATGTTATGAAACAGATAATTATGTGGCATTTAGCACACAGAGAATTCTGGCCTGCAAAATAAAATTATAATACTTTTTATGAGAGGTAGAATTACCAGCCTACACCACATATGCTGTCATTGCGTAATGAAAATGACCGAGGCCTCAGATTTTCTTGTGCGTACGTGCAGACTATCAGGCAGGAAACTCGGTCCACTCAGAGAAAGAATTAGTATTCAAGACAAACGATGATTAATGAACATTGCTCAGGGCTCTGCAGCAAGGCCTGCACAACTTGAGACCCAAAATACAGATGGAGAACAAAGGTGAGTTTAATTAAATCATGCAGGAAACACTAACTCGCTGCTGCTAACCACTTTAGCAGTCATTCTCACAAAGGCAAGAGTGAAAAACACCACCAGTACAGAATAGAAAGGTTTTAATTTCTTTTACCACTGCCTTTTCTCATTCTAAGCTATGATGGGACAGAGCATTAAGCAGATACAATCTTCTGTTTAAAAAACATGGAGTCAGCTGCCTAGTACTAATTAGTGTAGATCTATTGAATTAATAGTATTCTGTGTTTAAAAACATGCAAGAAGCTGGATTAAAATTTTATATTTTGAAATTTTCACCATCACCTTAGCTATAAACTCTATTTGGCTTTATTTCAACCACAAAATTAGAGTCTGTATAAATGGTTGCATATACTCAGTCTGAATTCAGTTTTTTCATGTGGTCATGATATTTCCAAACTCTGAGCTCATAAATCCCAAGACAGCAAAATCAGATAGAGTATATACACATCAGGTGAAAGGATTCTTCCTGATTCTTCCATGCTTTCAACACTTTTCAATTTTTTGTAACATTCCATTATGCATACACTATTTTACTCTAGAATTCTTCTGTTCGGTTCATTGGAGACTTGTAGAAACTTTCAGAGAAGCTCAATTAAGTCTCAATTTTTTTCAAATATTGACCCCAGACTGCTATAATCAGTTTATCCAGGTCAGCCTATTTTTTTTTTTTCCTGAAAGTTGGTCATATGCTGCTATGTTGGGGTTTTCTCTCCAATTCACTGGTACCTGCATGTAATAAAAGTATCTCTTATTATTTCTTACTGAGTGAAGATCCCCACAAAGCTTTTTTTGTAGTAAAAAATGTTTTTATTTCTTAAACTCAGGAGTCAGCCACAAACTTTTCCCTAGTGCATTCATCTTTCTAACATCAATGTTCTTTTTTTTTAAAGCTTCTTATTTATTTTAACAGTTTCCTCCTATACTCTTCTCTTGGAGATAACAAATAGAATATATATTTCTAATTGATGTCTCCTCCTTTTTGATGGCTGCCTTTTCTAAGATTTCCTTTCCTTGCTTGTGTGGCTGTACCGTCTTGACCCTGAAATATGCTTTTCTTATATTCTGATTTTCAGTAATGTTTTTCTTTTACCAAGTTTAGCTCCAAATTTTCCTCAGCATCTGTGACTGAACTTCTGAGGCATTGATTGCATGTGTCACTGCATCAGACCTCTCTCTGCTTCCCTACAGTGAATGTGCTCATGATTCTTGAGACAATACATGATAATAGTTTTGCTCCAAGGACTATGTCATGTGGCTATAAGATAGAACAGAATATTTCAGTTGAAAGAGACCTATGAATGATCATCTAATCAAACTACCTGACTACTTCAGAGCTGGCCAAAACTATGTATGTTATCTATGATATTGCCCAAATGCCATTTGAACACTGACTGGTATGGGGCATTGCTCATATCTCTAGGAAGCTTGTTCCAGAGTTTGACTACCCTCTCTATAAATAAGTGCTTCCAGATGTCAAGCTTCAACCTCCCCCAACACAGCTTTTAGCCATTCCCATGCTTCCTATCACAGCATCCCAGGGAGAAGAGCACAGCACCTCCCTCTACACTTCCCTTCCTCAGGAAGCTACAGAGAGCAATGTGGTTGCCCCTCAGCCTACTTTTCTCTGAACTAGACAAGCCCAGAGCCCTCAGACACTCCTCACAGGACATACCTTCCAGCCCTTTCACCAGCTTTGTTGCCCTCCTCTGGATGCATTCAAGTGCCTGAACATCCTGAACGTACCTAAGGATGGTGGGCCCAGAACTGCACCCAGCAGTCAATGTGAGGCCACATCAGCACTAAATACAGCAAGATAATCACCTCTTTTGACTGGCTGGTTGTGCTGTGTTTGATGCTTCCTAGGACATGGTTTGTCCTTTTGGCTGCCAAAGGCACACTGGTGACTCCTACTGAGCCTGCTGTTGTCCAGTACCCCCGGGTCAGACCCCTTTCCGCAGGGCTGCTTGCCATCCACTCCTTTCCAACTCATACATGTCCTTGGTGTTATTCTGTCCCAGGAGAAGAATTCAGTATTTGGTTTTGTTAAATTTCATCCTACTGATGATTGCCCAATACTCCAATCTTTCTGGATCCTTCTTCAAGGCCAATTGTCCCTCAAGAGAGTCAACAGCACCTCCCAGTTCGGTATCATCAGCAAACTTGGAAATGGTGTATTCAATTCCTGCATCCAAATAATTGATAAAAATACCAAACAGAACTTTAGAAGTGAGCCCTGAGGAACACATCTGGTGACCAGCCAGATGTAGCCCCATTCATTACAACCCTTTAAGCCTTGCCATCTAGCCAATTCTTCACCCAGCACACCCTGAACTTCCTCATCTCACAGTTGCACAGCTTGTCTAGAAGTGTGTTGTGAGGGACAGTTTCAAAAGTCTTACTAAGATCCAGAAAAACTACATCCACTTCTGCCCCTTCATCTACGGGGCAGGTGAACTTATTTTAAAAGGATATAAAATCAGTTATACAGAACTTTCCTTTTGTGAACTTATGATGACTTTCCCTAATGATTAGGTTGTTCTTTAAATGCCTTTCAGTAGCAGTCAATATGCCCTTCTACATTATTTTTCTGGGTATGGGGGTTAGACCAACTTGTCTGTAGTTTCCTAGGTCTTCCCTCATCCCCTTCTTGTAAACTGGAATAACATTCACAAGGTTCCAATTGGCAAGGACCTCCCCTGTCTCCCAAGACCTTTGATAGATTATCAAGAGTTGTCCTGCTGTAACATTCACCAGGTCCTTGTGTACTCAAGCCCTGTGGACTTACACAGAGAGCTGGGGTTCTTCAGCCTGAAGAGAAGGCTGCAGAGAGATCTTAAAGCAGCATTCCAGCTGGAGAGGAACTTTTTACAAGGGCATGGACTAATAGGATGAGGGGGAATTATCTTAAACTGTAAGAGGGTACATTTAGATCAGGTATTAGGAAGAAATTCTTCACTATGAGGGTGGTGAGACACTAGAACAGGTTTCCCAGGGATGTTTGGGCTGCCCCCTCTCTGGAAGTATTCAAGGCTAGATTGGATGGGGCTTTGAGCAACCTGGTCTAGTAGGAGGTGTACCTACCCATGGCAGGGGAGGTTGGAATTAGGTGGTCGTTAAGGTCCCTTCCATGACTCTATGAAATCCATATTACCATATTAAAAATAAAAGTTTATCTTAGTAAGATGTGCTAAAAATTAAATACATGTCTTAGGAGTTATTTTTGTGATGTTTACTTTGCTATTGAGTAAGAAACTTCTATTTTTCACAGAACAGGAAAACAATCTGTCATTGAAATTTTTTTTTTTTTTTAAGAGACACTCAGAATTCACTTATACTGTGGAAAATTCCTGTCCATTCAGAGAACAGAGACATGTGAAATAATAAGAGCAGAGGTGTTTACATGTAGCAGAGAGCTGTCTGGATGAGAAACATTTCTACCAAAAACGGGACATTGAGAGAAAAAAATAAAACAATGCTTGTCACGGTTTGGCTCTGAGTTGGCAGTTAAACCGATAACAATAATGCTCTTGATCCCCCCTCCCTTCCCACAAGGTAGGGAAAGAGTGAGAAAAAATGAGAAAAAGAGGCTTTCTGGGTTGAAAAGTGAAACAGATTGATTTTAATTATTAGTGATAAGGGAATATATATGTATTTGTAAAGGGATGTGCAACACCCGATCCCCTCCCTCCTCCCCCAGCGACTCTCACAGCAACTCTTCTCCCTGGTGACTCCCAGCTGAAGGGGGGAGTGTCCGGGCACATGGACGGGGTTCTTGGATCTCTGCTGTAAAGAAAAATGGAAAAAAAAGAGAAAGCCAAAGAGAGGGTGATAGAAGTGACAGTAAGCAGAAAAGTGAGAGCAAAAGGAAACCAAAGGCTTGACTTCCGTGATGTCTTAACCTATACTGCAAGCCAAATAGAGAAAATATGAGAAGGGAATATTCTGATTTGCTGATCCTGCCTTCAGTCTAATCAGCTCCCCCGTAAGGGGAGAGGCTGCAGACAGTCAGAAGTGACCTTGGTTATTATCAGTCCACTGGTGCTGCTAAAAAAGTTCACTGAAAGAAAAAAAATCAGCAAAGAGAAAGTTCTCTTCACCCTGGCTCAAACCAGGACAATGCTCTAAAAAACACTGAAGTGCTGTTCAAAACTTTGTACACCACAAAATCAAATAAACCAACTAAAGCATTATAGTCTTGTAAAATTGCTCTGAAGGCTAAAAGTTCAAACCCATAAAAATTCTTTGAAATGAAACCTTATTTTCTACTCTGTTACAAAAAATGCCCTATGACAATAGTCACCTTCTTCTTCCATTTCAGGTGTACAGTTTTTGTATGTTATTCATTTTAGTTCTTCCTTCTGCTGACATGAGTGAAATTTATTGTGACTGCAAGGAAAAAAACTCATGTTATTTAACACTGTATTTATATTGTAATATTCAAAACATAATAGATTGTATTCTCTGATGAGATTCTGCTGAGTGCAAGAGGAATGGGGCTTCAAGAATGGACCAGTCCTTAGGGTAGTTCTGCAGTTTTAAATGTACCTATCACATTTACAAAATATGGGGGGCAGTTACTCTTTCTTACTCAGCTGATGAGGTCTTTGAACATAATAAGTTAAGTAAACCATCCTGTTGATGTATCATATGCATTGAGATCATACCTAGCTCTGACTTTCTCAAATATACTGCATTAAATGTGGCTTAATTGCACTCCCTCTTTTTCTGTATGAACAGACTTAAGGAGCCTTGGTGTCTGTTAGCAAAAGAATGATAAAAATAAAAACCAAATATATATATTAAAATATCTTGATATTTTCTAATATCTTGTAACAGTTCTCTCATTTATTGTTTTTCCCATGATGGTGAGTAAGGAAAACCACTTTATTATTTTAATGCTGACTATTATCAATGAAGATAAATATCAGAAGTGTTGTGGTTTAACTCGGCAGGCAGCGAAACACCACTCAGCTGTCTGCTCCATCCCTCCCAGCTGGATGTGAGAGAGAATCAGGAAAAAAAATAAAGTTAAAAAAGTGAAACTCTTGAGTTCTGATAAAAACAGTTTAATAGGACAGAAAAGGAAGGGAAAATAACAATAATGGTCAAAAAATGTACAAAACAAGTGCTGCACAGTGCAATTACTCGCCACCCACTGACCATTGCCCAGTCAGTCTCCCAGCAGCCAATTCCCCCTGGCTAACTCCCTCCAATTTTATTGTTCAGCATGTTCAGCATGATGTCATATGATATGGAATATCCCTTTGGCCAGCCTGGGTCAGCTTTCCTGACTGTGTTCCCTCCCAGCTTCTTGTGCACCCCAGCCTCCTTACTATCAGGGCAGTAGGAGAAGCAGCAAAGTCCTTGACTTACTGTAAGCACTGCTTGGCAAGCACTAAAATATCGGGGTGTTACCAACATTCTTCTTATCCTAAATCCAAAGCACAGTATTATTACACCAGCTACTAGTAAGAAATTAAGTCTGTCCCAACTGAAACCAGGACAAGAAATTAAAAATTTTGTGGAAAACACTGAGGGTGCCAGATACACTCTACCAGTAAAATGATTACAGTGCAGCTTGTCTTTTGCTGTGTGAGAGACTGAGTTATTCCCTATCTCCTTTGCTGATTACTGCTTCCCAGACATAAATGAACAAATTCCTAAAGGACTTGAACAGGGAAGGTATACAGAATATAATAAAGGACAGAGTAATTGCTGTGTTGGTCTTGGCTTGATAGAACACTCAGTGGTCCACAGTATAGAATTTCAGCTTTGAGAAAGATGTATAAAGTTATTGATGAAGTAATGAGTTGTGGTAAACAAATAGTTTTGAAAGGAGAACTTTACTGAGGGAAGTGGGAGACAGCAAGAGAAACTGCATTTTCTGTAAGAAAACAACCCCAAGCACTCTGACAGAAGACACCTCACCAAACAGGTGAACCTCACCACCACAGCTGTCTGCATTGAAACCTGGCAACAAGACAGTCACTAAAAAGGGATCAGGAAGCTGAATGAACACAGATCTAAATCAAGCATAAGCAAACAGCTCAATCTTGCTTTATCTGAGAATGAGGTGGCAAGTGCTGCTCTCCCTCTGTTCCCCTGGAAGGTGCTTCATAGTGGTCATCTGCACCCATACACTGCTGCACTAGCCTTGCAGCCTGAGACCTCTGTTTCTCATTTTCCAAATATGTTTTTTTTCTTCGTCCCATACCATCAAATTCTGTTAAATATTATTTGAAAAGTATATCACACAGGGTGCTACCTCTGCTTTTACCTGCTTTTGAGAGTAAGGTCAGGACCTCTGGAATAAGAGATGTATCCTCTTGAATGCATACAGGCTTATAATACAGGGTGCTTCTCTGCTTGCTGCATTAATAATATGTTACAATAAACCAAAGCAATAGACTGTCACATTTTTCATTATTTATTCATTATATTTTTATAGTAAAAATCTTCCACAGGTTACCAGCAAAGATCCAGCCTTCCACATCATCCATGTCCTGATTTGAGCCAGGGTGAAGCGAACTTTCTCTTTGCCGATTTTCTTTTTTTCTTTCAGTGAACTTTTTTAGCAGTGCCAGTGGACTGATAACAACCAAGGTCACTTCTGAGTGTCTGCAGCCTCCCCCGCTATGGGGGAGCAGTTTGGACCAAAGGCAGGATCAGCAAATCAGAATATTCCCTTCTCATCATATTTTCTCTATTTGGCTTTCAGTATAGCTTAAGACATCACGGAAGTCAAGCCTTTGGTTTCCTTTTTCTCTCACTGTTCTGCTTACTGTCACTTCTATCACCCTCTCTTTGTCTCTCTCTTTTTTTTTCCATTTTCCTTCCCAGCTGACACCCGAGGGCCCCGTCCGTGCGCCCGGACACTCCCCCCTTCAGCTGGAGTCACCAGGGAGAAGAGTTGCTGTGAGAGTTGCTGGGGGAGGAGGGAGGGGATCGGGTGTTGCACATCCCTTTACAAATATATATCTATTCCCTTGTCACTAATAATTAAAATCAATCTGTTTCACTTTTCAACCCAGAAAGCCTCTTTTTCTCATTTTTTCCTCACTCTTTCCCTACCTTGAGGGAGAATGGTGGGACTGAGACCATTATTGTTATTGGTTTTACTGCCAACTCAGAGCCAAACTGTGACAATCCATCTCCCAGTGGGTCTGCTTAATCTACTTCAGGAGTAGGCTTTTAAAGTAAAAACAAACCAATGTGCTATACTTCTAGATGAACCACCAGTCCTCTTCTAAAAAGTACTTCTGACAGAGGGATAAAAAATATCCTTCTTTTCTCTTAGCTTTTCCTTGTGAAGGACAGAAAAAATAAAGATTTTAAAAATAAACAAACAAAGGAAGTCTGGTGGAAAAAATCAAGGTCAAGATTTTGCAAGGTTTAATTATAATAACTTCTAATAAATGCTTTTTGTTGCAGGAGTAGAAATATCTCTATCACTTGACTGTTTATTTTTTTGGTAGACTGAAGGCATATACCACCTGCAAACACAGGCATATGTTCACAAATGCTACATTAGACATAGGTGATATTTGAGTATCGTAGGTGTTTCTGGGGCAAAAACTTAATAAGATAAAAACAAGTAAAGCACAATATCTCAGGGACAATTGATGGGACAGAAAAGTTGTTTCTATTTTGGGATTGACCAGTTATTTTAAGTTAGGAAATTATGTGATCTTTCTGAAATCTCCTGTTCTCTTTTGACCTTGTAACATTTTAAATGCCTGATGGTTATGAGCTTAAGCACAACTTCCACTCATGAATGAGCCCTTGGCTCTTTTAACTCTGATACTAAGTCTTTAGGCCACAGCTCTCCTGTTCATTCTTTGACTTTGTCTGAAATAACCTGAATCTACTTCGAAAGAAGATTAGTAATTTTAGTGTAATAGTGACAGCCAGCACTGAACTAGGGTGAACAGAAGTATTTTTTCTAGGATAAAATTCTTGTCACCTGGTAAAAGACAGTATCCTCTCTTTTACCCCATTCCTCCATTTAGAAAGAGAAAACTAAAAGGGAAACTTCATGGGCTCTCATAATAATAAGGGTCAGTCTTAGCTTGAATCTCTGCCTTATCAAGAAATAATGACATAATAACAACGCCAACAGCAATAAAATAACAATAGGAATATTAAATTCAATAACAATAGAATAATAATAACAACAATTATAGTGTAACAACAACAATAATTATATGCTTTCAGTTCTATCCTGTGAGCAGATAAGGTGATTACAAATTTCTGTGGCAGAAAGGGCTGATATGAAGTGTGAAGTTTGGGGGCAGCCTTGGCTGCAGTGACCATGAGATGGTGGAGTTCAGGATTCTGAGAGGAGGGAGCATAGAAAAAAAGCAATATCATAATTCTAGACTTCAAGGCAGCAGACTTTGGCCTCTGTGGGGAATTTGCTTGACAGAGTACCATAGGATAAGGCCCTGGTGGGAATAGGGGTCCAATAAAGCTGTTTAATATTCAACCATCATCTCCACCAAGCTCAAGAAGAAAACACCTCAAAAGCACGTGTCCTGGTTTGCTGAAGTATAAAACAAATTCTCTTTTATTAATTTACTTACCAGTTAAGTCTCTTCTAAGTAACTGCAGTTTCTGAAATAAATGATATTTTTGAGTCAGTGTCTGTTTCTAGGGCTGATAACACCTGATGTTTATAGTTACCAATGGAGAATGGTATGTAGAATCAAGAACACTGCTTGGTTCTGCTAAATTTTGTGTGCCAGAAACAAATGAGAGAAAAGTAGTCACACCTGTGACACTGCTGCAGGAAGGAGCTGACCTAACAGTGTTAAACCTTGACAGCAGGTAATCAAGTAAAGGTGCCAGAAGGGCTCCATGGATGAAAACAAGCTCCTGGCAGAACTCAAAGCAAAAAAGAAGGCAGAATCAGGGACTGGTGTCTTAGGAGGAGTATAGAGACGCTATTGCACTATGCAGAGCCTTGGTTAGGAAAGACAACATGGCAAAAGTCACAACGTGGCCAAAAGCTACTGCAACAAAGAATGTGGGAGCTCAGACCAAGCTCCCAAGCAAACACGCAGCCATGCAGGTCACCAGCTGCAGCGAGTGCCTGAGCCTGACACTTGTACCAGAGGGAGCCAGAGACACTGCCTGTGTGCCGTGTGATCAAATAAATGATCTGCTCAGGCAGGTGGTTGAACTGATGGAGGAGGCAGAAGGGTCAAGAAGCATCAGAGAATGCGAGAGTGAAATGGATTGATGGAGCCATATCCTGAAGCAAAGGCAGCAGGTAGAGGCTCTACAAGAAGTGAAGGATCCCCTCCCCTCCTATCACCAGGCAGAAGAAGGGGACCTAAAGGACAGGGGGGAATGGAGACAGGTCCCTCCTTAGAGTGGCAAGCAAAAACCCTCCCATCCCCCCTCACATTCCCAGTTGCCCTTGCACAATTGGAGCTTTGTAACTTGAGGGCCAGGTGAAGGAGGATGGAGATGAAGATCCATCCAGTGTGTTGCCCAGGGTTAGTCACTCAGCCCCACACCTTAGGAATTCTTCAATTAAAAAAAAAAGGAGGGTAATTGTAGTTGCTGACTCCCTTCTGAGGGGAACAGAAGGCACCATTTGTTGACCTGACCCATCCCACAGGGAAGTCTGCTGCCTCTCTGAGGCTCGGGTCAGAGATGTTAAAAAGAAGATCTCTGGTCTGGTGCAGCCCTCTGATTATTACCATCTGTTGGTTATCCCGGTTGCAATGATGAGATTGCAGAAAGAAGTCCAAAGGCAATTTAAAAGGACTTCAAGGCATTGGGGCAAATAGTTGAAGGCTCAGGTGTGCAGGTGGTGTTTTCATCAATCCCTCAAGTGGTAGGGAAAAATACTGAGAGAGGAAGGAAAACACACCTGATTAACGTGCGGCTCAGAGGCTGGTGCCACTGTCGGAATTTTGGGTTCTTGGATCATTGGGAAGTTTATATCTGGCACCAGGTCTGCTGGTAACAGGTGGAATATATCTGTCTCGAAGGGGGAAAAGGATCCTTGTGCATGAGTTGTCAGAGTTCATTGAAAAGGCTTTAAACAAGGCTCGAAGGGGGAAGGGGTGCATGGAAGATAACTTCCTAATGCAGCTGGTGAGGGAGCCAACCAGGAAGGGTGCCCTTCTCGACTTGCTGCTTGTGAATAGAGAAGGACTTGTAGGGGAAGTAACTGTTAGAGGAAGTCTAGGGCATGGCAACCATGAACTTACAGAGTTTTCAATTCTTGGAGAAGGAGTGGAGTCAGTAAAACTGCCACCTTGGACTTCCAGAGGGCAAGAAGAAGTTGGGGAAAAAGATTGGCCTGGTTGAATAGAAAGATTTGGCTGGAGCTGAGGAAGAAAAAGAGAGTTTATGGCTTCTGTAAGAGGACAGGCCTCTCATGCAGAATACAGAGATGTAGTAAAGGCAATGCAGGGAGAAAATTAGGAGGGCCAAAGCCTACTTGAACTCAACTTGGCTACTGCTGTCAAAGACAATAAGAAATCTTTCTATAAATAGATTAATAACAAAAGGAGGACTAGGAAGATTCTGCATCCTTTATTGGATACAGAGGGAAACACAGTGACAAAGGATGAGGAAAAGGCTGAGGTGCTAAGTGCCTTCTTTGCCTCAGTCTTTAGCAGTTGAACAGGTTGTTCCCTACAAACCCAGTCCCCTGAGCTGGAAAACAGGGAGGTGGGGCAGAATGAGACCTTCGTAATCCAAGAGGAAATGGTCAGTGACCTGCTACACCACCTAAACATCCATAAGTCTGTGGAGTTGGATGGGTTGCACCCAAGAGTACTAAAGGAGTTGGCAGATTCACTCTCAAAGCCTCTTTTCATCGTTTAGCAGCAGTCCTGCCTAACCGGGCAGGTCCAAGTGGACTGTAGGGTGGCAAATGTGGTACCCACCCACAAGAAAGGCTGAAAGGAGAATCCAGGGAACTACAGACCTGTCAGTCTGACCTTGGTGCCAGGGAAGGTCATGGAGCAGATCATCTTGAGTGCCATTATGCACCATATACAGAACAACCAGGTGACCAGGTCCAGTCAGCATGAGTTTATGAAAGGAAGGTCCTGCTTGACAAACCTGATCTCTTTCTACGACAAGATGACCTGCCTGGTGGATGAGGGAAAGGCTGTGGATGTTGTCTACCTGGATTTCCCTAAGGCCTTTGACACTCTTTCCACAGCATTCTGATGAAAACACTGGCTGCTCATGGCTTGGATGGGCATATGCTCTTCTGGATAAAACACTGGCTGGATGGCAAGGCCCAGAGAGCGGTGGTGAATAGAGCTAAATCCAGCTGGTGGCCAGTCACAAGTGGTGTTCCTCAGAGTTCAGTATTGGTAGCACTTCTTTTTAACATCTTATCAATGATCTTGATGAGGAGATAGGATGCATCCTCAGTAAGTTTGCAGACAACACCGAGTTGGGAGGGTGTGTTGGTCTGCCTGAGGGTAGAGAGACTCTACAGAGAGACTGGGGCAAACTAGATCAATAAGCCAAGGTCAACTGTATGAAGTTCTACAAGGCCAAGTGCTGGGTCTTGAACCTGGGCCACAATAACCCCATGCAACTCTACAGGCTTGGGGAGAGTGGCTGGAAAGCTGCCCAACAGAAAGGGACCTGGGGGTTCTGATTGATAAGCAACTGAATATGAGCCAGCAGTGTGCTCAGGTGGCCAAGAAGGCCAATGGCATCCTGGCCTGTATTAGAAATAGTGTGGCAACCAGGACTAGGGAGATTATCATCCCTCTGTACTCGGCATTGGTGAGGCCACACCTCAAATATTGTGTCCAGTTTTGGGCACCTCAATACAAGAAAGACATCAAGGTGCTGGAGTGTGTCCAAAGAAGGACAAAGAAGCTGGTAAAGGGCCTTAAGAACAAGTCTTATGAGTAGCGGCTGAGGGAACTGGGGGTGTTTAGTCTGAAGAAAAGGAGGCTGAGGGGAGACCTCATTGCCACCTACAGCTACCTGAAAGGACGTTGTAAAGTACTAAGCACTGGTCTCTTCTCACAGGTAACTGGTGATAGAACAAGAGGAAATGGCCTCAAGCTGTGCCAGGACATCAGGAAGAACTTGTTCACAGAAAGTGTTGTCAGACATTGGAACATGCTGCTCAGGGGGGCAGTTGAGTCACCATCCCTGGATATGTTCAAAAGTCATCTATATGTGGTGCTTGGGGATATGGCTTAGTCCTGGACTTGGTAGGGTAGGGTTAATGGTTGGACTTGTTGATCTTAAGGTCTTTTCCAACCTAAGTGATTCTGTGATTCTGTGATTTATCTGGAGTTTAATGTAGTAAAGCTTGTCAAAGTCAACAAGAAAGGCTTCTGTAACAAGCAAAAAGAGGACTAGGGAAAATACAGAGACACTGCTGAACATTGCAGGAGCCCTGGTGACATATGGGAAAGCTGAAGTGTTTGTCAAAGTTTAACAATGAGCCAGCAATTAAGTGAATGCCAGATACTCTCTATTAACTCCTCTCGCTTCACAGAGTGGGAGAGGAAGACAATAAAGAAGAAAGACTTATGGGTTGGAAACTAAACTACACAGCTTTAAGGAAACAATAATGATGAAAATACAATAATGAAATATCTACACGTATATACAAAATCGGTATCCCCACACCCTCCATAACGCTCATGTCACCACCAAGGCTGCAGAGCAGGCCCTGAAAAGTCCTCGACTGGACTCCTGGTGTCAGTGGAAGACAAGAGCCTGATGCAGGAACACATGGATTCAGGAATGCTCAGGTCAGGATCAAAGGCAGAAGAATGGATGGAGTTCTCCCAGGATGCTGGCCGTGAGTGAAGAGAGCTTGACCCTCATGATCCCTCAGATTTATAGCGACTGTGATGTGTATGGGATGGAATAATTCATTTGGCCAATTTTGGTCACCTGTCGAAGTTCATTTCTCCCCACAGAGGTTTTCAGGTGGGACTCCTTTCCTCCCTTTTGTTTCCGTTGCAGAAGATGTTTAGAAGAACCAAGTAGTGACCTTTGTTTCTATAGAAATAAGTATAAGCAAGAGCCTTTCTGCATACTATTCTCCAACAATAACTATAAAAATTGAGTGTTATCAGTCCCAGAAGCAGACACTGACTCAAAAGCATGCCATTAATTTCAGCAATTGCAGTTACTTAGAAGAGACTTAACTGAAAAGAGAAATTACTAAAAAGACATCTGGTTCTATAATGGCTCAAACGAGGGCAGTACTGAATGAATCCTTGGCCTCAGTTTTTGCTATTAAGACAAGCCTTCAGAAATTCTGGACACCAGAGACCTGAGGGAAAGTCTGGAGCAAGGAAAGATTATCCTTGGTGGAAGATGATCAGATTAGAGACTACTGAAGCAAAGTGGACATACATAAATCCTTATATGATACATCCAGGAGTGCTGAGGGAATTGGCTGAAGCCATTGCAAGGCCACTTCCAATAAATTTTGAATGATCATGGAGACTGAGAAATGTTCCTGAGAATTAGAGGAAATCAAATGTCACTTTTGTCTTAAAGAAGGGCTGGAAGGAGAAATCAGGAAACTACAGGTCAGTCAGCTTTATGTCAGTCCCTGAAAAGGTGAGGAATCAAGTAATCCTTGAAACCACTTTCAGGCATGTGGAGGATGAAAAGATGATTTGGAGGAATCAGCATGGCTTTACTAAGAGGAAGCCATGCTTGACCAACCTGATAAGCTGATATAATGACATGACTGTCCTGTTAGCTGAGGGGAGAGCAGTGGGTACTGTATACCTTGACCTTAGTAAAACTGTCAATAGTGTCTCCCATAGCATCCTAAAAACCCTTTTTCCTATGAGGTTGACTGAAGCCAGCAGCAGATTGAAAGAATCTCTATTCTTGAAGATACTGAAACACTTACTAGCCATGTTTCTGGGCAACAAGTTCTAGATCATTCTGCTTGAACAGGAGGCTTGGATAAGATGACCTCCAGATGTCCCTTCAAACCTCAGCCATTCTATCATTCTGTAACAATTGCAAAGGCACCCAATAATGAAGGAGTCTCCCTAAATCTGAGAATATGAAAAACAATTTCCTGCATCCAGATCCAAATGAAAGTAATCTTACATGTTCATGGAAAGAAAATAGAAAAAAAGCCAAGATCTTGGAAGTATTTTAAGGCTCCCTGTAACTCTCAGACAGCAAATGTACAAACATCAATGTTCAAAAGCATCAAGAAAATCTTGTTATTAAAGAACTAAAGTTGACAGCAGCAATAGCTGTGAGAAAAACAGAAGCAGCACAAATTTTAAAGTGCCATTTCAGTGATACTGAAGCTGATGGATGAGTTGACAGAATAAAGGAACACCGAAGCACAGAACATGAATCTCTGACACACTCATTTGAGATGGGATATAAGGTCTCACTGAGAGCCTCATTTACTCAGGTTTAGTTTTTGGACGAAGACCAGTTTTGTAAGTTCATCCACATGCACTGCATTTTGAAGGGCAATTTTTCCTTCCCTTCCCTTTCTTAATGCATGCTGACTGAAAATAGCAGCAGAATAGGTATGCCTGTCAGTTTAAAAGACTGTGGATGTACTAATTATTTAACATTAAATGATGCTACATCATACAACTGGGCTGGAAGACCAAATCCCTCATGAGCTCCAGGACTGACCCATAAGCCAAAAAGACAACAATGCGGGCATTACCATCACACCCTTTGTGGAAAAAAGTGCTCCAGACCTAATGTGATAATTCAGTGCTGCCCTTGGCAGACTTCCTGCCTCACTTTCTGTCTTGTAGCCAGTCAATCAGACAGAAATTGCTGCAAGAAATTGAAGAACCAAGTTTAGAAAGCAGAAGCGTATCTTCCCTGAATGAGGATGATTTCCACCTTGATCAGCCATACCTGAGCCCTGAGCTGTACACTAGTTTATAACGGTTTAATCACTATAGAACATGATCATAAAACATAACTCGTGTTAGAGAAGTGCTCAATCTGAGTCTGACTGTTGATTCTAATCCTACCTATAGAACTACAGAAAACACATAAAATTTTGGGATATAATGAGTTTCAAAATATAGGTATAATCTCAGTGTCTGTCCTTAAAAATATTGCAAAAGCCCTTGGCATTATTCTTTATTGCTTCAGGATAAATATTTACTTTATTGAAGTTGAAAAAATAAACACAATCAATGAGTCAGAAATACTGAACCTGTCTCCGATCTATATGCCTCTGATATACATATTTATACACATTCTGATTCATTTTTTCATGTATATACACATGAACATATTCATGTTTGTATATGATTGTGCATGTGTATAGACAGACACTCATATATCTAAAGTGAATCAAGCATGTAATTGCAAGGATTTTGTACTAAATGTAAATCAAAGACTAATTTGCATATTAAACTGCCTGAGTTTGATTGCAGTGGCTAAACTTATAAATGTAGATGTTGAAGGTCTTAGTAAAGAGTTTGGAAGTGGTCCTTTTCCACCTAAAATCACATAAAATGGATATTGCCCCTGTTATAAGCAATTGAATTAGAGTTCATTTTATGACAAAGCCTATTTGGCTTGGCTAGATTTTAATGCTGGTGCTACAGATGCCAGAAAGTGGGATTTTTGTCCAAGAACAAGCCTTAAAGGTTTTAAAAGTTCAGAGATCCTCTGAGCATGTGGTTATGGCAGAAAAATGAGGAAAGAAATTTTCAATATTATTCTAAAGGCTTCACCAAGGGCAAATCCTGCCTGACTAATTTGGTGGCCTTTTAAATTGGGGTCATGTCATCAGTGGACAAAAGAGCAACTGACATAATCTACCTGGACCCATGCAAAGGATTTGACACTGTCCCACGGGACATCCTGGTATCAAAACTGGAACAATACAGATTTGATGGATGGACCAGGTGTTGGGTAAGGAGCTGGCTGGATAGTAACACACAAAAAGTAGTGATCAATATCTCAATATCCATATGGAGACCAGTGATGAGTGGTGTTCCCCAAAGGTCGGTACTTGGACCGGTGCTGTTTAACATTTTTGTCAGTGACATGGACAGTGGCATTGAGTGCACCCTCACTCAATGACACCAAAGTGTGTAGTGAGGTCTGTTGGGATTTATGGAAAATTAGCATGGGATTTGTGGAAGATTAATATGGGATTTATGGAAAATTAATATGCCTGAATTAAAACAGCAGTGTTGCAGGTACTGCTGACCAAATTGTACCCTGAAGCAGTGGGATCAGTAAACAAGCTGGTGTCTCACAGCCTGGTACCCCACGGGACCAGCAAACAGCAGGTGTCCTATCTCACGGTTGTTATCTTGAGAAGTAGTGGGAAAAGAATGTTGTAGCAAGAACTGAGAGGCACCGTCTGGGAAGCGAAACACCTTGGGTCATCATGACATGGACAGCAAGTGACAAGACACGTAGCCAATCATATATTAATTGTGTATGTATGTAACCAACGAGGTCTGTACTGGGGTGGAAAATCTGGAGTCAGAGGGGTGTAAATTGCCGCCATTTTTAACAATAAAGGTCTTCAGTTACAACTCTTACAGAGTTGTGTGAAGTCCATACGTCGCCTTCGACAGAGGTCGACATGCTGGAGGGAAGGGTGACCATCGAGAGGGACCTTGACAGGCTTGAAATATGGGCTCATGCAAACTGCATGAAGATCAACAAAGCCAAGTACAAGATTCTGCACCAGGGTAGGGGAAATTTCAAGCACAAATACAGGTTGGGTGGAGAATGGATCGATAACAGCCTGGAAGAGAAGGACTTGGGGGTGGTGGTGGACAAGAAGCTTGACATGAGCCAGCTGTGTGTGCTTGCAGCCCCGAAATTCAACTGTGTCCTGGGCTGCATTAAAAGAAGCATGGACAGCAGGTCAAAGGAGGTGATTCTCCCTGTTTACTCTGCCCTCTTGAGACTACACCTGGAGTACTGTGTCCAGTTCTGGGTCTCCCAATGTAAGAAGGACATGGAGCTGTCCGAGTGAGTCCAGAGGAGGGCCATGAAGATGATCTGAGGGCTGGAGCACCTACCTCCTGTGAAGACAGGCTGAGAGAGTTGGGGTTGTTCAGCCTGGAGAAGAGAATAGTTAGTGGCCTTCCAGTACCTGAAGGGGACCTACAAGAAAGCTGGGGAGGGACTTTAAACAAAGGCATGTAGTGAGAAGATGAGGGTTAATGGTTTTAAAGTGAAAGAGGGTAGATTTAGGTTAGACATTAGGAAGAAATTCTTCACTATGTGGTGGTGACACACTGACACAGGTTGCCCAGGGAAGTTGTGGGTGCCGCATTGCTGGAAGTGTTCAAGGCCAAGTTGGATTGGGCTCTGAAATACCCCACCTAGTGGGAGGTGTCCTTGCCCATGTCAGGGGGATTGGAACTGGATGATCCTTAAGGTGCCTTCCAACCCAAACCATTCTCCGATTCTGAATCGAATCGAATCGATTCAAATCAAATTGAATCAAATGGAATCATAGAATTTTAGGGGTTGGACGGCACCTCTAGAGATCCTCTAGTCCAACTCCCCTGCCAGAGCAGGACGATCTAGGGCAGGCCACAGAGGCACGCATCCAGGTGGCTTTTGAAAATCTCCAGAGAAGGAGACTCCACAATCTCCTTGGGCAGCCTGTTCCAGTGCTCCATCACCCTCACAGTAAAGAAGTTTCTTCTCATGTTGAGGTGGAACTTCCTATGTTCTAGCTTATACCCATTGTTCCTTGTCCTATTACTGGGCACCACTGAAAAAAGACTGGCCCCTTCATCTTGACCCCCACCCATGAGATACTTATAGACATTAATAAGATCCTCTCAGCAACAACATCAGCCAGCTCTTTCAGTTGGGGTTGTTCAGTCTTGAGAAAAGAAGGCTTAGCAGCCTTCCAGTAACTGAAGGGGGCCTACAGGTAAGCTGGGGAGGGACTTTTTACAGGGGCTTGTAGCGAGAGGACAAGGGGTAATGGTTTTAAACTTAAAGAGGAGAGATTTATGTTAGTGATCAGGAGGAAATTCTTTAGTGTAAGGGTAGTGAAACACTGGAACAGGCTGCCCAGAAAAGTTGTGAAAGCTCCATCACTGGAAGCATTCAAGGCCAGGTTGATGGGGTTCTGAGTAACCTGATCTAGTGGGAGGTGTCCCTGCCCATGCAGGGGAGCTGGAACTCTATGATCTTTAAGGTGCCTTCGAACTCTAACCATTCTATGATTCTAAAATTACTATTTTTTCAACACACATGGATACATCCCATTGGGGCCCATGGATTTGTATGTTTTCAGTTTATCCAGGTGATCTCTAACTCAACCCTCACTGACTAGTGAAGAGTCTTTCTTCTTTCAGTTTTGCTCCCTTACTTCCAGTGACTGGGATTCCTGAGGGCTGGTCTTAGGAGTAAAGACAAGCAAAGAAGGCATTCAACAATTCTACCATCTCTGCATCGTCTGTTATAGTATCTCCCAAATCATTTAGCAGTGGACCCACTTTTTCCCTACTCTTCCTTTTCTCATTGATGTATTTAAAGAAGCTGTTCTTGAGGGAACATTTTCTTTCACTCCCCTAGCCAGACTAAGTTTCAAGGCAGCCTTGGCCTTTGTTTTTGAGTCTCTACATGCTCTGGCATCATTTCTACAATCCTCACAATTAACCAGACCCTTTTCCCAAATGTTGTAGATTTCCCTTTTCCATTTGAATTTTTCCAGGAGCTCCTTGCTTATCCATGCAGGTCTCCTGCCTCCACTACTTGAATTTTTTTTTTCCAAGAGAATACATTTATCTTGAGCTTGGAGGAGGTAGTGTTTGAATATTGACCAGCTCTCTTGGTCCCCCCTACCTTCTAGAGCCCTGGGCCAGGGGGTACTTCTAAGTAGATCTTTGAAGAGGACAGTGTTAGCCCTCTTTAAGTCCAGGGTAGAAATTTTACTTATTGCCCTGCTTCTTTACCTAACAATACTGTAACACATCATGGTCACTACAGCCAAGACTGTCCCCAGCCTTAACATCCATGACCAGACCTTCTTTGTTTGTTAATACAAAGTCCAGCATCACACCTCTCCTTGTTGGTTCTTCAGCCAGCTGCAGCAGAAAGTTGTCGTTGATGCACTGCAGGAACCTTTTTGATTGGTTATGCCTGGCTGTGTGATCTTTCCAACTGATATCAGGGTGATCAAAGTTACCCATGAGCACCAGGGCATGTGATCGTCAGGCTACTTCCAGCTGCCTGTAGAAGGCCGCGCTGACAACTTCTTCTTGGTTTGGTGGTCTGTGGAAGATGCCCACAACAGTATCATTCATGTTTGCATGTCTCTTAACTCTTACCCATAAGCTTTCAACACTTTCATTGTCTCCCCCTGGGTTAAGCTCAATGCATTCTAGTTGCTTATTCACATAAAGAGCAACTCCACCACCTTGCCTTGTCAGTCTATCCCTTCTGAAAAGCTGGTAGCCAGCATCTGTGGCACTCCACTCATGTGAGGTATCCCACCACGTTTCTGTGATAACCGCTATGTCATAGTTTTTCTGTTGCATCATGGCTTCCAGCTCCCCTTGTTTTTTGCCCATGCTGCATGCATTGGTATAGATGCAATTCAGCTGGGCTAATGATCCTGCCACCTTTTCGGGGGGACAAGCCCTAATTCTCACCTGACCGCACTCGGACACTTCTGTAGTTATCAACCTATCAGTAACCCTCATGTCTTTGCTGCCGCATAGATGAATGTCCCCCACCTCCACTGAGACAGCAGATTTAAAGGCCTTACCAGCACGCTGTCCCACAAGAACTGGTGTGCTTAGGACATGAATTGAATAGAATATTATATTTCAGTGGGAAGAGTTCTATCAGTGATCACCTACCTCAACTGCTTAAATCCTTCAGAGGTGAACAAAAGTTAAAGCATGTTATTAAGAGTATTGTCCAAAGCCTCTTGAACACTGACAGGCACGGGGCATTGACCACCTCTCTAGAAAGCCTGTTCCAGTTTTTGACCACTCTCTTGGTAAATAAATGCTTCCTGACATCAAGTCTGAACCTCCCCTGATGCAGCTTTGAGTGATTCCCATGCATTCTGTTACTGAATCTCAAGGAGAAGAGCTCAGCACCTCCCTCTCCACTTCCTCTGCTCAGGATACTGCAGAGAGCAATCCAGTCACCCCTCAGCCTTCTTTTCTCCAAACTAGACAAACAAAAAGGCTAAACTAGAAAAAAGTGGCAAGCTCCTCCTGGGGGTGAATCTCACTGAAAAGATAACCTCAAGAGTTCTGCGGAAGAGATTTGCACCATCTTTTTTTTTTTCACCCTTACAGAATTCACGGAATGTGACCCCTTCAAGAAGTTTGGGAAGGGGAGGAGTATAAATGCATCAAGAATGTACTTGTCTCACATCAGTAACTTCTCCTCTCAATAGAACTGATTTACTCAAAAGGTCAGTGCTGTTAAACTCCTGCTTGCCTTTCTCGGAAAGACAAACACTTAGTAGTAGTTTATCACTCACAATCCTTCATCTTAAAATCAAATTTAATTGTAGCCTGCAGCAATAGTAATTACAATAAATAATAATCTATGAATTGAATAATATGTTTCTTAAACAATATTAGACTACCTTAGCCTGCTTTTTGCTCCTAAACTGTGGGGGAAAACTGATGAATGAGTTTGTAGCAAGGAAACTGGATGCACAATACAGCTTGTACCTACCTTTATCGCAAATAAAGCTGGTAACACAGTTTGCATACAACACTGAGCTTCTTTACAGTATTTACCACACAGGCCTTTAGAAATTCCTCTGTGACAGAGAAAGGCATATTATTCTACAGTACACTCCAAAGTCCTGTAGCTTTTCTAATAACCTCTATCCACATTAGGTATTCAACTACCCATTAAAAGACTGGAGGCATGAAGAAGTCATGGACAGCCTTTTAAATTTTTTCTGCCTATATAAGAAATCTAAATCCTGCATTCAGTGTCCAAGAAGCAGTTTTAACACTACTGCCCTGGTCAATGTTTATTGTCAGCCATCAAAATAAATGTTTAAGCAGTTTTAGAAAAAATTAGAGACATCACTCCAGTCCCCAGTCTACTTTCATGGGCAGGGTTTTCTTTGCATTAAGGCCAGCTCTTGTCCCTTTCTTGTTTCTTTGGCTTAACAGAGCCAACATAGAAAGTTACATGAGATTCCTGAGTTATATTCCTGGTTCTTAAAGTTTTTGCTGTCTGCTGTGAAGAAGGGACTGCAGATTAAAAAGTCCACTACAGACTGTCTCTGTACACAGAAAAAATCTCAGGATTTGCCATGAGTCCATTTGACCCAGCTCAAAATTAGCTCTCCATAAGCACAACATTCACTGGCTAAACTATATCAAAAAATGAATCTGTTTTTACATACCTTTACTGTAATCCCATAGCACAGATAAATGTGCTACCTTCTTCTGACTTTAAAGTGCAGATATCCCGCAGAAGCTACACAATCATGCTGTGCTTGGAAGGCTTAATGAAAAAGCAGAGGGGTTTTGCATGACGTTATAGACAGAAGCTCTCAGAGGGCTAGATGAAACTCTGCTTCCTTCACTGCTCCCATGCTGCTAGAAGAACTCAGCTGGGAAAATCCATGGGCAAATTTTAAGCCTAAGCAAATGTACCAAAGTGCTGCAACAATAAAGCAGGTATCGAATGTAAGCCATATTCATTGGTATCTGTTCCCAGTTTTAAATTCTGTGTTTGGATTTTATTGTCTAGAATTCACAGAAAAATGTTCACATCTCCCAAAATAGTAATTACTGGTATTCCTGAGAATGGGGTCAGTGATCACAGATGCACAGAGGATGACAGACTTTCAAGGACTTGAAAAGAAATACAGTGAAATAAACATGAATGAATAATTTCTGTACTGATCTGGTTTGAAAAGGCTGTTTCTGACAACTAGCAGGTATATCTATATTTAGCTGTAAAGGTACAATAAGTGTGGGAATGATAGTTAAATACTGAAACTGAGTAAGATAGAGAGGTAATAGAGACTGTCTTCTAATGAGCATTGCTTTCCTTTATTTATATTAGCATAAATCAGTCCTCACCTTTCTTACTGTTTTTTACTTCACCATTATTTTCTGCAGTACCTTATATTTCTTAAATTTAATGCAATGATTTTTCAAATGGAAATTGTTTTTAACTGAGTATTTAGCATTTCTGAGGTAGACTGTGCTACAGTCCTGCACCCAAGCTGGTGAAGAGTGATGGTACCCTGCAACGGCAGGAAGCCCATGCACATGCAGTGCCTTCTGGACTCCTTGGGTGTGTAGGACAAATTACAAGCTGTGCTACTGCAGTATAATTGTAAAAGTTTCCCTCTTGGACAAGCCCAACAGTGACCCTTTGCTTTTCTCAGACTCTTAAGACTATTATTGATTGCATTACAAGTACTATAGATCTCCTGGGTGCTATGGTCAATAAAAAACCTCCAAATAGAAGAGAGTTTATTTACTCTGTTAGTAGCATTTCTTCTTGTCAATTTCTTGTAGTAAGGTGCCATGGTAGTTTCACTTGTTATGAAACATGATAAATTGAGAAGAATGAGGACATGGATTAAGCATACTTGAAAGGAGACATTATCTCTTGTATGTTTCTTCATGCTACAATCTGTCAGAGAAGAGAAATCTATGAAGTTCTAACAAGGTCTGGAAGTTAAAAAAAAATTTTTTTTACTCAGTTTTGTTGTTTTGTTGTTTGCTTTTCTTTTAATGAATCAATGGTATGTACTCACTTCAGTCTTATAAGGATTTTTGTGTTTGATTGCCTTGTGGTACTATCAGAATTGTCTTGTGGTACTATCAGAATTGTCTTGTGAGTCTAACACCCTCTTTTCCATGCTCTTTGTTTAATATCTTTTTTTCATGGCTTAATATTCTCTTTTTTCATGGTAACTAAATGCCTGCCCTTCTTCACTGGTGTGGTATATTATGTAAATGAATAAATGGCCTAGAGTCTGAGACTCTGTATCCTTGATTTTGGAAGCCTTATTCATCCTGAATAAGAATCAAGGAATATGCTAGAGGAAATGAGTGAAAAGATAACATTTGTCCCATCAGAAATAGAGTTAAGTCTACCACTGTATTCAGAGCTGCAATGGCAGCAGAGATGTGACTGCAGATTCCAAGAACTCTCTCATGGGTTTTGAGTAGGTTTTTCTGTAACTACTTTACCTTTTTACTGTCCAGTATTTATAGCTCTCTCTTCTGACACCTGTGATCATTAGGTGTGCCTCAAATCTCGCTGACAGGACAAACTGTTGAGGGCAGTAAATACATATTTTTACACATTATAGTGCAGGATGCAAATTTACAGTGATATATATGCATTTCTCATTCATCTGCTCTTTTAAAATTTGACAACGTGGTGTATATATACTTTTGGTTTGATTTTCAAACAAGAGAAGCAATTTTATCTTATTGCTTCTTGAGTTGAACTTCATCTTATTAAACTGACAGAATTTAGCACTATAATCTACTTTTGGGAATATTTCATATTTAGAAGATAACAATTTGACAGCATTATGAAGCTTAAGGAAGGAAGAACAGAAGAAAAAAAGAGGAAAAAAAATATCTGTACATATAGTGTATATCTATACATATAGTATCTTTGAATATACATACAATATAACTAGACTTCTTTTTAAAATAACTCAGAATACCTTCCAGGTAGGTAAATTTGGTCTAGTTCCAAAATAATAGACTGGGTCTGACTGTTTACAGAAGACTTTTCAATACCTGGCATAGCATTGCATTGCAAAAATGCACATTAACAGTCTTGAGATTGTAATTCACAACAGGAAGGTGCCAGGAGAGAGAGCTGAGAATTCAAGAGCATTCTTTAAATAACAATACACAGTAGTCATCCAGAGTTAAAGATGCAACTTTTGCATGAATATAGCTATAGGTCTCCTCAACTCTGTATTAAATCTTATTCCAATACACAAATATAAGGAGAGAAAAAGAAATAAAAATATATATGCACAAAGGCAGTGCCAATAACAGTGCTCTCCTTACCACTTATAAATACTATTTTTGATAATCCTATACTCATTCAGTATTGTTCTGCTTGTGGGTTTGGGTTGGATTTTTGGTTGGTTGGTTGTTGTTTTGAGTGGGAAGGGGCTTGGGGCTTGTCTGTGGTTTGATTATAATTTTTTTTTTCTGCAGATAAACCAGTAAGTTACATGAAAATCTCCAAAGCCAGAATACAATATTGATGTAGGAATGGGAATCAGAGAATTCATATATTTTAACTATATGTAAAAATCAGAAAACAGATCTCATTTCAGTTTTTAGAGAGAGGATTTTTCTTAGTAGCCTAAAATGTTTACATGCACACAATTATCTTTATGTGTCTGGATATGGTTTTAAGGACTAGCTGGTCCATTACCTTCCCAGAGACTGAGATAAGGCTAACTGGCCTCTAGGCTCCCTAGGTCCTCCTTCTTACCTTTCTTGAATATGGGGTGACATTTTCTTTTCTCCAGTCTTCAGGCAAACACACCCACACATACCCACCATACCCTCCAAAATACTCAGCCTAGTTCCACGAACAACAGAGTAACAATTGTGTAGTCTCATATAAATGCATGATGTGACACCTAGATCCACATTTTTGTAATCTATGGATTTACAGCAGCAGTTCAGTGACAGTTTGGCGATCTCTACATTATACTTCATCACATAGTAGAGACACCCCCTTAAGCAGCAAAAGGCAAGAAGAACATACTGGGTCACATTTGAATGTTACCAGTGTCTGCGTAACTGGTGTCAGTCAGGTGTTTCGTCTTCTTGCTGAGACTACCTTTGCTGCAAAGCACTGCTTAGCTATATAGCTAAGCACAAAGCAAGACATGATCTAAGACTTCAAAGAAAAACTAGATAAACCTCCCCACCCTCTTAACCTTTTTTTTTTTTTTTTTTTTTTTTTTAATTCTCCAGACCTAAAGACATTGTGTCCTAAGGCAGTAACTTCAATTATTACAGACATGATGTGCTGATTCAGGAATCTGACAAGATGCTACTTTTAAACCTTCAGCGGTATATATTAAAAAACACAAACAAACAAAGTAGTAGTGTTTGGCAGAAGTTGTAGAAATAAGTCTTAATATTCTGGAATGGACTTAAGAGGGGAAGAAATAAGTTGATTTAAAGACATTGCTTTGCAGAGATTTTTTTTCATTATGAAACTATGATTTGTCTCATGGCAATCGCTGGATTATTTGGACAAAAGTAAACACAGTTTTTTACTGACTCACTTGGTTTTGGGTTTTGGCTTTTTTGTGGAGTTGTTTTGGTTTGGGGGTTTTTTTGTTGGTTTTTTTGTTGCTGTTTTGTTATTGGTTTTTTGTTTTGTTTTTTGTTTTGTTTTGGTTTTGTTTTTTTGTTGTTGGTGGTGTTGTTTTTTTTAATAACTGGGACTTGATTTTCCCCATTATGTCTGCGGGGAAATCAGACTATTTTTTTATAACACTGTCATGGTTTAACCCCACCTCGCTAACTCACCCCGGTGGTACTAGGGAGAGAACTGAATGGGTAAAAATGAGAAAACTCGTAGGTTGAGACAAAGACAGTTTAATAGCTAAAACAAAAGCCATGCACAGAAGCAAAGCAGAGCAAGGAATTAATGCACCCAGGAAAGCAGGGCTCCATCACGTGTAATGGTGACTAGGGAAGACAACATAATTGCTCAAAAGATCCTCCACTTCTTTCTTCTTTCTGCAGCTCTATATGCTGAGCATGATGTTACATGCTCAGGAATACTCCTTTGGTCATTTGAGGTCATTGAGCCAGCTGTACTGGCTGTGTCCTTGTCTCCCGCCCTTCCTTCTTTCCTGCCTGCCTTCCTCCTGCCTGCCTTCCTCCTTCCCTGCCTTCCTCCCTTCCTGCCTACCTACCTTCTTCCCTCAGTTGTTCTCTCCTTGTCTCTTCCTTTCTTTTAGGGAGAAATTGCATAAGAAGGCTAAATGAAATGTTTCCAAGCAATCCAATCATATTAACTTTCAGTTTTTCCAAATTAGCAGTTTTCTGTCATATAAAACAAACTAATCAGATTTCTGAAGTTATATGTGTTCACTAAGACAGACTGAAGGTATAATTACATCAGGACCTTTCCTATTAGGGAAAACAAAGAGCTAATTGTAATATTATACTAACTGAGTATGATAAAAAGGAGTAATAAAATCTAATACAGAAATTGTGTTAGTGCTAGGATACACCATTATTTCTGTTCATTATAACAGGATGGGAAACTGGTGTTTAATGGCAATTTGAACTTGTGATAAATGTTATTTTATATCTTGCCAAAAAAGGATAGAAATAACTGCATAAAATACAGATCCCGTCATAGCAGTACTTCTAGAATGATGATGATGGTGCTGCATGTTTGTTGTGGTTTGGGCCTAACATGACAACAAAGAACGAGCCACTTGGCCGCTCACTCAACATCCGCCAACCCCCACGCACACACTGGGATGGGGGAGGGCAAAGGCCAACTAGAAGCTTGTGGGTCGAGAGGACGACAAGGAGGGTTCTTCACTGGTGAATGTCATGGGCAAAACAGACTCAACTTGGGGAACAAGAATAATTTAATTTCACGATAATCAAATGCACACAAGACACAGACAACACAAAGAGCAGTGTTTAAATACCTTTCCCCACCCCTCCCTTCTTCCTGGGCCCAAATTACTTTGTTCCTGATTTCTCTCCCTCCTTCCCACAGCAGCACAGAGGGAGAGGGGATGGGGTATAGAGTCAGTTCAGTCTGGTGTTTCCTGCCACTCCTTCCTCCTCAGGAAGAAGGATTCCTTACAATCCTCTCCTGCTTCCCTATGGGGTCCCTCCCATGGGAGAGAGTCCTCCATGAATCTCTCCTTCATGAGTCCTTCCCACGAGGTCAGGAGCAAGCTGCTCCAGCGTGGGCTGCCCACAGAGTCAGGGGCTGCTTTGGGAACAGTCACCTCCCCTGCTGCTGGGGTCTTCTACAGCTGCATGATCTAAGTTCACTGGCAGCAAATCGAAGTCCACCTCTCCTGGCACCTTCAGGGAATGTTCCACCACGTTCTTTCATGAATGCAGGGGGACAGCCTGACATCTCGCCACGGTCTGAAGGGAAACTTCTGCTTGGGCACCTTATTCCCCTTCTTCCTCACCAACCATGGGCATTGCTCTGCCTCTCCAGCTCAGCTCTTCCTCCACTCCTTGCCCTGCTTGGTCTTATCTCAGTTCTTTTGTATGTTAATCGCAGAGGCATAGCCATTGTCTCTCTAATGGCTCCTTGGCTCCCTGGTTTTGGAGCTGCAGGAGCTTCTCAGCTTCTTACCAGGGGGCCCCTCCACCACTACCAAAAAACCCACCAAAGCAAATCAGCACAATGTTTTAGTGATATAATATATACATGAACACATATAAATAAAACTTTAACGTAGGTTATGACAAAAATGGCAGATAAAAAAACACCTGAACAACTTAAGTTCAGCATCCATGTAAATATGCATGTATGGCCTATTTTTGCCATACATTATATAAGGTTTTTTCTACTTATTTTCCTCTTTCTCTGACATCTTCCCTGGAAAAAGTAATAAAAATATTAGCATTTTGCCATGATATATTGAAACGTTCTTCACTAAGAAAATGAATGTAAAAAAAAAGTCAGACTATACTAGTGGTAACTTAAACTGTTGTGTAGCACAGTCAGAAGAGCAGAAAACAAAGAATGAATCTTTCCTTCCACCTGACCCTGAAAGCATCCAATATAAATATCCACCTACTAAGACTTCAATTACATAGTTAACTTGCCAGTTCCCTGTGTTCTGTTTTGGTTGTTTTGGTTTTGGGTTTTTTTTCCATTTTTTGCTTTAACCTTTTTACATAACATGCTTTCAGTGTATATCATCTACAGTGTAAATAGCTTTTCTAATTAGGTGTCCTGGTTTGAGCCAGGATTAAGCCAATTTTCCTTTTACTGATTTTTTTTTTCCTTCAGCAAGCTCTCTTTTAACTAGCAGCAAATGTTCCAGCTAGGGGACTGATAACACTGGAATGTTTATGTTTCTGCTGAGACTCCAAGGTCGCTTCTTAGCTCTGCTGCTACAGAGGCTACTGGGGCAGGAGAATTGTCTCTGTGACCCCCCGTAGGGGAGCTGGACTAGACAGACAGCAGAACTCACCAAAGGTATTCCATTCCATAGATCTATGTAAGCTCCAAGGAAGGTCAGAAGACAACTTCCTTCCTGCTTCTTCTTCCCTTCTCTTCCGTCCATGGCCGGTGTCTGGGGAGGACTCCATCCATCCATCACCGTCGACCCCTTGGCTCAGGCATCTCTGACCTCATAACTCTCCTCTCAGCCCCTGTCTGCTCTGCCTTATCTCCTGCTTGCAATCTGGGACATTTTGGGACTGCTCACAGCTCAGGAGATGCCGGGGGAGTTGCTGGAGGTGGGGGGAGGCAAGAGGCTTTTGCACATTCCTGAACATACTTGTATATAATTGTACATATAATTAAAGCTGTCTAATTTAGTTTTCAATCCAGCAAAGTCTCTCTCCTTAATTCTCTCTCTCCTTCCCTACCTGGGTGGGAGAGGGAGGGGATCGAGAGCATTGTCTCTGGTTTAAGTACCAACCCTGAGTCAAACCATGACATTAGGTCTAAAATTTGTTAACCATAACATAAATATGTAGGTGAGTTACTGAGTTAGAATGAAAAGTTTCTTAGACAAATTTAAGCAAAAATGTAATTTGATCTCACAAAACAAGGTATACACAACATTTCTTTCCAAGATTACAGTCTGTAGCTTTATGTAGTCTTCAACATTTGAGCCTAAACTAGGCCAGAGGCATCAAGTGAAAACCTCAAACCCATGTTGCTCATTTGTGTTCAATTCTCAAAGTACAGCAAACTCAACTACACATTATTTCATTGTGGTATTCAGCAAAATCATTGAAGAAACAGGAGAAAGAAGACAATTATGTGATTTAATCAAAATACATAAAATTATTGTCTTCCTTGCCAAGTGAGTACAAATTTAACCAAACATAAAATATAGATTTAGTTTGTATTATAGGTATTGGGACATAGTTCTAAAATAATTTTTTATCTTGAAAATATTTTTACATGGACCATTCCTTCCATTCAATTTGTCTTAAAAAGGAATCAAAAGATGAGTTTTGCAAAGTAATTCCACACTAAAATATTCCAGCAGTAAAATATTTCTAATAATAGAAGTCCAGTGACTAGGAATACATTTCAATTTTCTATGGCTAAAATAAAAAAGAGAAAAGTAGCTACTCCTAATTTGCATGTAAAGATTTTCCCTGTTGACAGTTGCTGGATAATATGGGTATAACGGCATTTTTTGCCTGCTGTCACATCCCACAAGGTGGGTACAGCTCCCCAGAGGTGGGGGCTAAAACTAAATATCACATCCCACAAAGTAGGCATGGCACTTTCACGTCCCACAAGGTGGGTACGGCTAGGGTTCCCCAGAGGTGGGGGTCGACCCAGGGAGATTCAGATCCACTCCTCCTCTCTTAATTAATTTCTTTTAACAACCCATTCGGTGAGATTAAGCTCGGGAATTCTCTGTACAGTATTCTTAGAGTAAGGCCATTACCCAGGACGCTTTCTCAAAACACATCTTTACTTAAGACTATAAAGCTTGTCAAAAGGAAACACACAACAATATCGCTCTCAAAGCAACAGATTACAACTAGCAGAACTTAGCAAAACGGTCCTCTCAAAACAACAGGTTACAACTGGAAAAACTTAGCAAAATTAGAAATGATGTTACCCCATGTGGCTGTGCCTCCACGGGGCTCCTCTTGCCAGCCACTGCTCTTTGTCAAGTAAGGACAGTGTCCCATTTATCAGGGTGTCTGCCAAAGGAGGGGCTCCCCTTTCAAGGACAGTGTCCAGTTAATCAGGTTGGTTACCAAATGAGGGGCTCTCCTTGCAAGAACAGGGTCCAGGTGGTTATCAAATGAGGCCCTCACCTGAGCACAATGTCCAGCTTGTCAGGGCAGCTGTTTTGATACAATTATTCTTTTCGGGACTCTACACCTGCCAAACACAAATCTGTGGACTGAATGCTTAAAATTAATTTGTATGGAGCCAAAAACCCAAACAAGCTTATACAATCTGCAACAACCAAAGAAATTTTAAATCAATGCTTGTCATTCTGGATTTTTATTTTTAAAGATAGTACTTATTTCCTACCCTGTTTTGGTTCTGATAACATCAGGATGAGACTTATTATGAAAAAATACTGTCACTCACTGCCACATCATGGCAAGTTATAACCTCATCCTGGGAAGATTCTCATAATGAGGGATGGTGTAGAGGGACATCAAGTCTGGGAATTACTGTGCCCTAAGTAGACCCTTGGATTCAAACCTGGGGCACTTCTGGATTTGTATAAACATGAATATTCTCCCAATGAAAATCCAAACAGGGACATGCATTGCAGATACTCAATCTGCTTACAAAATGTCTCCACACCCTGTCTTCACCTCTCATAAGTGAATTGAAAACGAATGAGAAAACAGTACATTAAATTCTTGATAGTCTTTGCTAAATAATGATCTGTGGAAGAGTTACTGTTAAACTGCAGGTTTTTTTGTTTTGTTTAAGTCTCTCTGACAAAATTTATGATTTAACTTGCATGAATCTCTCAATTTTCTACAGTGTGGGTTTTCTGCACCTGAGCAAGGTAACCAAAAAGCAATAGCTGAATTAGAAACACTGCTCAGTGACCTGAATTACTGATTATGGACTTAAATGATATTTGGAAAGACCTTCAAGTAGAAAGTCCTCGCTTGCATTATTTAATTCACACTACTGAGCATAGGCTAACAATTAACCAAATGTCTCTAGATTTATTAGCAATCATCAGTACTCTTTTCCTGTAACATAACATACAAGTTCAAACCTTGAAATCCAGTTTGAAGTTAAGAAGCAAGGGCATACTACAGTTTTGTATTCTGACAGTTATTAATAAGGAAAAAAAAAAACAACCCCAAAACTCTCATTGTGAACAGATACTTCTGACAGGATTTACAGGAGGAGGATGACAGTTTTTTCCCCACCTAGTAAAAATGTTTTCATGTATGATTTGAAATATCAAAAGAGAATATAATTCAGCCTAAGAATGCACACTGTAGTCTTTCTAACATTCTAAGGTAGAGTGATAGCCAGCAAAATTAAAATAACTGTTAATGAGAACATACAACCTTCTTAGAACTGGTCTTTCAAACAGGTTATCATTCAAGAATTAAGTTAGCTCTTTAATTTTGTTAAGCCTACAGACCAAAACAAAAAGTCTTGTCATAAAGAGGTTATCTTAAAATTCTTGTTGCTCTTACGTCTAGCATATGTCTACACCAACAACTAGTACAGTTTGGAGACAACATTGTTTTTCTGGAAAAAAAGATTCCAGTCATAATTCATAAACAAAATTAACTTCCAGCTATGCACAAAGGTGGTAATTTTGAAGGACTGAGAAAAGGAAGACAGCAGCTGGAAGAAAACGTTTATTTTCTGTTTGGTTGTTTTTTTGTTTCTATGCTTCAGAGAATCCAAACTACATAATTAAAAGGTGAAAGAAACAAAAACTTTTTTTGCTACACAACATGAAAGAAGCAGACCTTGCTACACAACACCTGAATAGTCCTTGTAGGAACTACCAGCTTTGCTGGGTGGATAACAGTGGATATCTTCTACAGATACATTTCTACACCTGCATTTCCATTTTCCTTTTCTTTTTCTTTCAGTATGAATGTTTGAAAATGACCTTTCAAAGTGAGTTTGATAAGTAACTAAAAAAACAAATTCAAACTGATATGAATAATTTCTAGATTATAAAAAGTTTTGTTAAATAATATCTGAAGTTTAAACCAAAATCATGCCAACTGCTTTTCCTAGACCATCTGTTTATTTTAATTTTTGTCTTTTTTTTTGTACTATAATACAATTTCTCCTGACTTAATCCGTTTTGTACTTCCTCTGGTTTTATTATACTTCACTAGAATATTAAAAAAAATAAATTTGAAAACATCATATTTTGAAATACATCACAAACATTGTAGAAACCTATAATTGTAGCTCAGGGATTTCATTACCTTGTGTTTATTCAATTACTTTAGCTTACTGTTATACTCCCACTCCAGCACACTGATAAGCTGTGTAACATTACAGCAGGCAGGTCATGCCACTCTTGGTTAATGGTCCTCCAGCATTAAAATTACATTTATGACATTTCGTCTTGCTGGGGCTTCTATTTCACACTTATCTGGATGCAAAATCTCCCTGTAGGTTGAAACTTGCCATACATTATCATCTCAGTATATGAAGCACTTTCTTCTTTACATTTTTAAATAATAGCCTAAAAAGCCATTCACATGAGAAGAAAAGTTCTTGAGAGCTACACTCCAAGCAAAACTCACAGACTAAGCTGATATTAGGTTATGAGACAAAAAGTCCTGTCAGCACACCCAGAAAGGAGCCCAAAGGCACCGCAATATTATTCCCCCAATAACCCAGTCAGGGGAATGAGCCCCCACTCTGATCCCCTGGACTGTTCCAGGAGACCTCCAAGCGCATAAGAAGTGGGCACTCATGCTGGGAAGTCTCCAGCAGCAGCTCATTGGAGTACTTCCCATTCCTGGGAGCCACTACCAGGTGTAG
The DNA here is from genome assembly GCA_020745705.1 of Hemiprocne comata. Classification (NCBI taxonomy): domain Eukaryota; kingdom Metazoa; phylum Chordata; class Aves; order Apodiformes; family Apodidae; genus Hemiprocne; species Hemiprocne comata. The sequence continues at coordinate 54,786,685 of CM036616.1, read as the reverse complement.
GGGACATACTGGGGGATGCAGAGGAAGAAGGTTTTGTGGTTGCACAGGGCTTACTGAGGGAGTAATGGAGTCATATGAGGTTGAATATAATAAGACATCAAAGCCACACAGCCTAGTCCATCATGAAGCAGACAGCAACATTAGACAAACATGGTAGGAACAACACTATAATTTATTTTTTTTTCTTAGGGTTGAATATTGCTTTGGTTTGAGAGGGGTGTCTAGGAATTTTGTCTGCTAGGAAAGGATGAGACAGTTATATGTCTGGAGTAAGCACAGTGGATGGAAAATGGAGCATACTCTTGAGTCAGGCTGTGAACAGAGGGTGTGCAACATCTCAAGCCAGCAATAAAATGGTGTGAGTTTTGATATCTGAGGGCCTTCAGTAAGAGTAATGACAATTAACCAGTTCTGCACTCTCAGCTGGTGCTTTTAGAGTTCATGTTATTGGATGATCCACAAGGAAAGGTAAGAATGAGAAATCTAGTGAAAGGGGAAATTTACATTAAAGATTGATTACTTTAGTGAAGACATTATTACCATAACAAAGGAAGAAAGTCCTATTCCTTTTAAGACCAAACAAAATACAATTTAGGATTTAATTAGGCAGAACTCTTAACAGATGTAAAGACAATATATATAATCTTGGTCATCCAAAATAAAAATTGAAACAAAAATAACACAGTTGTTTTGGGGTTTTTTTCAACTTATTTTTCATGGCTTGTTTGCCTACATATTAATATTTGCACTCTAGCAGAATGCAGATTGGCAGTCTGGAGAAATTCCCACTAACTGGAAAAGGGGAAACATAACCCTTACTTTTAAAAAGGGAAAAAAGAAGACCCAGGCAGTCTCACCTTTGTGCCTGGCAAGAAAATGGAGCAGATCCACTTGAAGGCTTTGCTAAGGTACATAGAAAAGAGAGAAGTGATTGGTAACAATGAACATAGCTTCCTTAAAGGCAAATAGTACCTGAAAAATTAGGTGGCCATTTATGACAGGTTTACAGCATTGGTGGATAAAGACCAACTAATGTCATCCACCTGGACTTGTGCAAAGCATTTCACACGGTCTCACACAACATTCTTCTCTCAAAATTGAAGATACATCAACTTGACAGATGGACCAGTCAGTGGATAAAGAGCTGGCTGGCTGGCCACACTGAAAGGATTGCAGTCAATGGCTTGATGTCCAAACAAAGACCAGTGATGAGTGGTGTTCCCCAAGGGTTGGTACTGGGATCAGTGCTTTTTAACATCTTTGTGGCATTGAGTGCACCCTCAGCAAGTTTGCTGATGACACCAAGCTGTGTGGTGTGGTCAACATGGTGGAGGGAATGGATGCCATCCAGAGGGACCTTGACAGGCTTGAGAGATGGGTCAATGCCAATTTCATGAATTTCAACAGGGCCAAATGCAAAATCTTGCACCTGAGTCAAAACAATCCCAAGAACAGCTACAGGCTGGGTAGAGAATGGATTGAGAACAGCAATGAGGAGAAGGACTTGGGGGTGTTGGTTGATGAGAAGCTCCATATGAGTCGTCAATGTGGGCTTGCAGCCCAGAAATCCAACTGTGTCCTGGGCTGCATCAAAAGAAGTGTGGCCAGCAGGCCAAAGGAGGTGATTATCCCCCTCTTCTCTGCTATCATGATGGGTCTTGGACAACTGCCCACTGCTCTTAGGAGATGCCATCTAGAGGACTGTGTCCAGTCCTGGAACCCCCAACATAAGAAGGAATGGAGGTGTTCGAATGAGTCCAGAGGAGGTCCACAAAGATGATGAGAGGGCTGGTGCACCTCTCCCATTAAGACAGGCTGAGAGCATTGGTATTGTTCAACTTGGAAAAAAGAAGGATCTGGGGAGACCTTATATCAGCCTTTTTTTTTTCAGCCTTTTTTTTTTTTTTTTTTTTTTTTTTTTTTAGCTTAAGGGGCTACAGAAAAGCTGGAGATGGGCTTTTTATAAGGACATAGAGTGATAGAACAAGGGAGAATGGTCTTAAACTGGAAGATATAGATTAGATATTAGGAAAAAAATCTTTCCCCTGAGGGTGGTGAGTCACTGGCACAGGTGCCCAGGGAAGTTTTGGATGCCTCCTCCCTGGAAGAGTTTAAGGCCAGGTTGGATGGGGCTTTGTGCAACCTGGTCTAGTGAGAGGTGTTCCTGCCGATGTCAGGAGAGTTGGAACTAGATGATCTTTAAGATCCCTTCCAACCCAAACCATTCTATGATTTTATGTTTTTTTGACTGGTGTTTGGCCTCTTCTCAGCCTGTGGGGGAATCATGATGGGAACTTAAAATTTAGTCTTATTCTTTCATGTACCTTGTTACTCCCATCTTTTTGATATTCAGAAAGGTGTTGGTTTTGGTTTGTTTGTTTTTTTTTCTCAGTGATGGTAGATATATTTATTCTTGTATGCTTTCTCTATTTATCTTCCTAGTTAGAGAAAAGCTGGACATGAGCAAAAGCTCTGCATGTGAAAACAGCTAAGCACAGTAATGGATTACCAGGGAGTCTGTGGGACCTGCGCTAGTGGAGAATACAAAGATGAGACTAAATGAAACCCTGTGGGATTGCTAGTGATGGAAGGACCCTAAGTTTGGAAGAGAAATCTATGTAATGGATTCTGAAACTGCCCTTGGTGAAGGAAGGCAATAGCTTTCCTCAAAGCATAAAATGTTTTATCTGACCTTCAGTAATACAGTAGTAAATATTAATAGATTTCTGGCTATTGTGGCTAATCTTAGTCTCCCAATAGTATCTTTTTTTTTTCACATTCAGTGTCAGCTATCTAAGCATGTAAAATATGTTATTCCTCTAATTAATAATTTATAATTTCTTTTTCCTATTTCCTTTTTTTTTAATCCTTATTTTTCAGAAGTCAGAGCAGTTATGATGCTATGTTTTCTTGTAGAGTGATTATAATGCTAGTCACATAAGTTTCACTGCCAAGTGAGTACGGCTAATGCCTTTTGGATCTTTGCAAATCCAGTGACATGAAGTGTTGTGTGAGCACTAAATCTGTAGCTTTCACAGGCAATGTAATTACTTAACTACTCAGTTATTAGACAGTAATAATTATCAGGACAGATTACAATGAATGGTATGGTCAAGAAAACTTAGATATGAGCCTCTTTTAAGAGGTCTAAATGTTACTGTGCTTCAGGCCAGAAAGGTTTCAAATTGTTTGTCTACATGTCAATATTTAAGAATATTAGCCCATGTATATGAATCCAAAAATGGTACTACTTCAGCTGGGTAATTCAGAAAACATTTACATTTCTACCCATTTTAGGACACCATTCCAGACAGGATCCTCCTATTGTTGCTCAAGAGTCACAGCCATATATCAGTTCCTCATACGATTGACAAGAATAGTGAAAAGGGAATGTTAAACTGATACAAATAAATAATTGAGATTGCAAGTGAGAGGTAGGGACAATACTGCTTGAAGTGTAAAGAAGTTCTACTATTACAATAAAAAAGAAAGAAGGATTATGTTATCACACTATTTACTTGAGCCATGAAGCATCGTTATTACGTTATCTACCTTATGTCACAGAAAAAATTGCCCAAGGTATAAAATCTAAGTAAAAGTGCTAAAAAACTGGCACAAAACTGACAGGTATTTGATAATAGGTATCAATAATTCAACAGCAGACAGTGAAGGAATGTCAAGTGAGTCCTTTAGACTTTTGTCTTGTATCTGACAAATGTCCTGTACTGCTTAATGTTTGCATTATAACTTGAATAGCTGAATAGAGTGTGTGCTAATGAAATTTGCAGGTGACACTGAGGATACATGAACTGTCAGAAAATGGGTGCAGTAGCAGGCAGGGACGGACTTCAAAATTAATTCAGTAAGACAGTGCAAGTGCCCTGGAAATCCCCATTATAAAGAGATTTAAGGTGTTTTTTTTGGGAATAAACACTAACATGCAAAAATATGGAAAGGATTATCACTAGAAAGGTGTTTATAGCACAGAAGTGGATCTGGATGTCACTCTGATGTAGAAATGTAAGAGTGATGCAATACCATTGAAAATATAACTGGAGCAGAGACAAAGACAAGGTGCACCTGAGGAGCAGGAATGTGGTGTATATCTCAGGGAAACCTTTGTTTAAAGAAAAGTCGTCCCAGCTGTTCTGGAGGGAAATTCTAATGCAGTAGATACTGCTCTACAAATGATGCATTTATAGACATAAACAAATAGAGTTTTTGCAGGTAAAGATCTGCTAATGAAAGATCTAATTAAGGATTTAACTTTAATGAAGACAAAAGTGAACACCAGAACTATCTCCTTTATTGTTTATCACTACTGAACCTAACACTGCCCATTTATATGTTGCATTCAGTGAGATAAATGCTTTCGCATTTTGTAATGCTTTTATCATTATTTTATTTTTAACACTTGACATTGACTAAAAGAAACGTACAAGCTCATGATGGGAACAACAGACTAAGTGTTGCTTTTAAGTATGAAATCAGTCTCTAAATTAACAAACCCACTTCTCCAGGAAAAGTCAGCTGCCTTTTGTTATTAGCATATTGAAAGGATTGCAAAGTAGATTTAAATATTGGTAGAAGCCCTACACTTTTATTTTTGCAATGTAGCAGACAGAAAGTCTACAAAAGAACACAAATACAATAGACCTGAATATGGAACCCCTTCATCTGTATGCAAAATCCCTACTCATTTAAATATGCCTACATAAATTAATGGACTGATACAAACTTGAATGAGTTAATACCGGCCTTAATCACATTGAATCACTCAAATGAAGTGTATAGCAGATTTCCTGATAGAGAAAACTTGTGTTTGACTTTCAAATAATGAAAACCAGCTGTTGGGCCTTATCAACATAAGCTTATATTTTAGTCAGATTAGCATAAGAGCATTATTTTTATTGATTTCCAAAGAGCTCAGCATATCTGATAGCATTTCAAAGTTTCTGTTGAAAAAAAGATGACAGGTTGCCGAAAAAAAACACATGCACTAAATAAGAATAAATTAATAGATCTTCTGGTTTTGTCTTATTTTGTTGTTTTGGAAAGATGTGAGAGATCTGATCTCCAACTGTTAGCTGAAACCAATGTTGTCTTATGAAGCCTATTTTAATTTACATTGCCCCTTACAGGTAGAAGATTCAAAGAAACGTAAGGGACTTTGAGGGTCTTATTAATCTGTTAAATCTAATTAAGAGGATACCACGAGACCCCAGTAATTTATCACAGATTTCCTAAGAACTCTATTATGAATGTGATTGGTAGCACTACTTCTTTCCTCAAAGACTATGCCTGTAAAAAAATCAAACCAAAACAAACCAAAACAAAATGGGGAGAGAGGAAAGAATTGTCTATGAGAAAGGAAAAATAAAAAAAAACCTTAAGTAATATGGATGTCTACTAAGGCTGAATTAAATATTTATGATGGAATCAGCAGACTGAGTTGGATGGCATATTACCTGAATTGAATGGCATAGCTTTCCTGGCACCAACCATGTTTGATCTGCCTTCAGGCAATTTTAATAGTAATTTAAAAGTACTCAGTACTCATCATTTTACAGCAGACACTCATTTGAAGACATTGCATAAAATAACATTAAGCTGTTATATCCTCATCTCAAAATACAATAGTGATTTCTGCTTAAGCATTTATAGTGGTAGACTCCTCCAATTTGTAAAATACAGAGCTGAGATGAAAACAACTTATCCAAAGCCCTTTTTCTGCTCTAGGTTACTTTTCTGTTTGCCCTCTGGATACGGAAACATACTCCTCCATTTAATAAATAGGTTTATTATCATTACACTTCCTTTCAACCACCAGCTAAATTGCTATATATACAGTGATGTATGGAAATTTTGTATCAAAAGCAGTAATTTAAAAAATAGTGGACAAAGAGCTTCTAAAATGTCTCTTCAGATTTTTTTTCATTAAATAAATAAACATATCACTTTTTATGGACAGTGTTTACGACCTGCTCTGAGTCAACAGTGTCAGGAGTAAAAAGTAAACCCATATATAGTTAGTGTTGAAAGTTCAGCCATAATAATCAATAATAACTTGAAATAATCAACTGAAAAGAGTTTAGAAGAGCAAATCAGTCCTGTCTCTTCCAGCATTTGGTGCATGCAGCCATACTGCAGTACTCACAGGAACCCTTACAGTGATTTAATTTTCATTTTCTGTAATGTCTTACTCTGATTGTGACTGTGCTTGTTCTGATGTCCTCATCTGAAATAAGGTTTACTGAGAAAGCACAGCAATTCATGTTTACACAGAGAAGCAGTTAGCTCATTGTTATTTCCCTCATAGTTATTTTATCCTCTTTTTTCTAGGTGCTTTCATGGATAATGTGGTGGCAATGCATTAATTACAGCAGATTATCAAAGCCAGTTTTAAATCCAAATCTCATTCAGATGGCCATATTTCTTTCACATATGCTTTCCTCTCTTTGTTCCTTATTCCATTATTTTTCTGCTTCTGACTGGTCTCTTAAGAGAGTCAATTAAAGCAATCAAAATTGCATTATATATAATAATGTTAGGAAGGGCAATTAAAGGAATGGAAATGAAAAGGACCAAGAAAAGATGTGGGCTACCAGAGAGAAGGTTTAAAGAGTCATTTTTTTATATCTATTTAATATTATCAAAGTAGGAAATTTTTTCCTTTACTGAAAGAATTTCACCCCCACCACCACCCCCCCACACACCCCCTTTTTTTTTTTTTTTTAAACTCCTGTAAATGCTTTCAAGATTTTTTGGAAAAGCTGTAATTTTCAGAATACCCTAAGAGCACATAATCTCTATATAATTTTTAAAAAATTGCTCATTTCTAAAATAATGGCAATTTTCTAGATAACTAGTTTACACAATAGGAAATGCTTCAGACTTACTTTGAAAAAGGTAATGCAGTAGAAATGGATGGTTTATTTCATACTTTGGAGGGAGCATATTACCAGCAGAAAGAGAAATACTTGGATTAATGTGCATTAGTGAGTAATCAATACTACTATCAGAAAAAAAGAAAGCTTCCCAGTATCAGACTTCTGAATACTGTTGGGATGAAAGTGCAACATCGTATTTCAAGACTTTCCAAGACTTTCTGAAATAACTGCTGTGAGGGAAAGCTAACACTTCTGGAAGCATTAAAAAGAACACAAAATTTTGAATGGAACAAAACCACAAATTAATCCTCAGCAAAGTGAAACATCAAAGGAAATTCCAATGAATCAGTGACAGGTTTTGAAGATTCTCATTGTAATGATATATAGGATTGGAATGTATCAAATTTAACATTGACTTATTATCACCTTTTCAAAATTCATAGGGAATTTGCCAGGATTCTTGGTATTTTTGTATAAAATAATGTAATTGTCAGCTGTAAAAAAAAAAAAAAAAAGGAAAACAAAATTAAGATTTGCTGTCTTAATGTTTTAGTGTAGTTCTGCTACTGTCCAAAATTTGTTGAAGTATTCACTTCCAGGTTCTAACATACAGACACAAAGGCTATGGCCAGTCCAGGTTAACCCATAAGTTAGTATTTATTTTGGCTGGACAACCCTGTAATGCTCGGGTTTATGAAATTTAATAAGAAAATACATAGATCGGCAAGAATATTAAAATTAATCCCAACGTTAAAAAAAGGTAAAGGTGATCAAAATTTCCAGCTGAAAACTCAGTCACACCTACATGATAGTAAATGGTACTAAACAAGCTGGAGGAAAAGGGCTATAGAATAGAATGAAAATCTGGCAGCTAAATGTGAGTTCATCTGCTCATTCTATAGATTTTTCAAATCAGACAACTGAGCCCAGCAAAGCATATGCAAAAAAAACATGTCCTATAATAGAAGAGGCATCATGGTTTTCTGGTAGCTGTTATTTTGTCTTTCTATTGACACGTGTAATTACATTTGTGATTTTATATGTAGTCCCTTGTATCTAACTATAATTTCTGGATACAAGAGTTGAATGCATAATCAGTGAGTTTGCTGATAGTTTCAAACTGGGAGGAGCTGTTGACTCTCTCTCGAGACAATTGGCCTTGCAGAAGGATCTAAATAGACTGTAGCATTCATAATTGGGATGAAATCTAACAAGACAAAATACTGGATTCTGCACCTGGGACAGATTAGCACCAGGCACAAGCACCAATTGGAAAAAGAGTGGCTGCAGATCAGCCCTGCAAAAAGGGGTCTGATCTGGGGGTATTGGGCAACAGCAGACTATTAGGAGTCACCAGTGTGCCTTTGGCAACCAAGAGGGCAAACTTTGTCCTGGGGAGCATCAAACACAGAATGACCAGCCAGTCAAAAGAGGTGATTATCCTGCTGTATTTACTGTTGATGTGGCCTCACCTTGACTGCTGGGTGCAGTTCTGGGTCCAACATCCTTAGGTATGTTCAGGATGTTCAGGCACTTGAATGCATCCAGAGGAGGGCAACAAAGCTGGTGAAAGGGCTGGAATGTATGTCCTGTGAGGAGTGTCTGAGGGCTCTGGGCTTTTCTATTTTGCAGTAAAGGAGGCTGAGGGGTGACTGCATTGCTCTCTGCAGCTTCCTAAGGGGAGGAAGTGGAGTGGGAGGTGCTGAGTTCTTCTCCTTGGCATCCAGTGACAGGACACAACTCAAAGCTATGTTGGGCGAGGTTCAGACTTGACACTGGTGTTTGGACAATGCCTTTAATAATACGCTTTAACTTTCAATCACCCTGAAGCAGTTAAGTAGTGGGAGTAGGTGATCATAATGACAGATGCCTTCTAACTGAAATCTCTCTCGCCTCGCCTCACCTTGCCTCCCCTCCCCTCTCCCTCTCCCCCTCTCCCTCTCTCCCTCTCCCTCTCCCTCTCCCCATCTCCCTCTCCCCCTCTCCCTCTCCCCCTACCTACAAATTATCATTGCTAAATTAACATATTTTTGCTATAGAAAAGGAAGAAAACCCAGAGGCAAATTTAGTAAGGACCACTCAGGTTAAAGCTATAATATTAAGGAAGAATATTATTGAGGTCTTTCATAACAGTGGAAATAATAGATTATACCCATTATAAAAGGGAGTGGTACAGTGAAGCTGCTCATTAGAACCATGGAACATATAACAGTAAAAATAAATTTTCAAAAAAAAACTGGTTTTGATTCATTCAAACTATTTATTTTTTTATTTAAAGTATGGAATATATATTATATAGTATATACACATATAACCTGAACAATGCCTTGAGAAAGGTATTTTAAAAAGACAAAATGTAATATGTAGCTATATAGTCAGATCTCTTCTTTTTTTCTTTCTTTTTAAATGAATTTTATTCAGAATAAATTTGAAAGGGCAATGTAAAATCAGTACAAAGTTGTTGGCAGCAGAGGCACTAGGCTTCATTAAAGTAAAATGTTGAAATTCTGCAATCTTTGCTAATATTGTATTTAAAATATATGTTTTTAAGACTGGGTGTTCTCTTCAGTTAACTTTCAGAAGAAGCTGGAATACAAAATCGTAGAAAGAGCTTTTATCAGCTTTTATTTGAAGAAAACATTCCTTTGGTGAATACTTAGCAGTGATGTTTAAAAAATCAAGATTGGATAACACACATCTTTGCCCAGGAGTCTTAAAAACACTTGAAACTTGTCAGCTTTTCAGAGGGCTTTTAGTTGTCATGAATTGGGAAAAAAAGGGTTAAGACCTTTTGAACAGACAACAGAAGGCCGAGATGTGCTACATTCCTTAGATAAGGGGAGTAGCAGTCTCTTATCTGTGCTGTAAGAATTCTCCTTGGCTAAGCAGAACTAGATGCAGCCGGACTTGCAGTTACTATTCGTCACTAACTGAGTCAAAGTGCTTCAAAGTTAAGAGGTCACTGCGAGGAAGACTTTCAGCCTTCATCCTGAAGACCCCATAAGACCACTACCAGACAGCACTGTGCATGTGGAACTAGGCAGGGAAGTAATTAACATAAGCAACACCTTTTCTAAGAATTTAATGAATATATATATAATGACCTTATGAATATTCATGTAGCTGCTAGATAAAAATAGAGCGTTACTAACACAGGGTGTGCAAGCTAGGAGGAGCTATGGCCCTTGCACCCAGCGCTGTAATAAACATACCTACTTTATAACCTTCCTGAGGTTGTGAAGTTTGTTTCTGCATGCCAGTCACTTGTGTTGTTATTACTGTTATTAGCAAGTATAGCATTTTCTAAACAGAATCAATGTCATACAAAAAATCCTAGTAATGCAAATATTAAAAAAAAAAAAATATTTATAAGAAGAAATATTTCTAGGAAGAATGAAGATCTTTATCTTTCCCTCCTATACGTGTCATTAAAGAAAGAAAAAAATGAAGCTGCGAAATTATCTTTTATTTTTTGTTATATTAGAAGTTATTTTTGCACATAAATTAACAAAATAATTGAGTAATTTGGCTGATTGCCTTCACCCTAGATTTGGTTTCAATTCTAGCCTTAGAATCTTAGAGTGCCTCAAATTGGAAGGGACCTATAAGGGTCACCGAGTCCAACTCCCTTCTCCTCGAACAACTACCTAAAACTAAAGCATTTGACTAAAAGCTTAATCCAGATGCTTCTTGAACTCTGAACTACTCCCTTGGGGAGCCTATTCCAGTGACCAGTCACCTTCTCAGTCAAAACCTCTTTCTAATTTCCAATCTGAACTTCCTCTGACACAACTACATTCCCTTTCCTAGGGTCCTTTTACTGATCACCAGAGAGAGATCAGCACCTCCCCCCCACCTTCCTGTGATTAAGATGTAGACTGCGATGAGGGCACCTCTCAGCCTTTTCTTTTCCAAGCTGAACAAACCAGAATACCTCAGCCACTCTTAAATCTTGCCCTCAAGGCCTTTCACCATGTTGGTCACCCTCCTCTGGACACACTCCAAAGTTGGTCCTTTTTGGTACCAAGACACACTGTTGACTCATATTCAACTTGCCGTCAAACCAAATACCCAGTTGCTCACCCAATGTGTTACAGACTTGTCTGGATGTGGGCTGGGCATTTTGTCCAGAAAGGTACTGTGAGAAACAGCCTCAAAAACTTTGCTAAAATCCCAAAACACCACATCTACTGGCTTCCCTGGGTCAACTTGGTGGGTGACCTTGACAGAAAAGGAAATCAAGTTAGTTAAGCAGACTTTTCCCTTGTGAACCATGCTGGCTATGGCCAATGACTGCATTGTCTTTCAAATGTTTGTCAATAACTCCCAGAATAACCGTCTCCATAATTTTACCAGGCACTGAAGTTAGACTGACAGGCCTGTAATTACCAGGTCTGTAATTCCTCTTACCCTTTGTGAAAATTGCAACATTTTCGAGCTTCCAGTTGACTGACACCTATTCCAACTTCCAAGACTATTGAAAAGTAATGGAAAGAGGTACCGTGATGACATCAACCAGTTCTTTCAGTACCCTGGGACAAATCCATTGGACCCATAAACTTATGTGCATCCAGCTGGACTAACAAGTTTTGAACCAGTTCAAGGATGGCTGAGAGTCCTTATGGGTGATTTTAACTTCCCAGGTATCAACTTGGAATATCATACAGCAGACACAAACAGGTACAGGAAATTTATGAAGCATGTTGAAGATAACTTCTTGGTGTTTCAAATTTTTAGCAATTGGAGAAAAACTGCCAGCAAAACTTTGAACGTAGGTGTGGGGAGACCAGACTTCGGGCTGAAGGAGCTCATTAATAAAGTCTTCTGGGAATCTGCATGTGAAGGTACAGGGGTCAATGAACGCTGGTCATTTTTTAAGAGCCATCTCCTAAGAGACCAGGAGCAGGCAATTCCAAAGTGTCTGAAGCCAAGCAAAAGGGGCCAGCTTGAATAAGCATGGATGTTCTTCTAGAACTTAGGCAGAAAAGGAAAATGTATGGACGTTGGAGTCAGTTACCTCACAAATAGGGATTTATATAAAGTGGAGATGTTTAATGCCTTCTTTGCCTCTGTCTTCAACACTGATGATAGACCCTGCTACCCCTGGAGCTCCGTCTTGGAGGACTGTAACTGGGAGGATGATAAACTCTCAGCCAACCTTGAACTTGTTTGAAACTTGTTAGTCCAGCTGATCTAGAGATATCCCTTAATTTCTTTTAGAATTGATGTAATTGTCCTGAATGGGTAGACAATAATAGACTCTCACTTTTTTATACTTTTTACCCTTCATCACTACCCAGAGGCTCTCAGCCAAGTGTAAACACCACTCCCTTACATACAGAGCCACCTCCAAGCCTTGTCTGCCCTGCCTATCCCCCTTGAGGAACTTATAACTGTCCATCATGGCACACCAGTCACAGGACTCATTCCATCAGATTTTACCAATTATGCTGCAGCTCTGAGACAGGGTTAGAGCTTTTAGCTCCTCTTCCTTATTCCTCATGTATATTCCTCATGTATAATATATTATTATATATTCCACATTAGTATAAAGACACTTGAAACATGCTCTAGTTTACTCAGCACATCATGGACCAGAATGAAGTACCTTGCTAGCACATTGTCCCTCAAATATTGACGTGCTGCTCCCAGGCTTATCTCTAGTGAGCCTGGTTTTATCCCATTCCCCCTAGTTTAAAATTCTTTCAATGATCCCTGCTAATTTCTTCACAAAGATCCCTTTCCTGCTTTGAGACCAGTGTACCTTGTCTGTTAAAAGCAGGCCTGGTGTCATGTAGACCATCTCATGATCAAAAATCCCAAAATTCTGCTCGTGACACCAGTCTCAGAGTAAGGTATTGATCTACTGGGTCTTTCTGTTCTTCATTCTTCATCCCCTGCAACTGGAGGGAGGGAGAGAACCTATTGTCCCAAGGCCCTGAAGTCTCCACCCTTGAACTTCTTACTGCAAGTTCATCACTGCCTACATGAAAAACCAAGGGCAGTACCAGAGTAGAATGTCATCTCATCGCAACTTTACCTGGGGTCCCAGGAAGGCAGTAGACTTCTGTAAGATGTGGGTTAGGCCTTGCCATTTGGTAACTTGTAAATTTAAACTGCAGATGAAGAAACATTAACTGTCCATTTCTCAACATATATCTTCCTGGGTGTTTCTCAATCACCAGGACTACCAGCAGGGTGTGAAGGCTGTTGTCTTGAAGGATGCAACTGTTTCTTCCCCCATGCTATCAGGCAATGTGGGACTCCACTGAAGATTCTTTTCTTTGTGTATCTCCTCTTTTTTCTTTATTTGGTTTTTTAAAGACCCAAGTCAATTTTGTCAGATATAAACACGAGAGAAAATTCTTCAGATTTGAGTAACAATTTATGATCTAAATATCCCATGCATCCATATACGCATGTGGGAAGTCATACTTCTTTTTTTGTAGGTCACCTATAAGCAAAAGTGACTAATGGATATTAGTTAATTTCATCATTGGAAGATAACATGATGCTATCAACATATTTGATTGTTTCCGTGGAGACAAATGGATTTTAGACAAACAATCCTGGTCAGGAGCTCATTAAAAATTGTATGAGATTTTGAGATAGGTATGAAATTGACACAGGTCAACACAATTTAATTTGCAAGGTCACAAACACATTTCCTACTTTCTCTATTCTTAGACATATTAATAGGCTCCCTATAATTCTTCCTGAATGTCTATTTAAAAAATCACAACAATCTACAATACTCTTTATCTCTTATTGCTTCAATTTCTTCAGTTCCAAAGATCCTGTACAACTTTGTTTTGGATTGTTTTGATGGCTGTTTTTTTGGGACAGGAAGCTCTCCTCCCCTCTGCTTCCTTCCCTGCACAATGGGACTTGAAGATGTCTGGTACAATTCAGATCTGTTCTGTTTCACAGCTGTTAAAAAATTGAAGAGGACTGGAAAAAATCCAGTGGAGGGATGAGAGATGTAACAACCCCCTGTACATGCTATTAAACTCACATACTGCAAGCTTTGTTTTTTATTGCCATTGATCTCCACTTAGGAATAATTTAAAATGGACATTTTATGTTATTTTTATGATAACCTCAGCAAACTATTCACATTCCAAAATTTATTGCTAAAGATGTTAAATAAAGTTCAATAACTGGAGGGTTATAGTCAACAGGGGAGAAATGATGCACTGATAATCATGTTAAATGGTTCTGGTGTGATTGTTTTCTTCCATAATGCCTCATCCATCCCATTTTGGTAATACAGTAAACAAGCTACTCTGATAGACAGGGAAAAATAAATTCCATCAATTCAAGAGTGAGCAGCTGCTGGTAGACTTTATATGACCAAAAAAAGAGGAAGTTTTGTCATTGCAGGATCTATTTTCATATGATGGGTTCAGCTCAGACATTCATAGAATCATAGAATCATAGAATCCTAGGGGTTGGAAGGGACCTCGAAAGATCATCTAGTCCAACCCCCCCTGCCAGAGCAGGGTCACCTAGAGCACATCACACAGGAACTTGTCCAGGCGGGTCTTGAATGTCTCCAGCGAAGGAGACTCCACAACCTCCCTGGGCAGCCTGTTCCAGTGCTCTGTCACTCTCACAGTAAAAAAATTTTTTCGGATATTCACCTTGAACCTCCTATGCTCCAATTTGCACCCATTACCCCTTGTCCTATCACTGGTCATCACTGAGAAAAGCTTAACTCCATCTTCCTGACACTCACCCCTTACATATTTGTAAACATTGATGAGGTCACCCCTCAGCCTCCTTTTTTCCAAGCTAAAGAGACCCAGCTCCCTCAGCCTTTCCTCATAAGGGAGATGTTCCACTCCCTTAATCATCTTTGTGGCTCTGCACTGGACTCTTTCAAGCAGTTCCCTGTCCTTCTTGAACTCAGGGGCCCAGAACTGGACACAATACTCCAGATGCGGCCTCACCAATGCAGAATAGAGGGGGAGGAGAACCTCTCTTGACCTACTAACCACACCCTTTCTAATGCACCCCAGGATGCCATTGGCCTTCTTGGCCACAAGGGCACATTGCTGGCTCATGGTCATCCTCCTGTCTACCAGGACCCCCAGGTCCCTTTCACCTACACTACTCTCCAGCAGGTCAACCCCCAACCTATACTGGGACATCGTGTTGTTCTTCCCCAAATGCAAAACTCTACACTTCCCCTTGTTGAATTTCATCATGTTTCTCCCCGCCCAACTCTCCAGCCTGTCTAAGTCTCTCTGAATGGCAGCACAGCCTTCTGGTGTGTCAGCCACTCCTCCCAGCTTAGTATCATCAGCAAACTTGCTGAGGGTACATTCTATACCCTCATCCAGGTCGTTGATGAAGATGTTGAACAACACCGGTCCCAGTACCGACCCCTGAGGGACTCCACTAGTCACACACTTCCAACCAGATTCTGCCCCATTGACTACAACTCTCTGACTCCTTCCCATCAACCAGTTCCTGATCCACCTCACTACCTGATCACCAAACCCATACCTGATCAACTTATCTACAAGGATGCTGTGGGAGACGGTGTCAAATGCCTTACTGAAATCCAGATAAACCACATCTACCGCTCTACCATCATCTATCCACCTAGTAATTTCCTCATAGAAGGCTATGAGGTTAGTCAAACATGATTTACCCTTGATAAAACCATGCTGACTGCTCTTGATGACCCCCATGTCCTTGATATGCCTAGAGATAGAGATAAGAACAAGTTGTTCCATCACCTTTCCAGGGATGGAGGTGAGGCTGACCGGTCTATAGTTACCCGGGTCCTCCTTCTTGCCCTTCTTGTAGACTGGTGTGACATTTGCTGTCCTCCAGTCCTCAGGCACCTCTCCTGTTACCCATGACTTACCGAAGATGATGGAGAGTGGCCTAGCAATGACCTCTGCCAGCTCCCTCAGCACCCTTGGATGCATTCCATCTGGACCCATCGATTTATGGATGTCCAGATTACTCAACTGATCCCTAACCCAATCCTCATCTACTATGTCAAACTCCTCATCTATCTTGACTACTTCTGGGGCTATATGAGTCTGGAGCTCATGGGGAAATCCTGCAGGAGTAAAGACAGAGGCAAAGAAGGCATTCAGCACCTCTGCCTTCTTTTTATCCTCTGTCACCAGGGCTCCCACCTCATTCAACAGTGGGCCTATATTGCCTCTAGTGTTAGTTTTGTTAGCTATGTATTTGAAAAAGCCCTTTCTATTATCCTTAACCTGACTTGCAAGGGTAAGTTCCACGGAGGCCTTAGCTTTCCTAATTGCCTCCCTACATCCTCTGACAACAGCCCTATATTCCTCCCAAGTGACCAGCCCCTCCTTCCATGATCTGTAGATTTTCCTTTTCCACTTAAGTTTGCCCAGCAGTTCCTTTTTTAACCATGCTGGTCTCCTAGGTCCCTTACTAGATTTCCTAACCATTGGGATGCTCTGATCCTGTGCTACTGCCTGGAACTTAAAGAGGGATTTTGATTTCCTGGTGGGTGTTGAGAGCTGTTCCCTCATCTGGCCTCATTATGTTGATAGGTGCATATCATGTCCTGCCCTGTCATGGGGACCTGGATTCCCTCTGCTGAGATGGGGTAGATGAGTGTTCCAGCAATGCTGACTCAGCTTTTGAAGTGGGGTGCTGAGATACAGAAGTTCTATATTGACAGAGAGCAGGTGATAAGTTTTATGTTTACTTTGATGCACTTGTTGTGATAGACTGAAAATTCACCTGTATTTCAGAATTTATCTATTCATGCTTCATATTACAGTGGGTACTTGTGGCCGTGACAAGCTGATGAGTGAGACAAAGTAGGTGAGCAAATGCAATACCTTAGTTACAAAAATTAATACAGCTAGAAAGACATTAAATAGAAGAAGGAAAAAAAGAAAAACAAACAAACCACAACCCAAAATCTGTGATGATAAATAGTAATTGAGAACAATTCCAATTTCAACTTGTATTTTGCCTCAAATATTGATGGGGGTTTTGGTGTGTAGTCAAAAATTCTGTATTCCCAAGGCTGGGCTATTTTTTTTTAATCCACAGTTCATGGTCTAATAGGAAACCTTACAAGTACTATGATTACATCTCAGGCAGAAATGGCTACTGCATACCATTGCTTCCAAAATACCAGGTAACAGAATTTTTGAGGTACAACAACATGCATCTTAGATGTAGATATTTGTCTTTGAAACACTTGCTACAGCTAAAATAAAATACATTTGGATACTGCATGAACGTATGATAGAGACTGGAGAAGCCACTCATGCCTTAAAAAAAAAAAAGCCTCAGGAAGAATAGATGATTAAAAAAATACATCTGAACAAGGGAGGAGGTATGACATTATGACATCTTATGCAGTCAGGCATCCTTCTAATTTTTTTCCTACAGTTTCCTAATAATAAATCTGTCTAAAAAACAGCCTGGCACTCTGTTACAGTTTGTGGAATCTGGGTGAAGTCTGCCCCAAAGTGGGAGATATTAATCATCTCTGCCTGGCTAGAAATGACAAGGTTAATGCTTCCCACCCATGCTGGAATACAAAGAAACATCAGACAGACTTTGTTGAGTAACTGCTGCTGGCTTCCCACTTTCAGTAAAGCATTTGGGAGGGAAGAGCAGGGGAGAACAGATGCTGGTGACAGCCAGTAGTGGCCCATCAGCATGGGTACCTTGTAGGACAAAATTCTTAGTAATCTTAGATTTTAAATCTCTATCCACCCCACTGAAGAAAACAAAATCCCACACCTGCAGATGGTGAATTACTGAGTGGTGTGGTTCTGCCAATTTCCTTACAATAGCTCTGCTTATCAAAACCTCTGAGAAATGGGGGCAAGTCTCTCTGTCTGGAAGCACTAAAATGACCTGTGTTCTGCAACCACTTATGTCCATGTGTAACAACAGCTGCACTGCTGGAGCCACTGGGGTTAGTCCTGAAATAGACCAGAATAACCAGGAATAGGATTTGACCTGGTATCTTTGAAGGGCCATTTCAGTGACAGTGAGAATAATTATTTCTAAATTGAAAAATTGATTCTCTTAGATCAGACAGTGGTTTTCCCAGCTGATAAGACAGAGAAAATGGAACTTTCAGGACAGAGTAGCACATGTACAAACATGTATGCTGAGTACAGAGACCAGGGAATGTGTTTTTTTTAAATCTTTGAGCTTGAATTATCATATATTAGTGATGAAGCAATTATTGCAGAGAAGTTATTTCTGAGCTGTAAAATATTACTGCCTTTGGATTAAATGTAAGAACAAAATAGAAGTAAGGGGTTTCTCCTCTTCATTGGCAGAAACAGTAGGCCATGCTACAAATATCAAATAAGACCATGCCATGCTTATTTATTCCCATCAATCTGATGTTGGAAGCAGATCCAAACTAGTCCAAGGATTACTAAATCATCATTCAAGATGCTTCTAAATAAATTATAAAACCTGTCATTCATCCTGTCATCTCTTCTACCAGTAGACAGACCACTGTTTGTATTATCTACACAAAGTCTGGGATCACAGCTAAAGCCTCTAATTGCTTCAAGACTACATTGACAGTTTTGCGTTGATGAAATAACTGAATGTAAAGATAATGTGATTTTACATAATTTGACCAATATTTTTATGAAATATGTGTAGATAATATCTTCTATTTTTGTAATAATTGTTTAATCTGAGAGAATAATTAGATAATTTTGGTTTTAGAACTGGCCTTCACCCTTTTTGTTAGGCAAAGGAAAACCAAAGCCAAAAGGGTTTTTACATGTTACAATATGTAACAGCTGTGGTTTAGAAAGGAACAATGGTTCTCAGTTGGTTTGGGTTTTTATTTCCTGAGCAGAACAGGAAAAAAAAAAACAAACCACTAAATGATTTTTTTTTTTTGTCAGTGGATTGACGGATTAGTTATAGTTCTTCACTTTAAAGCAGCAGTGTTAGTATAATGCATGCTAAATAAGTTTATAGTTCTGTGATACCATAATTGGACTTTAGTAACCTTTGAACTACCCATGCTTGAACTGAGCTCTATGAGCCCCAAGCTAAGCTTTTGACAGCTCAGATGTTATAATGGAAAACTGTGACAGTATTGCAGTATGTAGAGTCCCCTAGATCCCCTTCCTCTCTCCGTCTGACACCATGGTTTATCTCCAACACCACCTGTTAAGGCTGCACTGTGGGTCATAATACTGTGTCCTGCAAATTCTTCTTTGCTTGTCTTTCACAATCATTGAAAAGTCTACCAAGCTAGATAGAAATACTCGGAAGCCTAAAGATGAGCATGTTGCAGCCAACTAGTGTACCACAGTGGATGCCTAGTCCATGAAAAGCAAGCAGGGTGTTCTACATGTTGTGGCTGCTGATGAAGAGTGATAATAAACAGAAAGTCTAATGAGGGCTGGTATTTTTCTTTTCCTTTACCCCAGTCTGTTCCTTTGCCGTAAATGTTCTGCAGGGAAACAGACAAGCTTGAGTCACCAGTTTGAAGATGAACTGCATAGAGACAGCAAAGTTTACCCCTTCTAAGCTCTCTACTCCTCTTTCAAATCTCCTGTAGCTTGTAGGAAGTCAACAAAAATATTTTTATTTCATTAAAAGGAATAGTAATTAAGGAAACCTAGAAACAATTAACACCTCGCTGATGTTTATCTCATGCAAACCTGTAGTGGAGTGAATCAGTGCTGCACTTGAAGTTTTGGGTTTCTTTCCATTTGCACCTTTAAGAGAGGAATGAAAAATAAAAGTAGCTTAAAATTTTTCTTTCAGAAATCTTTTTCGAATACAATTTCATAGATCGAGAGATCAGGCAGATAACATCCAACAACAGGAAAGTGAGTGAAGTAGGTGAAGAGGTAAACTTGTACATTTATTTACTGGAAGCAAGTGACCTTGGGAGCTTTTAAGTCATATTATCTGAACAAGGACACAAAAATAATGAATTGCCAGATGTTTCAGCAAAGTAGGAATTTCCCAAATGTATGATTTCAAAAGACTACAGAAATTCAATCACATTAAAAGATGGGGGCATTCTAGAAAGTCAAAGGTTCCTTTTTTCTTTGCTGAACTGACAGTTCTTCATTGTTGGAAGTAAATTAGTTTAGTATTCATCATAACATTTTTTTTCTTACTTCCTCTGATTTTTGCTGCTACTCACATTTTTTCTTTAACCATTCTCTACTAGCCATTTCTAGAGATGCAGAGTTAGATAGATGTTCCATTTCATGAAATATGGTCTTATCTGCATTTTCACATACAGAAGTATGTAGAAATCACTTTTTGAATAATATCTCTAATATTCCTGAATAGGCAGTATCTGTCTTTCCCAAATATTGAATTCCCACATTGCTTT
Source organism: Hemiprocne comata (assembly GCA_020745705.1). Classification (NCBI taxonomy): domain Eukaryota; kingdom Metazoa; phylum Chordata; class Aves; order Apodiformes; family Apodidae; genus Hemiprocne; species Hemiprocne comata. The sequence continues at coordinate 54,766,435 of CM036616.1, read as the reverse complement.
AGAGGCTTCAGTCAGAAAGAAGTCTGCATTGTGAATAAAGACAGGCAGTCTCTCAAAGACTCTGGATATTACTACATAACTATAAAGTTGAACTTTTGTTAAGGTAATTAAAATGAAACATCAATATCAAATGAAATACCATATCAATAAAGTCTCATTAATATGAAATTAATATAGGATTGGAATATAATTTGCCTTGTGGAAATATTTTTCAGATTCAGCTAAAAATGACAGAATATTTAACTTTAAATAAATCTAGTGTTACTTCATGAGCACCCACTGCATGGCAGACACGTTTTCACTTCCCAAGCACTCAGCTGAAACTTTAACAGGTTTAGCTAAATCAGCAATAATTTGACAATATTTAGCCAACTCTGTTTTCCTTTTCAGTATGAGTGACTGGAAGGTGGTTTGCATGGAAATTTAAAGGAGCCTTTATTTATTCATGTAGTGTTTTAAGAAGTTCACTTATTATCAGAAAACAGAATTACTTCTGTATTTGAACAAGCTGAGAATACTTCAATTCAGCCAAAATTCAGCTAGATTCCCCTAATGTGATCCACTGGATCCTGAAAGCAGGAACTCAGATACTAATTTTCTTCAAAAGTCATCAAGTCTCTAACTGTACAGCATTTTACATGATGAAACATAACTTTCTTTTATTGGATTTGCAAAGGAGATTGGATGTGAAAAATTTTATCATGGGAAAAGTAGTCTCAGGAATTTCCACTAGAGAGTATCATGTAATTATAACTCAGTGTACAGCTTTGCCATATGTAAAAAGTAGCTTAATAGTGGTTGGGGTCTAATAAGAAATTGTTTATCTATTATATAAATCAAGAGGCCAGACAATTTTTTATTTTTATCAATATGCATTTAATTTCAATAACAGCATAAAAACTGCATTATTCTTGCAAATAAAATATTCTGAAAATCTTTTGTCCATTGAATAATTAAACCTTCTGTTCTAATTGCATGAAATAAGCCTAACCTGTGAGATTTTGCCACAGAATCATAAAATGGTTTGGGTTGGAAAGGATCTTAAAATCATCTTAAAGATCATCTAGTTCCAACCCCCCTGCCAAGGGCAGGGACATCTCCCACTACACGTGGTTGTTCAAAATCCCATCCAGCCTGGCCTTGAACATCCCCTGAACTTCTAGGGATGAGGCATCCCCAGCTTCCCTGGCAACCTGTTCTAGCATCACAGAAATATTCCAGTTGGAAAAGACCTTTAAGATGATTGAATCCAACCATTAACCTAACTCTACCAAGTCCAGTCCTAAACCATGTCCCTAAGCACCACATCTACACATCTTTTAAACATGTCCATGGATGGTGATCCAACCACCTCCCTTGGCAACGTATTTCAGGCTTGGTGTCACTGGCAAACTTGCTGAAGGTGCACTCAATCCCACTGTCCATGTCACTGACGAAGATGTATAAAAGCATCAGTCCAAGCACCAGCCCTTGAGGAACATCACTCTTTACTGTTCTCCATTTGGACATTGAGTCATTGACCACTGCTCTTCAAGTGCGAACATCCAGCCAATTCCTTATCCACTGAGTGGTCCATCCATCAAATCTGTATCTTTCTAACTTAAAGAGCAGAATAATAATTATGAATTTTCCCATTCCTAACTAAAATCCACGAGTCTTTAAATCACCAATGTTTTTAACTGCTATCACAGATGTGCAACAAGTGACTGAATTATGTAAATCTGAAGGACTCTGTGGTAACTGTCAATTACAGCTGTGTAGTGGTATTTAGAAACAGATTTCTGTATTAATCATATATGTAATTAATTATTAACTGAACAACAAGTAGGGCAGCATCTGAGTTTGATTAACTGTTAAGCATATAACTGTCTATTTAAAATATAGTGATAAATGTGATGCTGTGTATAAAAGCAAAGCAAGAATATGTTTCAGTTGTAGAAAAATGGGATCAAAAGTTTGCAAAATTATACACAGTAATATCTTGCTATGTATTACAATTTAACTCATCAGTCTCTCACAACAGGCAGATTTGGTCATGATAATACATATACAAGCGTTCTACTCAGTTAAATTGTCGATCAAACATGATATAAGTATCAATAAATTTAATGGTTTCAGGAATGGTCTTCCTGGTTTTGCTTCATACAGAAGAAAATTTAAAACTTAATATTTATTTTAATAAACAATTATACCACTATTTTACAGGAAAGAATCTACAATAGCAAATTTCTTAGCCCATTTGGTCTCATTAACAGAAGTCCCCTTCCCTTTAATTCTCACACATCTTTTTGTGTGCCATCTAGCTCCCTGTAAGTACAAATCCAAGCACAACGAGAGCTCATTTTAGAGCTTGCTCAGATAGAGTTTGATTCCTATTACATGTAATAGTCCTTCAAACATGTAGTTCAGCTTCACAGTACATCAAAGACTGTGTCACATTTAAATCTTTAAAATAGGAATTTAATACAATCCCAATTATTCATATAGATGTAGACATGACATTTCCTATTTTGTGTCAAACACAGCTGCACACAAAAATGCTTACAAAAACAACTGGTTTGAATTTTTTTTTTTCTTTTTTTGCTTTTCACTCTTTTTCTTTAGAAAATCTGTCTTATCTCCCTTCTGATAAGAAACAAAACCTATTACCAGATGTTTTTTAAATTACTTTGGAATTATTTTGAGGATAAAAACCTTCTGGAAATTTCTGTGTGCAAATAGAGCTCTCAGATCTAGCAACAGGTTTTGTAAACAGTATTATCTTCTTTTGTCACATTAAAAAAAAAACAAATATCAAACACACACAGCTTCAGAAACTTTTAAAACATTTATGAAAAATTGTATTTTCTATTTACAATCACAAGGCTAAGGTATCACATTAGCAAGATTCTATAGTTTCCAGTAGAAAACTTTGGCATTTTGATCAGACTCTGAATTGGAGGAAAGGGTCAAGATGTTTGTTTTTGTTTATTTGTTTCTACTTCTGACACACTGCTGTTCTGCTATTCATTAGATAGGGGAAAGACACCAAGGTGTTTATGTTTAGTGGCTAGGAAATTGGTATCAAAGTCAAGCACAGTGAAATTAGATTTTAGATCCCATGTCGGTATCAAAGAGAAAATATTTTATATCATGTCACTGCAATGAATGGTAACAAGAAAGTTATATTAGTTCTAAAGCATTCAGTGATTTGGAGGGTTAACAGGCTGCTTTTTTCCTTCCTTAACCAGATGCTGTCCTGTTTTTTTCCTCTTTTCCGTTTGCTGCTGTTGTGACTTAATCCTTTCAGAAATTTCCATTATGGAATCTCAGCTTGAATTTATAAAACATTGTATCTGCTTTTCAAACAAAATACTTGATGTTGTCTCATGGCTTATTCAAAATGCTGACTTTTTCAGCTAAGAGATTCATTTCTGAAAAACTTAGATTCTAATTTTTTTAATTTTATATCATCTCTGCAGTAAAAACTGCATGCAAGCCAATGGTGTTGGCTAAATTTTGCACACACATACAATTTTCTGTTTATAACCAGCAACACTTCCCTTTTTTATTGTTTTACTGAGCATCTGGCATGAGACAAGAACTGTCCTGACTCACACTCCCAATGATTACTATAACTTCATCCAATTTCTGCAAAACACACAAGAAGGTGCATAACACCTGCTGCTGCTTCTAGAAGCTGTTGTGTGTAAAGCAGCAGAGCATACCTGAGAGCACCATAAGCATGTGGCTCAAACAAACCAGCCTATATGTATAGGATAAAACCATCCATCCTTATTTATATAGTGCCCAGACACACAGGGTGGCTTATGCCTGTGAAGAACTGGTCTACTTTTTTTATAACACATGCTCAGATCAAGGTATTCTTCTTTTCCTGCCATTCTACTCCTCACTTGGTCTGCAAGTATAAGCCCATCAAAAGCGGATTTGCTTTGTGCCTTCCAAAAGCTACTACAAAAGCATAAACAACTGAAACAAGATCTTCTGTTCTCCATATAGATGGACAACGACGTGGTCAAAATCAGTGCCAGCAAATATACAATTTACTTTTAACCCTTTGTGAGTATTTAAAAATGCACCTAGCTGCAACCTCAAAGTGGACAGGAACGTTTATTATTTATGACTGAGTAACTACAGATGGGAAAATTTCAGAGTCTGGAGGTCCACTTAGGGAAAATATACAAATCATGACAGCCTGTCCTTCCATCTGCACAATATTCAATGACAAGTTGGCAAATGAAAAATGTCACTCTTGAGAACTGGCTTTCCTGTGACATCTACATGTCATAATAGAAACCTGGTTCTTAGAAAAGACTTTCATGAAGATAATCATTACCTACAAGATAGACAGAAAATACTTTGGGGGTTTTTTTCTTGTTTGTTTTTTTTTCTTTAAAGTTTATAAAATATCTGTTTGAAACCCTATCATCATGCATTAGATCTAACAGACCTAGTAACCTAACACATATATGTGGCTCATGTTATCATATTTCAAAGAGGAATCTCATTGCCAGATGTGTTTTTCTTATATTTTACTTTTGAAAATTAGGGCAACGCACTCAGGATTAGGGTCCTGTAAGCACAAAACTTCTTATAGTAAATGACAACCATTTTCATACCCTCTCATAGTTAAAGATGATGATGTTTTAATGATAAATTGCAACATCTTCAATAGAGAAACTGTGTCTTATTATGTGTTTGCGTAGTTCTGGGGAAAAAAAACCCCTTGACCTTCCTGGGCTATCACATTAATTCTGTAACAAAAATGCTCAATTATTAATGTTATTGTGGGCAGTAGGTTCTGGAAGGATACACCAAATTGACTCATAATTGATGGAATATCTGGAGCAAACTTGAGTCCCTTGCTAAAAGGTTGCCTAAAGGTCCAGTCACAAGAAAAAAAATAAATAAAATAATTGCAGGCTATACCTGCACTGGTAAATTAAGCCATGATAGGAAAAGTTCCAAGTATCATAATTGCATGTATTTTTCAGTTGGTAGTATGCTTTTTGGCAGATACTCAGCCTGGGTCAACCATCAGTGTCCCAAAATGATCCCTTGGCACTATATTGAATTTTGAGACCATCCCGTGGCTAAATGGAACCTTCTTTTGGAGGCTAGGGGTATTTGATGATTCAGGTTCCAGCCTTTTTGCACCAGTTGGGCTCAATGCCAGAAAACACTCCTTAGCACTGTTTTACTTGGTATCACAGATGCTGCCACAGGGGCCAGATATCACAGTATCATTGCTTACAATATTATCAACAGAGTTATCTGTCACAGCTCTGGAATGTGCTCATCACTTTGTTTAACTGATTTGTATTTCAGCATAAACTGATCAGTGTCTTCAACTGCTTCAGTTCTTATACATGGCCAGATTGCAAACAGCAGGAAAAAACCCTATAATCCTTAAGCAAGCATTTAATTTCTTGGCTGAAAATTTCATACCAGATAGAGGTCTCTAGTTTGCATCCTAGTAAATGCAATTAAAGCTGAGACACAATCACTGAACGGACTGCCATTTATGAGAATATTTTTTCACATGACTGAACAAGTCCAACCCACTTGCATTCAAATTATCTGAAATGAATACTCCAATTTCTGCTATCCTTCAGTATGTATTTGTCATTCTGTGCATAGGGGTTCAGACCACCATAAAATTGTGTCAGCTGTTTTACTCTCTGATCATGTTTTTTCAGTTTGGTTTTTTTCACTTATCACAGATATTTTTCAGATAAAGCTAGGAACTATTTCTTGATTACTCTAATTATTGAACAAAAAATAATAATGACGGATGGATTCAAAGCTGTATGATTTGGCTCACAAGATGACTCTCTCTTTATCCAAATAATAATTTGAAAGAATCTTAGCAAGTGGAGGAGGGACTCCAGGCAATGAGATTTTTGCTTGGCATACCACAACAGGGAAGGCAGAGAGCCCCAGGAGCTTCTGAAAGAAATCAAAGTAGAAGCAAACTCCAAGTTCTGTTTTGCGATTACAGTATTGGATGAATTTTATGGGGATTTCTCTCTTTACTCCAGACCATTTTCAAATGAACAACAAAAAAATCTTACTCTTTCTGTGTCTCAGGCATGCAAACTAGAGTTTCTTTCCCACACTATCTCTACCATTTTTTTTTAAACACTTAAATGAGAAACTCCCCCAGGCAAAAGCTGAGCTTCAATATAGCATGGACAGCTCCCAGTACAGCTGACTCTGAACTACACTAATAGTACATGCTGTAAACAAGTCAGATATTATATGATCTGACACTGAGGTTAAAGCTCACATACTAGTTATTTAAACTGAGCAGCTCATGCCTGACAAAGGGAAACTGGTTTAAGAATTAAATTTCAATAATAATTCAAAGTGTTCCTCACTTCTTGTGTTTGTGTTTAATTATTATTTTTTTTCTACACCAAGATTTTAAGACTTCTTTTTCTAAGGATAAGTATAATTTCATACCAGAGGTTCAATTAGTACAGTTATTCTAACTCTGGCTCCTAATGGCCTCTAACCATTTCTGCAATGTAGACAGCAAGAGTAAGTGGCAGTAACTACTTTCTCTCGAGTGGATTAATAAATTAATAGCAAATGAAATCTATTGTCAGTCACAAGATGGTGCAATTATCAACAGTCTTACACATTTTGTTTAACCATTTATTCAACCATTATATGTGTGGTTTAATCTTATGGCAAATGCACTTTGTTGTATTTTTCTACACAGAAGATACTGCATTTTGCAAGCAACATCTTTAATTGGAGTAATTTCCTAGAGTGTAGAGACGGCAGCCATATGTTACTGTGATAAAAATAAGAACATACATTGCTTGATATCAGAGTTCACTAAACGCAGCCCAAAAAGCCTGATTATTTGAAGCTGGGGATTTGTATCTATAGCTTCATAATTCATACATGTCATAGTCATCTAAGAATGTCATTCCATGTAGAAAAAACAAAAGCAGCAATCAGTTGGCGAGGAAGACAGTGGCAGCAAGAGTAAGTTCTTTGGCTGAGCTCTACGTTGAAGAAGACAGCAGAGTTGTCAGAGCCACGGAAAACTGGGAAGGAGCAGAGGGACTCACCAGGAGCTGACAGCTCTTGCAAGCCAGGCTGAAGAGGCTTGGGTGTTGCCAGGTTAGGGAGCGTGAGCAACCAGGAGTGCTGCAGTGCAGGAAAAAGAAGCATGAAGCATCAGCCAGGGCATGACACAACAGTTTGAGAAAGAGTTCACATGGGAGGGTGTGCAGGGATGGCCCGGCAACCTGCCTGCAGGACCACAGACCAGGGAAGTGCTCTAGGTCTCTGCCATAATGGGGGGACACTTGCCTCAGAACTAAAACCAGTGCTCCTATGGAGAAAGCCCCTCAGGTGCCTGACACATTCACCCAGGTGGAACCGGTAAGGAAGGAGAGTTCAAGTAGGTTGCAGTGAGTGCCCAGACGCTTTTCCTGGTGAAAAGGTAAGTACATGCAGAAGGTGTGCACAGGCTGGTAATCTGTTATGTCAGGCAGCCAAGGTGCAGCAAACTGTTAAAAGACTGTGCACCATTAGAGAAGCCAAGATGTAGATAAGAGAGCTGGTTTCGTAACCATGTTCCTGTAGTAGATACTACTGATAATGACTCACCTTGGGTGCTGATGACCCACAAAAGCAGGACTCTGCTTCACTCCCTTCAGTCCCCACCCTACACCACTGCAACCAAAACCAGATATGAAACTTTAACAGCTATAGACACCCATAAGCAAGGTCTGCAAAGAGAAATTGTACAGGCAGCAGACAGTGGATACCGTAAAAAGAGATTATGAGTACTCATAGTGGGAAGCTCTCTTCTGATGGGCACTGAGGAGCCCATCTGACAGCTTGACAGGGAGTCACAAGATGTATGCTGCCTTCTGGGATTTAAAGGTCCTTGATGTTGCCAAGAGGTGCCACAACTTGTCAGGAGCACAGGCTATTATCCATTGCTACTCTTTCATGTGGGGATAATGCATAACAACTTCTGGTGTTGTGGCTGGTGCTGTTGCAAGCATTTTCACTTTTATGAAAACGGGAAAATCTGTGATGCTATAACCTGTTAGGGTAGGATGGCATTCACCTGTAGAGAAGAGGAAAGGGAATATTTGGCAGCAGGCTGGCCAACTTGCTGAGGCAGGCTTTCAACTGTAGGACTTGGGGTGTGGGGTGTAAAACAGTAATGTTCATGCTATTGCATCCAACTGGGGAATATGCCAGGCCAACCAGAGCTGCAACATGTGCTCCTTAGCTGCCTCCCAAGATAAGACCAGAAGGCCAACCACCTCAAGGGTGTATATGGCTATGGTGGATCCTTCTGCACTCTCCCAGTGAAACCTGTGTGCTTGATTACCTCTCTGAAATACCTGTACACCAAAGCACACACAGCATCAGAAATAAACAAGAAGAACTGGAGATGTGTGTGGTTGCAAAGCCATGATCTCATTGCAGTTACATAAACATGGTAGGATAGCTTGCATGGTTGGAATGCTGTCATGGATGCACTTTTTGGAAAGACAGGCCAGCAAGGGTTGTTCTTCATGTGAGAGAGAAACTAAAATATGCTGAGCTCTGCCTAGGGAGGATGAAGAATGAGTTCAGAGCTTATAGGTAAGAATTAAGGAGTGGCTAATATGGTTGACAGTGTTTACTTCAGGCCACTTGATCAGGAAAAGTAAGTCAATGAGATCTTTTACAGACATCTGAAATAGCCTCATGATCAAAGGCCCTGGTTCTCATGGGGGCTGTAAATCACCCTGATATTTGCTGGAAATGCAACACAGTTGGACACACACAATCCATAAGTTTTCTGCAGAACATTGACTTTACCTTTTTGACACAGACAGTGGAGGAGCCAATAAGGAGAGCTGTGCTGCTGGACCTTGTACTAACAAAAAAGGACCGATTTGGGCTGTGAAGGTCGAGGGCAGCATTGGCTGTAGTGGCCATGAGGTGATGGAGTTCAGGATCCTGCATGGGAGTAAGACGGCAATAAGTAGGATTGCAATCCTGGACTCCACAACAGCTAACTGGCTTCTTCAAGGGCTACTTGGAGGAATCCCATGGGTTAGGGCTCTTGGAATTAGGGGCATACAAGAAAGTTGGTTAATATTCAAGCCCCACTTCCTTGAATCTCAAGATCAGTGCATCCCTATGAGTAAGAAATCAAGCAAAGGAGGCAGGAGACTTGCATGGATGAGCAATGAGCTTCTGCAAAAACTCAAAGGAAAGAAGGAAAGTTTTAGAATGTGGGAAAAGGGACTTGCCATTTGGAAGGAATATAGCAATATGTTCAGGGTACGCAGGTGTTGCGGACCGAGATAGGTAAAGCCACAACCCACACCCCCACCTCGGGGAATCGAGGGCTGAGGACCGCTCCCCGTCACACTCACAAACAATGCTTAGGAATCAATAGATTTATTAAAGGCACTGAGGGTTTGGCAAGTCCGATATCAAATAACACACAAGGACTATCTACATATCTATATCCACACCTATGTATCCATATACCAACAGCTATACAATACTATATCTATATACCAATAACAACACACACAGAAAACAAGAGACAACCTCTCCCCTTCCCCCCTGTTCCCATTCCCGGACAGGGATAAGAGGGAAAGCCTGAAGAGAGCCTTTGGGAAATAGAAGAATATTGGAAAAGATAAGTGAGTGTCTGGTATGTGTGAATATATGTAGGAATGTTAGTAAGAAGCCTCAGAATGCAGTTCGCAATTCTCACCACCGGGGTACGGCCGAAGCCAATCCCTGGTCGGGATCCATGTCCTTTCCCTTGAGACAGTCCGTTCGGTACGCTCACACGCCAACAACCACAGGAAAAGGCGCCGTATGACTTCACGGCAGCCTCCGCAGCGGTACGCTCACCGCGGCGGCTGGATCCGTAGTGTGTTCACAGAGTGCGCGCCTTATTCCTGTATTTTCTTTCACACTCCTTCTGTTCTCCCTGTAGCTGTGTAATCTCTTGTAACAACTTCTCATCTCCCTCACTCTACTCCTTCTTTCGTCTCGCTCCTGTGTCTTTCTTCCTCAACTGCGCTTCCTGCTGTAGTGTCTCAACCTCCTTAAGCCTAGCATAAGGCCCTTGTTATCTTGTGTTGAGGAATGCTGTGTATCAAAGGCCTGTCTCCTGGGAGCTGTAGTCTGTGGTCCTGTGCGCATGCGCCTGGTACCTCTGGCCTCTCCTCACGAGTGCCGGGGAGTGCATTACCAGGACTGGTCAGTGAATGTCGCTGGATTAAAGGCCATTATAGAGTCCGTCGCTCACATCAGGGATGCAGTGAGGAAGGCTTGGGCACACTTTGAATTAAATCTGGCAAGGAATGTAGAGAACAACAAAAAGGGCTTCTCCAAGTAGATCAGTAGCAAAAGGAAGACTAGGGAAAATATAGGCCTGCTGCTAAATGGAGTGGGTGCCCCGGTGATGGAGGATACGGAGAAAGCAGAGTTACTGAATGCCTTCTCTGCTTCAGCCTTTACTGCTAAGGCCTGCTCTTAGGAATCCCAGACCTAGGAGGCAAGAAAGTCTGGAGAAAGGAAGACTTGCCCTTGGTCAAGGAGGATTGGATTAGAGATCATCTAGGCAAACTGAACAAATCCATGGGAACTGATGGTAAGCACCCATGAGTGCTGTGGGAGCAGGCAGATGTTATTGCTTAGGCACTCTCCATCATCTTTGAAAAGTCACAAAGAAGTGCCTGAAGACTAGAGAAGGGAAGTGCCTGAAGTCTGGAGAAAAGCCAGTGCCACTGCAGTCTTCAAAAAGGGCAAGAAGGACCCAGGATACTACAGGCCAGTCCACCTCACCTTCACTCCTGGAAAGGTGATGGAACAGCTCATTCTGGATGTTATCTCTAAGCATATGGAGGAAAATAAGGTTACTGGGAGTAGTCAACAGTGATTTAGCAAGGAAAAATCATGCTTGACCAATTTGACAACCTTCTGTGATGGCATGACTGGCTGTGTAGATGAGAGGAGAGCAGTGGATGTTGTCTACCACAACTTCAACAAGGCTTTTGACACTGTCTTGCATAATGTCCTCACAGGTAAGCTTAGGAAGAAGTGTGGGTTAGATGAGTGAACAGTAAGATGTACTGAGAACTGGCTGAATGGCAGAGCTCAGAGGTTTGTGATCAGTGATGCAGGGTCTAGTCGGAGACCTGTAGATAATGGTGTTCCCCAGGCGTCAGTAATTGGGTCAAGTGTTGTTCAACATATACATCAGTGACCTGGATGAAGGGACAGAGCATACCCTCATCAGGTTTGCTGATGATACAAAAATGGGAGGAGTGGCTGGAACACCAGAGGGCTGTGCTGCCATTTAGTGAGACCTGGACAAGTTAGACAGCTGGGCCTATAGGAATAGAATGAAGTTTAATAAAAGCAAGTGTAGGATCCTGCACCTGGGAAGGAGTAACCCCATGCACCAGTACAGGTTAGGGGTTGACCTGCTGGAAAGCAGCTCCATAGAGAAGGACCAGGAAATCCAGGTGGATGATAAATTAACCATGAGCCAGCAATATGCTCTTGTGGCCAAGAAGGCCAATGACATCCTGGGGTGCTTCAACAAGAGTGTGGCCAACAGGTCAGGAGGGGTTATCCTCCTCTGCTCTCTCCTAGTGAGGGCACATCTGGAATACTGTGTCCAGTTCTGGGCTCCCCAGTTCCCGAAGACAATGTCAAGTATCAAGAGTATGGGACCAGACTCTTTTCAGGGGTGCCCAGTGGCAGGACAAGGGGCAATAGGCACAACATGGAAACCAAAAAGTTCCATCCGAACATGAGGAAAAACTTTTTGCTTTGAGGGTGACAGAGCACTTGAACAGGCTGCCCAGAAATGTTGTGGGGTCAAAACCTTTCTGGATGAAACCCTTTGTAACCTGGTCTAGGTGAACTTGCTTTAGCAGGGGGATTGGATTACATGCTCTTCGCTTCGAAGATCCCCTCCAACATCTGCCATTCTGTGATTCTGTGATACGTGGTAATAGTACATGCTTTAATTTATTCAGCAGTAATAATAACTCAATAACTTTGGGTAGAGAAAATAGAAGTTCAACAAGAACGTAGCATTACTGTATACCAATCTTTTGTTACTCCCCTTATATACACATTCCACAGTCCTTATATATATACTAATAAATTTAGGAATAAATATTTAATAATATCAAATGTGGTAAAATATTTGGGAAGGAGTTTAACAAAAACCCAGACACTGCTGTATTTTTTTTAAAGTCCAAAAAGTGACGGCACATGAGACAGAAATTACCTTGAAATTTAGTTCACTAAATTCAGTTATAATTTTAATTTCTAATTAAGAACATTTAGCCCTTACAAGAATAGGTCCATATATGAACAAAATTAGGTTTTTTTACAGTGAAAAAAGTATGTCCTAAAAACCAATCTTCCTGCAAGGCAAGTCTAATTGAGGTCTCTGGATCCATTGAGCCTGATCACAAGTAATCCTTCTGTGATACACATTTGTAAAGCAAAAGAATTTGTCCTGTTATAATGGTCTTGTATATAGATGGGGGAAAAAAAGAGCACCGCAAAGCAGACTTATTCCTGAGATACAGTGTTTTCTCATTAGTAAGAAAATATGGACATATGTGTGCATGAACATTCAAATATACTTTGAACACAGATTCCTAACCACAGAAATTAAATTACAGCTCTTACTGAAATGAACAGGAGTAATCTGTAAAGACAGAAGGCCAGAACTCCAACTGCAGTAAGTAAAATTACTAGTGTCCTAATTTGAAAAGCATGTATTATGTGACTTCTTATTTAGCTAATCAAGGGCCCATAACTTTGAGAGGTCATAATTTTCCACCAAAGGCTGAAGAACTTTTCACTGCCATGAAAAAATAAAACAAAAAAAATATTTTATTCTTTTAGCCCTGAAACCCTACTAGGTTTGTTTTTCTCGCTTCTCTGCGAATGCCAACAGTCACAGACTGCTCAAACAATTGCATTTCTATGGATTAGGAAATTTCCAAATTTGTGGCTGCACAAGTTTGTGAAGAAAGAGAAACAAAGGAGTTGCTGCAATGAATCTAGGTCACTCAAGGCACTTGCCATGCTGTATTTGAGCTAATTTAACTTCAAAATTGCTTTGCAGTGCTGGAGAGTGCAAAACTGTCAACAGTGGGCAGGAACTATTTTCAAGTCAATAAATACATTAGCTTATTATAACAGCGGAAGGATTATAAATGGATAAGAAAACAGCAGATTATTACTTGTCTCAAAGTCAATTAAAAAAAAAAAAACACGCTATACCATTTTCTCTCAGAAAAATCAGACAATGATACAGTAAAAATTTTAAAAAGAAATGCATCTGCTGTACCGCTTGGTGTATAAATTCCTACCCATAAACCCCTCCCCTGAAAATGAATAAGCAAACAAAAAAATAATGGTTGAGAATTACTGCCTGGTATAGATATCCAAATTGGGTCTGTGACACTGCCTGAAATTGTAGCATATCATCACGAGTTATTTTGGACTGAAAAGTTGGAGCTTAAAGTAAAAATAGTTATAGCCAGAGGGGAAAAAAGGAACTAAAGAGAACAAATAAGTACACTAGAAATAGGAAAAAAATTATACCAATCTGATTGTTTTTTTTTCTCCTTGCAATTTATATAGTATCCTAAATAGACAGCTGCCTTTAATTATGTGTGTACAGGAATTTCTGATTATACTGTCTGAGAAGAAAGCTCATAAAAAAAAACTTTTCACCACATCTGAGATCATAAATGCTAATGAAAAACAAAAGTTGACTCACACAATTAAAAGTAGTGTGAATTTCCAGTATTAATACTATTTTTTCTTTAGAATCTTGCAATTCCCTGAATATATCCCATTCTAACAAATTGAAGAAAGCTCAACTGACTGACTTGAAGTGTCCCATTTTACCATTGATTTGCTACAGATTTGGTTATGACAAAATATCACCATTCATTACAAAATACTTTTTTGCACTCAGACTACAGGTTAGCTCTCTTTATAGGCAGGATTGTAAAGAGAACAGGGAACAGAGAAACAAGATGCTATAAGGTGGAAATGCAAGTTCTGACCCTATAAAGATTTATGCACCTGATGACTCCATGCACTGCAGGGAAGCTCTGCTGACATCAGCTGAGCTGTTCTCAACATCCTCAGTTACATGTGGTTTCAAATACTTGCAGGCTCAGGAGCAATTAAGAGAGAAAATAGCTGGTACTTTGTGTCTCTAAAGCCCTGAATGCAACTTAAAACAATCAGTTTCAATTTTAGAAGTTATCTCCACGGTTATACACAGTCTGCACATTTTCATGGCATAGTTCAATATAACTTTTGATTTTATATTACTGGACTCCAGAGCACCAATTTTGCTTTCATGACTTGCTTTTAATTGTCCATTTCATGTAAGGAATGTTTTCAGTTAAATTCCCATTGAGTAACAAGCCCAGTTGAGTCTTTTCCTCCTTGCTCAGCAGCCCATACTGGGCTGCCCTGACCTTCACAGTGCAGCAGGATACCACAGATAAGCCTCCTGAACCCACCCTACCTTTCTGCTTACACCTGTGTCTCACCCAATGCAATGTGGTTTAGATTGCTGTTGCTGCACCTGGGGTGTGTCACTGAAGCGAGAGGGAGAGAGTGCCTCAGTTCTGGACTGTGATTTTTGGAGTGACGAGTAAAGGTCTCCAGAGAAACTGAAACATATAGTCTCTTCCATGAACTCTTTTCATCCTTTGTCCCACGGGTAAAAACTTAGTTCTCCAGTCCTGTCAAAAATGGTATCAGAGCAGTGATAGCTGAACCTATGGGCAGTGTCTGATGGATTTACTGTTAGTTTTTTATAATGCAGTGTGGAGCAGTGAACTTCAAACCTCTAAAAAGTCAGACTCTGTAATTTAAAACTGCTTTTTGAAACATGTAAGATTTGAGGCTGAAAATCGTAAATTAAAAAAAACTTGTGAGGCATCATTTAACTCACTGGATTCTGGACCCATGAACAAGGAGAAAATGTTTACAGAATCACAGAATCACAGAATCACCAAGGCTGGAAAAGACCTTTAAGATCATCAAGTCCAGCCTATGACCAACACCACCACATCAGCTAGGCCATGGCACTAAGTGCCACATCCAGCCTTGCCTTGAACACATCCAGGGATGGTGCCTTCACCACTTCCCTGGGAAGTCTATTCCAATGTCTAATCACACTCTCCGTGAGGAAGTGCTTCCTAATATCCAACCTAAACCTCCCTTGGAGCAACTTCAGGCTGTGCCCTCTTGTCCTGTCACTAGTTGCCTGGGAGAAGAGCCCAGCCCCCACCTGACTACAACCTCCCTTCAGGTAGTTGAAGAGAGTGATGAGGTCCCCCCTGAGTCTCCTCTTCTCCAGGCTAAACAACCATAACATGCTCAACCTCTCCCGATAAGAGTTTCCCTCTAGTCCTTTCACCAGCCTTGTTGCTCTCCTCTGGACCCGCTCCAGCACCTCAACATCCTTCTTGAAGTGAGGGGCCCAGAACTGCTCACAGTACTCGAGGTGAGGCCTCACCAGTGCTGAGTACAGGGGGAGAATTACACCCCTACTCCTAGATAGATAGCAATAGATAGATTAGCATAGATAAAGGTGGAGCTATTGCTTTAAAAAAGCGACCATACTTTGAAATATTGGTACTTTTGGGGGGGGTTGTTTGGTTTTTGTGCTGTTGTTTTGTTTGTGTTTTGGTTTTATGTTTTTGTTTGTTTGTTTTTTTTGGGGGGAGGCATTACTGAAAGAGCTGGGTGACTGGTGAATCATGTGATTGTCTAAAACAGGAAAGTGGGCTAGACCAAGTTGCATTTCCTCACCTCTACTACAAGGTAAGAGCACACACATGCACTGCTACCACAGTCCAGCTAATGCTCAATGACTTACAAAGCAATGCCAACTTGATCGAGTGAATCTGCACTCTGAACGTTGTTTTTTTTTAAACAGATAGTCCCTCCTCTGTTATACAGTGGAAATAATGGAAAAAAAATATTATTTAGTAGTATAGTAAGTTTCAAATTTTAAGTATTACACGGGCCTTCATTTCCATTCTTTTAGATTTAGTATTTTTAATGGAAGTTTTTAATGCTTGTTGCTACAGTGGCAGTAGGGCAATAATAATTTGATGTAAAATATTGTAATGTGTAACTGTGCCATACTGTAGCATAGTCTAATAAATATTAGCTCTTTGATTTCCTTGTCCTGAAGTTTGTGAGCACTCCACTTTCTGTCGGAGTGCCTCATGGTAAATGGGTACACAATAACATACCTGAATTGGTAACTTTGGATCTAACACAGTCAGACTGAACCATCTGGAAAGAGGGATTGACTCTTCTCTCATATGAATAAAAATGCTGATATTGGAAAGCCCCCCAGAGTGTAAAGTGAACATGTGAATATAGAGAGCAAGCAAGTGCTCAGCTCACATCAGTGAGGAGAAAGAGCAGGAGGCTTTTAAAAATCTGCCTGCAGCAAACTGTGAATGCAAATTGAAGTCCCAGAATTGGACATGAAAAAGAAACATTCCTGCTGTCCACATGGAGGGTGATTTTGAGAGCTAAAGAGTTGCTCAGCTGTGAAGGCAGAATGGAGAAAGGGCAATCCTTTTTCTCTCCTTTTTTCCTCTGTGCAGTGAGACCAAAAGCAAAAAGTGGTTTTTGTCTGGGGTTTTATTTGCTTTAACTCACTCAGAAGGCTTAAATTCTGTGTTACAATTTCCCTTATTGAAATGTTTTACTTTGTTGTTCTAATGTAATGCAGTCTAGAGACTGAAAACCTTTTTTATGTATTGGTGTTCCTGCTTCAAAGAAAAAAATTGAAGTATCTCCATCTCAAGGTTCTGGGATCTTGTGAGATAATCTTTTAAAATCATTTATTGGCAGAAGACGTCTGTTCTCTCCAATAAGTAACAGCAGTTCTATTTAACTGGTAATCACATGCCAAAGAGATTAGGTTGTCATTAATTGTGGATGTCATGGTTCAAAATATTTATAAAATAATTGCTGTAATTGTACTATTACTGTACTTGTAAGAGTCAAAAAAAGTCTATGCAGAGGATTTGTTTGTCTTTATAAATTACAAATAGGAGATTGGCAACAAAGAATCAGACATTATTATAAAACAACAGATATTACTGCATTACTCATACAATTACCTTGTATTTGAAGGAAATGTCCTTTGAAATCTTATACTCAGGGCTGGCCAGCTGTAACTGAGGTCTTCCTCAGCCAGTTTTTTTATAGAACATTCATGTAAGCTATGAAATTATTACCTGAAGAAGTAAAGATACTTCATAATCCTCTCCTTCATATTTGAACTGGGAATAAAGGTTTGGACACAGTGCACAGGATTATAAACTACTGAAAAAGATTCTCGCTTTTCAGAGTTTTATAATCTGAAATCTGAGTGTTGTCACTATTGTTAATTTCAATTAGACAAATACATTCTCATATTTACTCTGTGTGTGATTAGTACCACTAATGGGAGATACTCACAAGTTTTGGCACAGGAGACATCAATAGAAAAAATACTGACAATAATAATAAGCTGCAGACAGTTTAAGCCATAAGGGAGGGACAACCTCCCTCCCTGGGAGGGACAACCCTCCGCTGCCTGCTTTCCACCACATCCAACTTGCAAGCAGAAAACTTTCTGCTGCCAAATCTCCACCTGACACTTCTATACTGCTAACTCTCCACAACTACTGTACACAGATTGTAAGGTGGTATACATTCAGCACCCTAAACAGAACCTTGTTCAGTACCTTAAAACAAAACCTCAGGGAGACAAGGCAGCTCTGCTCACAGTATTCTGATTTTTGCTAGGAAACTATATAAATACAGAGCAGTTCAAGTGTATGAAACACACCATTTGCAACACATGCTAGCTGATTTATCTCACACCTTCATTGTGCCTGGATGCAAGAAGTGTCCACCTTGCTCTGCAGCTGTTTTTGGTTATCTCAAGATTAGATAAAGGCAACTCAAAAAAAGTTAGATTTTTTCTAACAGTAATTTTAAATAAATGCAATTAAAAAACATCAAATCACAGTATTAAAAAGTGATGTTATACAAATCCACTTATAAAATACTGGAAAACATTTTTTGAAAGTGATGTTAAAGGTAACTAAAAGACATAATAACACAATTTTTTGAAATTATGTGACTGCAGCTTGAAATTAGCTGTTCATAATACATTTTATTGAGTTGCCTTTATCTTGTTTAATTTTGGTACTTTAAGATTTTCATATCAGAAACACAAAACAGCAGTTCTAATTAAACTCCTCACACAGCTGTATTTATATCCTACCATTCCTTATATTAAACAGATGAAGTCCACTCAGCTTGCAAACTAATTTTAACTACGATCTTCTGAAACTTGCAGACAAACTAATTCAAGAGAGAGTGTGAACAGTATCAGCTATCCATTAACACAGAATACTCTTAACAGCCATTTTGTGTCAGACCCCTTTGGCCATTGTTAAATACGCAATAACAAATCCTTCTTTTAGTAATCTGACTCTTAAATAGCTCCAGTTATCATTGTTCAAAATATTACTGTCCAAGGCTATGCTATAAAGTACAATCATCCTATACTCATTTCATCAAAAAAGCTGCTAAAGAGCACAAAAGTTCAACAAATCAGATTGTTAATAATATAATGACATTTAGAGAATTCTTTCAGCTTGGGGAAATTCCAACTAACATTTTGAATAATTGATTATGTATTTAAACATTTCTATTATATTAGCCTCTTATCTAAATTCAGGGAAGCTACTCACAGCTATCGTCTGTAGAAGTTCCTTACAGGCCACATATTTGCCAGTCTCAGCTTACTCTGTTAGACCACCAAAATGCCATAATCTTGAAAAGTGATTTGAATTATTTGATGGTTAAATCATATTTAGTTATCTGTCCCTTGCACCTTCTTAAAATGTTTGAATCAAACTTTGAATTGCCTGTAGAAGTCTCATTAAATGCAGTGGGACTGTGAAGTGTATTAATCCTGAAGCATTTTTTTACCTTTGAAGTCCTAAAAGCCATGAAATTCCAACATAAATAATTGTAGGATCTCATAATTGCAGGAATTCAGTAATGAGCTCTGTTTCAGAGTATGCAATTAACATCATTACAGCAATACTACATCATAACATAAGGAAGACTACTTATTGCTATTCCTGATCTGTTCAGTCCAAAAATCCTTAGGACTAAAGGTTCCTGGAACTGAAGAGTCTTTTTTTCTCTATCCTACTGTAAGTTTTAGTTTGGGTCATAGCTTACTTTTATAAGATTAGTCTTAATAATGACATGAGAAGTCCAGATGCAAAGTTGAGTACAGGGCTCTTACAATAATATTTGCCAGTTTGGGGGGGGTTTTGTGTTTCCCTGACTGAGTCACAACTTTTTGTGTCCTCCTTCTCCCTCAAAGTGAAAGAAATCAAAAAGTATCCAATTTTCCACATGGAAGCTTTATCACACTTCTGTTTGAAGATGACAGGTGTCACACCATCTGCACTTTAAGCTGGAAAAATCTTTGAACTTATCATCTCCACTTGGCAGGTTTTCAAATATGTTACCAGTCAAAACATAGACATAATCTGTCAAGAAAAGGAGTCAGAAAGGTTGGACAGTGCTGTGAGCTATAATACCAGAAATGAGAGAGAGGCCAGATGTCCTCACGGATAGTATCCAAAGAAATGTTGTCAGGCACCTGAGGCTGGGGGAGACCAAGGTGTATGTTACCCTGTGTGGTTGGGAGAGGTGTGCTAAGGGCACTCTGAAGAGCAGTGGAGAAAGGATGCCATCAAAAGGTGACATCCTTACCTCTTGTAGCCACACCAAACACATGGATTTGTTTTGTGCATGGTTGGCTTTCATTCACATTGATGCATTCACATGATGCCTCATGTTTAAACTGGAAAAAAAGCTTATTTATTAAGAATGTATACCAAACATCTTAAAGGAATGACTATATATAAATACATATATATGCACATAATATATAAATCTATATATAAAATGAGCTATGGAATAATAAATTATTCCAGGAGTATTTGTCAAATGCTCTGCAAAAAAAAACTGGCTTGGTAATTCCCTTAAGAACTTTAGCAAATTAAAGAGTTTTCCAGCCTGTACACCTGTACTTCACCTGTGAAAGACAAATTATTCCTGAAGGAGTTTTTGATTTTTACTATTTACAAGGCCAAAGTGCTTTAGTTAACAACTAGAGTTGTTTCACTCAGCAATGGCCCTGCTTTCTAGATTTTCTTCTTCAAAAAAATAAAGTTACAAAGAGAAATCCAATGGAATTATTATTCATCCTCCCTTCTCTGTTTCACACATTTCATTATAATGGCCACAGAAAGTGGCTGCTTGTTTTTAAGTCATCATATTATATAAATGAAGAAATATGTTTCATAAAAACATAGTTTTATAGAAAATATTCTGTCTAGCTGTAAAGAACGCAGATAATCTTCATGTCAGCCTGCTTGTACAGCAATACATTCCTAAGCAGAGGAATCCTCTCCTCCTCTCCTCTCCTCTCCTCTCCTCTCCTCTCCTCTCCTCTCCTCTCCTCTCCTCTCCTCTCCTCTCCTCTCCTCTCCTCTCCTCTCCTCTCCTCTCCTCTCCTCTCCTCTCCTCTCCTCTCCTCTCCTCTCCTCTCCTCTCCTCTCCTCTCCTCTCCTCTCCTCTCCTCTCCTCTCCTCTCCTCTCCTCTCCTCTCCTCTCCTCTCCTCTCCTCTCCTCTCCTCCCTTGCCCTTCTTCCCCTTCTTCCCTTTCTTCCCCTTCTTTCTTTCCCTTTCCCTTCTTTCCCTTCCTCTTCTTTCCCTTTCCCTTCTTCCCCTTCCCCCTTTCCCCTTCCTCCTTCCCAGGAATTTCTTCCTGATGTCCAGCATCAATCTCCCCTCTTTCAGTTTAAAACCATTACTCCTTGTCCTATCACTGTCCTCTCTGGTGAAAAGCCCTTCCCCATCTTTCCTGTAGGCCCCCTTCAAGTACTGGAAGGCCACTATATGGTCTCCCTGAAGGCTTCTCTTCTTCAGGCTGAACAGCCCCAACTCCCTCAGCCTGTTTTCATAGCAGAGGTGCTTCAGCCTTTCGATCATCTTCGTGGCCTCCTCTGGACCCTCTCCAACAGCTCCATGTCCTTCCTGTGCTGAGGGCTCCAGAGCTGTATTATTATTATTGTTATATTCCAGGTGTGGTCTCACAAGAGCAGAGTAGAGGGGCAGAATCACCTCCCTTGCCCTGCTGGCCATACTGCTTTGGATGCTCAGTCATAAGAGAATGATAAAAATTAACTCTCAGTAGCTGTCATTAGTTTAAATTTGGACTATATTTGAAGTACATAATTTGCTGAAGGTGCATCTCAAATTATCTACAAAGAGAAAACCTCACAACTAGATATGAAGCTCTAAAAGTAATTTTTTATTATTTGTCACAAAAGAAATTTGTGCAGTGCTGAAGAAGAATCAGTGCATACTACTATGCAAGTGTTTTGACAAGTATGTTTTCTCCTGATAGTACTGGGAAAGGTAACTGCTAACAGAAATGCAGAGTTCAGTACTTGAGTCATACAGACTCTCTGTTTCTCTGAAGATTTTAAAGGAAACAGTAATGTTAGTTTATTACACCAATACGCATAATCAAAATAATCACATGCTGAATTTAGTCCTTTGAATTTTAAGTTTAGCTTACATAGAAACACTACTAATGATCTATTTTATCCCCTCTTCTTTGTATTTCATGGCTTTTATTTACTACAGAGGAAACAAACTCACAAATAAAACACATGATCTTCCCAAGTTGCTAGGGCATCTCTGAATTATGAGTCCTTTGATAACGTTTTTTCACAAAAATAGATACTTGTGAAGCAAACCAGTTATTGGCAAAGTATCTTAAACCATCAAAAATTAAGAAAATACTGAAACATGAAAGCTACAGGAAAACATGGTACTCTTATTCCTGAAACATTACCAAAATAACAACAAAGTTGTACTAAAGTCTGAAAAAGTAAAAGGTTTCCCCTTACACTGGATATTAAGTTAAGAATGCTGCTCATCCTTCCATCATCAAGATGGCATGGAAGAAACAATACCAATCCAGGGCATATTCAGTTTACTTTTTAGAAAAATAAATTTGAAAGGCACTACACACACAACAGGGATATTCACCTTGCCCCCAAAAAATAAAAAAACCCTCTTCCAACATGACAAGTTATAGTAGAAGTGTGCAATAACATTGTAAAATTGATTTTGGATATCCATGGCACTGGTCTATAGGAGATGCAACCTGTGTTGACAGATAAGGAATGTACAAGAGCAGTGGAACCACAGCAGTAAAGAGAAGTAGGGAGTCTGTGAAGCAGGTGAAACTCTTGCGCAGTCAGAATTGTGGGTGTTTCAAGAAGTGAACAAATTCAGGACTTCACATCCCACAAGGCCCTTAATTAGCATAAACCCTAGATTTTGGTGTTGTTTTGGTTTCTTTATATTTGGTAGGTGGTGTAACACAATGCATGGAGAGCACTACCACAAAACTGTTCTGACTCAAACGCCCGTTTCTGAATACTTGCACATCATCTAACTGGTACAATATCTCCTGAAATGCTTCTTAACCATGAGACAAATTGTGTATTTACAGTTACCAACAAGCCTGGAAAGAAAATAAGCATCGATGCTAACCAGAAAATAGAGGGGGAGGGGAGAGGGTAGCCCCAGACCTGTGTGCCTGGGCACGCTGGCCAGATCACTATGGGGTGCAGGTGGGCCATTGAGACATCAGCACGCAGTGGACAGTGATGTCACCAAGCAATGGACTGTGGCCTCAGCTCCCTTGCTGCTTATCTTTGGGCACCAGCAGAGCCTGGCTCAGTCTGCCTTGTGCTTGGACTCTGACTGAGCGTGCCTGCAAGGTCAGGAGACTCGAGCAAGGCTTCTGGTGCTGGATGCTGCCTTGGGGGCTGCTGTCAGCAGCAATTCGTGCCCACCCCAGAGCCATCCTCTGTTTCCCCAGCCCTGCCTGGTTCAGGGAGCTGGGCACTGCCGGCTGTGCTTGCAGCAGCAGAGGTGAGCTGTGTGGGGAAACATCCTCCTGGGGCAGTGTCTCGGACCGAGATGGGTAAAGCCGCGACCCACACCCCCTCCTCAGGGGATACAGGGCCATTATGGAGTCCGTCTCTCACAGGCAGCCATGGGGTGGGGGTTGGGGCTCAGGGAACTCCCAGCCCCACAGCCCGAGCCTGGCCCTGGCTGGCAGGCAGCACTGGGGAAACCACAGGGGCTGGGAGGGTGTCCTTTGTGAGGGACCTGGGCATGAGTTCCTCCTTTCTCCAGGACAGAAAGTAACCATGGCCTCTCTCCCTTTCGCAGCACACAGCACCCGCCACTGCAGGTGAGAGGGAGCAGCTCCTCATCCTCACCACTCCCCAGCCTGCCATAGTGTGCAGACAGCATGGCTGCTCAGAGCAAGTGGTGCTGTCCCATCTGCTGCGACGATCAAGAGAGCATTGCCAGCCTGTCTCCCTGCCTGCACCAATTTTGCATTGGCTGTGCACTGCGCTGGGCACAGCAGAAGAAAAATTGTCCATTGTGCAGGACTGAGACAACCACCATCCTGTTCTCGCAGCGGTCAGGGAACGATTATCTTGCATTAGCCATCCAAGGACCTACAGAGCCATGGATTTTAGACAACCAGGATGGGCAGGGGGCTGCAGAGCTGGTGCCCAGTGCTCCAGTGCGTGACTTCCCTCCTGAGGTCTGGGCGGACTTTTTCAAGAGCCACCCAAGTACCATCAGGCCCCTGCTGCCGTGGCTGAAACGGGAGCTCGCGGTGCTCTGTGAGGGTGAATGGTGGAGGGCACATGCGGTGGAGGGCATTGTTGTGAGCTGCCTGTGCTCCTATGGGCTGGATGAGGAGCAGTTGGTTCAGGACCTGCAGTCCTGGGTGCCAGGAAACACAGAGACATTTGTCCACCAACTCATCACCATTGTACCAAACCTGTACAGCAGAGAGCTCCGCCTGCACCTGGCCCAGCAAAACCCTGCTACCAGCTCCAGTCCCAGTGCCAGCTCTGCATCCAGCCCCACCACCAGCCCTGCATCCACCCCGAGCCCGACCGCAAGTCCTGCAGCCACCTCCAGCCCCACCACCAGCCCTGCATCCACCCCCAGCCCCACCACCAGCCCTGCATCCACCCCCAGCCCCACCGCCAGCCCTGCAGCCATCCCCAGCCCCACTGCCAGCCCTGCATCCACCTCCAGCCCCACCACCAGCCCTGCAGCCATCCTCAGCCCCACTGCCAGCCCTGCAGCCATCCCCAGCCCCACTGCCAGCCCTGCATCCACCTCCAGCCCCACTGCCAGCCCTGCAGCCATCCTCAGCCCCACTGCCAGCCCTGCATCCACCTCCAGCCCCACCACCAGCCCTGCAGCCATCCTCAGCCCCGCTGCCAGACCTGCAGCCATGCCCAGCCCCACTGCCAGCCCTGCAGCCAGCCACAGCTCCGCTGCCAGCCCTGCAGCCAGCCGCAGCCCCACTGCCAGCCCTGCAGCCAGCCACAGCTCCACTGCCAGACCTGCAGCCAGCCACAGCCTTGCAGCCTCCCAGGGGAGGACTCCCGACTCCAGCATGGCCTCCTCCAACAGCTCTGGAGACTCCAACATTGAGGAAGGACCCATCATCACACTGGACACTTCCCTTTGCACGGGTCCCAGCCACCTGCCATCTCTGTTGGTCTCTGCGGAGTGGGAGCAGTTTGAAGAAGAGCAGGGAGTAGCAGGTCCCTCTGGCCAGGGCTGCAGCCACAGCCCCTCTGCTCCTGGCCAGGGTAGGGACCGCTCACCCAGGGGGCCCCGGCGCCCCTCAAAGAGGAGGGCCCCCAGCCCCCAGGACTCTCCCCAGCCCCGCCGGCAGCGCTAGCCCGGCCAAAGAAACCCTTTTCTGAAGAAAAAGGAAATAAATTACTTGTTCTCTGATGCAGTCCCTGGATGCTGCTGTTTCTCTCCTCTCCTGGGGCCTCTCCCTGCCCCAGGGGCACCTCCATGGGTGACATCACCCTGCTGGGAGACACAGCCACGGGCCTCCAGAGCCCCAGGCCCATGTTGGTGGTGCCTCCTCCCCCAGGAAATCCTGCGGCAGACACACACCTGCAGCGCAGCTGGTGCCGAGGAGGGGAAGCTGCTTTTGTCACAGGTAGGATGCCCTCAGCCTGCACCCCGTTGCTCTCTCTGCCCAGCTCCACACACTTCTGCTCTGTTCTGGTTTCTCTCCACTGTCTGCTGTCAGCCAGGGCAATGTTGTTATGGGGAAGGCTGTCAATGACACACGTAAACAGGACAGGGGCTTCCGGGCCAGAGGCAAGCCTTGGCTGGGGTGTGACATTCGGGATATATGGTGCTTGTCTTGAACAATCCAAGAGATAAATAGTATATTCGGGACGCTTATGGTGTCCGGTGTTTTGTTTGGAAAGATCCAAGAGATAAGCAGTGCTTAACAAAGAGAAGTCTCAGAGACTCACCGAACCAGTTTTACTCAACTGACAACAGCAAGACCCCTGCCATGTGGCAAATGCAGAAGGACAACCGGAGAGTTTGGTGTGGGATGTGCTGAGGTTGCAGACAAAAGAGGCACACAATTGGTACCACAGCTAGCACTGAGCAAGGACATCCAGTGATAACCCAGCCTTGAATTAATCAAGAGGCTCAGAGAGTTTTTTCATGTAAAACACCAACCTGGTAGAAAAGACTTAAAGTCTATACAAATAACTGGACCACAGAAATGCAGGAGGTGATAAAGAATTTTCACTGCAAATGTGGAACAGTGATTTGGTAACTGCTGCAGCCCATCCCAGGAATTAATTGTATAAGTTAGAAGAGCACCAGTCTCAAGATGCCTGCTAAGATCAGGCCACTTCCCCCCCGCTTCTACTCTGAGACCAACGAGACCAACTGGACACTGCTGGAGCTCTGGGTGGTGACCTGCCTTTAACTCTTGATGTCCTTTCCTGATCTTTCTCTTTTGTAGTTTAGGGTTAGTTATCGTATTTATTAGAAGCTCATGACAAATATATATTTATAACTCCTACCAGCTGATTCGTACCTAAATAAAAGCTTATTTGTGCTCCTGATAGTGTATTATCTTTGTTTTGCCCTGGTGGGATCACAAAGGATCTGCACGTATCCGACTATCGGATCGTGACATGGGGTAACAGTATTTGGCAGGTACAGAGTGATTTCTACCAGCCCCAGCCTTTATCTAGAAAAACAAGGCTTTCAGCTTTCATCTCATGCAGGCTGACACTTTGCTTTTTCATTTGGGTACCAGAGAAAGTGATGATGGATAGTGGGGTCATCCCAGATGACAAATCAACTCCTTGCTATACCCAACACTCAACTTTTGAAAGCATCTGACTCTTAAACCTGGGCAGTGTCATTCGTAAGTCTAGTAAGTTTTTCTGAGTAGGGAAGTACAAGGTTTTCTTTGCATAAGGGTGGTAGGACCAGAGACATTTCCAACATTTTGCACAACATACCAGAGCTGTGGGGCCATGTTGGCAGTGCCTCCTCGGGCAGGAAATCCTGCTGCAGCCACACACCCACAACACAGAAAATGCTGAGGGCAGAGAGGGCAGGAGGGGACACTGGCCTTGCTGCAGGTCTGATGGGGACCCAACTGAGCATCACCCCCAGTGTCTGCTGGCAGTCAAGAACAGGAGTTGGGATGAGCTACAACCCTTCCACCTCCAGCACTTGTCTCTGCACCCCACAGATTGTGACAAAGCAGGAACCTCTTCAAGGTGGGTAGGTGTTTGTGCTGCTGGATGTGTTTGTTCCTGCGCTGGGTGTTCATATATCATAGAATCACAGAATCTTAGAATGGTTAAGGTTTGAAGGGACATTAAAGATAATCTGGTTCCTGATAAATAATTCAGAACTGAAAATGTGAAGTCACTAAAGCTATCAAACATTTTTAAAATTAAATACAATTTAATGTAGTGCATTGAAGAAAGCATTCTAAGTCTGCTTTTGACCTCAGCAGTGGGATAAATTTGGAGGTTATATGTGAATTCCTGAGAAGAAATAAAACTTAAATTATATCACTTCACTTCTTTTTGCCTTTAAACATCGAATACAGTCTATGGTCAATCTTAATTAATCCCAAGTACCTAACTCATCATTGGAGAATTCAAGACCAAACTGGTACAATTCAAAGTGTTCAGTGCTTAATTTCTACCTGAAAGTAGAAACTTGATCTGTAGTGTAATGCTTTAAAACCTTTTGTCAACCAAGATCTGCATCAATGAGACATTGAGAGTCACCAATTAAAAATCCTTGTATCATAGTCAGCTACTACAAAGGTAGCGGGCAGATAATTAATAAGCCTTTTTTAACATCTTCTATGCCTCTATGAAGAGCAATCAAGTAGGTGTCCGAGTGTCGCAGATACCTGCTGCTTACATATTTTTAGAGAATAATGTGCCTTGAGGGCACAGAAGATTTCTTGGTCTCAGAATTTTTAAGAAATACAAAAAAAGTTCAGTACTATATATATACTGTTTCAGAAACATTGCAGCAAAAGCAGACACCCACGATGTCCATAAATTAGAAATGTATTAATCGGCACATAATTAATATTAACATAATATTGCGAGCAATGTGATCAGCAAGGGGGTAAATGAAGATTGGCACACTTGCACTTAAAAAGTAACCAAGTAGAAAAGTTAACAGACAGGAGTAAGATACGAGGAGAGACTGCAAGCAGCTGGAACCTACTTCTGAATGCACCAGAAGAGTGACTTGGCAAGACCAAAGAAAGCCAGATAATAGCAGTGAGATCAAAAAACACTTTCTGGGAGAGGAAATGGCATAAACACATCAGATCTCAGTGAAGAAAGCTAGAGAAGAACAAGGACAAACCTATTCTGGCTATGAGTTCTCCTATCCAACAGCCCTCAGGTGTGATCATTGCAACTTCCATGACCAAACGTCACCGAGGACCCCAGATATCACCTCTAACTCTACAGCTCTGGACCCTTGACATTGCACTTCATAGCTCATCTAGGACATGTCAAAGACTAACAGATTTGTGTATGTACTGATTGATAGTCATTAAATCTATGCAAGATTTAGCACAAACTGTTTTGTTAATGAGTCAGTTTTAAAGTTTCAAATAGGATAGATTTGTAAATCTCTTAAACACTAACATAACAATGAGCTCTAATTCTCTGATACTGTATGAACAAATATATCAGTATTCATATATATCTATATATAAAAATGTAAACTGTATTTACACATTTATTAAATATATGTTTTTTGAATACATACATATTAAAAACAGAACATTAACACACACAATGGTGATTATTTCAGTGCTTTCCATGAATGAATAGTACACTTCATGTATGTAATTCCCTATTGATATACTGTTAGTCCTGCTAGAAAAGCCGAAATAAATGTCTAGAGCAGCATAATTATTTGAAATTGTAGATATAATTTATTAAACATACCCGTAATTACTTCTTTCTAAAAATTTAGTGAAATTTTTACTAAAGTAAAAAATTTACTAAATTTACCTCAGCCTGTTTTCATAGCAGAGGTGCTTCAGCCCTTCGATCATCTTCGTGGCCTCCTCTGGACCCTCTCCAACAGCTCCATGTCCTTCCTGTGCTGAGGGCTCCAGAGCTGTATTATTATTATTGTTATATTCCAGGTGTGGTCTCACAAGAGCAGAGTAGAGGGGCAGAATCACCCCCCTTGCCCTGCTGGCCATACTGCTTTGGATGCTCAGTCATAAGAGAATGATAAAAATTAACTCTCAGTAGCTGTCATTAGTTTAAATTTGGACTATATTTGAAGTACATAATTTGCTGAAGGTGCATCTCAAATTATCTACAAAGAGAAAACCTCACAACTAGATATGAAGCTCTAAAAGTAATTTTTTATTATTTGTCACAAAAGAAATTTGTGCAGTGCTGAAGAAGAATCAGTGCATACTACTATGCAAGTGTTTTGACAAGTATGTTTTCTCCTGATAGTACTGGGAAAGGTAACTGCTAACAGAAATGCAGAGTTCAGTACTTGAGTCATACAGACTCTCTGTTTCTCTGAAGATTTTAAAGGAAACAGTAATGTTAGTTTATTACACCAATACGCATAATCAAAATAATCACATGCTGAATTTAGTCCTTTGAATTTTAAGTTTAGCTTACATAGAAACACTACTAATGATCTATTTTATCCCCTCTTCTTTGTATTTCATGGCTTTTATTTACTACAGAGGAAACAAACTCACAAATAAAACACATGATCTTCCCAAGTTGCTAGGGCATCTCTGAATTATGAGTCCTTTGATAACGTTTTTTCACAAAAATAGATACTTGTGAAGCAAACCAGTTATTGGCAAAGTATCTTAAACCATCAAAAATTAAGAAAATACTGAAACATGAAAGCTACAGGAAAACATGGTACTCTTATTCCTGAAACATTACCAAAATAACAACAAAGTTGTACTAAAGTCTGAAAAAGTAAAAGGTTTCCCCTTACACTGGATATTAAGTTAAGAATGCTGCTCATCCTTCCATCATCAAGATGGCATGGAAGAAACAATACCAATCCAGGGCATATTCAGTTTACTTTTTAGAAAAATAAATTTGAAAGGCACTACACACACAACAGGGATATTCACCTTGCCCCCAAAAAATAAAAAAACCCTCTTCCAACATGACAAGTTATAGTAGAAGTGTGCAATAACATTGTAAAATTGATTTTGGATATCCATGGCACTGGTCTATAGGAGATGCAACCTGTGTTGACAGATAAGGAATGTACAAGAGCAGTGGAACCACAGCAGTAAAGAGAAGTAGGGAGTCTGTGAAGCAGGTGAAACTCTTGCGCAGTCAGAATTGTGGGTGTTTCAAGAAGTGAACAAATTCAGGACTTCACATCCCACAAGGCCCTTAATTAGCATAAACCCTAGATTTTGGTGTTGTTTTGGTTTCTTTATATTTGGTAGGTGGTGTAACACAATGCATGGAGAGCACTACCACAAAACTGTTCTGACTCAAACGCCCGTTTCTGAATACTTGCACATCATCTAACTGGTACAATATCTCCTGAAATGCTTCTTAACCATGAGACAAATTGTGTATTTACAGTTACCAACAAGCCTGGAAAGAAAATAAGCATCGATGCTAACCAGAAAATAGAGGGGGAGGGGAGAGGGTAGCCCCAGACCTGTGTGCCTGGGCACGCTGGCCAGATCACTATGGGGTGCAGGTGGGCCATTGAGACATCAGCACGCAGTGGACAGTGATGTCACCAAGCAATGGACTGTGGCCTCAGCTCCCTTGCTGCTTATCTTTGGGCACCAGCAGAGCCTGGCTCAGTCTGCCTTGTGCTTGGACTCTGACTGAGCGTGCCTGCAAGGTCAGGAGACTCGAGCAAGGCTTCTGGTGCTGGATGCTGCCTTGGGGGCTGCTGTCAGCAGCAATTCGTGCCCACCCCAGAGCCATCCTCTGTTTCCCCAGCCCTGCCTGGTTCAGGGAGCTGGGCACTGCCGGCTGTGCTTGCAGCAGCAGAGGTGAGCTGTGTGGGGAAACATCCTCCTGGGGCAGTGTCTCGGACCGAGATGGGTAAAGCCGCGACCCACACCCCCTCCTCAGGGGATACAGGGCCA
The DNA here is from genome assembly GCA_020745705.1 of Hemiprocne comata. Lineage (NCBI taxonomy): Eukaryota > Metazoa > Chordata > Aves > Apodiformes > Apodidae > Hemiprocne > Hemiprocne comata. Next base: position 54,735,708 of record CM036616.1, on the reverse strand, counting down.
TTATGGAGTCCGTCTCTCACAGGCAGCCATGGGGTGGGGGTTGGGGCTCAGGGAACTCCCAGCCCCACAGCCCGAGCCTGGCCCTGGCTGGCAGGCAGCACTGGGGAAACCACAGGGGCTGGGAGGGTGTCCTTTGTGAGGGACCTGGGCATGAGTTCCTCCTTTCTCCAGGACAGAAAGTAACCATGGCCTCTCTCCCTTTCGCAGCACACAGCACCCGCCACTGCAGGTGAGAGGGAGCAGCTCCTCATCCTCAGCACTCCCCAGCCTGCCATAGTGTGCAGACAGCATGGCTGCTCAGAGCAAGTGGTGCTGTCCCATCTGCTGCGACGATCAAGAGAGCATTGCCAGCCTGTCTCCCTGCCTGCACCAATTTTGCATTGGCTGTGCACTGCGCTGGGCACAGCAGAAGAAAAATTGTCCATTGTGCAGGACTGAGACAACCACCATCCTGTTCTCGCAGCGGTCAGGGAACGATTATCTTGCATTAGCCATCCAAGGACCTACAGAGCCATGGATTTTAGACAACCAGGATGGGCAGGGGGCTGCAGAGCTGGTGCCCAGTGCTCCAGTGCGTGACTTCCCTCCTGAGGTCTGGGCGGACTTTTTCAAGAGCCACCCAAGTACCATCAGGCCCCTGCTGCCGTGGCTGAAACGGGAGCTCGCGGTGCTCTGTGAGGGTGAATGGTGGAGGGCACATGCGGTGGAGGGCATTGTTGTGAGCTGCCTGTGCTCCTACGGGCTGGATGAGGAGCAGTTGGTTCAGGACCTGCAGTCCTGGGTGCCAGGAAACACAGAGACATTTGTCCACCAACTCATCACCATTGTACCAAACCTGTACAGCAGAGAGCTCCGCCTGCACCTGGCCCAGCAAAACCCTGCTACCAGCTCCAGTCCCAGTGCCAGCTCTGCATCCAGCCCCACCACCAGCCCTGCATCCACCCCGAGCCCGACCGCAAGTCCTGCAGCCACCTCCAGCCCCACCACCAGCCCTGCATCCACCCCCAGCCCCACCACCAGCCCTGCATCCACCCCCAGCCCCACCGCCAGCCCTGCAGCCATCCCCAGCCCCACTGCCAGCCCTGCATCCACCTCCAGCCCCACCACCAGCCCTGCAGCCATCCTCAGCCCCACTGCCAGCCCTGCAGCCATCCCCAGCCCCACTGCCAGCCCTGCATCCACCTCCAGCCCCACTGCCAGCCCTGCAGCCATCCTCAGCCCCACTGCCAGCCCTGCATCCACCTCCAGCCCCACCACCAGCCCTGCAGCCATCCTCAGCCCCGCTGCCAGACCTGCAGCCATGCCCAGCCCCACTGCCAGCCCTGCAGCCAGCCACAGCTCCGCTGCCAGCCCTGCAGCCAGCCGCAGCCCCACTGCCAGCCCTGCAGCCAGCCACAGCTCCACTGCCAGACCTGCAGCCAGCCACAGCCTTGCAGCCTCCCAGGGGAGGACTCCCGACTCCAGCATGGCCTCCTCCAACAGCTCTGGAGACTCCAACATTGAGGAAGGACCCATCATCACACTGGACACTTCCCTTTGCACGGGTCCCAGCCACCTGCCATCTCTGTTGGTCTCTGCGGAGTGGGAGCAGTTTGAAGAAGAGCAGGGAGTAGCAGGTCCCTCTGGCCAGGGCTGCAGCCACAGCCCCTCTGCTCCTGGCCAGGGTAGGGACCGCTCACCCAGGGGGCCCCGGCGCCCCTCAAAGAGGAGGGCCCCCAGCCCCCAGGACTCTCCCCAGCCCCGCCGGCAGCGCTAGCCCGGCCAAAGAAACCCTTTTCTGAAGAAAAAGGAAATAAATTACTTGTTCTCTGATGCAGTCCCTGGATGCTGCTGTTTCTCTCCTCTCCTGGGGCCTCTCCCTGCCCCAGGGGCACCTCCATGGGTGACATCACCCTGCTGGGAGACACAGCCACGGGCCTCCAGAGCCCCAGGCCCATGTTGGTGGTGCCTCCTCCCCCAGGAAATCCTGCGGCAGACACACACCTGCAGCGCAGCTGGTGCCGAGGAGGGGAAGCTGCTTTTGTCACAGGTAGGATGCCCTCAGCCTGCACCCCGTTGCTCTCTCTGCCCAGCTCCACACACTTCTGCTCTGTTCTGGTTTCTCTCCACTGTCTGCTGTCAGCCAGGGCAATGTTGTTATGGGGAAGGCTGTCAATGACACACGTAAACAGGACAGGGGCTTCCGGGCCAGAGGCAAGCCTTGGCTGGGGTGTGACATTCGGGATATATGGTGCTTGTCTTGAACAATCCAAGAGATAAATAGTATATTCGGGACGCTTATGGTGTCCGGTGTTTTGTTTGGAAAGATCCAAGAGATAAGCAGTGCTTAACAAAGAGAAGTCTCAGAGACTCACCGAACCAGTTTTACTCAACTGACAACAGCAAGACCCCTGCCATGTGGCAAATGCAGAAGGACAACCGGAGAGTTTGGTGTGGGATGTGCTGAGGTTGCAGACAAAAGAGGCACACAATTGGTACCACAGCTAGCACTGAGCAAGGACATCCAGTGATAACCCAGCCTTGAATTAATCAAGAGGCTCAGAGAGTTTTTTCATGTAAAACACCAACCTGGTAGAAAAGACTTAAAGTCTATACAAATAACTGGACCACAGAAATGCAGGAGGTGATAAAGAATTTTCACTGCAAATGTGGAACAGTGATTTGGTAACTGCTGCAGCCCATCCCAGGAATTAATTGTATAAGTTAGAAGAGCACCAGTCTCAAGATGCCTGCTAAGATCAGGCCACTTCCCCCCCGCTTCTACTCTGAGACCAACGAGACCAACTGGACACTGCTGGAGCTCTGGGTGGTGACCTGCCTTTAACTCTTGATGTCCTTTCCTGATCTTTCTCTTTTGTAGTTTAGGGTTAGTTATCGTATTTATTAGAAGCTCATGACAAATATATATTTATAACTCCTACCAGCTGATTCGTACCTAAATAAAAGCTTATTTGTGCTCCTGATAGTGTATTATCTTTGTTTTGCCCTGGTGGGATCACAAAGGATCTGCACGTATCCGACTATCGGATCGTGACATGGGGTAACAGTATTTGGCAGGTACAGAGTGATTTCTACCAGCCCCAGCCTTTATCTAGAAAAACAAGGCTTTCAGCTTTCATCTCATGCAGGCTGACACTTTGCTTTTTCATTTGGGTACCAGAGAAAGTGATGATGGATAGTGGGGTCATCCCAGATGACAAATCAACTCCTTGCTATACCCAACACTCAACTTTTGAAAGCATCTGACTCTTAAACCTGGGCAGTGTCATTCGTAAGTCTAGTAAGTTTTTCTGAGTAGGGAAGTACAAGGTTTTCTTTGCATAAGGGTGGTAGGACCAGAGACATTTCCAACATTTTGCACAACATACCAGAGCTGTGGGGCCATGTTGGCAGTGCCTCCTCGGGCAGGAAATCCTGCTGCAGCCACACACCCACAACACAGAAAATGCTGAGGGCAGAGAGGGCAGGAGGGGACACTGGCCTTGCTGCAGGTCTGATGGGGACCCAACTGAGCATCACCCCCAGTGTCTGCTGGCAGTCAAGAACAGGAGTTGGGATGAGCTACAACCCTTCCACCTCCAGCACTTGTCTCTGCACCCCACAGATTGTGACAAAGCAGGAACCTCTTCAAGGTGGGTAGGTGTTTGTGCTGCTGGATGTGTTTGTTCCTGCGCTGGGTGTTCATATATCATAGAATCACAGAATCTTAGAATGGTTAAGGTTTGAAGGGACATTAAAGATAATCTGGTTCCTGATAAATAATTCAGAACTGAAAATGTGAAGTCACTAAAGCTATCAAACATTTTTAAAATTAAATACAATTTAATGTAGTGCATTGAAGAAAGCATTCTAAGTCTGCTTTTGACCTCAGCAGTGGGATAAATTTGGAGGTTATATGTGAATTCCTGAGAAGAAATAAAACTTAAATTATATCACTTCACTTCTTTTTGCCTTTAAACATCGAATACAGTCTATGGTCAATCTTAATTAATCCCAAGTACCTAACTCATCATTGGAGAATTCAAGACCAAACTGGTACAATTCAAAGTGTTCAGTGCTTAATTTCTACCTGAAAGTAGAAACTTGATCTGTAGTGTAATGCTTTAAAACCTTTTGTCAACCAAGATCTGCATCAATGAGACATTGAGAGTCACCAATTAAAAATCCTTGTATCATAGTCAGCTACTACAAAGGTAGCGGGCAGATAATTAATAAGCCTTTTTTAACATCTTCTATGCCTCTATGAAGAGCAATCAAGTAGGTGTCCGAGTGTCGCAGATACCTGCTGCTTACATATTTTTAGAGAATAATGTGCCTTGAGGGCACAGAAGATTTCTTGGTCTCAGAATTTTTAAGAAATACAAAAAAAGTTCAGTACTATATATATACTGTTTCAGAAACATTGCAGCAAAAGCAGACACCCACGATGTCCATAAATTAGAAATGTATTAATCGGCACATAATTAATATTAACATAATATTGCGAGCAATGTGATCAGCAAGGGGGTAAATGAAGATTGGCACACTTGCACTTAAAAAGTAACCAAGTAGAAAAGTTAACAGACAGGAGTAAGATACGAGGAGAGACTGCAAGCAGCTGGAACCTACTTCTGAATGCACCAGAAGAGTGACTTGGCAAGACCAAAGAAAGCCAGATAATAGCAGTGAGATCAAAAAACACTTTCTGGGAGAGGAAATGGCATAAACACATCAGATCTCAGTGAAGAAAGCTAGAGAAGAACAAGGACAAACCTATTCTGGCTATGAGTTCTCCTATCCAACAGCCCTCAGGTGTGATCATTGCAACTTCCATGACCAAACGTCACCGAGGACCCCAGATATCACCTCTAACTCTACAGCTCTGGACCCTTGACATTGCACTTCATAGCTCATCTAGGACATGTCAAAGACTAACAGATTTGTGTATGTACTGATTGATAGTCATTAAATCTATGCAAGATTTAGCACAAACTGTTTTGTTAATGAGTCAGTTTTAAAGTTTCAAATAGGATAGATTTGTAAATCTCTTAAACACTAACATAACAATGAGCTCTAATTCTCTGATACTGTATGAACAAATATATCAGTATTCATATATATCTATATATAAAAATGTAAACTGTATTTACACATTTATTAAATATATGTTTTTTGAATACATACATATTAAAAACAGAACATTAACACACACAATGGTGATTATTTCAGTGCTTTCCATGAATGAATAGTACACTTCATGTATGTAATTCCCTATTGATATACTGTTAGTCCTGCTAGAAAAGCCGAAATAAATGTCTAGAGCAGCATAATTATTTGAAATTGTAGATATAATTTATTAAACATACCCGTAATTACTTCTTTCTAAAAATTTAGTGAAATTTTTACTAAAGTAAAAAATTTACTAAATTTACCTCAGCCTGTTTTCATAGCAGAGGTGCTTCAGCCCTTCGATCATCTTCGTGGCCTCCTCTGGACCCTCTCCAACAGCTCCATGTCCTTCCTGTGCTGAGGGCTCCAGAGCTGTATTATTATTATTGTTATATTCCAGGTGTGGTCTCACAAGAGCAGAGTAGAGGGGCAGAATCACCCCCCTTGCCCTGCTGGCCATACTGCTTTGGATGCTCAGTCATAAGAGAATGATAAAAATTAACTCTCAGTAGCTGTCATTAGTTTAAATTTGGACTATATTTGAAGTACATAATTTGCTGAAGGTGCATCTCAAATTATCTACAAAGAGAAAACCTCACAACTAGATATGAAGCTCTAAAAGTAATTTTTTATTATTTGTCACAAAAGAAATTTGTGCAGTGCTGAAGAAGAATCAGTGCATACTACTATGCAAGTGTTTTGACAAGTATGTTTTCTCCTGATAGTACTGGGAAAGGTAACTGCTAACAGAAATGCAGAGTTCAGTACTTGAGTCATACAGACTCTCTGTTTCTCTGAAGATTTTAAAGGAAACAGTAATGTTAGTTTATTACACCAATACGCATAATCAAAATAATCACATGCTGAATTTAGTCCTTTGAATTTTAAGTTTAGCTTACATAGAAACACTACTAATGATCTATTTTATCCCCTCTTCTTTGTATTTCATGGCTTTTATTTACTACAGAGGAAACAAACTCACAAATAAAACACATGATCTTCCCAAGTTGCTAGGGCATCTCTGAATTATGAGTCCTTTGATAACGTTTTTTCACAAAAATAGATACTTGTGAAGCAAACCAGTTATTGGCAAAGTATCTTAAACCATCAAAAATTAAGAAAATACTGAAACATGAAAGCTACAGGAAAACATGGTACTCTTATTCCTGAAACATTACCAAAATAACAACAAAGTTGTACTAAAGTCTGAAAAAGTAAAAGGTTTCCCCTTACACTGGATATTAAGTTAAGAATGCTGCTCATCCTTCCATCATCAAGATGGCATGGAAGAAACAATACCAATCCAGGGCATATTCAGTTTACTTTTTAGAAAAATAAATTTGAAAGGCACTACACACACAACAGGGATATTCACCTTGCCCCCAAAAAATAAAAAAACCCTCTTCCAACATGACAAGTTATAGTAGAAGTGTGCAATAACATTGTAAAATTGATTTTGGATATCCATGGCACTGGTCTATAGGAGATGCAACCTGTGTTGACAGATAAGGAATGTACAAGAGCAGTGGAACCACAGCAGTAAAGAGAAGTAGGGAGTCTGTGAAGCAGGTGAAACTCTTGCGCAGTCAGAATTGTGGGTGTTTCAAGAAGTGAACAAATTCAGGACTTCACATCCCACAAGGCCCTTAATTAGCATAAACCCTAGATTTTGGTGTTGTTTTGGTTTCTTTATATTTGGTAGGTGGTGTAACACAATGCATGGAGAGCACTACCACAAAACTGTTCTGACTCAAACGCCCGTTTCTGAATACTTGCACATCATCTAACTGGTACAATATCTCCTGAAATGCTTCTTAACCATGAGACAAATTGTGTATTTACAGTTACCAACAAGCCTGGAAAGAAAATAAGCATCGATGCTAACCAGAAAATAGAGGGGGAGGGGAGAGGGTAGCCCCAGACCTGTGTGCCTGGGCACGCTGGCCAGATCACTATGGGGTGCAGGTGGGCCATTGAGACATCAGCACGCAGTGGACAGTGATGTCACCAAGCAATGGACTGTGGCCTCAGCTCCCTTGCTGCTTATCTTTGGGCACCAGCAGAGCCTGGCTCAGTCTGCCTTGTGCTTGGACTCTGACTGAGCGTGCCTGCAAGGTCAGGAGACTCGAGCAAGGCTTCTGGTGCTGGATGCTGCCTTGGGGGCTGCTGTCAGCAGCAATTCGTGCCCACCCCAGAGCCATCCTCTGTTTCCCCAGCCCTGCCTGGTTCAGGGAGCTGGGCACTGCCGGCTGTGCTTGCAGCAGCAGAGGTGAGCTGTGTGGGGAAACATCCTCCTGGGGCAGTGTCTCGGACCGAGATGGGTAAAGCCGCGACCCACACCCCCTCCTCAGGGGATACAGGGCCATTATGGAGTCCGTCTCTCACAGGCAGCCATGGGGTGGGGGTTGGGGCTCAGGGAACTCCCAGCCCCACAGCCCGAGCCTGGCCCTGGCTGGCAGGCAGCACTGGGGAAACCACAGGGGCTGGGAGGGTGTCCTTTGTGAGGGACCTGGGCATGAGTTCCTCCTTTCTCCAGGACAGAAAGTAACCATGGCCTCTCTCCCTTTCGCAGCACACAGCACCCGCCACTGCAGGTGAGAGGGAGCAGCTCCTCATCCTCAGCACTCCCCAGCCTGCCATAGTGTGCAGACAGCATGGCTGCTCAGAGCAAGTGGTGCTGTCCCATCTGCTGCGACGATCAAGAGAGCATTGCCAGCCTGTCTCCCTGCCTGCACCAATTTTGCATTGGCTGTGCACTGCGCTGGGCACAGCAGAAGAAAAATTGTCCATTGTGCAGGACTGAGACAACCACCATCCTGTTCTCGCAGCGGTCAGGGAACGATTATCTTGCATTAGCCATCCAAGGACCTACAGAGCCATGGATTTTAGACAACCAGGATGGGCAGGGGGCTGCAGAGCTGGTGCCCAGTGCTCCAGTGCGTGACTTCCCTCCTGAGGTCTGGGCGGACTTTTTCAAGAGCCACCCAAGTACCATCAGGCCCCTGCTGCCGTGGCTGAAACGGGAGCTCGCGGTGCTCTGTGAGGGTGAATGGTGGAGGGCACATGCGGTGGAGGGCATTGTTGTGAGCTGCCTGTGCTCCTATGGGCTGGATGAGGAGCAGTTGGTTCAGGACCTGCAGTCCTGGGTGCCAGGAAACACAGAGACATTTGTCCACCAACTCATCACCATTGTACCAAACCTGTACAGCAGAGAGCTCCGCCTGCACCTGGCCCAGCAAAACCCTGCTACCAGCTCCAGTCCCAGTGCCAGCTCTGCATCCAGCCCCACCACCAGCCCTGCATCCACCCCGAGCCCGACCGCAAGTCCTGCAGCCACCTCCAGCCCCACCACCAGCCCTGCATCCACCCCCAGCCCCACCACCAGCCCTGCATCCACCCCCAGCCCCACCGCCAGCCCTGCAGCCATCCCCAGCCCCACTGCCAGCCCTGCATCCACCTCCAGCCCCACCACCAGCCCTGCAGCCATCCTCAGCCCCACTGCCAGCCCTGCAGCCATCCCCAGCCCCACTGCCAGCCCTGCATCCACCTCCAGCCCCACTGCCAGCCCTGCAGCCATCCTCAGCCCCACTGCCAGCCCTGCATCCACCTCCAGCCCCACCACCAGCCCTGCAGCCATCCTCAGCCCCACTGCCAGCCCTGCAGCCATCCCCAGCCCCACTGCCAGCCCTGCATCCACCTCCAGCCCCACTGCCAGCCCTGCAGCCATCCTCAGCCCCACTGCCAGCCCTGCATCCACCTCCAGCCCCACCACCAGCCCTGCAGCCATCCTCAGCCCCGCTGCCAGACCTGCAGCCATGCCCAGCCCCACTGCCAGCCCTGCAGCCAGCCACAGCTCCGCTGCCAGCCCTGCAGCCAGCCGCAGCCCCACTGCCAGCCCTGCAGCCAGCCACAGCTCCACTGCCAGACCTGCAGCCAGCCACAGCCTTGCAGCCTCCCAGGGGAGGACTCCCGACTCCAGCATGGCCTCCTCCAACAGCTCTGGAGACTCCAACATTGAGGAAGGACCCATCATCACACTGGACACTTCCCTTTGCACGGGTCCCAGCCACCTGCCATCTCTGTTGGTCTCTGCGGAGTGGGAGCAGTTTGAAGAAGAGCAGGGAGTAGCAGGTCCCTCTGGCCAGGGCTGCAGCCACAGCCCCTCTGCTCCTGGCCAGGGTAGGGACCGCTCACCCAGGGGGCCCCGGCGCCCCTCAAAGAGGAGGGCCCCCAGCCCCCAGGACTCTCCCCAGCCCCGCCGGCAGCGCTAGCCCGGCCAAAGAAACCCTTTTCTGAAGAAAAAGGAAATAAATTACTTGTTCTCTGATGCAGTCCCTGGATGCTGCTGTTTCTCTCCTCTCCTGGGGCCTCTCCCTGCCCCAGGGGCACCTCCATGGGTGACATCACCCTGCTGGGAGACACAGCCACGGGCCTCCAGAGCCCCAGGCCCATGTTGGTGGTGCCTCCTCCCCCAGGAAATCCTGCGGCAGACACACACCTGCAGCGCAGCTGGTGCCGAGGAGGGGAAGCTGCTTTTGTCACAGGTAGGATGCCCTCAGCCTGCACCCCGTTGCTCTCTCTGCCCAGCTCCACACACTTCTGCTCTGTTCTGGTTTCTCTCCACTGTCTGCTGTCAGCCAGGGCAATGTTGTTATGGGGAAGGCTGTCAATGACACACGTAAACAGGACAGGGGCTTCCAGGCCAGAGGCAAGCCTTGGCTGGGGTGTGACATTCGGGATATATGGTGCTTGTCTTGAACAATCCAAGAGATAAATAGTATATTCGGGACGCTTATGGTGTCCGGTGTTTTGTTTGGAAAGATCCAAGAGATAAGCAGTGCTTAACAAAGAGAAGTCTCAGAGACTCACCGAACCAGTTTTACTCAACTGACAACAGCAAGACCCCTGCCATGTGGCAAATGCAGAAGGACAACCGGAGAGTTTGGTGTGGGATGTGCTGAGGTTGCAGACAAAAGAGGCACACAATTGGTACCACAGCTAGCACTGAGCAAGGACATCCAGTGATAACCCAGCCTTGAATTAATCAAGAGGCTCAGAGAGTTTTTTCATGTAAAACACCAACCTGGTAGAAAAGACTTAAAGTCTATACAAATAACTGGACCACAGAAATGCAGGAGGTGATAAAGAATTTTCACTGCAAATGTGGAACAGTGATTTGGTAACTGCTGCAGCCCATCCCAGGAATTAATTGTATAAGTTAGAAGAGCACCAGTCTCAAGATGCCTGCTAAGATCAGGCCACTTCCCCCCCGCTTCTACTCTGAGACCAACGAGACCAACTGGACACTGCTGGAGCTCTGGGTGGTGACTTGCCTTTAACTCTTGATGTCCTTTCCTGATCTTTCTCTTTTGTAGTTTAGGGTTAGTTATCGTATTTATTAGAAGCTCATGACAAATATATATTTATAACTCCTACCAGCTGATTCGTACCTAAATAAAAGCTTATTTGTGCTCCTGATAGTGTATTATCTTTGTTTTGCCCTGGTGGGATCACAAAGGATCTGCACGTATCCGACTATCGGATCGTGACATGGGGTAACAGTATTTGGCAGGTACAGAGTGATTTCTACCAGCCCCAGCCTTTATCTAGAAAAACAAGGCTTTCAGCTTTCATCTCATGCAGGCTGACACTTTGCTTTTTCATTTGGGTACCAGAGAAAGTGATGATGGATAGTGGGGTCATCCCAGATGACAAATCAACTCCTTGCTATACCCAACACTCAACTTTTGAAAGCATCTGACTCTTAAACCTGGGCAGTGTCATTCGTAAGTCTAGTAAGTTTTTCTGAGTAGGGAAGTACAAGGTTTTCTTTGCATAAGGGTGGTAGGACCAGAGACATTTCCAACATTTTGCACAACATACCAGAGCTGTGGGGCCATGTTGGCAGTGCCTCCTCGGGCAGGAAATCCTGCTGCAGCCACACACCCACAACACAGAAAATGCTGAGGGCAGAGAGGGCAGGAGGGGACACTGGCCTTGCTGCAGGTCTGATGGGGACCCAACTGAGCATCACCCCCAGTGTCTGCTGGCAGTCAAGAACAGGAGTTGGGATGAGCTACAACCCTTCCACCTCCAGCACTTGTCACTGCACCCCACAGATTGTGGCAAAGCAGGAACCTCTTCAAGGTGGGTAGGTGTTTGTGCTGCTGGATGTGTTTGTTCCTGCGCTGGGTGTTCATATATCATAGAATCACAGAATCATAGAATGGTTAAGGTTTGAAGGGACATTAAAGATAATCTGGTTCCTGATAAATAATTCAGAACTGAAAATGTGAAGTCACTAAAGCTATCAAACATTTTTAAAATTAAATACAATTTAATGTAGTGCATTGAAGAAAGCATTCTAAGTCTGCTTTTGACCTCAGCAGTGGGATAAATTTGGAGGTTATATGTGAATTCCCGAGAAGAAATAAAACTTAAATTATATCACTTCACTTCTTTTTGCCTTTAAACATCGAATACAGTCTATGGTCAATCTTAATTAATCCCAAGTACCTAACTCATCATTGGAGAATTCAAGACCAAACTGGTACAATTCAAAGTGTTCAGTGCTTAATTTCTACCTGAAAGTAGAAACTTGATCTGTAGTGTAATGCTTTAAAACCTTTTGTCAACCAAGATCTGCATCAATGAGACATTGAGAGTCACCAATTAAAAATCCTTGTATCATAGTCAGCTACTACAAAGGTAGCGGGCAGATAATTAATAAGCCTTTTTTAACATCTTCTATGCCTCTATGAAGAGCAATCAAGTAGGTGTCCGAGTGTCGCAGATACCTGCTGCTTACATATTTTTAGAGAATAATGTGCCTTGAGGGCACAGAAGATTTCTTGGTCTCAGAATTTTTAAGAAATACAAAAAAAGTTCAGTACTATATATATACTGTTTCAGAAACATTGCAGCAAAAGCAGACACCCACGATGTCCATAAATTAAAAATGTATTAATCGGCACATAATTAATATTAACATAATATTGCGAGCAATGTGATCAGCAAGGGGGTAAATGAAGATTGGCACACTTGCACTTAAAAAGTAACCAAGTAGAAAAGTTAACAGACAGGAGTAAGATACGAGGAGAGACTGCAAGCAGCTGGAACCTACTTCTGAATGCACCAGAAGAGTGACTGGCAAGACCAAAGAAAACCAGATAATAGCAGTGAGATCAAAAAACACTTTCTGGGAGAGGAAATGGCATAAACACATCAGATCTCAGTGAAGAAAGCTAGAGAAGAACAAGGACAAACCTATTCTGGCTATGAGTTCTCCTATCCAACAGCCCTCAGGTGTGATCATTGCAACTTCCATGACCAAACGTCACCAAGGACCCCAGATATCACCTCTAACTCTACAGCTCTGGACCCTTGACATTGCACTTCATAGCTCATCTAGCACATGTCAAAGACTAACAGATTTGTGTATGTACTGATTGATAGTCATTAAATCTATGCAAGATTTAGCACAAACTGTTTTGTTAATGAGTCAGTTTTAAAGTTTCAAATAGGATAGATTTGTAAATCTCTTAAACACTAACATAACAATAAGCTCTAATTCTCTGATACTGTATGAACAAATATATCAGTATTCATATATATCTATATATAAAAATGTAAACTGTATTTACACATTTATTAAATATATATTTTTTGAATACATACATATTAAAAACAGAACATTAACACACACAATGGTGATTATTTCAGTGCTTTCCATGAATGAATAGTACACTTCATGTATGTAATTCCCTATTGATATACTGTTAGTCCTGCTAGAAAAGCCGAAATAAATGTCTAGAGCAGCATAACTATTTGAAATTGTAGATATAATTTATTAAACATACCTGTAATTACTTCTTTCTAAAAATTTAGTGAAATATGAAATGTTATGACAGCTGTCATGCTCAAGACTGTCAAAACATTAGACTAGCAACCTTAAAAATAGCTTCAAACACATAATAGTGCAATTTTTCAAGTATTTCACAAGAGAAAGTCAAATTTCTATTAAAGCTATTTTCCCAAGATCCAAATATTAAAAAAAAAAAAAAAAATAATAATAAAATTATAGAATCATACAATTGTTTGGGCTGGAAGGGACCTTAAAGGTCATCTAGTTCCAACCTCCTTGACATGGCCAAGCCCCATCCAACCTGGCCTTGAACACTTCCAGGTAAGGGGCATCCACAACTTCTCTCACCAACCTGTTCCAGTGTCTTGCCACCCTCAGGGGAAATAATTTCTTCCTAATATCCGATATAAACCTACCTTCTTCCAGTTTAAAGCCATTACCTCTTGTCCTAAAATTATATGTCATTATATAAAGTGCCTCCTCCAGCTTTCCTGTAGCCCCTTAAGGTACTGGAAGGCTGCCATAAGGTCTCCCTGGGGCCATCTCTTCCCCAGGAGGAACAACCCCAACTGTCTCAGCCTGTCCCAATAGGAGAGGTGCTCCAGGCCCCTGATCATCTTCATGGCCCTCCTCTGGACTCACTCTGACAGCTCCATGTTCTTCTTATGCTGGGGGCCCCAGATCTGGGCACAACATACCAGGTGGAGCTTGGGAGGGACGGGGACAGGGCTGAAGCCAAACACCTGTGTAATGCCTGTCAGTATAGCCTGCTGTTTTGTCATACAAGCCTTACCATTTTGAAATTAAAAAAAAAATAATAAAAATTTGGCCAGCATAAGCATTGCCAGCTAACGTACAGGGGGGGAATGGAAGGTGGGTGCAGAGGAGCAGAGGGTGGTTTTGTCTGGGAAGCGAGGTAGACACCTCATGAGAATAGAATAGAGACATCTAAAGAAGCATGGCCAGCAGGTCAAGGGAGGCAATTTATGTGAGACCTGTGATAGGCATGTTGTCCCAGGTGCCAGACTTATGTTTTCCACCTCCTGATTTTTAAGTTCCTAGTCAAGTCATATTTAAAAAAAAATACATATGATTATTTTATTAAATAAATTAACATGTAAAAAATAATTTTCAAATAGGAAATAAAAATTAAAGGAGAAATAGGGTCACAAAATTTCTTCTTTTAACCTTTATTTGAAAATAACTACTCTGGCTGAAATAAAACTAGGCTTGCAAATTCAGACAATATTTCATGAAACAGTGTATGATTATTTTAGAGACATGCTGTCGCGGACCGAGATAGGTAAAGCCGCGACCCACACCCCCACCTCGGGGGATCGAGGGCTGAGGACCGCTCCCCGTCACACTCACAAACAACGCTCAGGAATCAATAGATTTATTAAAGGCACTGAGGGTTTGGCAAGTCCGATACCAAATAACACACAAGGACTATCTATATATCTATATCCACACCTATATATCCATATACCAACAGCTATACAACACTACATCTATATACCAATAACAACACACACAGAAAACAAGAGAGCTCCTCTCCCCTTCCCCCCTGTTCCCGTTCCCGGACAGGGATAAGAGGGAAAGCCTGGAGAGAGCCTTTGGGAAATAGAAGAATATTGGAAAAGAGAAGTGAGTGTCTGGTATGTGTGAATATTATGTAGGAATGTTTGTAGGAATGTTAGTAAGATGTCCGCAATTCTCACCACCGGGGTACGGCCGAAGCCAATCCCTGGTCGGGATCCACGTCCTTTCCCTTGAGACTCTGGGCAAACTGTCCGTTCGGTACGTCCACACGCCAACAACCACAGGGAGCAGCGCCGTAACGGCACGGCAGCCTCCGCAGCGGTACCCCCCACCGCGGCGGCTGGATCCGTATTGTATTCACAGAGCGCGCGTCTTCTTGCTCCTCCCTTTCCCGGTTCCGGCCCCGCCGTGCCTCCTGGGAGCTGTAGTCTGTGGGCCTGTGCGCATGCGCCTGGTACCTCTGTCCTCTCCCCACGAGTGCCGGGGGGCACATCACCAGGACTGGTCAGTGACTGTCGCTGGATTAAAGGCCATTATAGAGTCCGTCTCTCACACGCTATGTATAAAATTTTCTCCTCCCCAGCAAAAACAAAAAAAAATGCCTAAACCTAAAATCACCACTACATAAAATATGTAAAAATGAAGTTCAGAGAGAGAACTTGACTTCAAGGTAGTCTTTATGATGTTACTATTTTCCATTTTAATGCTGATGTTGCTATAGCTTTTTAAGAGTGCAAATATCTATGTAGCTTTTCCATACGAAAAATGAGCTGTCATGTGAAGAGAGACAGAGCCCAGAATAATTTAAAATTTGCTGAACTAGAGTGTAACTTAATATTTAAAATATTTCACATGATGTCCCTGTGACCTTATTGTAAACATAAAAGGAATTTGCAAACATGCAGATGTTTTGATTAAAGGTGATATACTTATTTTCAAAGTGATACTTAGTGTAATCCCTGTCTATTTTAACTATCTTAAAACTGGCTATGAAGAGAGGAAAGTGTATAAATGAAAATGACCAGTAAGGCAGAATACTTTCAGCATACTTAACAGACTTAGCAGTAAGAACATCAGTGTATAATATTAATCAATGTATCAGAGGAGAAATAAATTAAAAAAAACCCAAAACTTTGGAAAAGAGCTTGCAAATCAGAAAAAAGGAGGAAAAAAGATACACTCTTAAAAACTATTTAAAAAAATAAGTAGCATCTGTGCGTCCATATAATGACTCTACTTTTACCACTTGGAGTGAAAAGCATGGAGACAATTTCTGCAAATCACATTAGATCAGGAAAGAGGAAATTTTGCTGGAATGCCATGCTGTCATATTGATGGGAGTACTGTTGATGTCACATTGAAGTGACTATCATCAAACTTCAAATTAAAACCAATTAAAAATTTATTAATTCCTCACATTTTTTGCTATATATTTTGTATTTTGCATCTTTTGTAATATATGAATATTCCTCTTTTTCTGAAAAAAAATTAAAAATTCTCTCTGCCCAAATCCTAACAACTTTTTAAAAAGCTGTATTCCATTATAATTTTTTCTTTTCAACAAAATGCAACAAAATGGAACTTCTTATTAGAACCTAGGGTTTGCACTAAGAAAAGATTCATTTTCTGATTCTAATGCAATTCTGCAAGACTTGATTGAATGCAACAGCTTTCTGGTAAACTTCACAATTTTGACAAAGCACTATTGCTTCTGCTATTCATTTTCTGTGGAAATTTCTCAGCAGTTCACTAATGCAACTTTACACCAAAGCTTCCTTAATCACCAGAACTGTAGTAGGGAACATTGTAATAATACTGACATAAATATTGACACTGTCATTTTCCAGCTTTATCGAAGTAATTTCTCAGCTACAGCTGTGGTGAAGCCTGTGTGCTGCAAAGCTGGCAGTGTTGAGATCTATCCTTGTAATATCTCCTAAGAAAGGCATTCTGGAATTACCACAAAACCATGAAGTCTGACTGACCACGTTTATGTTTTATAACAGTTCTATTAGAAATTGATTCCTTGTTATAGCAATACCAAGGTGTTAATGGGAACTTTAACAGAACTGTGTTACCAGTTACGCTGTTAGCAGCACAGCAGGCAATCTGACTGTCTTCTCTTTATGTCTGCAGCTGTATCTACACAGACTGCTCAGCAAGAGCAGAAATTGCTCTGGCAAGGTTTTGTGACATTTTAACAGCCTAGCTTGGCTTCGAGAGTACAGAGAGAGAAGAATGTTGGACAGGTGCACATGCATGAACAGGACAGGAGCAGTGTGTTTCTTAGGATGGGCACTGTGACAGAACATTTTTCAGCTGGGTAAGTCAAGGCACCATTTTATCTCATACAAAAGAGAGAAGTGAGGAGAAGGGCCAACAACTCTCCTAATGCTATGTGTAAATTACACTCCCCAGTTGTTAAGGCTTATTCCTTACATCATATTGATGATGTAAAATCACATTGTTGATGATCGCAAACATTTAGTATTGAAGCAAGGGCATAAAGCCTGCTGATTAGGCAGAGTTTTGTGGTGATGTATGAAAGAGGAAAGAAGTCCTGCAAGCTTTTATTGCTTAATGCCCACAGACATTGCAGTTTTATAGGCCTCAGAAGGCAAACCAAATAGGCATCGCTAAATTCCTTTATATTGTCCAGGATTTCATAGTTGTTATGATTTTAACAAGCCAACGTGACTGTAGATCTGAAGTGTCTCTAGTGTCTAATACTACCTATAGTTTCTAAGCTCTAAGGACAGCTGGATTGTTAACTAAGCCCATCCAACAGAAAAAATTACATTAAAAAATCAAACAAGACTAAAACAGACAACCAAAATTATCATTTACTCTTAACATATCTTCTTAGGGTGATGTGTTGGTTTGTTTTTCAAAAATAGAATTTAGCCATTTTTCTTCAAAGGGTTTGTTGTTAATATAGTACTGCTAATAATCAAAGCATAAAAAAACTATGTAATCTACAGCTTTGAATACTGAAGTACGACTGTCTTTTGAGTAATTTTTGTGGAAATTGTTTAGCTTGTTAACTGGTCATTTGAGCAATGTCCTCAGAGAATCACACATGTTTGAATAATTTAGTTGGGAAGGGACCTCGAGACATCATCTCTGCTCAAAGCAGCTCTGATTAGACCAGGTTGCTAAGTGCTGCGTCCATTTTTGTCCTAAAAACCCCTAACCACAGAGACTCCACAGTCTCTCTAGTGATCCACTCCAGCTTTTGACCATGCTTGTATTACAAGAAAATGAGTAATAATAAAAATATCTCCTTAGAATTTCTTATGCTCCAACACACACATTGGCTTGTCCTACTGCTGTATGTCACCAAGAAGAATGTGGTTTCATTTACTCTGTATCCTACCTCAGTACACACTTCAGAGAGTACTGAAATCTCCACTTCCCCTCATTTTCCCCTTACTGAAACAGCCCAGAGGTCTCTGTCTCTCCCTTTATGTCCTATGCTACAGCTCTGACCATCATGGGAACACTGCACTGAACTCACTTCTATAACTACAGGCCTGTCCTGTGCTAAGAGTTCAAGCCTGGACTATCAGGGCAGTCTTATTAGTGCCAAGCAATGGGTCAGGATTCCTTCTCCTTGGTGGGGAAGCCCCAGATGCATGTGCTATTTTGCTGCATGGGTGCACTGCTGAGTCCTGGTGACTTGCTGGCCCAGGTCCCTCAGGACGTTTCTGCAGAGCTATTCTCAACCATCAGCCCCAGTTCGTCTGTTCCAGGGGTGAACAGAACTCTCTTCAGTACCTTTGCCTCCAATAGGCAGTTTCCCATGGGATCTTGCTGGTCAGGGGGGTGTAGAGCTGACAGTTGGACTTGATGATCTGAAGGTCTTTTCCAACCTTAATGATTCTATGATTCTAAGTCTTTGAGCAGGACAAAAATCTGCTCTTCTGAAATTCAGAGTAGATGCCTTTGTGTTCTGCTGTTTGTCTTACTCATTCTCTCAGGGTCTAAAGCTCCAGAGTCTCATAGTCACCACAATCAAGGCTTCTCTTGACCTTCATGTCTTCAACCAGTTCTTCATTGCTTGTGAGTACCAGCTTCAACGAAAAATCTTCCCTGGCTGATTTGCCAACCACCTGCATCAAGAATTTGTCCTTGGGTTGCTTTCATCTGCATAGCTATGCATCATAGGTTCTGCTCTGTGCCCTAATCCTTATACACCAGATGGTTTGGAATTTTCCCCAGGGTGAAATTCCATGCCTTTGAGCTACCCCTTTGCATGGAGTCATAGAATCATTTTGCTTGAAAAAGACCTTTAAATGAAGTCCAACCATTAACCCAGCACTGCCAAGTCCACCACTAAATCATGTCCCTAAACATCACATCTACATAGCTTTTAAAGACCTCAAGGGATTTTGATTTAAACACTTCCCTGGGTAGCCTGTTCCAATGCTTGACTACTCTTTCAGTAAATAATTATTTCCTAATGTCTAGTCAAACCTCTCCTGGCACAACCTGAGGCCATTTTGCCTTGTTCTATCCACTTGTTAACTGGGAGTCGAAACCAACTCCCACCTCACTACAATCTCCTTTCAGGAGCCTGGAAACTGTTGGCCTTCTTGGCCACCTGTGCACACTGCTGGCTCATATTCAGCCGGTTATTCACCAACAGCCCCAGGTCTTTCTCTGCTAAGCAGCTTTCCAGCCACGCTTCCCCAAGCATGGGGTTATTGTAAACACAAGTGCAGGGTCCAGCATGTCCAGGTTCCTCTGTAGAGCCTTTCTACCCTTTTGCAGATCAACACTCCCTCCCAACTTGGTGTCATCTGCAGAATTACTGAGGGTGCACTTGATCCCCTTGGCCAGATCATTGATACAGATATTGTGAGGAACACCAGGACTCTGCAGTGGTGCCAATTCTCTTTAGATAATCCCTTCTCTGTTCCTGACAGACCTGAACTTTCTGAAGCACCTGTATCCCTGCAATGCAGCCCTGCAAGTGTGAGAGCTGTACCACTATGTCACTGTAATTCCTCTGGGGTCACCACTTAATTGCTCTGCACTGACTGCTGAGGCCTCCCTCCTGTACCAAGGACCACCTGCATTTCTACATGAGCATTTGAGATGGGTGTCAAGTTGTGAAGCTTTTGCAAGTGAAGTGTGAGGGCCCCTCTCGTCATGTCATCCCCTGGACACCTTAACAGGCTTGTGTCCTTTCTTCCCCTCTGTTTGTGGGATCTCCCCTCTCACATGTTTCCAGCCCCCCTCACAAGGCTAACAAGCCTGTTTCCAAACACGTCTTTGCCCCAGGTCATCAGATGTTTCCCATTCCTGTTCAGTAGCCTTTTTTTTTGTGAAAAAAACTTTGCTAATTGGTAAGACAGGAGATTAAGCATAAATCACAATTCTGGTCTTTTAAGCCATCACCCCTATCCTAACTTGGTATGAGTGCTTCCACATACACAATCTTACTAAGACTGAATCCTTCCTGTGCATAACCAAATGCCTTAAAGATAAGGATAAAACCTACTTATGCCTGGATTATTTTCAGAGCCTAAAATCCCTTTATAGATGTAATCCATGACATTCAGAGCTCTCTTTTCTACAAGGCATTTCCCTATTAGGAAACTGACGGCAAAAGCACTTTCACGTCTCGCAGAGCATTGCAATTTTTGGTATCCTGATGTGATCACGAGGGGAGAAGGATAATGGAAGCAAACACAAGTATTTTGAATGCATTGATTTTAATAACTAGCTAGCTAGCTAGTTAATTTCTAGCAGATAAATAGTTGCCATGGTTTGACTCAGGATCAGCAAATAAACCAGAGACGACAATGCTGTCAATCCCCTCCCCCTTCCACCTAGGTAGGGAAGGAGAGAGAGAATTAAAGAGACTTTGCTGGATTGAAAACTAAACTAGACAGCTTTAATTATATGTACAATTATATACAAGTATGTTCAGGCATGTGCAAAAGCCTCTTGCCTCCCCCCACCCCAAACAACTCCCACAGCACTCTCCTGAGCTGTGAGCAGTCCCGAAATGTCTCGGACCACTGTCTGAGATAACAGTAGAGCAGGCAGGGGCTGTGGGGAGAGTTATGAGGTCAGAGATGCCTGAGCCAAGGGTTTGACAGTGATGGATGGATGGAGTCCTCCCCGGTCACCGGCCATGGATGGAAGAGAAGGGAAGAAGAAGCAGGAAGGAAGTTGTCTTCTGTGATCTCTGACCTTCCTCGGAGCTTACATAGATCTGTAGAATGGAATACCTTTGGTGAGTTCTGCTGTCTGTCTAGTCCAGCTCCCCTATGGGGGGGTCACAGATACAATTCTCCTGCCCCAGTAGCCTCTGTAGCAGCAGAGCTAAGAAGCGACCTTGGAGTCTCAGCAGTAACATAAACATTCCAGTGCTATCAGTCCACTAGCTGGAACACTTCCTGCTAGTTAAAAGAGAGCTTACTGAAGAAAAAAGAATCAGTAAAAGAAAAGTTAGCTTCATCCTGACTCAAACCAGGACAATAGTTTTAAAAAATAAAAGTATAGTGCTGTCTTTTCAGAATTATGAATTTTCAGCTTTTCTATTTATGTACATTTTATTACATTCCTTGTACAGCTTTTCCTAAGATGCAGAAAACCATATATTAATTTCCAGATCCCATGTTAAAGTCGCTGAGCTGCTGGTTGGAAAACCTAGTAGTTGATCAGTTCTATGAGTACATTTCCTAGTTGTCACTGGGGGAAAAAAGAAACAAAACACATGGGATATGCCTATCCCAAATTTTGGGGAAATTTTTCTCATTATAACTGCACTTTAAAATAAATTACAATTACTAACAAGAAAAAGGCATATACATTGTTTTTTCTGAAGGCAGGAACTTTAAATCTAAAAAGCTTCAATAGTTTTCTGAGATGCCTAGAATTTTTATGTGAGACAAAATATATACTTCAGTTACAGACAGGTGAAAAAAACCTGTTGCATCTGACACATTTATCATGAGGATCTTCTTGGTAAGTCACGTCTGTAGGAATACAAAAACTCAGCTCAAAACACCACTGTAAAATCTTACCTTTTATATTATTTTATGGAGTTATATATAATAGGCAAGAAGTTAATAACTTTTTCTAAAAACATAGTCAAGTTATATTCTAATAACACTCAAGATATAAATGAAATCAGAACAAATTAAATATGCAAGATAACAAAAGTGAAAGGTTCTTCTTATGGTAGGATTAGATTTCAGGATTGCACACATTTGGTATGCAGTAAACCTAGGACACGAATCTATTATTTATTTGAGATCTGTTTGCATCCACTATGAAACAAGTATTAAAGCTATGATGGAAATGCAATTAAAAATCTCAGAAATTATTTAAAGTTTGCCTTGGAATTAAGTTTTACCAGCAGCCAGACTTGCATTTTTTACTATCTGTAGCAGGTATCTGATTTCACTTCAATTAAATGTGTAAATTATATGCCAGATACTTCTTAATCAGCAAATATTTCAAACTATTAGTTTATCTCCTAGATTTCCGATCTATATGACTAGTTAGCACAAAACAAGAAGAACTTTGGTGATTTCTGAGCTCAGTAACAACTACATGAGCATTTCATAACAACCCAGCTGAAGAAAATAACAGAATTTGTAGTTAAAAATTTAATTTTTCAGAAAAGCACTACCTCAGATTTGGCTGTACCTGATGTACAGACAACTGCTTCCAGCTAGTAAGTAATCCTTGAGTAACCTAGACTGAAAGATTGCTTTTGCCTCAACTATTTCAAAGACCTGTGATTAACATTTCTTCTGGTAAATTCCTACCTGAAATCATAAAACGAAACTATGAAGCAGAACAGAGCCTACTGATCCAGGACTATTTAATTAAACACACAGACCAAAGACCTTTTCAAAAGCCAATCAAATGGGTTACTGATAACATCTGGTACTCTTAATCAATACTGATTAACCTTTTCTTACAAACTGAAGTCCTGTTTAGAAACCTGTTGAAAAGAAAGAATGCACAGATACATTTTGTATAGATAGCTGTATTTAATTTAATTTTTTTATAAAGTAAATGTGTAGCTTGGAAAATCCATTGATTGAGCAAGTTTCCTCAAACTTTGGGTTTATTTAATCTCAAGGAAGAACCTCCACAGTATTTCAATGAAAATAAATCTCATTCCCCCAGTTCCTCTGTCGGTTTGTATATGGGAACCCATTATCATAGTTTATGGCTTCCTAAACATTGTTTCTTTAGTCTCTCTTTTGTTCTTATCAAGAACACATGCAGGTCTCATCATCTGTCCCTGAAAGGAAGAAAGTACTTTCTGTGTCTGCCTACAGATGTCATTGAAAAACATCAGAAATGCAAAAAAAACCACAACCCACTCTATCTAGTCAAAGAGGAGGCAGAAAGGTAATTTTTTAAAAATTAAAAATAAATAAATAAATTGTATCACTGACAAGAGTATAATGATCAAGTACTCCCTGATAACAATAGATACTGTCATGGAGAACACAAATACACATATTAACTTCTTCTAATTATTAAAAAATAAAACATAAAAAAACCATTTTGCAACTTAACTGTACCATATTAAACACCTAATATTATCTCCAGGGATATAAAAGGCAAGAAAATTTGTCTTTTTGGAGTCTAAAATATAAAATAAATAGTTATTTTATATAATTATTATGAATTCATTTGTAAGCCAAATAAATCAATGTTCCACAAGCTGAGATTTTACCTCAATTTATTACAAATGCACAATTATTCTACAAACACATACGCAATTTACAGTGTTCTCATTTAAATAATTAGTTTAAATCTTATTTTTTTGTAACGAAGCTTACACAAAAACCACGTGTGACTGTATTTACAAGATAAACTAATCTTACAAGTAACAGTTCTACTAAGTTTTAAGCTTTTTTTGTGGAATTACTTAAATTAGCATATGGCTGTATTATATATAATTTTAAATACCTGTACAAGTACTAGAAGAAAGAAGTATGGTACTTAATCATGGAACAGATTAGAGAAAAAACCTTTCATCAGAACAGACCTGAATTCCACTTGTGATTTGTATAGCAAGAAAAAGATTTCCCTACTCTTCAACATTGCTGCATGATTTTATCACAAATTGGCACAAATAGCTTTTACTATCTGCTCAAATCTCTGCCCAAGGCTTGAAATAATAAAGCTGCTGATGAAGAAGAACTGGCAGGCACACACTTAGAAAAAGTTTATCATTTTATACTTCTTTTAAACTAGGTATTGTATAGTCCAAATATCCCATACCAGCTCTAAATCATATTCACATGGACTATTAAAGGGCTCATACTGGGTAATACTTAAATACAAAGTTAATGAGCAGAAATCACTATTGTCCTGGTTTGAGCCAGAACGAAGCTAATTTTGTTTTACTGAATTTTTTTTTCTTCAGTGAACTCTTAAACAGCACACTTGCTGAAACTAATAGCAAGTTTTCCAGCTAGTGGACTGATAGTGCCCGAATGTTTATAGTTACTGCTGAGAGACTAAGGACACTTTGCTCCATTTGCTGAATCTGCTGTTTCAGACAATAGAGAAGCAGAAGAATTGTATGTGCAACCCTCCTGTACGAAGGAGTGGACTAGACAGGTGACTAAAACGGCCAAACCGATTATTCCATCCCATAATAGACATTCCACTCAGTATAAATTCAAGGATCACAGAAGTCAAGTCCCTTCTTCTTCCTTCTGTTCCATCCATGGCTGGTGTCCAGGGAGGAAGGAGGTTGTAGGGAGGTGGGTATTGGCCTCTTCTCCCAAGTGAATTATGACAGGACTAGAGATAATGGTCTGAAGTTGCAGCAGGGGATGTTTAGATTGGATATTAGGAAGAATTTCTTTATTGAAAGAGTGGTCAGGCACTGGAACAGCCTGCCCAGGGAGGTGGTTGAGTCACCATCCTTGGATGTATTCAAGAAATGTGTAGATGAGGAACTTCCAGGCATGTTCTAGTGGCCAAGTGTGTACGTTGTGTGTTTGTGGGGTTTTTTGGGTGTACGGGTTTTTTTGTTTGTTTCGTTGGTTGGTTTTTTGTTTTGTTTTTTTTGGTTGGACTTGGTGATCTCAGAGGTCCTTTCCAACCATGACTATTCTGTGATTCTGTGACTCCGCCTATCTGTCTCCTTTTATCCCTAGGCCCATACATTCCTGACCCCTGCGTCACTACTCCCAGCTCCTGTCTGCTCTATTGCTAGCTCTGGAGGTGCTCTGGGACCTTCTTGGGACTCTTCACAACTCAAGAGGAAGTGCTGTGGGAGTTGCTGGGTGTGGGGGGAGGTTATAGGGTTTTGCATATTCCTACACATATTTATGTATGTTTGTACATTACTTCCTTTTATCATTAACATTTAATTAAAGATGCCAAGTTTAGTTTTCAATCCAGAAGCCTCTCCTTTGTTTTCTTTCTCATTTCCCTGTCTGTGTGGTAGGGGGGAGAGGATAGAGAGCATTGTCATTTTTTAATTGCCCGTCTTGTGTTAAACTGCGACAACTATGAGAAGTTACACAAAAGGAAAAAAAAAAAACAGCTCTAAACATCCTTTTTCTGACTGAACTCCCCTGGCGACAGAAGCATTAAGGTAGCAGATGTGTTTAAAATTTTTGCAGTATTTTACAACATTTTTACATCAGGAACACACCTTTTATGTTCAAAAAGATGAACAATAATGCTGTGCAGGAAGCGTTCTCCATTAAATGAAGCAAGATAGATTAAAAAAAAAAGTAAGCAGACACATTAGATGTAGTTGTTTTGTAAAAGCAGTTTTTATATTTTATATATATACGAATTACTAAATTATTTGTTTATTTATTCTGCAGTATTTAACAGGCTATAACCATCAACATAGTAGAGGCTGGAATGCATGGTTTTGGGAGGGAGCACCTGCTATTTGAAGCTTTTTTTTCATGTTTATTATCCTCATCATAGGTTCTTTCCTTTTATTCCTTCCTCTACATTGTTCTCTCAAAATATCCTAATTTTGTCAGCTGTAATATAGCTGATGATATCTCTCTTTCTGCTCTTCCTCCCTATCCCCAAATGGTTATGGAAAAGTTTGATAAGAGTGGCTAATATTGTAGCAACTGCTACACCTTTTCAACTTTGTACATTACAGCACTTTGCATATACTCTTTTAATTTTTTTTATTTTTTTTTTTTGTCTAAATTACAGCATTTACGTGAACTGGTAAATACACTGTAAACTTCCACTCCTGAAAGCAAGCTGGCAAAGTACACAATGAAATAGAAGTACATAAAACTTGAAAACACTGCAAATCTGTAAATACTTAAAGTGGTCTAAAACTTCCCACAGTTGTCCAAACAAAGTCAGTGGAACCACTTTCCGTCAACGTACACAACATGTATGTCAGCATGTCTGCATCTAGAGTGCACAGATTAAGTAGATTTCTAACAAGATGTTAAAATTTTGTGAAAAACATTTTATATGAACTAGGATAATGTATGTGGCTTACAGAATACTTTGGCTTTAGAGTGCATCATCCTTTTGAAACACAATGTGTTGTTATGTTTCTGTTTAGAACTTATCTGTGAAACTTCTTTATAAAAGGAAAAACAGTTACCTCAAAAAATAGGGAGGAAGAGCATATTCCAGAAGCATCAATGATGGTAAGACAGTGAAATCTGCATGCAAGAAGTAGAAATTCAGTTCACTTACAATACCCTTAAAATATACAGAAAAATCAAGGCATATTCAATACTAAAAATAAAATTTTACTTTACAAGTTTCAAACAAGTGAGACTAACTGCCAACACTATAAGAAGACGATGTATGTATGATCCAGTCTATTAAACCTGAAAGTGGTAATAATATCAATGCAGATGATACAAGAATTAACAACATTATATTAAACTAATATAAGAATATTTACACATGAATGAATACGAGTTCCATGGAGGAGACAGATTTATTTGCAGTGAGGCAAATTTGTCTTACCTGACTAAACACAAAGGTACAGAATCTACAAGAAAGAAAAATATGCCATCATTAAATCCTTAAACATAGGCAGGGCTCAAGGATATGATAGGTGGCTGAGGGACATTTATAAACTCCTCTTGGATCATTTTGCATAATAATGTATTTGATTAATTTCAGAATCTTCCAGTTGTGAATCAACTAAGCTAGGAGATTTCTGCATGCCACTAGATGTGTCAT
Organism: Hemiprocne comata; assembly: GCA_020745705.1. NCBI lineage: Eukaryota > Metazoa > Chordata > Aves > Apodiformes > Apodidae > Hemiprocne > Hemiprocne comata. Next base: position 54,708,965 of record CM036616.1, on the reverse strand, counting down.
GGATCACTCAAAAGCTGACATGATTTTAATGGGTGATAAGAGGGGTGACATGCATTATGACCAACCCTGAATCTTATACTTAATTCTTTTCCCAAATTTAATTTGAAAGTTTCAACAGCAGTATTGTATCTTCTCCTGGCTGTTTGCTCCTGCACGAACTCATGTCATTTGGTAGCAAAGCAGATGACAGTGCATAAATAAACTTTTAAACCAGCTGAGGTACCTACCAGTAAAAGACATCTGAGACTGTCTTTAAACGTTATTTTGCTAAGTTAGTAGCACACACTGGACTTAAAATTTATGGGCATGCATGAGTTGTGTGTCCATGACAGAGAACAGCTTCTCTGCTTAGAGGCTACTCTCTGTAGAAATCAAAAGGCCTTATCCTGCCTGAAGAGGAAAAGTGTATGACTATACAATACAAAAAATTCCCACAAAAACTAGAAGATATTTGGTTTATTGTTTCTTGCTTTTTCACAAGCATAACTGACTCCATAGATGTGAGCATGTGACTTGTGTATCCAGATTCAGACAAATAAATGAACATACACTCATTATGTTTGTATTAGGGATACCAGTAAGAAACGATAGAAATATGTGAGAAACCTTTATTTAATGTATTTCAGAGGGTTTTGTCCTTGCTTCTGCAACTAATATAGTTGCTTTTGGATTAGTACTGCAAATTCATTGCTTTTTAATAGTTTCTTCTGTACTACTATATATTGGGCTATTTTATTTGATATCCAGATCAGCACTAGGATTTGATTATACCTTTTAGTGGTAGCTGGCTTCACACAGATTTTTTTTCTCCTCTCATCTAGTGTGTCTTTCATTATTTTTGTGTTGCACTACCACTTGCTAGGGTATTTGCTTTCCTGTGTTTTATTTCTTCCCACAGCTTTATGTACTAAAATCATTTAGAGAATTCTGTAAAGGGAAGAAAAAACTACACTAAGCTGGTGTTACAGCTGCTCCGGAGGATATGTTAGGATAAACTCATCACCACATGATAGGAAATATGTCTGGGGATCCAGCAAAACTTCTTCAATTAAAATTTCCCACAGGTGAAAGGGAGCATGAAAGTGGAAGGCAAATAAAATCTATTCTGTGCACTGACAACTGTCTCAATAATGGATAAAGATGGAGAACAACTAATGCTTTAGGCCGGTAAGAATGTATTTATATTAATCACTTTCCTACAGAGGCTTCTGATACCAGCCAAAAGAGTTTAAAATTGATCTCTCTCTTCAGAGAGACTGCAAGTTTCTGTAGTCCCTGTGTTGGGGCCTCTTTTTTCAGTACAAGTGACAAGCACCATACAAAAAGACTCACTTCTATAATTCAAGGGGATGAAAGAAATCTTGCATGCATAAAGTCACAGTTATTTTTGCTATTTGAAGAAGCATGTGTTAAAATACTAGAGAGAAACAAACAAACAAACAAAACCCCCAAAATATTGCTGTCTCAGTAGTAAGATATATAGGTGTTTACATTTCCATCTACTGCTCTATCTCTGAAGTATGTGGACAAATGTGAAGATGTGCTGTCTTCATGATCCTCTGCTTTTCTCTTCAATAAAGCTCATCTTATAGAATAAATTCAGTAATGAATCGTCAGACTGAAAACCCAGAATGCCTGTTGTGTGTCACCAGATTCCAAATTACAGAATTGGGAAAGCTTCCAAAAAACAATTAATAGAATAATCACTCTAATCTGTTAGTTAAATAATGGTTAATGAAGAGGTTTAGGAAATGCCTAGTGACTTAGAGAAGCTGAATGATCATGCCATATGGGCCGCTCATTTCAGTATTTATCTCCCTGATTTTATAAACTATGTACCTTTAGGGACCTTCTTTGAATCTTTGAAAACGATGCATGGATTTGAAGATAATATTCTTATTAGTAAATTTATTTAATGAACATAGCCAATAAGAAATAAGTGAATACAGTAAGCAATGACATACTCAGAATCAAAGTACTTAACACAATTAAACCACAATCCTTTAATCACTAATACTCATCTGAGTTTTATTTACCTATTCAAACATGCAGACTGATTGAAACCTGATGTGAAAAACAAAAAGCAGGAGTACAGAGCTTAAAACAAATCTATATGAAACTGACAGAATTGTAACTGCATCATCCTACGAAACAAAGAGTCTTACAGAAAGGTGATCTCTCATTCTCTGAAATATACTTAGATCATTCTTTAGTAAATATTTGCCTTTGTATTTTGAGAAAAACTTTGTATATGAGGCTAGCATCATCGACCTACTTGTGTACTTACCAAACCACACCAAGATTTCAGAAAAGAATGCAGGAGGCACACCTTGAGGCATTTGAAGGACATTCGATTTCTATGCTGCTCTTTCACTAACTATTCATTGTATTGTAAATAAAAGACAGAGAAATAAAACCAAATACCCACAAACATATGGCTACATTAACATGGCACTGAGTGCTAGGTAGTATTTTGTTTTTCTCAGCAAGGCTTATTGGCTTGGCTAATCATCTGGCCAACTGCTGCTACTGGGCTTGGAGTACTGACAAAGCAAATAAATCTCTTTCTGTCTAGAGCATTACCAGAGACAATCTGCAGACAAAGTCCAAGTATCTTAATTTAAACTATTCTTTATTTGTGTAGCTTTCAAATGATTTTGCAGCTGTCCATTGAAATGTCCTTAATTTTCCACCATCCTTTTAAAGTTGTGGGTTCCAGAGGTGGGTATTTATTTCCACTACTGGACCTATTGTGGCATAGTTATCTTCATACTTCCATCATCCCTATCTGCTGCTTGTTTGCCATATAGACTCCATTGCATGATTGAGTTAAATATTCTGTCAAATTTCACATAATTGTAAATATTTTTATATTTGCATCTGCTCCCAGATGACTGATAAACTAAATTACACCAAAACTAAGCACTGATCACTGCAATGTTACTAGAACAAGTGCACTGCACTGACACATATATATATATTAAATTTTCTGCTGTAATACTTTTATGGTGTAAAATAATAAGGTTTATAAATAGAATATTGTACAATACTAAATTAAAAGCCTAAGCTTATTACTTTGTCCATTCCACATTCGGCAGCAAAACTCACTATATACTTTTGTTGATTGCCAGGGCAATGATGTTTCTTTGATTACCTGCATTCTCCTTTTAAACAACGTTCCTTTCCTATTAATCTTTTGTTGTTTCTTAACCTTTGCACAGTATAGAAAAGTTAAGGAGGAAGCATTGAATCTTGTAAAAATCTGTGCATGGAACTAAGTAAAAGAGAGTAAGATGATGAGGAAAGGACTGTTTGTAGTGTCTTTCTATGCAAGAACTAGATATGCATCCAGTAAGGTCTGGAGGTGAAATGTCTGAGAAAAAGAATTAGAAAGAGTTTATTGAAACAAAGATATTTTAATCTGTGGAAATAATCCCTGGAATGTTTGGGACACTAAAATGTGTCAGGAATACCTGTTCTTATACACTTGGTATAGTAAAAAAAGCTTTGTTGGATTTTGTAGACCCGTATATTATCTCATGGTAATTTTTTTCAAGGCTGAAGAGATTTAGTCTGTTTAATTGCTTCTTTTCCTGGATGTTCTTCAGTACTTTGATCATTCTTTGCACCATTCTTGTGTTCTTTTTCCATATATAGATTGTACCCTTTAAAAATGAGATATTCAAGACGTAACTATGTGAATAAGTTTAAATTATTTTATACTTCAATTGCTCTTTTTACAGAACTGCAACAACATTCTAAGAGCCTTCTGTTATTCTTCACAACAAATCTTAACCTTCATTTATATGAATACGAGGATGAAGTCAGCAAAGCTTGTTCAGAAAACACCTGGAGGAGCAGTCCCTGCAAGAAGTGATTTTACCTTAGAAAATCCTTGAAAACCTTTCAGTTTGGGGGAAATATTACATGTCCTACCTTTGATCTTACACTTTTCACTGTACACATTTATAGAGAGGATAAAGGGCACAATGAACCCTTTCTGACCTGGAATACCTGTTCTTATACACTTAGTACAGAAATAACTGCTCCATACCTTCACTACAATCTGCCTTTAAACAGTGATGAAATGAGAAAAATCCTTATTAACAGACAGTGAAGTCTGTGTTTCTTCTGTAAAGTACCTACTCCCTGTAGATTTCACTCAAGCTGTGAATGTAGCTATTGCCACTGCCACAGGTGAAGGAAATCAGACAAGAGCTCCTCTCACATGGAACTCCAACTAGACAGAGAATAATTGTGCTACACATTATTTATACTATTTAATAGTTACAGTCTTTTTCCTACTTCTGACTTGTAAGTGGTTATCTTTTAAGAGGTTACTAAACTAAAAAAAAGTTAATTCTGATCTTATTTTAATCTTAGACTGATACACTTCCATACACTTAAGGAGGTTATTTTAACTTTGTATAGCTAAAAATTTTCATGAGATAATGTTTTGTGCATATCAGTTTCCTCTGCATAAGACCAGACACATTGAGGCCAGTAGGGTATAAATTGTTCCAAAACTTGATTTTCAGCTCTTTTTTTTTTTTTTTTTAGTTTAGAACATCACTGTAAAGAAAAAATTAAAAGACCAACCAACAAAACAAACAAGCAAACAAAATACCCACAACAAAAAACCCCAAATCCAACAGCCTATCCTAAACTTTTGCTATCCTTCCCAAAGACAGGAAAAATACCAAGCATGTTTTTTAGGTCTTTTCCTTGATATGTATGTTCTTTTCCATGAATAGAGTACTCAGAGTTTATGTCCCAGTGATTTTAACCTCACTGGTATTTTTCCTGCATTCTCAAAAAAAATCCCCACCAACCTGCCAAAAATTCAGGTGAAGAGAGCTGTTACAATGATCAGATGTAAAAATTTATGAAATACAAATAATAACTTCACTTGATTTCTTGTCAAGAGACTGACTTTTTAGTTAACACCTTGTGAGAAGCTAACTTTGTGGTGTCAGGATGCCTCAGCACTGTTGGAATGCAAGCTTGTGGCATTAGAAATGGAAATGAATCTTGTCGACAAACAATGGCTTATCTCGTCGACATGGAAATTAGATCGACCCCCCTCCCTTCTAAGGAGGTCTGCAGCCCGAGGTTTGAGGAAGACTTGTGGGGAGGAAGTCACCGTTTGAGTTCCCCCTGAAGACCACCTCAGAGACACATCGTGCATGTATACAGAGTATGGGCTGAGGTAAAGAACTCTAACTATAAAAAACTGTGACACTCTCAATACAGTGAAGCACTTCCCCACCTTTTGACATCACTGAACTGTGGTGATAACTATCCTATCACTTGCTATTCCCCATATTTCTGCTTTCTCCTACCTTTCCTGTCCTTTTCTTTCTGTCCTATCTGCTCCAGGGATCTTGAATTTTGTTGTGCAACTGCAGTAAAGTTTGGTGTGTACGTGACATCTGACTTCGTTTGCATCTTAAAGTCACCAGTTGGGATCACCTTTAGATCTTCTCAACAGGGTTCCTCAGGACAAAGGGGTGTACCTGCAGTATGACTTGTACTAGGGGAGGGAAGGCCAAACCCAGCCACACCTGGGCTCCACACGGCAGTGAGGGAGCTTAGAAAGCAAAGGGCTTCTGCCCCATCTTCCATACACCATACACCAGCCCTGGTGATCGTTTGCCTCTTAGCACCTGATATTGTACTTCGAGAGATCCCATGTGAATCTCCACGTTTCTGGTTATTGGATCGTGACACACCTACAAAAAATGCAGACTTTTTTTAATCTTAACAATAATGCTAACTCTATGTGTGTGTTCTGAGTCAATCTAAGAGTTAGAGGCAACTGGGGAAAAAAATATGTTACAGACTTTCTGTATAGGCAATTGTCAAGACAAAAGTCCTGAAGGAAGTAGTCATCTGGTCTTGCATTCTTTGTTAAGGAATATGCATGCTTTTCTCCCTACTCTTTCTAGGTGCTCACTGTTCAATCTGTTAAACCTGAGAAAATTAAAATGATATCCTACAGCACTCTTGATTTCCCCTGCTTTTATGGAACTGTTCGAATTATCTAGCATATGCATTCACCTTCAAATTCTGCAGACACCTCAATGAAAAAGTAAGTAGTAGATTTATCACTTACTCTTGTGAAGTTAAAATGCATGGAGACAAAAGAGAGGACAGTTCCATACAGCAGATTTTTGTCCTCATATTATTTTATTCAGCCTTTCAAGCATATGGGGTTCCTATTAGTAGCACCAGAAAAAGGGAAAACAAGGAAAGCTAGTGTTCTCCATAGATACACTAAGAGAGCTGTCTGTTCACAATATGGGACTGTGATGGTTGTCACTGCTTTTGAGTCTCAAGTAATGCTGTCAACAATATTATTATTAAGGTTAATCTACGCATGTAAAGTAATAGATTTCAGAAATAATGCAGTTCAAGTTCACTAATTTCCTGACTAATTTTAAGAAAGGGAAGAAGCATGCTGTTTAACCACTGATTTCAGGCATCATAACTAGAAGGAAGAAAAGTCATATTTCAATAACTCAAAAAATGAGTAGCCAGGATCTAGACATCAAAGCTGATTGCCTCTAAAGTGCAGATAGTTTAGGTTCTGAAATGTAGTGTAAGCCTTTTTCACTTAGACCCATGACATTTTTAATAGCTTATCATTTTCAGAGTGTCAAACTAATTGCTTACGTAATTTCTCAAAATAAGTCACTATTATTGCAATATGTGGATGAAATAATGGAAACTAACAGACATTTTTTCTCATAGCACAACATATTTTTTTACTTTTTGGACTTTTAGTTTTCCGCTATCTGCTTCACTAAGTTTCTGAGGAAAGCAGATTTTCTTTAATCCTATTGGCAAATGTCTGAACTCTCCAAGGATATTTTGTCAGATATCCAAATGTAATCCAAGATAACCCAGTTAACTGGAAACTAGGTTTTTTGGTTTTGTTTTGTTTCCCCTCCCCCCACCCCAGTTTCCTGTAAATAACAAAGGAAGTATATTATGCTTAAGTGTTCATAACGACATTAAATACTATCTCACTAAGACTGCCATGGGAAAGAAAAAAAAAAGTTGTTTTGGGTTCAAAGGAGCCTGTCCCAAGATTAATGGAGGAAAAAAAAAGCATGTTAAAGATGTATCTGTTTCTTTGTTCTTTAAAACAATTTTCATTATTATAGTTTTTGCTTTCATGGTGTTACGTGGTTTTACATGGTCTTTTCTGGAAATGCATAAGCAATTTCAGCTTTCAAACTCTTTCCTAGACTAATACCTCCTAGTGACCAGTAAGCAAGATGTATAATGAAATTGCAATTTAAATTTTTCCACAATGACACCGCTTTTTTTTTAACAATTGGTCTTGTCACTTTCCACCCTAGCACTGTCATCCCACAACTCATTTTCTATTTTTTGCTTTTCCATAATTTATTAAAAATTAATTTCAGGTGTGGACTGAAAAATATACATGAAACAATACAAACAATCCATCTCACCATATTTCTGAGTAAAAATAAAACTGTTTCTGAACTCTGCTACAATTGAAACACCCTTTCAGACAACTCATCCATTTTAATTTCAGATAAACTCATCTTCACATCTCAATACTAATTAAAAGCAGTGCAAGGGATCACAACACAGCTTCCCATATCAGACATGTTTGAAATGCAACTTTATCCATCATCTCTTCTTGTGATCTGGTCCTCCATCTTAATTCTTAATCCTCTTCAAATACTTGTTAATTGTTACTTCCTTCTTCTCCACATGTGACATGAGGCTTCACGCCATTGAGTATGGCCACTGGTAACTAATAAGGTTCTTCTAAAATGAAAAAAAGTAAATGTTTATTTCAGCAGATTATTTCATAATCCAGAAGCAGGCCAAGCTCATCAGCTGAAAAGCATTTCTAATGTACACCTCTTTTCGAAATAATTAACATAGGGTTTGTTTCACAAACTCAATCAGTAACTCTAAAAGCTGCAAGGTTTGAGACTATTTCTGACTTCTCGGGTAAGAGGATCATCCTTCACGCGATCAAAAAATCACACAAATTAAAAAGTGTCACATCTTGACTTATCTATTCAAGTGCCGTCAGAGATGATGGAAGAAAGCATAAAGTGAGCAATCATGGAGTATCAGACTGGAAAATCATAGAATCATAGAATGCCAGGTTGGAAGGGACCTCAAGGATAATCTGGTCCAACCTTTCTAGGTACTACTCTAGTTTACATGAGATGGCTCAGTGCCCTGTCAAGCTGAGACTTAAAACTGTCCAATGTGGGGGAATATACCACTTCCTTTGGGAGATTATTTCAATATTTGACTGTCCTCATGGTGAAAAAATTACCTCTTTTGTCCAATTGCAATGTCCCCAGGAGCAACTTGTGCCCATTACCCCATGTCTTTTCCATGTGACTCCTTGTAAATCCATGTTGGCCTCTCCCAATCACATGCTTCAATTGACTTGGAACAGTGCCCAGGAGGATGTGCTCTATGACCTTTCCAGGTACTGAAGTTAGACTAATGGGTTCTATAATTACCTGGGTCCTTCTTTGGACCCTTCTTAATGATGGGGATGACATTAGCCTTCCTCCAGTCATCAGGGATGTCTCCCAATCTTCATGACTTCTCAAAGATTATGGAGAGCAGCTTTGCAAGGACAGCAGCCAGCTCTCTCAGCACCCTAGGGTGGATGGCGTCCGGGCCCATCAATTTATATGGGTCAAGCTCCTGTAATAGCTGACACACTAACTCTTCACTGACAGTGGGTCAGTGTATGAATCAACCTGGATTTTTGTTCCTATGGCCTGAGACCCAACAGCATTGGTAAAGATGTGAAGAAGGTATTAAGGACCTCTGCCTTTTCAGCATTGTTGGTGACTAGTTCACCTCTCCTGTTTAATAGTGAGCCAATATTATTCCTCTGTTTCTGCTTGTGGTTAACATATCTGAAGAACCCTTTCTTGAAGTTTTTGGCATCTCTGGCCAATGTCTGCTCAAGCTGAGCTTTTGCTTTCCTAACTGCATCTCTGCATACCCTTGCAATGCCTTTTTAATTTTCAACAGGTTATGTTCCACTTCTCTGCCTCTGATACATTTCCCTTTTGGTTCTGAGCAGACCCAGAAGTTCACAGTTGAGCCAAGGGGGTCTCTTGCTCAGCCTACTTCCCTTGCCTTTAGAGGGGATGAACCAGTTTTGCGTATCTAGGAGAGTGTTCTTGAAAAACTCCCAGCACTCACTAGCTCCTTTACCCTCCATGGAAACTTCCCATGGGATCCCTTCCAACAGAGCCCTGGGCAAGCTGAAGTTTGTTCTCTAAAATCTAAAACCTTTATCTTGGAATTAACCTTCCTTGTGCTCAGCACTATCCTTGTGGTCACTGCAGCCAAGTCCATCACTAACTGAGATACTACAGAGCAGGTTTTCTTGGTTAGTGAGTATTAAGTCCAGCTGTGCCTCATTCCTTGGTGGCATGTCCAACATTTCTGTGAGGAAACAGTCTTCTACACATTCCAGGAACTTGATGGATATGAGGTGAGCTGCAGTGTTTTCTTCCAGCAAATGTCTTCGTAGCTACAGTCTCCTATAAAAACCAGGTTTTGTTCACCTGGAGCTTGCCTAAGAGACCCAAGTATCAGTTCATTGGTCAAGCTGCCTTGATTTGACTTCATCACTGATCCTGCTTTGGGTAGGAGGATGGATGAGATGATAACTATAGGTCTTGAATTATTCTGAGGTCCTACCATTCTATGAATCTGTGCTTGGTGAATGTTTCTCATTCACAAAGAAAAATGTACTTATACCTTGCAACATGATAACGTTTGTAAAAATTCATATAGACCTGTTAAGTGCTTGTACTTGGGCATACATATGGGTGCTTAACAGTTTTTCTAACTCTTAGAAGGGTTTTTTCCTTGTCTTAGATCAGGAAGAATGTACTGATAATGTCACAAAAATACATACAAAGCACACACATAAAAACCCTTATGGTCACAGATTTGAAGATTCTGCCTGGTCATATAGGATATTGAACTCTTTCACCTTTTTAAATACTACTGAGAAGTTTAAATAGAATAGTTAAATTGTCAAAAATGAGAACCTTATCTCTTTCATTTCCACTTTAAAAATTATGTATTCTGAGTCTGAAAGGGAAGGTATAGTTATATTTAAGCCTGAGAAAATTACTATCTCAAGCAAAAACTGGGAAATCTGTCTTTTTTTCAAATTTGAGCAATGTTTAGTCCCATGAGTGGTCATCACTCATGCCAAGCTTGCGCATTTGTAGTTACAAGCTATGTCCTTGTTGAGGGTTTCTCATCTCTTTAAAGAGTTGCACAGCCATGATGTGGACTTGGATTTCGTGGTAACAGGCAGGAAGTTTGGATTAGCATCCTCATACATTCAGTTGTTGACTAGGACTCTGCTGAAGCAGATTGTTTCCAGTAATTACTTGGGTAGTAACTGCTTTCTTTAACCTATTCTATTTCTCCAGTCCTTGAAATTATACTTAACTGGCTGTCTTGTCAACATGTGTATAATATAAGCCTCAGGAAGTAATTTAGACAAAAACTAACAGACTATAGGTGTCAAAGAAAGTGTTTTTATCACCATCACAACCAACCATATGGAGTAGGTACATTTTTTGGCCTGAGGACAAAAAATCCAGACTTCAGTGTCCTTATTCATCAGCCCTGTGGAATGCTTTTAAGTCTTGCCAGGAATAAACAGAGTTAGAGATGTGTGCATACCTGCAGGGCTATGATCTTATTAGCATCATAGAGACCTGGTGGGATGGCTCCTATGACTGGAGCATCAGAATCGAGGGTTATAAACTATTTAGGAAGGACAGGCAGGTGGGATGAGATGGGGGTGTTGCCCTCAATGTCAAAGACCAGCTGGAGTGCATGGAGCTCTCCCTGGGGGATAGATGAGGATCCAAATGAGAGCTTCTGGGTTAAGATTGAAGGAAAGGCAGGCACAGGTGACAGTACAGTAGAGGTTTGCTACAGGCCACCTGACCAGGACAGTATAGACGAGGCACTCTACAGAAAGAAGGTAGATTTAGATTAAAATTTAGGAAGAAATTCTTCACCATGAGGGTAGTAAGGCACTGGAATATATTGACCAGGGAGGTTGTGGAAGCCCCCTCCCTGGAGGTGTTCAAGGCCAGGCTGGATGAAGTCTTGTGCAGCTCGGTCTAGTGTGAGGTGCCCCTGCTCATAGCAGGGAGGTTCGAAACTGGTTATCTTTAAGGTCTGTTCCCACCTTAACGATTTTATTATTCTATGACTCTATGAAATAGGGATGAAATAATTTCTGAAGATAATTTGTGCATAAAGATACAAAAATGTACATATGCAATGTACACTATAAGTATTTTGTAAATATAAAAATGCACAATTTTGTTAGAAGGAGAAAACTTTTCCAATTCCAGCAAAGACTGCCATTTGTCCCACTGATATTGATGGCTTTATGTTGCATGATTATATGGGTTACATGATCATACATTATATGACACAAACCCACAGTGCTGAATAAAATAAAAATACAAGGAAGGAAAAGATTCAACTACAACTTGAGTGACAAAGTTGGAAAAACCAAGGATAGGCATTCCCAAATTCTTGCTCTTCTTCAGAACACTAATCAGAAGAGAAAATCTGTGCTTCTAAAATCCATAATGCATCTTGTCAGGATAGCTGTAAATGGAGCCAAAGAAGTTGAGAGTGATATGAATACTTTAAGCGCCAAGACATAACTTTACTTAAAGGTTATCACTTGTGAAGTATTTGTTTTCCAGTTTGCCTCAAATGACAACAAGAACAAAAACAACAACAAAATTATTTTCTGTTCCAATTTGGAATTGAAATACTATTTAAAAATCAAAAAGTCTCTAAGAAAAACAGAATTTCCATCCAGATCATATAAAGATGTCACTGTCAAAGGTTTTTAGTGGCAGACCAACTATTTATATTCAGCAAGATCTCTTGATGTTACCACTGATGCTATTTAGCATGATTTTGTCTGGCAGCCATCAAACTTCCAATCTTGACCAGTAATTGTTCACCTTTTTCATGCTTCTTTAAATACAGGTTCTCTGTCCAACTTTATGGAACCTTTTATATAAATTTTTATTCCTCCCTTTTGTTTGTAAAAAGCCTTTTGATGTGTTTTTGGATGACAGAAAAGTGTTGCTGTCTGAAAGGAAATTACATTTCCACATACAATTTAAAAGATTCGCTCGCTTCCAAGAAATACTCTATAGGTAAAATACTAGAAGATTGTGGCATCCATCTATACAAGGTAATTGATGGAGTTTGTGGGCTATTAAATACCAGAATTAAATGGAGGAACAGCTAAAATGGCACAAGCAAACACTGAAGCTGTAAATAAGATATTTTCACAAATGAGCTCTAAGCTACCTAAGAGGACACATAAAGGGGAAATGTTAACATTATACTCCTGAAAAGCATCCGTATCACAGGAATATATACTTGGTCTACCATAAAGCTGTAAATTTAAATCTTTTTAGAGATTTAAATTATAACTCACTCCATACATGCTTAGGTTAAAAAAGGACACCTCAAAAGCAGAGGATGAATAAGCCACTCATACACATTATTAAAAACTTATTTTGAAATTGAACACAAAATTATCATGAGCTAAACAACTCTCTATACAAACAACATTTAAAGGCAAAAATTATGTATGCTAGCCAAACTGAAAATAGAAACCACAAGGCAAATAAATGAGGAAAAATAGAGGAATAAAAACAAAATCAGAGGGAAGTGGGATAACAATGAATATGCAGAGTTCCTCAGAGCCTCCTACTACAGTAGTTAGATCAGCAGCTAAAGAGACTCTCCTAGAGTCAGTGATGATTTTAAAGGCACTTGCCCCATAACTATTTATTTTAAGCTCTTTACTCCAAACAGTTGTCCCACAACAGATCAAAGTGGGTAAGTTAAATTTTGCAGTAGAGCTTTTAAACAGAGTTTTTAAAGCCTTAACATGTTTCTGTTCCTGTTCCCACAAATCTCAGGTTTCTGTTCACGCATATTTTGACAAGAGTAGAATTGTTCTACGGGTGCATATGCTGGGATGTGTGTAAGACAAGAAGCAGCAGACAGCTGTGCGTGGAGAAGAATGAAAACACTATTCAGCTGTGCAGCTGAACAAGGTAAACACAATGTCTTTGGTGTCCATGCTAAGTGTGCTAAGAACTTACCAAAACCTCAGAGAAGGCATGGTCAGTTACTCTGCATTGGAGGGAAGTCTACTTTTAATGGATTTCTGCTTTTGGAATTCCAGTGACCATGTTGAGTCTTTGTTGTAGTATAATATTAGCACAAGACTTGAGTAGAGGAGGAGATTCTGCCTCCCCAGAATACTTAGTTTCCCTACTTATCTGACTCCAAGATGGCTTATGGGAGAGCAAGATCTAATCAAAATGCATAACAGAACTGTAAAGTTATTGTGTAAACTGTGGTAAAAAAGCAATTATTTTTAGCAGTTCATTTTTTTCCAGGGTTGTTTTTCTAAACAGAGATTATGGATTCTAAAATACAATGCTAACTCTTTAGTTCCCTAGAACATATGCATTTATAAAAGGCTTCCTTAACATGCAAGTATGAAACACAATTGAGCAGTGTAATCAATTTGATTTTATTATCTGAAAGTCTAACCTGTCATTTTAAGTCATGACACATGGAGGTCATAAACTCAGGAATTTTGACATATTAGAGGAATATGTTGGTGCCAGATTGAATTTCCCAACTAGGCCATAATTTCATATTATGAAGAATGCTGATATTTTTCAGTTGAAAATGTTTTATGGGCATAAAAATATTTACTTTTATTTGATTATTCTGTCCATTCATCTTCATAAATACTTCCATACTTGAAGGGCAATACCACACTATCTAGGATGTGAAATCTTCAGCACCATTTACATGCAGATGAAGCAGAAATCCAGATGTGTAAATCCGTATTTATGAGTTTCCACATAGAAGTAAAATTTTATGTGTGCATATACATGCACATACGCTTGTGTATTTATTTCCTTAGATCCTGGTTTTAGTTTGTTTTCAGCCTTCTCTCCTGTATGCAATAGCAATGCTGTTAATTAAAAGGTAAGAAAAACACTTTTAAAAAAAGTGTTTAATTTCATAACTGTTATTTCAGAATGTCTCTTGATTGATTCTACCAACTCTGCCAATGTTTTGGCAAGCTAATGAATATTTCAATAGAATGAAACGCTTTTGGTGCATCACATACTAATAAAGTTTTATCTTACATACAATTCTTTGTAAGTTTCAAATATAAGCCAGAAATGGCATGCAAAAAAATTTTCTAATTTCTAAATTCTCGCACTACTTCCATCTACTTTTACAAGAAAACACAGAACTTTATTTTTCTGTTTTTTCCCCAGCTTTTTCTGAGGACTACAGAATGCCTGTATTTCTACTATTGCAGAAAAAAAAAAAAATATAATAAATTGATGACAGCGTTTGTCACGGTCCGAGAGCTGCAGCAGAGGCCGCCGGCAGTGAGGATGCTTCTCCGACTTCCTCTCTTATTGAGAGGGATTTTTAAAAGAGCCCGAGGGCTGCGCGCAGCGTTCGCCTCGCACAGAGGAACAGCCACTTCGGGACTGTATTTTAGAGCGGAAAGAAAGATGCCGCCCTCGCCACTCCCACAAATTGTTACTGACCCCAAATTAAATTTACCAATTAACCGGTTTATTAAGGGAAAAGGCAAACTAAGGGACAAGGGTTCAGGAAAGGAAGGCTGATGGCTGTATCAGGGAAATAATGCAAAAGCAGTATGTCCTCATTAAAATGCGCACTCCGGGGGAGGGGTGCAAGGATCAATGGAGTAAAAGGCAGGAGGGCGAGCCCGACGAAAATCCTCTTTCAGAGGTCGCGATATGTGTGCGAGTATGAGGACAAGGACCTTGGTGGGGCCAGGGATTTAAGGGATAGGGTGCACGGTTTTGTTACCCTCCCGTGAGGTCTCGGTGTGAGTTTGCAGCTCCTTTTCCGGCGAGCAGGCTTATGGGGAGGCGGGGGGTGCGTGTCGGCTTCCCGACTGCAGGCACTACGATAGCGCAGGCAGCCATAGCAGCGGTGACCCCCGATGGCTTCCCCGGTAGCGGCGGCGGTGTCCCAGCAGCAGCAGGTCCTGGTCAGGCAGTAGCGGCGGCGGTGTCCCGGCAGCAGCAGGTCGCTTCCCGGCGGCGGTGGCCCGGCGGCAGCGCGGCAGGCAGGCAGCTCCCCGGCGGGGGGACAGGCAGGTCCTCCGCGGGTGGCGTCCAGAGTAGGCTGCACGGGACCAGCAAAAGTTGGTGCTTTTATATTCCAGGGACCCCTGTTTAACTTAGTGTCACTGTTCAAGTTTGTGCCGTGATGCATTCTTCTTATTAACATATTAAGGCCCAAAGCCAATTAGCATTCATGGGCCCAAAGCCAAGGGCACTGTCAGGGCAGTCCATAACCTTTTGTCCGTTTTGCTGCCTTTTTATCACAACCTTTGCATTCCTTTTCTTGCCTTTGGCCCTATCAGTGGAACAGGCAGGCCTGTTCTTGTCCGTCCTTGAGTAATCAGCAAAACTCGCCTCTGCTGCCTTAAAAGGCATTTTATTTAGTCTTATGTGGTGGAGAGAAGACAGATCGTTCTCTACAAGGTTGTTAAACAAAACTAAACAAATTAGAGATCTAAGCAGAATCATAAAATCATAGGATCATATTGGTTGGAAAAGACCTTTAACATCACCAAGCCCAACCCTTAACCCAGTGCTGCCAAGTCCACAGCTAAACTATATCCCCAAGCACCACATCTCATGTCTTCTAAAAACCTCTAGGGATGGTGACTCAACCACACCCCTGGGCAGCACTTTCCACTGCCTGACAAACCTTTTGATGAGAAAATGTTTCCTGATACCAAATCGAAACCTCCCCTGGCACAACTTGAGGCCATTTCCACTTGAGCTGTTGCTTGTTACTTGGCAAGAGAGACCAACACTCACTTTTCAAGTACTCTTCAGTTTTTGTGGATAGCCTCTATCTTATGGACAGAATTTTTGAAAATTTACAAATCAGCGATACCAATTAAAAAAATGTTATAGTTTACTCTGAAAGGGCACTTACGCTCACAATATATACACAGAATTTGTGTGGATGGGTGCAAAATCTGACCTAATTTGAATTTAAGTGGAAGACTGGGCAGCATATAAAGGAAAGATATTTCTCAGCTTTAAAATGTAATAAAACTTTTAAAACTATTTAAAACCCTTTTGCTGTCTTTTCCATATTTCTCCTTAGTTAGCAATCTCTCTGATTAAGAAGTATTTTCAAGAAAAATGAAACAATATCAAAGTGAAAATGAAATGGGAAAAATTACAAACCTTTTTAATACAAAAAAAAATCTGATAATGTTTTTTTGTGATACGTGATTAAAGACATGGCATGTGAGATGACCTTCCTCATGAATAAATATAAATTAAAAGCCATTTTTCCTCACATACATATGTATGTTTCTATAGATAGATTATCAAATATAAAAAGAGTACAAAATTTTATGTAGCACAATACTTACAGAAAATGGAAATCCTTCTCCAGTACTATACCAGTTGTCATAACTAGCCCACTGATGCAAATAGTTCTTAATTTCCTAACTCTTACATACATACCTCAGTTGAATTTTAAAAAAAAATTATTTATAAATTTAAACATAATTCTACGTGTTATTTAGGATTTATATTTAATCTGAAATACCCGCCAACATTGTATTCAAGTCCTAAGAAAAGCTGTGTCCATCCTAAGCAGCGCTCACACTGTGTAGCTGTCATAGGCCCCTGCAGGTCCTGCTGATGGCAATGCATTACCCTTGTAAAGCAGTGGCCATGGAAGTGCCCCCTCACCCAAATAGACAGCACCAAGCATAAAATAATTATGGCAGAGAGTCCGAAACACTCACCAGAAAGTTAAGCCCATTGGAGATAAGGTAATAATCAAGCTTCTGTGGTTGTAAGGGCTTCAGGAGGTCTATGGACCAAGCTCCTGCAAAGAGCACATGTAATTCAGAGGGTGAAGCACGAGGCTTTGACCAGTCATGTCTTGAAAACCTCCAAGGGCAGAGGATCTACAACCTGTCTCAATGTTTAATTATCCTCAAGGTGAAGTTCCTCTTTTTTTAGCCTTACCCTATTCTAATTGATGCCTCTATCTCCCATATGTCCCACATCATGCCACTGTGAAGAGTCCATTCCTGTCCCCTTGTTCATCTATCTCCCCATAGGCACTGAGGTGCAGTTAGGTGCCTGGAAGCTGCCTCTGCTCCAGGCTGAATCAGTCCTGAGCCCACAGCCGCTCCTCACAGGGCAAGTACTCCAGTGCTGCTCTCCCAGTGGTGTCCTTGGAGCCCCTCTGGTTTGTCAATTCCTTTCCTTCACTAGAGAGTTCTGAGCAATGCAACAATGGAATCAGGTGCTTGAAAGCATCTAAGCTTTTAGATAATAATTTTGCTTAACAGGTGATTCTGTTCTTTTCTTCCTTTTATGCTCACTTTCACAGAATTCCTATTGACTAATGTTTTGTAAACATAATGATTTTTTTTTAATTTAGATGTCACAAAATAATATGTAGCATTTATAATGATTTCCTGTTGTAAACTTCCTCTTTCCACTGATTTTTTTTCCACAAATACTTTGTTACGTACAAAATTGGTCTAAAGCATGTTTTTCCAAAGAGTTAAATTTACATAATATTTCAGATTGTGTTTAAAGGGAAAAGCAATATTTAGACAGGAGAATCAATGTTTTGGATTAGGGCCTGCCATGTTGGGTATATCCTGCTTCTACACTTAGAATACAGAATTTTTTCTATAGAATACTGCAAATCCTGAGAGACATCCCACTATAAACATAATTTCCTCTGAAGAAGAGAGTTTTAAGGAGAAAGTTAGACACCCAGGTGGTGAAAACTATCACTGTGTTTTGAGTTTCAGGATGACAAGGACAGACTGACAATTTCTTTTTTTTATTTTTATTTTTTTTTAAATACAAAGCATGAGTCCTGCATAAATGCCAAAGTATTGCATGTTAAATGTTAACTGGAAATTTACTGCTACTTACAGTAGTCTAATGTGTGTGGAAAGTTCCTGAATGACACCAGGGAAAACTTTCCATACAGCAAATCATAAGGAATATTTCTGAAGTAGCTTCCTGACATTTGTAACTCATATATACCAATATATATAATAAAACACAACACAGACAAATGCACAATTTTTTTGGCCACACATATACCTACAGCTATATCTATACACATTTTACTTGAGTTTTCTGAGAGTTATTCTTCCACACCATTAGGCATAAAAAGGCTAAGATCATGCATTTGGCAAGGAAACCAGGTATACCTGATAGACCTAATAAACATAAATCTGGAAAGGGCAATAAAAAGCAAGGGTAGGTGATTACTAACAAAGATTAAGATCTAAGGAACCTGAAGGTGCACAAGTCAATAGGACCTGGTGAGATGCACCTATGGGTGCAGGAAATTGGTGTATGAAGTTGTAAGCCACAATGCATCATACCTGAGATATTATGGCCGTCTGGTGAAATTCCGTCTGACTGAAAAAGAGGAAACATGACCCCCTTTTTTAAAAAGGGAAGCTAGGAAGACCCAGAGAACTACAGGCTAGTCAGTCTCACCTCTGTGCCTGAAAAGGTCATGGAGAAGATCCTCCTGTAGACTATGCTAAGGCACATGGAAAATAAGGAGGTGATTGGTAACAGCCAACATGGCTTCACTAAAGGTAAATCTTCTATGATGGGGTTAACTGCATTGGTGGATAAGGGAAGAGAAACTGACTCTATCTACTTGGACTGATGCAAAGCACATGATACTGTCCCACACAACAGCCTTTTTACAAAATTATAGAGACAAGGACTTGACAGATGGACCACTCGGTGGAGAAGGAGTTGGATGGATGGCCACACTCAAAGTTTTGTGGTCAATGGCTCAATACCTCAGTGGAGGTCAGTGGCGAGTGGTGTTCCTCAAGGGTCAGTACTGGGCCTGGTGCTGTTTAAAATTTTTGTTGGTGCCATGGACAATGGGACTGAGTGGACACTCAGCAAGTTTGCTAACAACACCAAACTGTGTGGTGTGGTAGACGCACTGGAGGGAAGAGATGCCATCCGGAGGGACCTGGACAGGCTTGATAGGTGGACCCGTGCCAACCACATGAAGTTCAACAAGAGCAAGTGAAATGTCTTGCACATGGGTCAGGCAATCCCAAGTACAAATACAGGCTGATTGGAAAATGGATCGAAAACAGTCAGGAGGAGAAGGACTTGGGGGTGATAGTGGACAAGAAGCTCAACGTGAGCCAGCAATGTGTGCTTGCAGCCCCAAAAGCCAACTGTGTCCTGTGCTGCATCAGAAGAAGTGTGGCCAGCAGGGCCAGGGAAGTGATTCTCCCTCTATATTTCACTTTTGTAAGACACCACCTAGAGTACTGTGTCCAGTTCAGTAGACCCTAACATAAGAAGAACGTTGACCTGTTGTTTCATTGAGTCCAGAGGAGGGACACAAAGATGATCAGAGGGCTGATGGACCTTTCCTGTAAAGAAAAGCTGAGAGAGTTGGGCTTATTCAACCTGGAGAAGAGAAAGCTCTGGGGAGACCTTCTAATACCCTTCCAGTACCTGAAGGAGGCCTGCAGAAAAGCTGGAGAGGTATTTTGTGAACATAAGTAGTGACAGGACAAGGGAAATAGTTTCAAACTGAAAGAGGTAGAATTAGACTAGATATTAGGAAGAAAATCTTTACTGTGAGGATAGTGAGACACAGAAACAGGTTCCCCAAGGAATTTGTGGATGCCCCTCCCTGGAAATGTTCAAGGCCAGATTGGATGGGAGGTGTCTCCGCCCGTGCAGGGGGGTTGGAAGTAGATGGTCTTTAAGGTCCCTTCCAACCCAAACCATTCTATGATTCTAGGAACTGAACTGCTTTGTCAAATAGTTTTAAATTTTAGGAATTTGTGATGTTTAAGAAAAATACCTTGAAAAAGGCCATTAAGTGAAAGTCGAAGGGCTTCTTAAACTGTATCACAGGTTTTCCAGCAATGGAAAAGCAGTGTTGCAGAACCAACAGCATTTGCAGAGGCTATACAACATACAGCCACATGCAAAGTATAGAAGTAATTCCAATAGGATACAAAGTAGGATTGCTATGGCCAGAAATCTTCTACTGCACCTCAAATAGAAGCTTGTTTTCAGTGAGACCAAAACATAATAATTATCACAACATCATTCATACTCCTGGCAATTAATCTGCCACCATTCATAGCAGTAATTTGGAACTGCAAGTTGTTGTGGACCAGTTCCAAAGTCCATTGTAGTCAATAGAACTAGCTTGTATTCCTTCAGTGAAATCTTTAATAGGCCGATCCAAAGTTTTCTACATAAAATTAATTTATCAACCAAATAAAGTATTCTATTGCTTGGCAAGTCTTTATTGGTTGTTAAGTACAGTTGTGCTAAGAGGTAATTTAATTTCATTTGCAGAAAAATCCAGAGCACCTATTTCTGCATTATTTTTTCATGCTATCTGTTAAATTGTGTTACTGAAATACAAAAGTGGACAAACATTTACTAGCTCAGAAAGCATTATCCTGTCTCATACAATTGTCTAGAGAATTTAAGCTGAGTGTGTTTCAAAGTGGACATGATTTTTAATGCAACATTGGAAAGATAAAGCAGGAAAAGACAGGGAGTATTACACAAAACAGAATTGTATATAGCATATGTCTTCATCCTTGCCTAAAAAGAAATTCAGGCTCTTAAAATAGTATATGAATAGGTTTTGTTTTTGTTGTGTTTTTTTTTTTTTTAAGAAAGCATATTTTCTCTCTGTGTAAGATACACTCTATTTTTGGCAACTGTTAAAAATCCAGAATTATCTGAATGTTTTGAATAAGTTTGCCAACTGCTTCTACTGTTTCTGTAGCATCAAGTTTCTGGTAGTAGATCAGATTTCATTTCTTTTGACAAAACTTCCATAAAGGAGATACTATGATCTGGAAAACAAAGATGTTTGAATAATTTAACAACTATATATAGTCCCATTGTCCTGGCTTGAACCAGGATGAAGCTAGTTTTCCTTTTACTGATTTTTTTTTCTTCAGCAAGCTCTCTTTTAACTAGCAGCAAGTGTTCCACTAGTGGACTGATAACACTGGAATGTTCATGTTTCTGCTGAGACTCCAAGGTCGCTTCTTAGCTCTGCTGCTACAGAGGCTGCTGTGGCAGGAGAATTGTATCTGTGACCCCCCCGTAGGGGAGCTGGACTAGACAGACAGCAGAACTCACCAAAGGTATTCCATTCCATAGACCTACGTAAGCTCTGAGGAAGGTCAGAGATCACAGAAGACAACTTCCTTCCTGCTTCTTCTTCCCTTCTCTTCCATCCATGGCTGGCATCTGGGGAGGACTCCATCCACTCATCACCATCGACCCCAGGCTCAGCCCTGACCCCCATAACTCTCCCCACAGCCCTGGCTGCTCTGCTGTTATCTCAGACAGTGGTCCGAGACATTTTGGGACTGCTCACAGCTCAGGAGATGCCAGGGGAGCTGCTGGGGGTGGGGGGAGGCAAGAGGCTTTTGCACATTCCTGAACATACTTGTATATAATTGTACATATAATTAAAGCTGTCTAATTTAGTTTTCAATCCAGCAAAGTCTCTCTCCTAATTCTCTCTCTCCTTCCCTACCTAGGTGGGAGGGGGAGGGGATCGAGAGCATTGTTGTCTCTGGTTTATTTTTCAATTCTGAGTCAAAATGTGACATCCATGAAATATTAAAGGGACAATGACAAACTATCGGGAATGACAAACTATACAGACATGATGACCTGACATCAGTCTCACATTCACACAGTTTTCTCTTTGGCAACAACAGCAACGGATGCAATCACAGATTGGTAGAGGAATTAATGCAATTTAAAGGAGTCAGCTCTTAGTTGACCCTGAACTTTTGCAGGATCTGCTGCTATAGTTAGATCCCTACAAATCCATGGGACTTGACAGAATCCATCCGAGAATCCTCAATCCATCAAGGCCTGATGTCATCAATAGGCCTCTCTCTATGCTTTTTGAGATGTCCTAGAAATCTGGAGAGATCCCAGTTGACTGGAAAATGGCTAATGTTGTTCCAATATTCAAGAAGGGCAAGAAGGAGGACCCTGGAAACTACAGGCCAGTCAGTTTAACTTCAGGGCCTGGTAAAATTATGGAAAAGATTATTCTGGGAGGTATTGAAAAACACCTGGAGGACAACACAGTCATCAGTCCCAGCCAGTATGGCTTCATGAGGGGAAAGTCCTGCTTGTCAAACTTTATTTCCTTTTATGACATGGTAACCCACCTAGTTGATCAAGGGAAGCCAGTGGATTTAATATTTCTGGACTTCAGTAAGGCTTTTGATACTGTCTCTCACAGTATCCTCCTGGACAAAAAGTCCAGCATACAGCTGGACAAGCGAGCCATACGATGGGTGAACAACTGGTTCACAGGTCGTGCACAAAGAGTGACAGTGAATGGGGTAACATCAGGCAGGCGACCGGTCACTAGTGGAGCCCTGCAGGGCTCCAACCTGAGCCCAATCCTCTTCAACATCTTCATCAATTACTTGGATGCAGGACTCAAAGAAATTCTAAGCAAGTTTGCTGATGATGCAAAGGTGGGAGAAGCTGTTGATTCTCTCAAGGGCAGGCAGGCCTTGCAGAGAGACCTTGACAAGTTAGAGAGATGGGCAGTCACCAACCACATCAAGTTTAACAAGGGGGGCAAGTGCTGGATTCTGCACCTGGGATGGGCAATCCTGGTGGTAAGTTCAGACTTGGGAATCAGTGGCTGGAGAGCAGAGTGACGAAGAGGGACCTGGGGGTCCGGGTTGATGAGCCAGCAGTGTGCCCTTGCAGCCAGGAGGGCCAACTGTGTCCTGGGATGCATCAAGCACAGTGTTGCCAGCTGGTCATAGAATCATAGAATCCTAGAATGATAGGGGTTGGAAGGGACCTCGAAAGATCATCTAGTCCAACCCCCCCTGCCAGAGCAGGGTCACCTAGAGCACATCACACAGGAACTTGTCCAGGCGGGTTTTGAATGTCTCCAGTGAAGGAGACTCCACAACCTCCCTGGGCAGCCTGTTCCAGTGCTCTGTCACTCTCACAGTAAAGAAGTTTTTTCTGATATTTACCTTGAACCTCCTATGCTCCAATTTGCACCCATTACCCCTTGTCCTATCACTGGTCACCACTGAGAAAAGCTTAACTCCATCTTCCTGACACTCACCCCTTACATATTTGTAAACATTGATGAGGTCACCCCTCAGTCTCCTCTTCTCCAAGCTAAAGAGACCCAGCTCCTTCAGCCTTTCCTCATAAAGGAGATGTTCTACTCCCTTAATCATCTTTGTGGCTCTACGCTGGACTCTTCCAAGCAGTTCCCTGTCCTTCTTGAACTGAGGGGCCCAGAACTGGACACAATATTCCAGATGCAGCCTCACCAAGGCAGAATAGAGGGGGAGGAGAACCTCTCTTGACCTACTAACCACACCCTTTCTAATGCACCCCAGGATGCCATTGGCCTTCTTGGCCACAAGGGCACATTGCTGGCTCATGGTCATCCTCCTGTCTACCAGGACCCCCAGGTCTCTTTCACCTACACTGCTCTCCAGCAGGTCAGCCCCCAACCTGTACTGGTACATGGTGTTTCTCTTCCCCAAATGCAAAACTCTACACTTGCCCTTGTTGAACTTCATCAGGTTTCTCTCCGCCCAACTCTCCAGCCTGTCTAAGTCTCTCTGAATGGCAGCACAGCCTTCTGGTGTGTCAGCCACTCCTCCCAGCTTAGTGTCATCAGCAAACTTGCTGAGGGTACATTCTGTACATTCAGGTCAAGGGAGGTGATTGTCCCACTCTGCTCTGGTGAGGCCTCCTCTTGAGTACTGCGTGCAGTTTTGGGCACCACAATATATAAAGGACATCAAGCTACTGGAGCGTGTCCAAAAGACAGCCACGAGGATGGTGAAGGGTCTTATGAGAAGTGGCTGAGGTCACTTGGATTATTCAGCTTGGAGAAGAGGAGGCTGAGGGGTGACCTCATTACAGTCTATGGCTTCCTCATGAGGGGAAGAGATGGGGCAGGTACTGATCTCTTCACTCCTGTGACCAATGACAGGACTCAGGGAAATGGCAGGAACCTGAATCAGGGGAGGTTTAGGTTAGGTGTGAGGAAAAGTTTTTCACGCAGAGGGTGGTTGAGCACTGGAACAAGCTCGCCAGGGAAGTGGTCACAGCACCAAGCCTGCCTGAGTTCAACCATTTGGATGATGTAGGGGTGCCCTACACAGGGACAGGAGTTTGACTCAATGATCCTGATGGGACCCTTCCAACTCAGCATATTCTGTGATTCTATGATTCTATGAAGAAAAATGCCACATCAAACATGGTGAGCAGGTACTTCAGTGTTTCCTCTTCTTGACCTTGCTCAGCTGAACAAACAGCTCTTTGTGACATGATGCCTGAACATATTATATTCTACCCAGAATTCTGTATTTCTTAACATTTTTAGTATTTTTGCATTAAAAATAACAATTCAGTGGTAAATAAGCAAGTCACAAAGGAATAAGTTGCATGTCTCTGTCAAATGACATGGAGAAAAATTAGAAAATTTCTCCTCTCCTCTCCTCTCCTCTCCTCTCCTCTCCTCTCCTCTCCTCTCCTCTCCTCTCCTCTCCTCTCCTCTCCTCTCCTCTCCTCTCCTCTCCTCTCCTCTCCTCTCCTCTCCTCTCCTCTCCTCTCCTCTCCTCTCCTCTCCTCTCCTCTCCTCTCCTCTCCTCCAAAAGACAGTGATATCTTTTCCAGTGGCATATATCGTATTAAAGTATACTATACATCTATTAGAAAAAAGTTGTCAGAGAGGAAGAAAAGCACATAAATGTTGTAAATGAGAACACAGACAAATTATGCCTTTTCTTCTGTACTTGCATAAGGGGATAATTTTTCTAGCACAGCTCTGGCTTAGCATACAAGAAATTATGATAGTCTGGCTATTTCTTAATTTATTTTTTAAACTTTTCTTAATTAATATTGTATGTAATATGGGTATTTGAGACAAAAACATTCACCTGAGGCAACACCTCAGGAAGCCAAAGCCACATTCTGTTTAGATTAGACACGATTTTGCTTTAAATGGATCTTTTGTGCATTCTCTCACATGAATACACTATCCAAGATTAATGCATCACCCTGTGGGTTCTGCCAGAGTTCTCCCTGCATTCCATACAGTGAAATTTCTAGAGAACTATTTATATGTATATTGGAAACTGGTATCACTTCAGATCTCATTGGTATTTCAAGTAACCAAGCTGGTGTATTAGATAATGTTATACACAATTTATTGGTAATGACTAAATGAATGTGAAACTGCTTGATGCTGGAATGGATTAAATATTTCCTTTTCATGAAACAATTTATATCAAAGATCCTTTCTTTTCTTCACTGCTTTCAAGGACTGTTTTTCATGCTTTTCTTGCATAAATTAGGAGCTTAGCTCAGATTCTGGACTGAAAGTACAAATCCTATATGTATGTTTTCAATTTATTGTGCTATGAATATTGCTAGTGTGAAATAAATTACTAGCTTTGTTTGTGAAATGCTGTTTTTCAGTCCAATTTAGTTTTGGCACAGATGACACTTGGCTCTGTTTAGGTGTTAAGGAAGGCTGTTGATAAGTCCCTTAGCACTGAAGAAATTTCATAGATTTAAATTTCAAGCTGTTTTCACAGTCTGAAGAATGGAAGTCCACAAATATGCATAAACCCCCTATTTTAAAGTCTTGTTTTAAATCTAAACAAGTAATCCGTTCTGAATGTATGCCTTAAAAAAACCCAAATCAATCAACCAACCAACCAACCAAAAAAAAACAAACAAAAAAATATTAAAATTTCTTTTTTATGTGTATTAAAGACTTTCCATTGATGAAAAGATTGATACAAAAATTCTGCATTTCACTTCCTCTTGAGGACTGTATTACTTAGAAGTTCAGGGTAGGATGGCTGTATGTAACATACTTCAGAAAAAAAATGTGCAGAAAATAAGCCTTTGAGTAAGTAAACAGGAACCTGGGCTGAACAAGAGCTAGCATTTTCTGTAATTCAAATTAAGTATATTGATAAACCAGTCTTCCTTAACAAGAGCCACTTCCAATGTCTTAAATCTGAATAATTCTGAAGGTCATCTCTAAGCGCATGGAAGAGAAGAAGGTTATCAGGAGTAGCCAGCATGGATTTACCAAGGGGAAATCACGCTTGACTAACGTGATAGTCTTCTATGATGTTGTGACTGAATGGGCAGATGCAGGGAGAGCAGTGGATGTGTCTACCTTGACCTTAGCAAGGCTTTTGACACTGTCTCATATAACATCCTCATCAGCAAGGCCAGGAAGTGTGGGGTAGAAGAATGGACAGTAAGATGGATTAAGAACTGGCTGAACAATAGAGCCCAGAGGGTGGTGATCAATGGTGCAGACTCCAGCTGGAGACCTTTGACTAGTGGAGTCCCTCAGGGATCAATGCTGGGTCCAGTCCTGTTCAACATCTTTATCAATGACCTTGATGATGGGACAGAGTGTCTTCTCAGCAAGTTTGCTGATGACACAAAGCTGGGAGGATTGGCTGATTCACCTGAAGGCTGTGTGGACACTCAGCAAGATTTGGACAGACTGGAGAGCTGGGCAAAGAGGAACCTAATGAGGTTCAACAAGAGCAAATGCAGAGTCCTGGGAAAGAACAACAACATGCACCACTACAGGCTATGAGCTGACCTGCTAGAAAGACACTCTGTGGAGAAGGACCTTGGAGTCCTGGAGGACAACAAGTTATCCATGGCACAGCAATGTGCTCTTGTGGCCAAGAAGGCCAGTGATATCCTGGGGTGCACTAAGAAGAGCGTGGCAAGCAGGTCGAGGGAGGTTCTCCTCCCCCTCTATTATGCCCTAGTGAGACCTCATCTAGTGTATTATGTCCAGTTATGGGCTCCCCAGTTCAAGAGAGACAGGGATTTACTTGAGAGAGTCCAACAGAGAGCTAAGAGGTTGACTAAGGGACTGGAACTTAAGGGTCTTATGAGGAAAGGCTGAGAGACCTGGGGCTGTTTAATTTGGAGAGGAGAAGATTGAGAGGGGATCTTATTAATGTACATAAATATCTGAAGGTTGGATGTCAAGAAGAAGGGGCCAATCTCTTTTCAGTCATATTCTGTGATAGGATGAGGGTCAATGGATGCAAGCTAGAGCGCAGAAAGTTCCACCTCAACATGAGGAAGAATTTCTTTACTGTTAGGGTTACAGAGCACTGGAATATGGTCCCTAGAGGGGTTGTAGAGTCTCTTTCTCTGAAGACCTGTCTGGATGCATTTCTGTGCGACCTGCCCTAGATTCTGTGATGGTCCTGCTCTAGCAAGGGGGTTGGACTCAATGATCTCCAGGTGTCCCGTCCAACCCCTAAAATTTTCTGATTCTGTGATTCTGTGAATCATATATATGCAGGATCCTATTGGATAAGCATAAAGAGAATAGTAAGTGGTTTATGCTTTCTGTTATTTTGGATCCTTTATAACAATAACTCCTACACTAAAAAATATTTGGTATAGGAACAGTAAAACCCATGTCTTGCATTTGTCTGGCTTTGCTGTTCCTATTGTTACCTTCTCCTATTCTTAACTGCCTGTAGTATTTTACTACCTTTGATAGTTATTTAGCAGGAAGTGCCTGCCCTATCAGTAGAGTGGCAGGGATCACAATCTCACATTTCAAACTGAATTATTAAATTTTCATTTATAATTTCCCTCTTTCAATATTAATGTTTCTTAATTTTACATTTGATTATTTTTTTCTCTCAGAAAATAAATTAAAATACCATAATGGGTTTATGTTACAAAGATTGATTGTGGAAGCTCTCTTTTCCTCCTGCCTCTTGGTAGATCATCACATCTGATTGATTACTATATGAAGATTTATGCAAGAATTACTTTCCTAAATGAGATGTGCAGGAGAGCTAGATTTTCATTATTAAAGTTACGTGAGGTAAATTAGTGCCAAGGCAGGTCAGTGAACTCATAATTGGCTCAAATTAACAGTACTACTTGCTGCGAAATTCTTTATCAGCAACTGAGTGACACTCACAAGAGTGTAAAATTATTCTTTATCTTTGAAAACATGAAAGCAAAAGAAGAGTTATTTCCAATCTAACCAGACGCAAGCTGAGATGCATTCTATGAACAGGAGACAATACCAATTGCAACAGTGGCAAATATTATGCAAACTAAGAATACTTTCATAGAAACACAAAATGGCCTTCCTGTTCCCAACAGGAAACAGATCATAATTATTAGCCTGGTAATGCCCTGATGACTATAATTTTGGTGTTCTTTGAGTATTTGAGATGTCAAATGCACATGTGTTTGTTGAGGGCTTTCTCTAAAACCGTATGTAGGTCTTTGATTAATACTATGTAAGAAGTCTTTGAAATTACCTTAAAAGTGCTTGAAAAGCTGTACAGATCTTAAATGTATCTCACAATACATGCAAAGATAAAAATAAACATCGCAGAAGATATCAAAACCAGACCTAAGAACAAAACTCAGGAATCTCTGTTTCCAAAAATTTGGACTTCTTATCTCTTAGAAAAATGTCCCGTTATTAAAATCATTCAATAGATAAAGAAGAGTGAGGAAAAAGAACTTAACACCTAGTGCCAGTTCAGTAACATTTTAAGTGTTATTAACTGTCTTCTTTCATATTCTAGATCCCTGAGTTGTTATGAGCAAAGAGCATTTTTTAAGCATTTCTACAATGACTTTTTCTGTGTCCTTTTTTGATGTTTGGTTTTACAAAACTTTTTTACTCCATGGCTGAAGACCAGAAAGATTCCAATCTTTCAGTCTGTTTTGTTTATTTTTACGTAAGAATTTTAATGAACAAACAAAATGTTAATGGTGCTGCTGGTATGTTAGTGCATAATACACTGTTTTGTAAGTTTTACCTTATAGCCAGCTTCCACCTATATTTTTCACATGAACAAAATCCCCCACTACATAAATTAAATTTATGCATCGAAAGACATCAAATGTCCAAATTAATAGCATTTACTCACTGGATGTGCTGACCAGATTGTTGAAATTTTTGAAAAAAGCTTAAAACATATTTATATTTTATTAAAGTGATTTTGCATCTTTTAATGGCATAATAGCTAAAGATGAAGCAGGGAAAGAAGAGGAAAAAGGGAAGAAAAAATAAGGGAAGGAGAGGTTTTTAAAGCTTTTCAAGTCTGAATTTCTCTTACTGAGGTGGTCTCATTTAGAATGGTTGTGAGGTAAAATTTGGGTTGTGTAAACAATGACATCAGGTAAAAAAGAATGCTTAATGAGAAATAACTGAATAATTTCTAATTTAATGGAGTGGCTGAGTTTTATTACTTATCTTGCAGCAGATAAAAGTTCAGGGAAAGAAATAAAATGTTTGCAACTACTCATCTGATAACTGTCCTTTAAAAGAGGTGCCATATGG
This sequence comes from Hemiprocne comata, assembly GCA_020745705.1. Lineage (NCBI taxonomy): Eukaryota > Metazoa > Chordata > Aves > Apodiformes > Apodidae > Hemiprocne > Hemiprocne comata. Next base: position 54,679,346 of record CM036616.1, on the reverse strand, counting down.
CTTAATTATTTTTTATTTTGTCTTTATTGGTCACTAACTTTTGCTGAAATTGATCTACAAATAAAAAGCAAAGCATTACCTACACAAAACCCATAAAAAACCCCCCAAACCCAAACCAGCAAAAAGTGAACTGACTCCTTATGCTAAAGATGTATTCTCAAATTGCTCAAACTGCATCCAAGACAATATTATGGATTTGGATTCTAGCAAGGCATGGAAAACAGCATGGACTACTGATGTTTATCACCAGGAGAAAGGGCACAAATTGGCCAGGCACTGAAAATAGAAGGACTAGTCATCTGAAACAACTTTGCAATCTTCTGGTTTTATCATCAATAAAAGCTTGCAGAAGCAAAAGGAAGCCAGTTCCCAAAGTTAATTGTTTTGGGTTTGTGCAGTATAGACTCCAATCTGCAGAAAGTGAAGGAAAAAAATGCAACTCCTCAAAATAGATGTAAACCTGTAATTTTGAACTATTTCCTTGACTGAAAAGGTTTTCATTTGCCAAGAGTTTCACTTTTGCTGAAATGAAAACACAGGTAAATATATGATAATAGCAAGGAACAAAAGGCTTTACATTAATTTCTGAACTGCTACACACACATATGAAAAATTTAATTCAGTTGCATATCTGCTATGCTAAAAATATGCATATTTGAAAAATTGGAACTAAATTTTCACCTTTAAAAAGCATATTTCTATAATAAATTTCCTAGGCATGTTCACAGGAGGAAAGGGATTTTCCCACCAATAATGAGTCAGGACAACTTAGAAGGAGAAGACAAGATGGATAACTGATTTATTCATTATGAATAAAGACAAATAGCCTGACAGGCAGATAGATAGGAAAATACATCTCAAATAAAGTTATTATTTAGGAGATCATCAATTCTGTTTGGGACATGATGCAGTAGTTCCAATGGGTAGCACCATGGGTAAGCCAAGCTCTGTCAGCCAGTTACAGAAAACAATCACTGATCCAGTAAAGCCAAGCTAATTTTACTTTTTGACGCAATGATGCACTGTGGAGTCTTCAGAAGTGGTCTTCTGTAATGAGTGTCCAACAGCAGCTGGAGTGAATAAAATTAACTCATCCAGTTTGGTTAAAAGGACTCCAGTGTGTGCTCACCAGGACCACTCTGTGACAAGACCTGCAGCAAAGTATGGGGGATGACTATGAGATTCCCTTAAAAAAGCACTTTTGATCCAAACTGAGTATTAGGCCATTGCTTAGATTATGTAAAGTATGTTTCTGATTCTATTCCTCTGCCCAAGAGAAACTTTTAAGACAGGTGCTTCTGCAGGATTGCAATTGCATCTGTATTTTTATAAACTTAAGAAACACATTATTTTGTCTTTTCATAGAGTACTTAGTGTCAGATTTTAAATGCTATATGAATGAGTTATATATTATAAATAAATAAATAAATACAGGAAATACGTTCTTTCAGTTTGCATATCAAGGACATATTTGTAGTCTTTGCTGTCAGCCATTGTTACATAGTTCATCCATTCTCACTGTAGTTTGCCAGAACACAAAGAAGTTTATTTGCTTCAGATATTAATAACGATGTGACTTAGTCTGGATTAATGCTAAACATTATTAATGTAAAACATATGGCACATTATTTGGTCTTTGAATGCAGGGAACTAGAGCTAATGACTATAGGAAACTTTCCATTTCTGTGTCCAGATCTGACCTCTTCCTGAAAAAACTTCTCTTATTTCAAATAATAATTTGTAATTTTAACTCCAAGCTTAAAATTTCTGAGTTTTTATTTCTAGTCCAAGCCCTAAAGGGCTTGAATTTTAAGTTAAATCTTCCATTTTGAGGAAATCCTGTTAAAATAATGAAAAAAGAAGGAATAGAAAAATTATGCAGGAAGACTAAATTCTCTGAGAAGCAAAGTTTGAATGCAGTACTACTTCATTCAATCTTCTGTTCTACTGCTTTTAATCTTCTATGAGGGCTGGGAGGTGTTCAAAAAACAGGTAGATGTGGTGCTTTTGGTCACATGGGTGTAGGGCTGATGGTTGGACCTGATGATCTTGGAGATCTTTTCCAACCTTAATAATTCTATGATTTTATTATTCTAATTACATAAGTTCTGTAAAAGATACATTTGAAACAAGCAATTGTTTACAACTTTTTTCGGTTTATTTCCAATGGAGGAAAAAAATTCGATTTTATTTTTATTTTCCTCCCAGCTTCTGCCAGTCAGTGTGCATTTACAAAGACATCAATTTCAAATACCACAAGTGGTTACGGAAAGAAGTTGCCACTCACTATACACTTCCCAACAGCTCTGCAGTGTCCAAATTCCCACCTTCAAACATTCCTTTTATACCTGCAAAGAGATATAGGTCATGTTCAGATAGATCAAAATAAGCAACATGTTTACTTCCCACTTAGGAACAGATGGAATTGATACTGATTTCTATGTTATTTTATGAAGTGTCAAAGATTAGAGGAAGGCTTTTGAAACAGAAGGCTGGCCTTGACAAATTAATGACTAATCATACTGCAAATGTGTATTGTGTACAGTTATCACAGTTATTTATACATATTTATTGTTAAAGTTTCCTTCTTTTGTATTTTTACAAATACCATCATAATTCTGTAAAGATATTCTCATTACTAAGTTGGATAATTTAGAAAAAGGCATTTTAAAATTTAATCTACAATAAAATTTCAATATAATCTGCAGGTAAGTGTCTCCTGTTGCTTCAATTCCAGAAGGAGCTGAGGACCCAAGAAGAAACAAAGAAAAGAAAAAAGCAAAAATATAAATTTATGAAAAGGATTAGATATTAAGCTGTTCCCTCCTTGATTACAGAGTTCTGATTTTTATGATAGCTCACTACTACATCACTACGTGTTTGATCGTTATTGCCAATTCAACTCCTAATGATTTTTTCCTAAGTAATTTAGGATAATAAAAGATTGTATTTTAATGAAAATAACTTTTCCAGTAGTCTTTGCTTCACAATAATTTCTTGATGATTTATTCCATATAGAAGTGTTTATTTTTTTTCTTTTGGCAGTATAATTTGAATATATTTTCCTTGCAAATATTTGCAGATAACACATCACCTTGAACAAAGTGTTTCATGCAACTCAAAAACCTGTGAGTAGCTGGAAACCACAAATCTTAAAATAACAAATTGTTAACAAAATTTTTGTAGAGTATATATATATTTGTGTGTATATGTATACACACACACACCCCCCCCTAATCAAGGAAAGCTGAAAAATCCACTGATTAATTTCTGTAATTGATTCTGTAGATAGGCTTGGCAATTTCTCTGTCAGACCCTTCTGTGAAATTAAATGTCTGAATCAATGGAAAAAGGAAAGGAAAACTGAAAAAAAAGAAAAAAAAATGAAAAAAGACATTTGAGTCAGCATATGCTCTACTTAATAGCAATCTCATCATTACTCACAGCCAATTTGCTATGATGCCTGACAGTAGTGCCAGTTTGTGAAAAAATGACAGGTAGTCCTCAGTGGACTCTGTGTTTCAGTTGAAATGGCTTCAAGTTAGCTAGGCAATTGTTTTGTCATGACTCACAACAACGAGTCCATGTCAAGTCATGCTAAACATTCTTCCAGATTTAACCTCTAGTTTTCATATTGCTTTTCAAGTAGAAAACGCTTAGGCTGGAAGATGCATGAGTCATGTTAATGAAAAAACAGGCTTTTTAGTTTATGTAAAGACAAGTGTGCTGTTGTTGATGATGACATCTGCTATAAAGTATTCAGATGTGATATGACTGTATATAATTAGACCAAACATCACTTTTAGCTGACAACATACTAGGCAACAGAAGATCTTGTACTGTAGTGAAATCACTGGGTCTTCTCAGAATAGCTGAAGACGCAGTATTGGTTCTGCTGGCAGAACTGAAATGGGTAGGTTTATCCAGACATTCCACATAAGGATGAGAAAGGGTCCCTTCTCCTTGATCACACACACACACACAACTTTTTCAGCAGAGACAACACATGGTTGTGCTCCAAGTATTTTTGGGTAGTGTCTCTATATATCCAATGAGATAAAAGAGGTAAAAGTATAGGACTACATGGAAAAATCTTTTGTATTAATACTTTTAACCTTATTAAAAATGACTGGATGTTGCATGGCAAACTTTACAGAGTGAACTTAGAGCAACAAATGCTGCAGAATGGTTTAAAAAATCCTGTGCCATGACAAACTCTCCTACACCACTACTGCCGGTCTACCCTTATAATTCTGATGGCTTGTGTGTTTTATTTCTAGGCACTATGGAAATAGTATGCATAATACTCTGTCTTTACTAGTATGTTGTCTTTGTTCATGAATACCATCCTGATAAAATTCTCTCGTCTTCTTGCTCATCAGAAAGCAAAAGAAAAAAAAGAAGCAGTCAGTGAAATAACCAATTAGAGAAAACACTGATAAGTATGTTTTCCCATAATGCATAAATACAACGCAAAACTAAATGTTCTACAATGCCATGGAAATGAAAAGTACATAAGGATTTGATAAAAGGTATTAGGCAAGTTCAAGAAGAATAGAATCTATAGACACAACCGTCTGGATTAAGTTGAACAGAGAGGGTCACTAAAACTTAGAGTGCCACTAACAGGTAGGGAACAGCAAAGGCAAAATCAATCTATATACACCCCAGCTTTTATAACTTTTCTCTAAACATTCACTACTGTCTTCTATCAGAAACAGAGCAGATCAACATTTTATTTCACTCGATATGGCTTATATTTACACTCTTAGACTTTTTCAGAGGTGAAATCTGAGCACATCACAGATCACTGATCATTTGAAGAGCTATGTTCAGTAATATTTAATGCATGACACGTAGATCTTTCTTATAATAACTTTCTTATCTTGCAATGAAAAGTCAGGTATTTCAAAGATTAGCAAGCACATTTCTCAAAAAGTCTGGAATACTGACCATAGTCTAAAGAGGTGTGAAAATTCTTCTTTTATCATGCTCTTTTTATGAACAGAAAAACTGTTTATCTGCTTTGGGAAACAGCAGCTTCTGCTGGAAATTCTTTTGCTAGACAGATGGAGTTAGTCAGTTCCTATGGGAAAAAACTGTGTTGCTTACCTAGATAAACAACTGCAAAAAGTTAGAAAAGGAGGAAAAGGGGAGGGATGGGACAGGGAGGAAGAATATGGATACAGATGAAAGCTCTAATTCTTTGCATGAATCTGTTTTGAGACTCAGAGATAGATTAACAGAAAGTGAATTAGGTAGCAAATATTTGCATCGTGCTTCAGCTATTTTTTTATTTTTTTTTTTTTATTTCCTTGCAGAGACCTATAAGAAACACAGCCAGGGAGAGCATAAAACAGCATCAATAGTGAAACCATGTCTGTTAGAAAGGGAAGGAAAAGAGCTTTTCCACATGAAGTATTTTTAAGACATTTTGAGAAAATAATAAGACACATAAATAATAAAATAGAAATAGTTTTCTGAGATTATACATTTTCTTGAAATACAAACCTGTACATGTACAAAATACATAAGAATTACTTTTCTTTGCAAACTGCATTTATAAAATACTCAGATTAATTCCTTTCACAGAATCCCAGAATCACAGAATCACCAAGGCTGGAAAAGACCTTTAAGATCATCAAGTCCAGCCTATGACCTAACACCACTGCATCAGCTAGACTATGGCACTAAGTGCCACATCCAGCCTTTCCTTGAACACATCCAGGGATGGTCCCTCCACCACTTCCCTGGGAAGCCCATTCCAATGTCTAATCACCCTCTCCATGAGGAATTGCTTCCTAATATCCAACCTAAACCTCCCCTGGAGCACCTTCAGGCTGTGCTGTCTTGTCTTGTTGGTAGTTGCCTGGGAGAAGAGCCCAGCCCCCACCTGACTACAACCTCCCTTCAGGTAGTTGAAGAGAGTGATAAGGTCCCCCCCAAGTCTCCTCTTCTCCAGGCTAAACAACCCCAGCTCCCTCAGCCAATCCCTGTAAGACTTTCCCTCTAGTCTCTTCACCATCCTCGTTGCTCTCCTCTAGACCCTCTCCAGCACCTCAATATCCTTCTTGAAGTGACGGGCCACTTTGTAGAAGACAAGTCAAAATGCACCACACCTGTTCTTTAAAAAGTTTTCTAATTATGGTTTTAATTTCTAAGGGGTGGGAGAAAACAAATTCAGATACTGTAATCTGTGGTGTCCTCAGACTATGTTGTCTTGGCACATGTGTGATAATTAAATTAGAGTGAACTGAAGTCATGATTTTGCAAAGCTGTTCATTCATCATGATGCACTGCCATTCTTTCCCTCACAGTTGCTTGATCATACTCGAAGAGACAATCTCTTTCACCTCTGCTAAGTATTTAAGGGACTGAGTAATGATACAAGTCACAGAAATGTCAAGCAAAAGTAACTTAGGAATAAAAGCTTACTGTTATATCTTCTTCCCATCTCTTTTATTATGCACTGAGCCTCACACTTTTCCCAATAGAACAAAGAAGATCCCAGGAATAGAAAGTTGAAGGAAATCAGTGGAGAACTAAGTGAGAGTAATGTCATTGGGAAGTTTTCAGAGCTTCTGGCCTGGGAGCCCAAGGAGGTAGATCAAATTGGTCTGTGTCATGCTTTCACTCAGGATTGACAATTAAACCACAAACAACAATGCTCTCGATCCCCTCCCCCTCCCACCCAGGTAGGGAAGGAGAGAGAGAATTAGGGGAGAGATTTGGCTGGATTGAGAACTAAATTAGACAGCTTTAATTATATGTACAATTATATACAAGTATGTTCAGGAATGTGCAAAAGCCTCTTGCCTCCCCCCACTCCCAGCAACTCCCCTGGCATCTCCTGAGCTGTGAGCAGTCCCAAAATGTCTCAGCCCACAGGCAGGAGATAAGGCAGAGCAGACAGGGGCTGGGGTATGAGGGTTATGGGGTCAGAGCCTGGGGTCGACGGTGATGGATGGATGGAGTCCTCCCCAGACACTAGCCATGGATGGAAGAGAAGGGAAGAAGAAGCAGGAAGGAAGTTGTCTTCTGTGACCTCTGACCTTCCTCGGAGCTTACGTAGATCTATGGAATGGAATCCCTTTGGTCAGTTGTGCTGTCTGTCTAGTCCAGCTCCCCTACGGGGGGGTCACAGACACAATTCTCCTGCCCCAGTAGCCTCTGTAGCAGCAGAGCTAAGAAGCGACCTTGGACTCTCAGCAGTAACATAAACATTCCAGTGTTATCAGCCCACCAGCTGGAACACTTGCTGCTACTTAAAAGAGAGCTTACTGAAGAAAAAAGAATCAGTAAAAGGAAAATTAGCTTCATCCTGGCTCAACCCAGGACAGTCTGCCTGGAGAATAAAGTATCAGCCAGTACTAAAAATGTGAAGTTAGTGAAAAATTGTGCAAGACACACCATGTTTTTAAGATTTGTTTACTTTCAGTGGTTCTTCTTCATATTGATTTGAGACAGAGCCTGAAATCCATTTATCATGTTCAATTACCACTTCTGCGACAGGCTTTTTTTAGCAATTATTTTCAGAATTCCAATGAAGAAGGCATTCTTCAAGCTGGTATGCCTTTCTTGTTCTCTAAGAAAAAGAATGAAGTAAAACATATGTTGCCTGAACACTGTATTTCACCTCTTGTAATTGACAATAGCTTGAAAATCCAACTTCTAAGCTCTCCTTGAATGAAGCTTGAAATGGGAACTATATGAGCAGCTGGACTGATGTTTCAACATATTTTGGGCAATTAGACTTTGTGAGTTTCATAGCTAGAAGTAAAATCTTCCTTCTACAGAGAACTGTATCTTCATTTACCAATATACTTGTTCACATAGTTTGCTGAACTCATGGATGAAAATTATTACCGAATGGACTATCACACCATCTTTTTAACTGACCTGAAACTAACTGGTGCAAGCAAACACTGGTAGATGCTACAGTTGCTTTTACACCAGAAGACAGATTTTCTCAATTCTTTGTATGAACATGCAGCATATTAGAATATTGAGATCTGTACTTATAAAATTTCACAGCCTTCCAGTATATGGTAAGTTTAACACTGTCATATATTTTAAGATAACACGAAGAAAGATCTAGGCTATATATATCACCTTTCCTAAATAATATTTAAAACTCCTGTATTTTCCTGTAGAACATCTCACAGGGTCACAAGAAAATCCCTCAAACAATTCTTGCTGTTTTTTTCAATGTATCTGTAAGATTAATTCACTATATGAAGGATTTACGATTGGCTTTTCCACTGAATATCTTATCAATGGGAGAAATTCCCTTGTTTGAACTTCTGCTTAGAGTGCTGTCCTCACATTCATTCAGTCCGAAGTTAGTGACTATCAGCAACTCAACTTGGCACACAGGTTCATCTCCACAGCCCATGGTTCCACACCAATGTCTATAAAATGGTTACAAAGACAATGGAGCTGAAGTGTTCTAGCTAGTCAATGCACCATGAAGCAAGAGCACGTAAGTTGCATCTTGGGAAGTTCACATTGAACATTAAAAAATACATATTCATTAAGAAGATTGTACAGTACGATGAGATCACCAAAGAGGTTATGACATCCCAGAGAACTTTTGAATTGTCAGTTGTACAAATTCATGGCTGACTTATAAAAATATTGGCAATAGCAGCTTGGATTGGAGGGCTGGGCTAGATGAACTCCTGGAGTTCTTTTCAACCAAAAAATTAACCTACACACAGAACTAATGATTTATAGGAATACCTCTAAATCATTAGTTCTGTGTATAGGTTAATTTTTTCCAACATTTTTTCTTGGCATATTTTAGACCTTTGCAGGCAGCTGGTGTGGAAATTCAACAGTTAAAAACCTGTCACTTTTTCTTTTAGAAAATAATAACAAATTGCCCAGTCCCTGAAAATCACTTATGTCACATTTTTTTACATAAAATAAAATATTTCTATATAGATTAATATAGCATCAGTACTAAGGACTGTAATATGAATTACATCAAAGACCAATATTCTTAATTTTATGTTTAGCATACCACTAAGACAGAAATCACTCTCAAATTTACAGAGCATGGAACTGGAACACAGACAATTAAATTGCTAGAAAGAAAATAAGAATAAACTCATAATTGCATTCATAAAGTCCTAACTTGAATTCTAAAACAAACCTCATCACCTGGGTTATTTTGGTTTTGATGTTTTTCTTCTTTAACGTGTGATTGTAATGTAGACTGGAACTTGTACATAATTCCTGAATTGTGCAATATTTCTCTTCTAAACCTTTGCACAGTATCCATACAAGAAAAGTATGACTCCTGTGGAAACAGATAATACGTGGGCAAAGAACTGCACAGCAAACATATTTAGGTTTGTATCTTAATTGTATAGATAATGTTCAATTTTTTGTTGGCTTCTGCTGCTGCTACCTGGCTTTCTCTGACAGCAGCTTCAGTTTGCTTTATGGGTCCCTTTACCTAACTCTTAGCATAATGATTTAAACAGAAGTAATTCCAAAATGCAACTTTAGTTCTTTTATCATTCAAAAGTAATCTCAGAAGAGACATACAGGGAACTAGGTTAGATTAAATAGAACAACACGAAATATGTTCATGTTTTCTGTGCTCATTCTTTCTCTCTCTAGCTGCCTCTGGAGGAACAAAACAAAAAATATGAATTCTCAGACTTTCCTGGAAGAAAATTAATAACAAGTTTTGAAAAATGAGACTATTGATTGTTTTTAAAAAGGGGAAAGAGGGACCTGGTTTACTATCAGGTAGAACATCTCATTTCCTGGGAAAATAAAAGAAATAAAATGTTTACCTGCATTTGTTAAAGAATAAAGTAACTATTCAATGAAGTGAAAAGTTTAAACTGAAAGATGTAATTTCTTATGGTTGTAAACCTATAGTCACCTGAATCACATTGAATAAGTGGCCCAAATAATGCTCTGGAGTTTCAGAACAATTAAAGATAGCGGATATGGAAGTAGCTGACACAATTTGCGTAAGGTCACCCAGATGAAGATATTTCTATTATTAGGTAACTTTGGCAGTGATAGCAAAATAAAATCTTAGTGGGTAATGCATTTGAAAGAGCTTTTTGATTTAAAACAAATTTAGTATTTGGATGTTTGTCAAGTTTCTTGATCAATCTTCTTTTAAATTTGTGATCAGATGTACCACTGTCACATAATACAAATGGTTCAGTAGGGAGCACAGATCTTGTGCCTCCTTACTCATACAGAAAAGCTTTTGTGAGTTCTCTTTTCTAAATCTTTTTACAGTTTTTCTTTGATCTCCTAATCATTATCACCAGGGTATGGAAAGTGTTTTTTGTTACTCCAGAATGTGCTAAATATGTGTGTAAAAATAATGAGACAAATACAGAATAAAAAACAAAAATCCAAATTAATGAGAAGGAACACAAGGTACATCCCTAACAAAGACCATAATTATCCTTTAATGTGTGGTCGGTTACCCCTGTAGGTATTATTATGTTGATTTTAATATATTAGAATAGGGGTCCTAGCTTACTATAGCTGTCATTGACAATTATCAGTTTCATAGTACAAATTATTCCTAGTTAACAGTATTTGCACATTATTATTTGTCTGACTAGATGGAAACCTCATCAAAAGCTCAGTGCAGCTGATTTAGATTTGAGGGGTCTTTAACACTGATCCACTCTTAAATATATTTGTCATGTTAGTGTATTGTCTTCAGAACCTAATTTAGCTACTATTAAATGTATTTACAGGGACAAAGATTGAGTATCACTGCAATCTTCAGATCAATTAAGTAGCTTAGATGAAAATTATCCAAAGAAACTGTTTCTGCAGAGCAGTTCTGAAAAACACTTGAGAATAACACTGCACACAGACCCTGAGACTTCACTCTGGTCTTCATAGTTGGAAAGTATCTAAAGCATGCCTCTCATTCTATACTTTTCCCAATTCTGCCCTTAATACCATGTGCAAAAGAAATACTCCTTCAGAAATGAGACAGCAGTTTAAGTTCATCTTTGATTTGGGAGAGAGTATGTGAACATGTGGCTGCCAATCGACTTTCCAAATGCACAAAATAAATACGAACTTACATCATAGTACCCACTGAGTAATTTGGTCAATGTACTTAATACAATGAGAAGCATGAGTTCAGTGACTAGAGAAGAACTTCTTGTTTTCTAAGAATAACCCTGTTTGCCCACATTTGGCTTCAGAATTGCCTGATTAACATGTAGAACTGGCAGCGTGGCAGGTAGGGGGAATAGTAAATGGAAAAACAAGTAAACAAAATGTGCAATAGCTAACTAAGGCGTGGAAGTGGTGGGTGGGAATCCTCCAGCAATGTCAGAAATATAGTTACAATACAATTTCTGAATATATCTGTGTAAAATAATTGTAACATATCCTTCAGGTCGTAACTTCTTTATATCATTAGTGCTGCCAGTTCATCTGCAGAAGCATGGTACTCAGTAACAAAACTGAAAACAGTAGACTAATATTCTTTTTATATTCTGCATTGCCTGATGACCATAAAAGCACAAACAAATAACCTCTAGCAAACATAAATGTGTGATTTACGTACATGATTTTTTCATCTATATTGAGGTTACAGGTTCAGATAACTCATTAGCATCCATCTGTCCTAATATTTGCGTACTCTCCTACAGGCTTGTGCAGCACAGGCTAAGTTTAATTCACTTCCAAAGAATATTTTAAATGCAATTGGGGTGCTACAAAATGACAGGTGGAAGCAAAATAGTGAATGCTTCATAGGCTTTTGCAGGCCTTCTGCTAAGAAATATTTGCAGCTTATGGTCTTGCCAGGTAGCGTGATTGAATTAACAAATAAGTGGTTTATTATTAATAACGGAGTGAAGTATGGAGCCTCCTCATCTGAAGGATTTGAATAGTTGTTTTTATTTACCATATCCTAATTATCTAACAGATTTTGCTTAGGAACAAGGTATATAAACCCTGAAATTGACCCATTTGGGCAAAGCTCACATCAGGAGAGGATGTTGTTCTGCTCCTTTGTGATCTCTCTTACTCTTACAGGAATAAATGCCTCCTGCTCTCATCTGACCTAAGTTATATTCTGATAACTTTCATGACAGATACAATAGAACAGACTGCTTTCTGTATTTTTACAGGAAAGGTAAGAATCCAGTGCTTCAGACTGTGATATAGAAGAACAGAGTAATAACCCACAAATAGATTTGCAAAAATAGATTAGTACAACCATGAAGTTTTTGGAGTTTGAGAGAAATACACCTTGAAACTTTATTTGCCTCTTTCATATTTTTATCAGTTCTTATAGTTTGTTTTGCTCATCCAAAATTGTTCCTTTGTCTTGTTAAAGATTTGCATTTGAAGGTTATATATTACTCATACTTAGTCACATTGAAAATTAGCCTTTTCTTTATACACTGAGAATAAAGTGAAGAGAAATGAAAAGTTGCATCTCCCTTATTTGCAAAGTTTTCATTTGTACTTGCAAAATTTACCTTATTGTCACCTACTTCCTGAAGGAGCATTCACACTCTCTGCAAAAGTAAGAACCTTTTGTAAAGGAAGCTAGCTTACAGCTTAGCATTCTGCCTTTACTTTTCTTTTTAGTCAACTATTAATAGACTTATACATTATTCCACAAATGCTCAGATTTTCCTGTAGACTAATTATCATGCCAACATTACTAAGCTGGTATCCCTGTGAGATGCTGGTGTGGAGCCCTTGGCACAAGAAGCAAACTATGGACCCTATGCACCTTCCTTCCCAAGAGCTAAAATCCATGCAAAAGTCTCATGAAATGTCAACAGCTTTCTGAAGAGATCTCATCACTAATTGGGGAAGGAGGTGAAATAACAAAATAGTTTTATTGGGAATCAAAAGGTCTATAGACACATCAGTCTGGTGCTATATCAAGCCTACCAGGACCCTACTTGACACAATATGATTTTCTGTGTTGTGCTGTATGTAGCACGTGGATGAATGCATTCAGGTTGGTGCTGGATCAGTACTGCCTGGTACTCCACAATACAGCAAATACACTACCCAAATAATCTAACTGAATGATAAATTAGACTTCTAATTTATGCACCTTTGTACAGGTCCTGTATGGGGTTTTCTACATAGATAGTGGTTGGGATAACCAATATACACGGCATAATTTAAAAAGCAATACAGAATTGACAGTGTGGGGGAAAGAAAAGACATACATATTACTAACAGACCAAGTTATGAGATCCCAACACACAGCTTAGGTCTCATCACCTTGTGTTTCAGAGTACCTAGCTTGAAAACTGCAGATGCCTTATTATCATAGCCATGGCTGACACATTCCATGGCTGTCACATTCCCTACTGCCACAAGGTACATTTACACCTGGATCAGATAACCAACTTCTTACTGATGCTCATGAAGAGCAAGTGCAAGAAATGCTTGTGTCATGATCCCCGTAACATTTTACTCACCCTTTGCAGAAGTGACTCTGTGTCTCCACAGAACAGTCCACTCTTCTCTACTGAAACTCTACTTAGAGTTTTCTGAGTAGAGAATTACCTAATCTACTTGCCAAGTATTATAATGATCATCACTTGAAAAAACTTCAGTTTATACATTTAACAAAATATCAGATATCCTAGCTAAAGAGAATTTTTATAGCCTGTATCATGCACAGATTGATGTAATGTGTAATTTAAAAATAGTTTTACACGCCCACATCTCAGAGAACAATTTTTTAAAGTAAAAGATTTCTAAAAAATTGTTAAAGAGGAAAGTATGTTTTACTGTTCTGTTTTTCCACTCCAAAGAATATATTTCTATACATACTATATACACACATTTCTATACTGTGCATTCTTTCCTACTACATCTTCCTGTCCATTATTCACACTAAAATACAATTTAATCAGAATTTTTTAATAGTTGCAGTACAGTGCAAGTACTCGTAAAACTAAGGATGCCATTAAAGTATGTCCTCAGAATTACATGCTGTATTATGCAGTCATGAACTTTTGTATTAGTGTGTTTTAACCCTTGGCAGTATTAGTCAAGAGAGGAATGTTAACATTTCACATGAAGGATGGTACACCAAGTTTTAGAAAAATGGACCATGACATTTGTTATCAATTCTGTTGTAAATGGCCTTGGCTCAGCTGCAGACTATCCTCTTCTACATCTGTAAGCCCCTCCACTGTGTGCTGTAGCAGAAGTTTGGAAGTGCTTTTATGTCACAAGTATCTCCTTTAAGAGCAATTTAATTTCAAGAACCATAATTTCTTCTTCAGTTATTTGACTTCCAGTTCTGACTTCAGCATTACTAACTATAGGAATAGATTCCAAATAATTTTCATTAAAAATATTCACCAAAGTTTTGAATAAGTAATATACAGTCATTTTCAAGAAGTGGTTTAGAAAAGATAAATAAGATAAAATGAGAGGAAGGTAATGTTGTATATGTGTCCCTTAACCTCTCTCATTTTTAAACTTATGTATATAAAGGCATGTGCACACAACCAGGATGTGCTGGAAAGCATGAAAAAGATGTTTTGAGGGACTCATTTTACCATGTCCGTGCTTGGAGTTTACTTTGAAATCACCTGAATATTCCTGTGTGGTACTCTTAAATCAATAATATGTACCATATTAAATCTGTATCCCCCAGTGTCCAGAGTCAAAGACTTTGAAATAAATAAATACCTCTGGTTGGAGTAAGAAACCTTGAAAAAAAGCCCTAACCTTTCATGTTGTAAGTTAACATAAACCCCATAGCAATGTTCTACCCAGAGAGACTTTCATAATACACTTACACTTAGTTGTAGTCTCAGGGCAATTAAACTAATTTTCTTAACGTATATAAAGTCCTTTTACTCTTCCCTTAGTCATGTTTTAAGAACTATGCATTCTAACTTCTGCTAGTAATGGAACCTGACTCTTGCTATCAAGAAATATTAAAACAGGTTATCTTTGTTTTCCTTATTTTTCCAGGAGGAAAAAAACCACTGTCTTCCTGAAAGAATGAATTAAACACAATACTTAAGCATAAAAAGAAAGCAAAAAAAATAAATTAACAAAAAAATAAATTAAGCACAATACTCTCAGACCACGAGGAGTGAAGCAGTGGCAATGGTAAATTTTGTGCCTGTGCAATAGATTGAGGTGGACAGCGGGATCCTGGAGCCAGGGAAGCCTGAGGGAGAGCAGAGAGACCTGACAGGAGCCGTCAGGTCTCACAAGTGAGCCTGAGGGGCTGATGTGGTTGGGGGCATTTCCAGGGTAACCACAGGAGATGCAAAGGCGGTGAATCTGGCTGGCCATCTCTGGGCTGTGGGAGAGTACACAGAGAGGAACAGCAGCTCTGCCGACTCAACAGGTGAGCCTTACTGGTTGTCACCGTTTGGCTCTGGGTTGGCAGTCAAACCAGTAACAATAATGTTCTCGATGCCCCCCCTCAAGGTAGGGAAAGAGGGAGAAAAAATAAGAAAGAGAGGCTTTCTGGGTTGAAAAGTGAAACATTGATTTTAATTATTAGTGATAAGGGAATACGTATATTTATAAAGGGATGTGCAACACCCAATCCCCTCCCTCCTTCCCCCGTGACTCTCACAGCAACTCTTCTTCCTGGTGGCTCCCAGCTGAAGGGGGGAGTGTCCAGGCACATGGACGGGGTCCTCAGATCTTGGCTGTGAAGAAAAAATGGGGAAAAAAAAGAAAGCCAAAGAGAGGGTGATAGAAGTGACAGTAAATAGAGAGAGAAAAAGGAAACAAAAGGCTTGACTTCTGTAATGTCTTAACCTATACTGAAAGCGAAATAGGGAAAATATTATGAGAAGGGAATATTCTGATTTGCTGATCCTGCCTTCAGTCTAATCTGCTCCCCCATGGGAGGCTGCAGACACTCAGAAGTGACCTTGGTTATTATCAGTCCACTGGTGCTGCTAAAAAAAGTTCACTGAAAGAAAAAAAAAATCAGCAAAGAGAAAGTTTGCTTCACCCTGGCTCAAACCAGGACATTGGTGGTCATCAGCTTCTTGGAAAGAGATCAACTATGGTCTCCACCTGAAAGAAGGCCATGCGCTCAACATGAGCCAGGGTGAATGTGGGAACCCACACAGAGTGCCCATAGAAACATGCAGCCATCCAGGTCACAGGCTGCAGGGAGTGTCAGAGCCATTCACTGGCAACAAGTGGCAGTTATGAAAACTATTGTGTGTGCTGCAAGCAGGTGGATGATCTTCTCTGCTGAGTGGCTGAGTTACAAGAGGAAGTTGAAAGGCTGACGAGCATCAGGAAATTTGAACTGGAGATAGGTTGGTGGAGCCAGGCTCTGCCCTCCTTGAAACAGAAATGGGAGCACCCACCAGAAAGTATGAAGGATCAGGGGGCCCCTGTATCCTGCCCCTGAACTCTTTTTGCCTGTGTCACACACATACATTTTGACTAATAGTCATTGCTTCTGATTAGAATTGAAGTAGAAGAATAAGTAGAATGTGTTAGATTGGTGTCACGATCCAATAATCGGAGAAGTGGAGACCCTAGTGGGATCTCTCAGAGACAAAGTACAATATCGGGTACTAAAAGACAAACGGTCACCAGGGCTGGTGTACGGCTTATGGAAGATCAGGCAGACGACCCTTGCTTTCTAAGCTCCCTCACTGCCATGTGGGGAGCCCAGGTGTGGCTGGGTTTGGCCTTCCCTCCCCTAGTACAAGTCATACAGCAGGTACACCCCTTTGTCCTGAGGAACCCTGTAGAAGGTGATCCCAACTGGTGACTTTAAGACGCAAACAAAGTCAGATGTCACGTACACACCAAACTTTACTGCAGTTGCACAACAAAAATTCAAGATGCCTAGAGCAGATAGCACAGAAAGAAAAGAATAGGAAAGGTAGGAGAAAGCAGAAATGGGTGGAATAGCAAGTGATAGGATAGTCACCACCACGGTCCAGTGACATCATCGGGTGGAGAAGCGCTTCGCTGTATTGAGTGTGTCACAGCTTTTTCCAGTCCCAGTTCTCGACCTCAGCCCCTCCTCCGTGCACATGCGTGATGTGTCTCTGAGGTGGTCTTCAGGGGGGACTCACATGGTGACTTCCTCCCCACAAGTCTTCCTCAAACCCCGGGCTGCAGGTAAGGGAGGGCGTGGGTACAGAGCTGTGTCCTTTGTGATTTCAGCACCTTCTGGATAATTTCAACGAGATAAGCCATTGTTTGGTGCCAAGGTTCATTTCCATTTCTAAGGCCATAAACTTGCATTCCAACAATGTTGAGACATCTTGACACCACAAGGTTAGCTTCTCACAATTGGGATGCAAAACAGAATTTTAAACAGTAGCAGTATTTAAATTACATTTCTTAATTAATTATTTCCTAACTCTTTTGCTTTGCTTTTTTTCCCTTTTTCTTTTTTTTTTTTTTTAACTCATTGAAAAAAAAAAATTTTTTTCACCAGAAAAGGCCTGTTCAGGACTTTATTAAGACTTTTATGTTTCAAATTATATCAAAGTCACTGAATGGATTATTTATATTTGGGCAATGTTTTGTTTTTTTGGATTTTTTTGCCATTTCTCCATAATTTCATACATTATTTCAGGATGAATACAAGAAGGGTAATAAAAAAAAAAGAAAAAACCCACCAAAACCCTAAAACCAGCCAAACAAAAAGCCTTCTTCCTCGGAGAACATGGTATGACTGGGATTGGTAGAAAACCTTCTGTGTATTATTTTAGTAAGGTCTAAAATTATATAATAAAGAAACCATCAGAAAGTAGTTGGTATGCTAATGAGGATGTCTCTTTTGTCTCATTTCATAAGTGTATAGAACATAAACTATGTCTGAAAATAACTGAAAATCAAAATAACTGCTTCATTTTAGTCTGTCTGTCTGAATATCTATTTATTTATAACAGGCTCATGTGCTTATCCCAGACCCAGCTATTGTTTAAATAGCTGCTAGGAAAAATACCATCAAAGGGAAACTTCAATAACAGATACATATTTTTGGATTTTTTTGCAGAAAAAGGTTTTCCTTTTTACTCACCACACTTGCAGCAGATTGGAATCTGAGTTCAGATACAATTTCTACTCAAAAAAAGAATGAAAATAATGGAAGTCTTCTTGCCACTTACTTGCCTTTCTTTATACAAAGACCGATGAAGCAAGTGGGTCTCAAACTGGATCACACAAACCATGAGGGAACCTGGAACAGGCTATTAGAAAGGACAGTGTTGTTTTGTCTCTTAACTAAACAGTGGAAATGGCAAATAGGTGTAACTTTTAGACAGGTTTTTATATCCCTACATGTAACCACAACTTTCAATTGCCCTTTCAGTTTTCAGTCTGTACTGTCACCCAAAGGACCACAAACACAGATTTCACATCTGACTGGGGATGATTGTTTCCATCACACAGCTTTATTTCATGCACATAGATTAGTATGTTTGTCATTCAGAATGGATGGAATATTTTTTCCGGCTAGAAAATGGCTATGAATCAAAACTACACAGAATTAACAGGTCTCTAAATATCTGTAAAAGTGTACTGCATTTCTATGGAACTAAACATGGTCAAATTACTCCAAAAGTAAGTCAGAATAATGCTCCCATTGACTAAAATGACAGATAAAAATAATTCCTAATACCCTTTTTTCTGTGAAACTTTAAAAAAGTTTAGCAATATCTATGTGACTTTTAAACTGAAAAGCTTCTTACCTCTAAAATAACTAATGTTTAAGCAATGAAGCAATGTGGTCCTTCCTCTTCAATGAATAAGCTATATAAAGGTTTAACTGCTGTTTAGTACTTTATTTTTTGCATCATCCATGTGAGCTGGTAGAAAAGTACTTGCACTTTTACAACTGAGATCCCAGATTACAATGATCCACTTATTTTTTTTGCAGCCATCCATGATATATTTTACCTTTGTTCATCAGACTTAAGTAATCTCAGTGTTTAACTTTTTGTTCAGTGTTTCCTCTGGATCCCCTATTATTATTTAGCACCTCTTATATTGCAAAACCCAAAACTTACCCCAGTACTTTAGCTTAAACTGAACCAATAGTAAAAGGTGAAAAAATAGCTTGCTTTGTCTTAGAGACAGTATTCATCCCTATAAATTCCTAAAAGCAACCAGCTGCTCTTCAACAGTATATCACCTCTGATTCAGGTTGACATTGTTTTGTTTAAATCCCTCAGATATCCTCTGTAAAATGGCTATTACTAACTTGTTCCCCATTCTATATCTGTGCTCAATTAAGGAACCAACACTTTGTAATATGGTAATGACTGGACCCTGAAACTTTACTTGGGCTTTGTAAGCTTCCCCAGTGCAGCTAGATCTCTGAATCCAATAAATAGTTGTTCTCCATCTTTCAGAGAACTAATGAAAAATATTGGATATCAGTAGTTTCTACACATTTCTATTTTGATTATGAACCACTGATAATTAATCTCTGCAAGCAGCTTTCTAACTGTTGTAACCCGTAATATATTCTGCGCTGTGGTCTCCATGGTCATCTATCAGAACGTGGGGTCTGGTTCTGCTAAAACTCGCACACAAGTCAAGGTATCACATCTACTGCTTCTCCCCTATCCACAAAATACCGTGTCACAGAAAGAAACCAGACTCGTCTCATGCAATGTGTTTTTGCAGCACCCTGTTACCTGTTACTCTTTGTTTTTCCACCCGTATTGGATGCATTTCAGTATGTTTTTATTTGTAAGTATTATCAAGCATGTTCCAGCATAGTCCTGGAAAATGGAATTGGGAAGACAGGTCTACAGTTTCCCAGATCCTCACTTTCATAGATACCTTTATTATACCTTATTATATTTTCACTGCACACTCACTGAGAACTTCTATAAAAATATTTTAGGAAATATTTCTCCAAGTGGAAAGGCCATTTTTGCTTTGGTAAAATCTTTGAAAGAAAATATAAAATGAAACAAACAGGAAAATAATGAATAAAATGAAACAACATCAAGCATCTCTCTTCCTTAGACTTACAGTGACTTGAAAAAGGAGAATCCCGGTGGCTTGCCAAAGGTTGCTTCACATTACCAACAGATTTTACTGCTACTGAATCATTCTGCCTAACAGAGATGGATCTGTTTTTTAGTGCTCAGTTACAACATGCAAAGTGCATCAATTGAAAACAAAAAATATTTACACATAAATGCAAGTCCTGTTAAAGTTTTCCCATGTGAGGTCTATTTTAAAACTTAGCAAAGAGCTAAAAAATAAATGTCCAGAGCAACTCCTATCATGTATGTCCAAGTAGCAGGAACATTATTTTTTTTTTAATTCCAATTGTTATTCAGTAGTTAATAATAAACAAAAATCTTTGCAGGATTTCTGTACTGCTGCTATGAAATTCTGCAATTGTCTTAATTCACTCTATCAGAGCAGCAGAGAATGAATGACCTGCTTTGCTTGTCATCTCAATACAAAAAATGAAGTTTAAGCAAAGAAAAAAAGAACCTATTATTGATAAAGAATGCTTACAGAAAGCATTTGTCATTATTCATATTTTATATCCTGTCTAGTTTCAGAAGGTACTGCAATTAAAAGTGCATTAATGGAAATGATTTCTAATTCATGGTATAAGCCTAACAGAGATAACAACCGTTAGAGTTGATAGATAATTGTTAACTGTCAGAAGCTAACATTCTTTTCAATGAGATAAGATTTCCAATATTAAAACCAAAGTTAGATGAATGGAAAACAGCTTCCAAATATTACTGAAGCAACTAAAATTTTTAGGGCATATATTTGGAAAATTGCACACAGAAAAATCCTTTAGATATGGCATGCAAAATTTTTTATCACTTCTGAGTTTCCCATTGTAATAGTAAATTGATAAATGAAGTTTCAAAATATTTCAAATTATGGATATAGATCTCTCTTCTTGAAATACACCAGCCATTGGGTGAAAAAAACAACAGCTTGACTCTGGAAACATGCCTATGGAGAGTCCTATGAAGGGAGATATTCAGACTAGGCAATGAGGAAGAGGAAGACTAGGGAAAATGTGGGCCCACACCAGAAAGAAACTGGAGACCTGGTCATGCAAGACATAGAGAAGGCTGAGGCAGTTAATGACTATTTGGCCTTAGCCTCCACTGGCAACTACTCTGGTCACACCATCCAAGTTATAGAAGGCAAAGGCAGGGACTGGGAAAAGGAAGATCCACCCACTGTTGGAGAAGAGCAGGTTTGAGACCACCTGAAGAATGAAGGTGCACAAGTCCATGGGAGCTGACAAGATCCATCCCCAGTTCCTAAAGGAACTAGCCAATGAAATTGTAAAGCCACTGTCCATCATATCTGAGAAGTCTTGGCAGTCTGGCAAAGCTCCCACTGACTGGAAAAGGGGAAACATAGCCAATATTTTCAAAAAGGGAAAAAAGGAAGACCCAGGGAACAATAGGCCAATTAGTCTCAACTCTGTGCCCAGCAAGACCATGCAGCAGATCCTCCTGAAGGATCTGCTAAGGCAGGTGGAAAACAAAGTAGTGATTGTTGACAGCCAACATAGCTTCATCAAGGGAAATGCTGCCTGACTAATCTGGTGGACTTCTGCGATAGAGTCATGATATTGGTGGGCAAAGGAAGAGCAACGGACGTCATCTACCTGGACCTGTGTGAAGCTTTTGACACAACATCCTGGTAGCAAAACTGAAATGATACAGATTTGATGGATGGACCACTCATCAGGTAAGGAACTGGCTAGATGGTCTCACTCAAAAGAGTTGTCGTCAATGGCTCAATGTTCAGATGCAGACCAGTGATGAGTGGTGTTCCTCAAGGGTCCATACTCAGATTGGTGCTATTTAATGTCTTTGTTGGCCACAGGGACAGTGGCATTGAGTACACCCTCAGCAGGGTGCTGATGACACCAAACTGTGTGGTGAGGCCGACATGCTTGAGGGAAGGGATGCCACCCAGAGGGACCTTGACAAGCTCAAGAAATGGGCTTGTGCAAACTGCATGAAGTTCAGCAAGGCCAAGTACCAGGTTCTGCAGCTGTGTCAGGCAATCCCAAGCACTAATAAAGGTTGGGTGGGAAATAGCCTGAGAAGAGTCCTGAGTTGAAGGACTTGGAGGTGATGGTAGTCAAGAAGCTCAACATGAGCTGACAATGTGGGCTTGCAGCACAGAAAGCCAATTGTGTCCTGGGCTACATCAAAAGAAACATGGCGAGCAGGTCAAGGAAGGTGATTCTCCCCCTTTTCTCAGCTATCATGAGACTCCACCTGGAGTCCTGTATCCAGTTGTGGACATGGAGTTCCTGGAGTGAGTCTAAAGGAGTGCCACAAAGATATTCAGAGGACTGGAGCATCTCTCATACAAAGACAGGCTGAGAGAGTTAGCATTGTTCAGCCTGGAGAAGAGAAGGCTCTGGGGAGACCTTGTAGTGGCCTTCCCGTACCTAAACGGGCTACAGAAAAGATGAGGAGGGACTCTTTAACAGGGCTTGTACCTAGAAGATGAGGGGTAATTGTTTTAAACTGAAGATGCTTTAGGTTTGGAATAGGTTGCCCAGGGAAGGTTGTCGATGACCCTTCCATGGAGGTGTTCAAGGCCAGGTTGGATGAGGCTTTGTGCAGTCAGGTCTTGTGTGAAGTGTCCCTGTTCATAGCAGGGAGGTTGGAACCTGATTGTCTTCAAGGTCCTTTCCAACCCAAACCATTCTATGATTCTATTAAAATTGGAAGAGGGGAGATTTAGATTAGACATTAGGAGAAAATTCCTCACTGTGAGGGAGGTGAGATATTGGAACAGGTTGCCCAGAGAACTTGTGGAAGCCCCATCCCTGGAAATATTCAAAGGCAGGTTAGACAGGGCTCTGAGCAACTGGATCTAGTGGGAGGTGTCCCTGTCAATACAGTGGGGTTGGATCTAGATGATCTTTAAGGTCCTTTCCAACACAAACCATTCTATGATTCTATGACTACACAATGAACTTGTATCAGACTATAGCTGAAAAGTCAGGAGGAGCTGCAAAGATATTTAAGCTGAAATACTATGGTAGCATAAGAGAAAGGCAGATATCTATCTTCTATGGATTTTGTTTCCCAAAAAAAAAAGTGGCACAGTATCTTCTAAAAAGAAATTACAAGGAAAAAAAAACCCAAAATCACAGTATGATTACTGTAAATGTGTGATAAAGTCACAAAAACACAAGTATCACGTAGCTGTCTGTATATAGACCTTCCTAGTCTTATGCTAAAACTTATTCTCCAAAGAGAAACTTTGGAAAAAGACAATGACTGTTCTACAGCCCCAGATCAAGAAAAATAAGCCTTCAAAATGGCTATAAGCACAGTTATTATTATAATTTCTCTATGTTAATGAAGAGCACTTGGTCTTGAGGTCCAAGAGAGAAAGTGAACGGAGAAAGCAAAGTAGGTGAAGTAGAGTGGAAGGACGCACTAGATTTCATGTTCCATTTAATTCCAAAGGGAACAGTACATCCCTCACACTTCACATGTGTGGCCTGTGAGAGGGATAGACAGCAATATGAAAGCAAAGGTTTCATACTCTCCAGGACAAAACAATTCAGAGAGTTTAAAATGAATCCATATTGTAAGGATTCTATTGCAGGTCTAAAAAATAATGAGTCCAGTCCCTAATTATTATGAAATATATTTGGAAGGAAAAAGGGTTCCAGGATAAGACAAGTGTTTTTATGCTTTGAAGGTTTTACTATCACACTTGACACAAACTATGGCCCTCAAAAGAGACAACATTTAAAAGCTGCTTGTGAACTTCTGAATCTTATTGATACAACATGTATGTAAATAGTTGTAGGAGAAGGGTTCCTAGAAAAATTATTAAAATATAAATTTCAAAGGACATTCTGAGATGTAATTCCTTCCTTGTTTCTGTATCTTTGTTTTTGCTTTTCTCTTTTCCCTCCATTTGCATATGCACACTTGCCCTCCACACACACACAATTAAGTAAAGGAATAAGTTCAGCTTATGCTGCAGCCAATAATTAGTAAAGAAAAGAGTATCTAGATGATATTTTTGTAACAAGAAAGGAATCTTTAAAAAAACAACCAAACAAAAAACCCAAATAATAAAACTCAAATAAACCCCAAAACGCTAACATTAATACAATTTGTAAAAAGAATGTTAAAAAAGGAAAAGGAAAACTAAACAAACCAGCCTGAAAAATATTCGCAGGTGCCTTCATTTACAGTTGTTTGTGCAAAGCTGCTGACTAGCAATCCTCAAAATGAGACCAGAACCTGATCCTGATTGCTGTGAAAAAGGAAACTTCAGCAAAGGACCGTGAAGCCCTTGTTTTTCCCCAGGCAGTCCTTCTGGGCAAAAGAGGACAATGCTCAGAGTGGATTAAGAGTTTACAAAAGTGTATCATTCACACTCAAGAATGTTCCTGATCTCACAGCTCTTACGCCTCTTTACCTCCAGGGCTTTGGTTCAGGAGGAGGACGCATGGTGAGATTAAAACTTGTCGTCCAACGGGGAACAAATTGCTGCAGAACTACAACAGAAATCCCCTCTTAGATGCAAAAGCTGTTTCTGTCTATCCTTATAGTCAAATGAAACACAGATTAAAAAAAGCATAACAGAAAGCTTATTTTAGATCCCAGTATGATCATTTAAAAAGCCATAGTTATGTTATCTCCTTAAACTGGCAGGATTTATACAAGCTTTAACCTTTTCTCAATGGTCTTATTAAATGTGTCATCTACTTAAGGCTGCTGTGCCGGGAAGAATTACTATTATATTTGCCTTCTCTGTTGATCTACAGATGAAAAGTGTAATGACATGATTTGGATAACAGATTAGTATGGAGTTATTTTGTAAAGGATATTCTCAATTTGAAAAACATCAAGTTATCACAGGAAGCATATCTTTCTGCCTAAATTAATACAATTATTCTGAAAGGTAGCTCATATATATAAACAAACATCCTGTGGACAGTGACTCAGACTTCGTGGTATAAAAATCAGATATAGTAATGAAGAAGAATCTCATTAGCAACATTTCAGAATTAGTACAGTGCCACAATTACTGACTTGGTGTGCTAGCAACTAAGTATATCCTATACAAACAATATTGATTAGGCAGAGCTTTAACCAGACAGGGACAATTGTATGCCACCAGCTATACATCACCAACTATACACCACCAACTGAATGCCTGACACTTCTACATCACTGACTCTCCGTCAGGACAACTGGAAGAGGACTGGCATATGGCAGCCATTCAGCGCCATGAACACCACCTCATCCAGTACCCTAGGGAGCAGGCGGCTCTGCTCACAGTGGTCTGATTTTTGCAAAAAATCAGGGCAGTCCAAGTGTATGAGTCACACAATTTGTAACATGTGCTAGCTGATCAATCTCACGTCTTTGTTGTATGCTGCCATGAGAGGTGTCCACATTGCTCTGCAACTGTTCAGTTATCTCACGATTAGATAAAGGCAACTCAATCAAATCTCAGAAATGAGAAATTCACTATGAGATAAAGGCAACTACATCAAACATGAAAATGAAAAATTCAAGATAAATGCAACTCAATCAAACATGAGCATGTTTGATTCTAAAAGTAATGTCAAACTAATGCAATTAGAATCCCATAAAACCACATTTTAAAAAGTTACATTAAAAAATGCACTTAAAAAGAATTCCAAAAACATTTTTTTAAAATGTGATGTTAAATGAACACAACTAAAAAACATCAGAACCCCAGTTTTAAAAGTGATGTTCAGGACTGCAACCTGAAACGAGACAAATTTGATTGCATGGTCTTTACTATGAATTTTTTGTTTCTCATGTTTGATTAAATTGCCTTTAACTCATAAATAATTTTTCATTTCTGACATTTGATTGTGTGATTCATACACTTGAATTCCCCAATGTTTACCAAGTTTCCTTGCAGAAATCAGAGCACTGTGAGCAGAGCTGCCTGCTTCTCAATGTTCCCTGCATGGTGCTAAACAAGTGCTACCTACTGATTGGCGTGCTGTTGTCCCAGTGGAGAGCTGACAATATAGAAGTGTCTGGAGTACAGCTGGAGGCATGCAGTTGTCTTAGACACATCTTTAACAGCTAATTAATTTCACTTATAGCCTGAACTAAGTAAATAATAAGCAACACCCACTAAGTAAGATACCTAATTTTTAAAATACTGTGGCAGTAACCCGTGAAAAATCTAAAACTCAATATATTATTAATAAGTAAAGACATTATTAATAAATAAAGCTTATTCTCATCCAATGCATACTAGACTTGTGCGTCTCCTTGATGAAAGACGTTCAGGATGCAAAATGTTATGTGTTCAAAAGGAGACTGAACAAGTGTTTAGAAGTAACTGTTAAGCCATTAAGAGTTACTAAACTGGGCTAGGAAGAGTTGAACTTTGAAAAAGTATCATACATGCTTGTACTGTTTTCAGTCTTCTGTAGATCCCTGACTAAGTGTACTGTTTCACATCTCCAATCAGCACCTCCCAGAAATGCAAACAGTCCTGCTTTCCACAAATCCTGTAGTTGAGACTGAGCATGGTAAAAGAACATTGCTGGATTTGAAAGTATTTCCCTAACAGGTAGATACAGAATTTCCCTGTAAAATAAGGCCATAGTTTCAAGGCGGATTTTGGAAACAAGTTGGAAGAGTGAGGACCACCTGATATTTGTGAGCCAGGATTTCAGACAACCATGCCAGAGAAGACCCCAAACACAGTCCTGCACAAATGATGCAACAAAGATTCCTATTTAAAGAATTCCTATTTAAGGATATTCCAGAGATCAGCATACTTAGAAAGTGAGGACTGAACTTCACCAAGGAAAACTATAATCCCGGTCTTGGAGTACCTCTTCACAGCTGAAGGTAGGACACAGGACATGAGAGACCCTCAGTCTGAACTCATTCAGAGGTCCTATTCTGTAACAGCACACTATTACACCAAGCATAGAGGTATGAGGATGCAAGACTGTAGGTACATTAAAAAGTATATAAGAAAGGACATCAGGAGAAATTTCATTTTTCAGATGTCTTACTGTCTCCTTTTCAAAAAGCAACACAAAATTTAATCAACTACAAGGATTGAAATTTGTTTTCCTTTTAATGGCTGTCTGATTCACAACTCTGGCAGCTGCGTTTGCCCGAGACGTAGTTGTGTTTGCTTTAGAGTAGTAAGTAACCCTCACACATTCCATGAGGACAGGTATATCTCATTTACCATATTTTAAGGAACCAGCTCTCCAAATTCCAAAAAGCCACCTATATGGTCTTGTAGTATGAACATTTTTAAAAGCAGCATTGTTTACTCAGTTTTTCCTACATGTTTGATAAACAGTTTGCATTTTTTTATTGCTCAAGAGACAGCTAATTCCAATAATGTATTATAAACTAACCTGACAACTTCTGTAAATCATATTTTTGTAGAATAAAATATACCACCACCTCCTTTTTAATGCTGTTTCATTCTTTTATAACTTCCACGACATGTTTTTCTTTCCCTGTTCTATATGATAGGGAGTAGATTACTGCAATGAGTAAATCAGAAAATGTTGAGGGTTTGTTACACTGAGGAGGTTACTGTGACCTCAGTTAAGGAATATAAATAAATTATATAATATCTTCAGTGCTATGGGTATGTCTATGAAAATCCATTTGATTTAATCTAAAGCTGACAAAGATTATCTTAATTAAGCACAAAAAGTTAACATTCAGTGGTGTACTAAATATTTAAAACTTGGTTATGTTTAATGAAACGAGTGTTTTTATTGTCTTTATACTTGTGTTTACTTCGTTCACAGCATTATTTCACTGTAAATTTTCTGTTGCTTGTGGGATTCTAGTTTACTTTTAATTTTATTTTAATCTCCATACTGTAGTGTATGGCCCCTGTTATGACAGCAAACCTGACAATAAATACTTCCATGAGCAAAGGTAGTTATATACTTGCTTTAGAATAGAAAGTTGACCTGCAAAGAGAGATCATCTGTCCTAAGCTCACATGTACAAAGGCAGTGAATGGGTTGAAAAGGAGTGCATAGAGTCAGAGGGAAACACTGTAACTTCTGGGCTACTTTGTGTTCACTGTGATATCTAGAACTAGTTGTGTTCTAATTCACTAATTTTCTTTGCTTCCTGACATAAGTTGTTTAAAATTAGCAACTTCTGGAAATACATGGCTGTGTGTGAAAACTCATTGCCCAAACTCTGTTTTGCCAAGACTCGAACTGTGAACAGGAAAAAAGGAGAACAGTGACCTGGGAAGGAGCTCCTCACACCTTCACCATTCTCTGGCATGAGTTACTGTCACTTGGAAGTCTCTGCTAATTAGCAGTTTTCTTCTAAAACACATGTATTAGCTGTGGAGTACTGGAAACCTGGACATGCTCCTTCTTGCTTCTGCCTGCTTGAAGTGAGACCGGGGTGAGACCTTTCCATGCCCAGGGAATGCTCTGCTGATCACCTTCAATGTCAGTATGTTACTAGAGAAGTTCAAAACAGAACTTACAAGGAGCCTGGATTTCTTTTTTTTTTAATTCGTGTCAGCAAGAAACTGATGAGTAAAAGAATTAAGAGGTTTATAATTCAGTGGATCAATGCATAGCTTATAATTTACAGTCCCTGTAAAATTTTGTTCATTTTTAAAGACCCAATTAATTATCTCACTGTGAAAGAAACCCTTCACATAAGAAAGAGACAAGATTGCTGGAGGCTCTTACAGGATCCCACTGTTTTAGTAGGGATCACTTATTTCTGGGTACATGCAACAAGCAAATTTATTATGGGATTGGGATGATGTCCAAGTCCCGTGCCTGTTACATTCTGCTAGATTTCTTTAAAAAAGTAGAATCATAGAATCAAGGAATGGTTTGGGTTGGAAAGCACCTTAAAGATATCTAAACCCAACTCCCCTGCATGGGCAGGGACACCCTCCTTTAGATCAGGTTGCTCAGAGCCCCATCCAACCTGGCCTTGCACACTTCCAGGGAGAGGGAATCCACAACATCTCTGGGCAACCTGTTCCAGTCTCTCATCACCCTCATAATGAGGAATTTCCTTCTAACGTCTAATCTAACTCTACCCTCTTCCAGTTTTCATCCATTACCCCTTGTTCTCTCACTACAAGCCCATGTAAAAAGCCCCTCCACATCATTCCTGTAGTCCCCCTTCAGATACTGAAAGGTTGCTGCGAGGTCTCCTTGGGGCCTTCTCTTTTCCAGGCCGAACAATCCCAACTCTCTTAGCCTGTCTTCAAAGGAGATGTACTCCAGGCTTCTGACCATCTTTGTGGCCTTCCTCTGGACTCGCTCCAACAGCTCCATGCCCTTCTTGTGTTGGGGGCTCCAGAACTGGACACAGTACTCCAGGTGGGGTCTCATGAGAGCTGAGTAAAGAGGGAGAATCACCTCCCTCAACCTGCTGGCTTATGCCTCTTTGAGGCAAATTCAAAGAAGTTTTTCTTATGTTTCAGTACCTTGTCTCACCAAATAAGTATCTCTTGCTCTCTTTGATGCATATATATTTAAGGAATACTTATCTGCAAATGTGTTGCAGCATTTCTTCCCACTGCAGGTCTATTACTGGTGTAGTAATTTCCTTCTAGCTGTCCTTAGGCCTTTGTAGCCACATTTCCCTCTTGCTCTTTCTTTTTGCATCACAGATACAGCTCAGGCTTTCCAAAGTGAAAGTAAAAGGCCTTGTGATCCTATGAAAAACTTCATATATTGTTTCTATACCTGTTACATTATTTTCTCTGCCAAAATTGAAAGATTTATTTGCCTGTTTAAAATTAAGCCCATCATCAGCTCAGAGGATCTGTTGCTTTCTCTAGGTAATTATTTAATGTTTCTTTTTTTGATAGAACTTGCTTTCTATGGAATTTTTCATAACATCTGAACTGACCCTGCTTTTCAGCTTTTTCATTAAGATGACAGAAACACTGTAATGAAATTTAATATTTGCATGTGCATACTGCAATATTGTGATACGTGATCAGTCAGGGACAGCACTGTGTGTTGCAGTGCAATTTAAGTGGAGTTAGGAGCAGTTACTGTGTGCTGTAGTGCAAGTAGAGTTCCACTGGAGAAGACTGTCTGTGTTTTTTAAAAATTTAGTTACTAAGACACATACTTCTAATATACTGTTTTATCTACTATACAGGATGAGAAAATAGGCAAATATTTTTCTTTCATTTCTATTTCAAAATATTAGTTTAGTTTTTCGACTTTTCATGTACATGAATGGGAAAGTTTTGGCTCTGTTTCTGGGATCTACCTGCATCTAGAAGTCTTAAATACTGTTTCAGAGCCTCCTTGAGTAAGGGTTCCAAAAAGGTCCCCCATAAAAAGCCACAGGGTTACATTTCCAATACCACAGTCTATGGACCAATGAGAATGTTTGAGAGCTTTCTAGTGCTGATTCCTTTACTGTGAAGGAAGTCTTGGAGCTCTTAGCATTGAAAAGAGTGTATATTTTCAGAATTATCTGAGGAAAAGAGGAGTAAGTCTTTCTGCCATTTCCATGAGCCCTGCTTTTCCTACAGAAAGAAGAATAGTAATTGGTGGTGCTTATAAAAGAACACTAAAATAATAGAAGAAGTTGCTAATACTTTTACCATGAGTAGCTGGAGTAGTAACAGAGAACACAGATTAGTGGAAGAAGCTGCTACTGCCCAGAGTTACGAGATATTATTGTTTTGAAATAAAGCCCTTAGGTTCATGAGGTCCAGGCCTATGTAACCAAGTCCTTTAATAGACATTTGTTGTCATATGTCCTGATTTTTTGTTTTACAATATGCATGCTGAAGTGCCAATGTAACAAACAGTATAAGTAACTACACAAACAAAACTAATATCAAACTGTAATGGTATTTTGTCAAGGATTCTCCTGATTTTTAAATAGGCTTTCTTGTTCAATAGGAAAATTTTCAATCTCCTTAACCATTATGGAAATCTTGCCAGATTATGCTATGACACAATGTATTTTGGCTGACAAATCTCAGATAGCCAGTGACACATTAGTGCTTTCCTCCAAATACTTCCCCCTAAATTTGGCCATTTCTTCTAAGTCAGCCGTGAGAGAGTAAACTCTGTTTTTTCTCTTTCATTTTCACTCAGGCAAGTCCTTCTGCTATCTAAGACAAACAACTGGAGATATTGTTTGGTCATGTGATGTGTTAATAGTTAATAGTTTCCTAAATGGTGGATAATTTGAACATTTAGCCATCCTAGGCAGTCAAAATATTGTCTCTTGGGCAGTATCCTTCTTGTCACAAAAACTTCACTGTGGTTCAAAAGACAGGAACAAGTTGTGTTCTGCTTACATGTGAAAAAGCCGTATCTCTCCCCATTGGACAAGCTCATGAGTTTCAAGGATCCTGAGCTTCCTGCATCAGAGGGATGCCAAGGATGCTGAAACAGAACAGTTGAAGGCACAGTTTAATCCTCAGCAATTTTAATTACTGATGCCAGCAGCTGCCCACCATGCTCACAGGTTTGTTTGGGGTCTTGCCCAAAGTTGTATAATATATTTCAAGCACAATCTAGATAATTGATACAGGAAGCTGAATTTTGCCTCAAGCAACAGAACCATTTCCATATAGATGTCTCCTATACAGGATGATGTTTCAAAATCACAGATTTTTTTTTACTTCTACAGGAGTGCAAAACTTTCTTTAGCGGGACAATACAGCTCCTGGTTAAAAATCAGGAAGATCTTCTTTCTAATCCCCATGGATACATACCCATTAAGTCTACCTAATATAATTAAATATAATTAACCTAAAATCTTTGAGTGCCTAAATATCCTTTGAACTGACATTAAGTTACCTTTGAAAAGACATGTTTAAAAATATGGTCTTTAATAGGTCTTAAAAAAATGTTATGCTTCACATTATTAGCCTATTAATTAGTTGTCTGTTATGATTGATGTGTCAGAAATAAAATATACTTAATCCAATAGATTGTTTTGCAACCAATGAGAACCTTCATGTAAACATATCTGTTACATGGAGTAACTTAGTGTATTAAAAATGATATAAAGCATGGTAATAATATATGACTGCACAGATGTGTGCAACCATTTAAGTTTGTTTAACATAATGTAAGCTAAAGCCTTTGAAAAATAATTAGGGAAGAGAGGAATAGGTGAGTTCCAGCTGATTGCTTCTTGATGGGTCCTTGTGGCAGAGCATTCATGTGCAATCCCTCCATACCGCCCCTGCAGCCACTGCTGGGAGTTATATTATCTGTTAAGCTCTCTGGCGATGGCAAAAGAACCCCTGATGAGACCACCTTTATTAGGTCAGACTGGATGGCTCTGAGACTGATTCCTGGTCTTAAGCCCTGCTGGGCTGTGGAACGGCCAGCAGACAGGCTAGCACTTGGTTTTCCTGGCAATTTGGGGATTGCCACAGGGGGCCCCCTGACAATGAACGGGTTATCTTGACCCAGGTAGATGAATGAATTAATGACCACAGGTCAGATCTGACTTAGTCTCTAAAAATGGAATTCTCTGCTGGGAAGCTGGTTGGGTTTTCCCTTGGAGTAATGTCTCTGTGTTGCAGTCCGAGTTAGACCCGGGCTGGAAAACTCCAGTCGAATCATGGAAGCCCCCTCTCTTCTCCTCAATTAGAGGTGGAACAGCCCCCAACTGGTTGGTTTTAATTTCCCAGTGGGTCCGTCCCTAGCTTGGGACCGGCTGGCTACACGGGGTATGTCTATAGAACACAAACCCTGCCCAGATGCGCGCGTGCACCGGCACAAACACAGAAACTGTGTGCTTAAAATACCACTTTACTGTAACAGCTTTGGAGCAGAGGGAGTGTGGGGGGAGGGCGCTCGATATGCAAATGTAGTTACAAGAGACAAACTAGGGGTGTGTAGGCGACAGGGAAAGAGAAAGAAAGAAACACTGTTATAGTTGGAGGTAGAGTGCCCAGCAAGTTCCCCGTATAGGGTAGACAAGGTGCGTGTGCGAATGCGGCCGATTACTTTTGCCCAGGGAAAAAACCACAAAGAAAGAGAAAGATTTCTCAGTCAGTGGGTCTCTCTTACAGTATCCGGCTCAGAAGCGCTGATAGGTTTTGTGTCATCTGTGGCTTTAAGAGCGTGGCTTTCGACGAGCACGGCTTTGGGAGCGTGGCTTTAAGAGCGTGGCTTTGGCAAGCAGCTTCGGCAGGCAGCTTTGGGAGCGCGGTGGCGGCGGCGAGCGCGGGTTTCTCTGCAGCGGGACACGGTGCCGAGCGGCCACACGCTGGAGCTGCAGCGCAGGCGGCTCCGGCACGTGCTGGCGGCGGCACGTGGCGACTGGCTGGGAAGCGCCGCTTGTGCAGCAGCGGCTGCGGTGTCGGCTGGAGCGGGGCTGGGGCTGCCGCGGCGTCACGTGGCTGTGGGAAACGGCTACAACCGGCGGGAGCTGCACCCACTGGCCTGGGAGCACTTGGTGACGGAGGGTTTTGGGGAGAGAGCAGTGATTCCAGCTCCTTTAGCTTTATTTTATTGTGCTCTAGCTCTCTTCTCCGTTTATTCAGCTCCTTTCATGCAGCTCCTCGGTGAACAGGCTCCACGAGAAGAGCAGGAAAACAGGAGGAGTCAGAGAGTGCAGGGGTGCAGGGGTAAAAAGAATGCAAGGAGTGAAAAAACCCAGCCACCAAGGCTCTGGGTTTTATTTTGTCTCCTATCTTCTTTTCCTTCTGTCTTCTTTTCTTCTGTCTCCTTTCTTCCAGCAGCAGAGAACAATGAACACCAACGACTGATAACGACCCACAACAACAATTTACATTCTTTTGTAGGGTGGTCTGGGCCTTTAGTGCACTCAGTCCTCAGCTAGCTCCTAGCTGCGGCTCCTGCAATAACACTGCCATGCTTCAGTCAAAGGCTGGGTCTTGGCTGCAAACATAGCAAGGGGGGCTGGCTGTCTCTGTCCTTCCTTGTATAAGCCCTAGCCGCACCTTACCCCCCACTTCCCCCAAGGGTTGTCACCATTTCACTTTTTTTCTTTTTTCGACTTGCACGTCTCTCTGATGCAGTCAATTTGTGTGAGAGACATACCTTTTGTGGAGGCCAGTCCTCCACAGTGTGCCAAGAAGCGTATCCCTTTAGGCTGGGATGCCACCTAAGGAAACTTCTCGAGATTGAGTGGCCTCATCTTTGGTGAGTGAGATATTTCTCCTAGATATATCTTGTGAGCGAGCCATGTCCCTATTTGGACAAGTGATTCCAGGTGCCCGAGGGTGTGACTTTCCGTTTTGTCTGAGTGTATGTGCACCTCTGAAATTATTATTATTACTATCCATGTTAAGATTACCTATATTAAGACTAGTAAAAAAAGCTTAGGAATTCTTAAGTAGTTGTGATGTAGTGCATTCATATTCCTGACTGATATCCCAATCTGTGGTATTATTTTTTATTTATGGGAGGGCTAAATAGTGTTGCTTGGAATAAATACTAATTCTTAGTCAGCTTCTGTGTATTTTTGGATCCCTCCGCACAATTCTAAATTCACTGTCTTTCTTATATTAAAAGAACAAAGTCTTCTTTTTATCTCTTCCCCTCCTTTTTCCTTCCCCTCCCTTTTTCTTTTCTTCCCCTTTTTTCCTTTTTTTCCTCCTCTCTCTTTTCCCTTTCTTTTCTTTCCCCTTCTCCATTATGTTGTCAGAACTGCAAAAGCTTGAACATTTAGAGATTTGGGTTTTTTTACTAAACTAGCTGATGTATGTACACATGCTAGTTTTTTTATATACTCGGAAGGGACAAAGTCCACATAAACCTGTAGAGCCTGCAGTAACTGTGTTGTCATTTTGATAAAGGAAGAAGGGATTGAGGAAGTAGGAAGGACTGTACCATAATACTGAAATGTCTGTTTTCTTATGTTAACTTTCCTAACACTGTATGGCCATGAAACATAAATTTTTAGGAGGAAAACTGAAAAAAGAAATATCTTTGCCAAAAAGGAAGAGCTAAGTGAATGTACACTTGATGCTTACATAGGATTGCCAGCAGAATGCATAGTTTTATTCATTTATGGTGTGTCAGAAATACTGCCTCAAAATGTGAAGCAGTGGCATAGGAGAAGCATCAGTGACCTTTAACTCCCCTATCCTATACCTATAAATTTTTAAACATTTATCCTTCCTGCTAAGCCCAGTGATTCTGACAGCTGAGAGTTCAAGGCAAGCATGTTTCAGAGACAACATCACAAAGCAGTTATTACAACGTACCAAAGCTACCTCATTGTAATGCAGAGACTAATTAGAAGACAAGACTTAGCAAAAGGCATTCAAAGTTCAAGCACAAAAAGGCCAGCTCTGTGTGAAATTGGTTTTTCTTGGCACAGGTTGTTCTCCAAGCATGGAGCTGGTGACACTCTGAAAACCAGCAAGTAGCTGTAGAGGGACTTTTTCCAACAGTAGAACAAAAGGTGCATTCTTTACATGCACTGCCTTTGCTTGATAATATAGCAAATTAACTGCCTTTTTTTTAAGTGATCATTGAATTCAAACTCATGAACTATAATTATGAAAACTTAAGAATAATAAAGAAGTTAGACCCTGCAAGTTTTCTACAGTGAGGCCATCTTCTTGAAAGAGAGGACAAAGAAAACAAATGTCCCATTGGAGAGTTCCAGTGTTACAATTGCAGTTTACTTTTAAATAGAAAGGAGAAAGGCAGGTTAGACTCATTCATCAGGTTTTTAAAAGCTGTAGACTTGAGTCATCCTGTGTCTGTGTGAAAAATGCTCAGGAAAAATGTGATGAGTATGAATGGGTCACAATGTTTGCTGTGTGCTGTAACTGGAGAGTATTTTCACTACAGCAAGAAACATGATTTTAAATAAAAGAATTAAATCAATGTATACACTTAGTAATTCGGAGGATGTGCTTTGGAAAAATTGCTGTTCATTCTTAGTGCACTGCCATTCTATACTTAAAGACAGGGGTCCTGCTGAGGTTGTATATTTTCATCCACCCTCTCAGGGGGTGTTCAATTGCTGTTTGTAACAAGAAAGAACACAGCAGCAATTTTAAACAGCAGCTAAAGCAGAAGTATTTAGCATTTTGAGTGACTAGTTAAAAAGCAAAAAGCATTAGCTTATGTTTGAAATAAAATCATTTTTCAGTAAGATACTACCAGTACACCTCTTTGAGGTATCACAAGAACATTTTTTCGTCTAATTTTTTCATGTAGCATTGGAAGCAGGAAACAAATAGCTAACAATTTCCTGAACAGTGGTAGGAGCATGTCAAATCCAAGTACAGACTGAAATATAGACCCAAACAGGTAAGTATGAGACTGTTTTTCTCAGAAAATGTGTGTACATTGTTATGTAATGAAGCACCAGAAATGTACATGGTGTACCATAAACAGAGTTCATGAGAAAACAGCTCCAGAGAGTGAGATGCGTGTTAAGAGTGAGTATAATGTAATATATGAGGAGAATATATAAAGAGGAGAAAACAGTGACGGGAAAGAGGAGACAACAAGTTTTGGTGGAAGAGTAGGTAGGTGATTATTGCTAAGAAACCCACGAGCAGTGCTGTATTTGGCTGTTTTGAAACTGTTATAAAAAAATAACTGTTCAGGATATGAAAGTAACCATCAGAAATTATTAAAACTTTGCTGCCAATTGTTTGATAATACCTGAGACTAATAAAACAGGAACAGTTAGCATAAAAATGCCATTAACATTAGTTAAGGATACAAAGAAGTTTTCCAGAGTTACATGTAAAAGACTCACTTAACAATAGGGAACTCGGTATGGGAAAATGATGGGAAAAAGTTATCACAAATACTTGACAGTTATGGAAGTCCTGATAATACTGTTGTAAACATAATTTAAAATGTCTCAGCATTGACCAAACTAAAATCTAGTCTGATCCCTGATTTGAAGGTGAGATTTAATTATGTTTACCTTTGAATATCAGTTTCTCACCCTGAACATGACTGGTGTAATGGATTTTTGATTATTTTTTTTTTTCTATCAGAGTCGAGTATATATTAATTGAATTGGAAATAATTTGAAATAAAGATACATTTTCTCAGTCACCAAGTGTAGCATATATAACTATTTTTTTGGAAGGTACATTTTCATAGTTAAAGAATTTTTACTATAAAAAATACTTGCTTTAACTTGTAGAGATTTATAACACCTGTAGGAGTGCAATTACCCTATTAAACTAATTAACATGTCATTTTGCCAAGCTCAATAAAAAGTCTCCATACAAATATTTAGCCCAGAATAATTAAATTAACTAATACTATGGCTAGCTGTGGTGGTACAGAAAATAGTGTAGTACACATTAGTATGATAGAATTACAGATTTTTGTTATTTGGTGTACAGTACTAATGTATGGACAGTAAAACCATTTGGAACTTCCTGCTAAATATTTCTTACCACACACAGGCTAATAAAATAATGTACTTTAACAGTTTATCCATTAAGAAATGGAAATGTACTGCAAAAGTAACTAGCATAGACACTTTGCAGGGTCATACAGAATGCGATCCTGAAAAAGTTTAGCATGGATCCAAATTCTTTTACTGCAGTGTTCAAAATCAGGTCATGAAGTTAGCTTGTGAAGTATTTGTGAAAGGATCACAGTCTTTGTGTTCAGCTGTATGATTTAACCATTGAAAAAATTAAAAATGTGACCATTAAAAATACTGGATTTTAAATGTCGGTATCTCAGTCAAGGAAATTCAGGATGCTTTTCATAGCAAGTGAATGCCCCTTCTATGACAAAATGGTTTAAAAAGTACTGTTAAGTTATGTTTTCAAGTATCTTGCATCAAATCAGAAGAACAAAAGAGGGAAAGATGTCAAAGATGGCCCATCTGACTAGTCGTATTGAATAAAAAAACTTAATTACAAGAAGCTGATTGCACAGAACAAAGCAAGCAGGACCAAAAGGTTTTTTGAAAGGGGTGTTTTTTTTATTTTTGCAAAGGCAAACATAGAGACAACTTCTAATCTTCATTCTTCTCCTTCTTACCCTGGAAGTCCATGCAAATCTCCCATTTGCAGTTCTGAGAGAAGGAAGTGGATTCTAGGAGAAATATTTCACTTTTCTATAAAGCATGAGCAGTATATTTATGAAACCTAGAGCTGAATTAATAATTTGAGATTCTGTAATTTCTACATAATGAACAATTAATTAGCATAATTACAAAGTCAGAGCTTGGGAAAATAGAAATTACCACCTCATATCATGCTGATGATACATCTAAACCAGTATTAAACCTCGGACAGTAGAGAGTGTTTTGGACACGATTGGAAGAAGTGCAGGACAGTGCTTGTAAGATTACATGTTACAGCTGCATGAATACCCCATCTCTGCTGGAATTTATTGTTATTCCCCTGAAATAAAAGAGCTCTCAACTTCTCCGTTCTTCTCCCTCGCCCCTTCAAGCTAATGCAACTACTGATATTTTTCATCTTTAAAAAGATTTACAGTCCTTGATTTTGATCCCAATAAGCTCTTGGCCACTGTGATCACTAGAGTTAATGAATTAGTTCCACATGCAGATTTCATACTTGTGGAAGAAGATACTTTCCCTGTTTAAAGATGTAGACTTTTACTTCCACAGCGTACTCCCTTCTTGACTTAGAGTGCATTTAGAAGGAGCAGTCAATTTAAATCTTGTCTGGCTGAGCACCAGATGTAAGTGAAATTAGAGATACTGTCTTCCTCATCCATAATACCTTTCCTTATTTACACATGCAGTTCAAGGGAATACCGTAGAAAAAAAGATCTGCATAAGGGACTAAGGACAAGTCAACCTTGGGCACACTTGCACTTCCCTCCTCTTGAGGGGATGAAATGAAGTCTTACAATTCATAGAACCATAGATTTATAGAACTGTTTTGGTTGGAAAAGATCTTTCAGAACATCAAGTCCAACTATTAACATTAATTAGTCCACCACTAAACAATGTCCCTAAGCAACAAATCTTTTAAATGCATCCAGGGATGATGACCTAACCTCCTTCCTGGCCATCCTGGTCCAGTGCCTGACAACCCTTTCAGTGAAGAATTTTTCCTAATATCCAGTCTAAACCTCTCCTGGTGCAACTTGAGGTCATTTTCTCTTGTCTGATCACTTGTGACTCGGGAGTAGAAACCAAGACCTAACTCACTGCAACCTCCTTTGAGGTAGTTCTAGAGAGTGAGAAGGTCTCCCCTCAGCCTCCTTTTCTGTAGGGTAAACAACCCCAGTTCCCTCAGCCACTCCTCAAAGGACTTGTGCTCTAGACCCTTCACCCTTCATTGCCCATCTCTGGACTCACTCCAGCACCTCGGTGTCCTTCTAGTGAGGGCCCCAAAACTGAACGCAGTACTCAAGGTGCAGCCTCACTAGTGCCAAGCACAGAGGGGATAATTACTTCCCTAGTCCTGCTGGTCACACTACTCCTGAGACAAGCCAGAATGCTGTTGGCCTTCTTGGCCACCTGGGCACACTGCTGGCTCATTTCATGCTGGTTGTTGATCAACACCCCCAGGTCATTTTCCTCTGGGCAGCTTTCCAGCCATTCTTCCCCAAGCCTGTAGCATCGCATTGGGTTGTTGTGACCCAAGTGCAAGACCCAGCACTTGGCCTTGTTGAAATCCATACAATTGGCCTCAGCACACCCATCCAGTCTGTCCAGATCCCTTTGTAGAGCCTTCCTACCCTCAAGCAGATCAACACTCCCACCCAACTTATTGTCATCTGCAAACTTACTGAGGGTGCACTTGACCCCCTGATCCAGATAATTGATAAAGATAATGAGGAGAACTGGTCCCAACACTGAGACCTGGGGAACACCACTTATTAGTGATCACCAACTGTTTTTAGCTCCATTCATCACAACTCCTTGGGCCCAGCCATCCAGCCAGTTTTTTACTTGGCAAAATGTACACCATTCCAAGCAATGAGCAACCAGTTTCTCCAAGAGAATGCTGTGGCCAACTGTGTCAAAGGCTTTGCTAAATTCTAGATAGTCAAAATCCACAGCCTTTCTCTCATCCATTAACTGGGTCACCTTGTCATAGAAGGATATCACCTTAGTCAAGCAGCACCTGTCTTTCATAAACCAGTGCTGACTGGGCCTGAATGCCTCATTGTCCTGCATGTGCCATTTGGTGGCAATCAAGATTTTCTGTTCCATAACTTTCACCAGCACCAAGATCAGACTAACAGGTCTGTCATTCCCTGGATACTACTTCCAGCCATTCTTTTAGATGGGGGCCGTATTTGCTAACCTCTTGTTAACTGGGACCTCCCTAGTTAGCCAGGGCTGCTGATAAATGATGGAAAGAGCCTTGGTGAGCACTTCTGCCAGCTGCCCTCCTACCCTTGGTTGTATCCCATGCAGCCTCATAGATCTGTGTATGTCTAAGCGGTGCAAGAGGTCACCAACCTTTTCCTCTTGGATTATGGGGGCTTCAAACTGCTCCCTATTCCTGTTTTCCAGCTATGGAGTCTGGGCAGCTGGTATTCTACTGGTCTTACTACTAAAGACTGAACGGAGGCTTCTAGGAAAGAAATAGCACCAGGATTGACAATGGTAGAATGGGAACCTTCTGCAGGACTCAGAATTTGCTATGGCTTGAGAAATGGCTAAGTTTATTGGAAACTGAATAATGAGAAAGATGAGAGTTGACAGGTGGCAGTTGTATATAAATACTTGTGTTATTCCTTTTCCAGGGATATAGATTTTTCTTCATTTAAAAGTTGGTGGGACTTATTTGGAATTTTCTCAAGAACTAGCTTTTTTTTTTTTTTTTTTTTTTCCATTTAAAAACATGTCAGCCCTTTAAATGAATGTCATTGTGTGTTGTAAAAAGAGAAGGTGTAGGAATATCTTCTTGAAAGTTCTGAGTGGTTTGACATCCCGTTACAGATGTAAAAAACAAATGAAACTGTGTCCTATTTTTCTTATATCCAGCAGAATTGCTGGATGACCTTACAAAGCCTCATAGCAAAGCTCCATAAATCCATTTCTCCATCTTCTAAAACAACTGTTGTACCCTCTCTTCTTGTCATAGGTGAGGTTCTGTGTCTTTAAGCAAAGAAGCAATGTGAGTGAAAAGTTCAAGCTTTACTTTTCTTTGTGGTTTTGTCCCCAAAGTCAGAATGGAAGTGGACAGACATCCCGAGAGTCTGTCAACAAATGGTGACTGACATAGCACTTCAATGATACGTACAAGAAGTCTACTTTGCTGCTTATGTCCACAGGATATCTTAATTGCTTTCTTCTTGTAAAAGTCACGGGGTTTATTTTTTTAATATAATTTATTTAAATCTACCAAACACCTAGAACAAGATCTTTTTTTTAGCATTGTTATATCCAATATCCCCAAGCATGAAGTAAGTTAAGTAGGAACCTTTGAAAAGCATGCCTTGCATTTATGGTTTTTTGTCTAGCACCTACTGAAGTCAAAGTAGAGTGTCTGAATCACTTGAATGGAACAAACGTGGAGTTCAAATATTCAAGATGAGAATAAATGCTGAAATTAAGTTATCTGTAATTCAAAAATTGCAAAGTTCAGGGTTTGTTGGGGTTTTTTTTAAACATACATTAGCATTACTTCATTGCAGTACTCACATCTGAAAAGACTGGGAATCAGTTCAAGAGAATTTAATTCAATTCCCCTTCACTTCACCTCTGCACTCAAAAAACTTGAAGAAGGTACTTGTCAGAAATAACAGTATCAATCAAATCTAATCAGGTGTTATTTCTAAAGTTTTTAAAAGGCAAAGTGGTATGAGAAACAGAGCAGAGAAAGTTTATAAATATTGTGGACCATTTAAATAAACCTTGTAACACGTTTTTATGCAAATTAACTGCAAGTGTTTACTGGCAATGTATGTCTGATCTATCACAAATGTACAAGCATTTATTTTCAAAACAGGAATGTACTGTTGACTAGCATCTTACCAGTTCTTACTGATATAAATCCTAGAAACAGGTAAGCAAAGATGCAACATAGAAAACTGATCTAGATGTTTTCAGAATTTTTGAAAACAAAACATTGTAAATTTCCTTACTTTGATAAAAAGAGAAGTAAAAAAAGAAAAATCTGCTGAAGCTTCAGTTATGCACATCTGATGTATTTGTAAACAGAGCAAAGTAAATGTTGCACCATAATGACCTAGTGCATGAAAAATATAACAGAAAGTTTAGCCACGGCTGTTTATTTTCCTAAAGACAAAACCATCATCACTCACAGTGGGTTTCCTTTTCTGCTTGTTCTTTGTGCTCTTTTTCTAAGAGTTAGGCACATACTGAAGATTGCCTGTAATCTTTTTAGCATGCCAAATTTTTCTTGCACATTTAGTATTATAACATTCCTGACTTGTGTTGATCAGAGCTTGCAAGACACACCAAATTTTATATCCCAAAACACACACATTCATTCTTAAACGATTTATCACCGATGCAGTTCTTTAGGTCTTGCTTCATGTACTTGAATGCCTTTCAGAGTTTTCAGATTTAATTTGACAACATAGTTTTAAATGCAAGTGAATGAATAAACAAACAGATTTCTAAAGACAATCAGTTTCTTAAAAGTCATTAGAGTAAAAAGCATCAGGAATCCATGAAATCCAGAGCCAGTCAGCCCCAATGTATTAGTTTTACGACAAACCTGTAAGAGAAAAAATTGGCTGGGAAATGTTAGCTTTATTAGAGAACTGCTGACTGACTTAAACTGTGATTACATTATCAGAGGTTAGAAGGAAGATATAATTTATTTTATAAAATAATGCTAGTATTAGTACTCAGGAGTAACAGAACTTACTGAGATGTAAAATGCAGCATCTCAAACCTGGGACAAATTGAAAGAACAGTGAAAGAAAAAGCCAGGGAAAAAAAGCATGCTTTTCTTCATAGTACCCATATAAACAATTCCCCAAACAGCTGAGCAGAACAGTAAGAACCAATAGATTT
Source organism: Hemiprocne comata (assembly GCA_020745705.1). Taxonomy (NCBI): domain Eukaryota; kingdom Metazoa; phylum Chordata; class Aves; order Apodiformes; family Apodidae; genus Hemiprocne; species Hemiprocne comata. The sequence goes on along the minus strand of CM036616.1, from coordinate 54,636,429 downwards.
TTATGTGTAGCACAAATTCAACAAGGGACGGATTTTTTTCAGTTTTGTTTCTTACTGTCTATAAAGAGAAAGCACGTGTCGAACTTGCGAAGGAACAGAAAACTGGTCATGCTGTCAAGGTATTAGTCCATTAAGGTTGGTGTAATGTATTTGAAATTGTCCAGCAGAAGAGTGCTCTGGGAAACAGAGCTGTTAACACTTCCCCAGAAAACTCACCCAACCTCCAACATTTTGAGTTCCAAGAAATTCCTTGACATTGAATATTTATCGGCATTGAATTTTCTGTTCTTGTGATAAGAATAGAGCTGCTACCATATACACATGAAGTATTTTGGACACAATGGCTTGTGAATAATACAGTCTCCTGACATTTTCTCCACTTCTAAGTGAAGTACTTTTAAAATGGGATACAAATCCACTCAAATAACCTTGGTAGTGTTTTCCTCATATGAAATGAACTATAATTAATATAAAAACCTGTATATCTGTTTTTCCGTTTGCACGCTTTATATGTGATAACTATAACAACAAATGTTCAGTAAGGAAATCACAACCCACCTTTAAATGGGAAGAATGCACATTCAACCTTTGTTTCAGTGTCAGACTTGACACACAGGGTTATTTCAGTAGATATTTCAGTGATGTTTCAGCAGAATTACGTCAATTTACGCTTCAGAAGAAACTGATACACAATATATATAGCAAGGTCTTCTACCATGTTATATGCTGGTGTGAGCAGAACTTTGAAGCTGATATCCTGAAAAGCCTTCTTAACTTGAAGTTTTGGAGATTTCAAAACATTTTATCCAGAAAAATTTGTTTGTTTATATCCCATGGGCTTTTCATCATCAAACTGAACATTTTCTCAGGAGCGTATCAGTTAGCTTCTCTGGAATTCTTGTGATTTCTCCCTGGCCCCCTCTTTCTCCTTTTGTTTGAAGGCCTCATTTTATTCTGTCCAATAATGGCTTGATTGACACTGCAAAGGAAAAAAAAAAGTAGATTTTCTAACGTTTTCATTTTTAAAAAAACTTTTGGTTCCTTTGAAGGTATGATACTTAACTAAACATCTTTTTTTTTTTTTTTTACTTTTTATGTAATTTCAATTTCTAAGAATAACTAGTGGCCCAGTACACTGCCATTAAAAAAACCTGTGAAGTACCCCTCAACCATTCAAGGAAAAGTGAGTTGTTTGTTTTTTTGTTGGTTTGTTGTTTTTTTTCTCTGCAGCACTATAGTCATTGAGCAAAAGAAAGCAAAGGGAGAAAGAAAATGACTGTAGCAATAAATTCTGTTTTCTTAGTTTCGTGTTCTTTGGTAGAAAAACACAGTTTGGGGATTACCGGCCACTGCCATTATGTGGTGTGCCAATGTCCATTCCATCATTCTCTGCACCCATTGCAGAAATCTGTACTAGACCTCCCCAGAAACAATAATGAAACAGGTAAGAATCTCAAGCAAATGTATTCATGTAACAAATCAGACTGGTGTGGAAAGAAACCTCTGGGCACAATGTTTAACATGAGCTTGACCACAAGACATGCTTCATTTTCTGGTATATGAACGTGTGGAGAAGAATGGGGGAGCATGATCCAGTTAGTCTGCAGGAAGCTCACGCATATATGCTCTAAGCTTTGCTCCTTATTCACATATGATACTACATTAAAATTGTAAGTAGTTTAAAATACCTACATCATCCTACTCCATTTTAAAGGAGAGTTTTTAGCTAAGTTTGTTTCTTTTTTCTATACTACTTAACAATGAGATATGATGGGACTCCAGGGAAGATAAAATTTTGTTGATAAAGGAAAGTAGTTTTCAAAAGGTTAAAAAGTATGTCTCTGCTCCTCATTTTTTCTCATTTACATGTTTTTTTCTTAATTGGAAGCCTATCTACATAATTTTTCCTGATGTTAACAAATATTTAGCATAGGAATAAATAATAATTAATTATATTTGTGAACATCATAAAGTGTGGAATCTCACAATGAAGGAGAAGAAAAAGTAGCTTTGTTTATAGAAGACTTCCATCACAAGGACCTTCGATGATCACTTCACCACTCTCACACTTTAGATTTCAAATGCTTTTGTGTTCTCAGTGTAACGCAGATCTAGATGGGCAAGACAAAAAAAGTGTACACAGTTCTGCCCCACTGCAGGAATGACTAATTCATATTTATTGCATTTAGTATTACTCTCTCTAACTCCCAGGCTTGGTGAGAAGGAAGATTGCCAAGAAATTGGATGATCACAGAAAAGAAACTTCCAAAAGCTGGGGTCCTTTTACAGCTAATGTGATGGTATGCATATATATGCATATATATTTATACTTACAGAAAGGCATTTAGAAATTTTACACATTCTCCCTCCTGACATAATACCTTTCCAAAAAGGTAGAATAGTCTTTCCTGCAATTTTTTTCCTTCTTATGCAATTTAAGACATGGAGATTGAGTGTGTGTTTTCGTTATACTGGATGTGCAAACTTTACAATGCTCTGATTCTATACATACTTGTACAGAATTTATTCAGAAATCACTCTATGAAGAGGTACCATTAACCTGATATAAATCCAAGATGAAAAATGAACATTCAGATATGGCACTTATCTTAAGTACAAAACAAGTCATGACCAAACAGTTCTAGAGCAGCATATTGAGATGTTGAAGTAACACTATGAGTTTCTTCCTGTGTTTTGTGGGGAGAAAGGGTGACAAACTAAGCTTGCCTAAACAACAAATTACTATGTATTTCTTCAGAAAGGCTGAGAGAAGTATGAAAATCATGGTAAAACACAGCAAAAAGAGTAAATTAAGGCAGAAGCAGAGAAAATGCAGCACCCAATGACACCTACCTCACAGTGTTACTACTCCTGTTATGCTATCAGTAACATTAATTGAAAAAAACAGCAAACCCTACTTTGAGTGACAGGTCATCACACTACAGCTATTTTATTATTTATTGTAATTTCATTTTGCAACACAAAAAGCTCTAAAACCTCCAAATGTTAAAAGAACTGACTGAGTCTGATAGTACCAATGAGCAAACGTTATACCACATCTGCAAGGGTGATGTTGCCCATGACTTAATTTCTTAAACATCAATTCATTCAGCATAAAGTATTCAGAAGACAGAAGAAGTGATGAAAAAAAAAAAGCTTGTTAAAAAAATTATTATTTTGTATATATATATATATGAAATAGCTGAAAGACTGTAAAAAGAATCATATACAGGAAATCTCAGCAATATGGGAAGTTGAATTTACTTAAAACTTCATTTTCTTCTGTAAGAAGCATTAGCTTAAGACAAGCCGGGAATGAACAGGACAAGTGTCATGGTCAGGAATTCGACCAAGAATCTTGCATCTGGCAGAATTCTTAAACTAATAATTTACTCTGGACCTAAGGTAATGTTTTAAGTGAAAGTAGAAAGACATGAAGGTGGGTTTAATAAAAAAATCAACCCTGTAGCTCCTTGTTGAATAGAACAGTTGAAGAAGTTGTACATTAACCTTACACAATGATCACCAAAGAAAACAAGCATTATTATAGCCAGTCGTGATAAGGGTACATATTACAATTCAGCAGTCCCTTAGTAAACTTGTAGTAAAGTAATATATCTATGGTCTTGGGATGTAAATTTCATCACTGGATTGAGGTAGTAGGATAATCAAAAGCACACAGTGGTTAGGATAGAATACAGAGGAGACTGACTTTTTTATCCCATGGCTAGATTTACCCCATGGGTATTGCAGGCCAGGTACAGTTTTGAAGTCTTATTACTGCAATCAGTAATTTCCATAGAGAGTAATTGCAAATACTTTCTTTCAAAGAGAGTTAGCCAAAGGTCTGTAGTGGCATACAAATATTTACAGACTTCATATGAGTTAAAGAAAAAATTATGAAAGAACTTGTGGCATAAGTCAGTTCAGGGTAAGTAATTACTTTGTCTAGTGGAAACTAAACTGAACATGAGGTATTGAACATGAGCACTGCTGGCTGAAAATCTCAAATGTTTTCTAACAGTGGAGAAAAAAAATTAAAATCCCCATCACCCCCAATCCCTCCAATATTCCTAATTCAATCTAAAATCTTTTAATCCAATTACCTTTATATGTCAACCATGGCCATTCTTGGGGTGGATCTTGGTAGTTAATCAAAGCATGACACAAACACAGCACTTACAGAATTTAATTTTTGAAAGTTCTGCTGCTTATGTGTTCTTCCAAACCAGATTTCAAATTAAGAAAATGTATGAATCTTTTGCTCTATGATATAAATTTATTTTAATAGAAATGCATATCCAAAAGAGTGTAACATTCTTTAGATTACCAGTATAAAAATAAATAGAACAGAAAAAAAAAATCTATAAACCAGGCATGGACAGGTGGACTAAGATAAGGGAGTAGAAAATTTTCTGCAAGGCATTTGTGATTGTTTCAGTAGCAGGAAATAGAAAAAAAACAGTAAATTACACATATCAAGGGGATATTTAATCTCTGTGTCAATCCCCTAGCAGAGAATTAATTGTAAAATCCTGTTCTGTTAATGTTCAGTGTACAGTCAGGGATGACATATATAGTATGTAGAACCTCTTCTCATATTCTACACAAAGGTTTGTTATGCTAATGAAGTTATGTTAAATCAAAGAAAAGTGTCCTATGGGACTTGTTTATGCAAAAAAAAAAAAGAGACTTAGGAATTCTGGAGAACACCTAATGAAGACATTATGTATTCTAGTCATTTGAAAACAATGCCAAGTGTACATCTCCAAAGGCAATCTGTCAATACAGAATAGAAAGCAGTGAGAGCTGAACTGAGTCATCCATTTTAATCAACACCATTCAGGATCACATGCCATTTCTCCAAGTGCTATTCTGCCTTATCAGTTGAACACTTCATGCATGTGTGACCCTCAATTCAACAAAAATAGTTGTGTCTCACAGGCAGAGCATAAGCAGAGAAATTAAAGACATGAACTGTTAGTTTAAATTTAAATAAAGCTGAAGAATGTGATTAAACCAAAAATTTTTCACTTAAATTTACTTACTCAATGGAGTTTCCTTAAATTAAAAGAAGGGGTGCCTCACAGTGTACCCAGCCTTGGGACTCTGATTTTTAAGGCCTTTTCATGTACCACAAGACAGAATTCCTTATAAAAATGAATGAACAGGTATGTGTGACTTGAATATGATACCACCAGCTTGCTCTATAGTTTAGCACTTTCTTTTACAAGAACCTACTATGTGCTTCTGATTGAAGGGGAGTAGGTGAGGCAACCAAAATTTCTTACTGGAGACCTTTCTTCAGAGTGAAAAAAACCTGAATAGTTTCCGGCATTGTTTGTTTTTTCTTTTTAAAGTAATCCTGCAGATAAAAATAAAGTGCCAGAGATCATTATTAAAAGTAAAAAATCACAGAATTGCTGAGAGTGGAAGGCACTTCTGCAGGTCATCTAGTCCAAGTCCACTCCCATCCCTACCGCTGCTCAACCAAGGACATTTAGACCAGACTGCTTAGTGTTATGTCCCGTCAGTTTTTTAATATCTTTAAGCATGAAGACTTCACAACCTCTCTGGGGAACCTTGTCCAGTGGTCAAATGCCTCTCAGTAAAGAACTTCTTACACCTCAGAGGAATTTATTCTATTTCAGTTTGTGCCCATTGCCTCTTGTTGTGTCACAGAGCACCACTGAGAAAAGCCTGTCTTCATCTCCTTTGCACCCTCTCATCACATAAATACACAAATAGTAAGATGTCCCTGAGCCTCCTCTACTCCAGGCTGAACCATTCCAGCTCTCAGTCTTTCCTCATTAGACAGATGCTCAAGCCCCTTCACAATCCCTGTGGCCTTTCACTGAAATTTCTCCTGTAAGTTCCCATCCTTCTTGTGCAGGGGAGCCCACACTGAGTCCAGTACTCCAGATGTGTCTCACTAGGCCTGAGTAAGGAAAGATTGCCTCCCTGTCCTTCTGCAACACTCCTACTGATACAGCCAGAGTCCCTGTTGGCCTCTATGCTGCAAGAGTGCCTTGCTGTCCACCAGGACAACTCAGGTCCTTCTTTGCAGAGCTGTTTTCCATTTGACCAGCCCCAAGTGTGAATTGATCCCTAGAACTTTTTCTCTCCTATGGCAGAAATTTTTGTTTCCCTGTGTTGAGTTTAATGAGTTCATGTCAGCATATTTCTCCAGTCTCTTGAGGTCCCTCTGAAAGACAGCAGAAACATCTGTTGTGCCAACTCATCCTCCCAGTTTTGTGTCATATGCAAACTTCTTGAGGGTGCGCTCTGTCCCATCATTGATGTTAAAGAGTATTGGACCCAGAGAGGTATCAGGCGTGGTTTCATTTTAATAATTCCATGTTGACTACTCCAAATCATATTCTTGTCCTTCCTGTGCTTAGGAATGGCTTCCAGGATGTTTTGCTCCATTAACTGAACCACAGTTGTGCTGGTTTTAGCTGGGATAGAGTAAATATTCTTCATAGTACGTAGTACAGGGCTATGTTTTGAAACTGAAAACAGGGTTAGTAATGCAGAGATGTTTTTTTGTTATTGCTAATCAGTTCTTTAACAGATTCAAGGCCTTTTCCACTTCTCGCACCACCCCAGCACCAAGTATGCTAGGGGTGTACAAGAAGTTAGGAGGGGACACAGCTGGGACAGCTGAGCCAAGCTGGCTAAGGGGATATTCCAGACCATATGATGTAATGCTCAGCACATAAAGCTGGTGGCAAGAAATGGAGGATGCTCAGAGTGACAGCATTTGTCTTCCCAAGTAACTTTTATGCATGATGGAGCTCTGCTTTCCTGGAGATGGCTGGACACCTGCCTGCCATGGGGAAGTAGTGAATTAATTACTTTTACTTTGTTTGCTTGCATGGCTTTGCTTTATCTGTTAAACTGCCTTTATGGCAACCCAGGAGTTTTCTCACTTTTATACTTTTGATTCTTTCCCACATCCCACCATGGTAGAATGAGCAAGGAGCTGTGGGGTGTTTAGTTGTTGACTGGGGTTAAACCATGACAGCAGTTGAGGTGAAGCTGATGGTCTTGTAATTTCACAGATACTTCATGACCTTTTTGAAGATAGAGTTGAAATTTGCTCTCTTTCAATCTGGAGTAACCTCTCCCAGTCTCCATAAACTTTCACATTCAATTGAAAGTAGCCTTGAGGTGACATCAGCCAGATCCTTCAGCAGTTGTGTGTGCAGCCTGTCCACTCCTGTGGGCTTGTGTATCTCCAGATTGTTTAAGTGTTCCCTGACTTTATTTGCTTCCACAGCTTAAACTGCAGGTAGACTTTGACACTACTAATACTGTCTGCACACATATGAATAGGCCCTGAATAATACAAGAAGAGGAAAAAAATTGGAATTTTAATTAATTATTTTATAATATTTTATGTCTTTGAAAAGATCACTTGGTCGGGGGATATTGTAAAATATGGCAGGGCTGTCAATTCTAGGTATATTAATCTGTAGTAAAGACAAAATAATACAAAATAATATTTTTATACCTTTAAGTTAACATGATAGCATTACTCACACATAGCCTCACCCCTGCTGAGTAAAAAATTACTTGCAGAAACAAGAAATCTTATAAATAGGATTGCAAAATCTTTCAGTGTTATTTTAATGTCTTTCCCTAAAGTCCATGACACAGCTAACATCAGTGCTAACATCAGCAACAACATTAGAACAAGAAAGGAAACTTCAGAAGTATTTTTGCTTCTTTCCATCATGCTTTGTGTTTCTCTTGTATGCCCTAAAACAAATAAATGAGACAGCCATGAACTTAGACAACTTTCTTGTTCTTAATCCTTTGTGTTCTCACTCTTAAAAATTGCACATGTCTGCAAAGTAAGGAATATAATTCTCATTAAGGTTGTTGCAATGACAATGTAAAACTAATAAGCTAAACCAACAGACTGACAAAAAAACCACAAAAATTTGTCCAAAAATGGGATCTTTGACAAAACCCAGGGATTGTACTGGGTGGACTTTATTTGCTTTGTGAATAGCATAATATTTTCCTTCCATATATTTCAGCTGATTACACAGTGTTACTATAATGTTCCTGAAGTCACAAATACCTCACATGATAACTACTTAATAAAAGACCAATGAATTATTTTGTTGTTTTCTGCGGTTACTTCATTTTTTTGTAGAACAGCAAAGTCTCTGTAGTCCCTCTGTAAATCAACAGTTACATTCAATAGCTACACTCTGATCCCTACAAGCCACAAACAGCCTTTGAACTTGTTCTCACACTCTCTGTTTGGATTCTTTTAGTGTGTAATTTCACAATATGTGTAAATGTAAGGTAGGTAAACAGAAACATGAGGGCACACATGAAGTGCAAGTGTTCAGTGAGTGCAGCCTTCTTCCTTCTGAGGAAGAGTGAGACAGATATTCCCAGATGGATTTCCTGCATTTGTTTCCTGGTGACAGGGCTTTCTCATTATCAGGAAGGGCAGCACCAACACTTGTTAGGGAAAGGAAGTGCACAACCTGGCAATAATTGATCTGTATCAAAAGCCTGGGACAGTAAGCGTTGTCTGCCTCTCTACTGAAAGCACATTTCTTACCATTTTGGAGGACAGAAAGTTCATAAACACTGTACATAACAGCACTGGATAGCTGCCACTCTTCAGAACTCCTTTTCAATGATGGAAGAAACAGGAACATGAACAATATTCTCCAACAATATTTCATACATAAATTCACTTGCTAAGTGTTCAGGAGCACAGATTCCTGTCAAATACTTTTTTCTTTTCATGTCTCCATTCTGGACCTTGCATTGTCCCATCCAAAAAATGTTATTCAACATAATGTTGCACATAAAAGCATTCAGGGTTTAAAGGGTATAATACCCAAATCATGCTGCTTTGACAGCTCGCTCTATTTTGTTTTAAAGAAGAAACAACATGCTCTTAGGTATCAATTTTATCTCCTTGTTGCCTATACAAATGAAGATGTGAACAGATACATATATATTTGTAAATTATCTCCTGGGTGGTTTCTAAATAATTAATTATATCTACCTAGTAAATTCTCCATCTTTCCGTTTAACAGGTTGATTCCACTGGTTGGTTCATATGGTAAAAATCCATACTTCAAAAAATTACTTCAGTCCTTCAGCCATTTCATTTAAGGCTTTTGGACTAAGCTTCTGCATTTTCTATTTTAAGCATCCTGTGCCTAACATCAGCAGTAGATATGCATGAGCTTCAGTTTTACAAATTTTCTTTTATGCAAATCAAACACACTTGGCACCCGGATTTTCAGAAATGGATGTTACAGTGTTCATAATCATCATAATTCCATCACAGCAAATGTATCTGTAGACTTGAGGACAAAGTGGCCCTTTATTTCAATAAACAAAACAACTACAGTATCAGCCTGAAATTTTAACACAGAAGATACATGAGTTTACATCTATCCCTACATGGAATAATACTTAAGGACATACAGAGTGACAGAGTGTTTCAACATGGTTCACAGAACAGAAGTCTCATAAATCTGAGACTTCAAATTTATGTTTTTCAAGTTATCTTTTAGAACCTGAAAGAGTAAATAAGATATTTTATAAGAACTTATAGAAAAGTAATTTGGGACTGAATTAAATTTGGCATCATGACTCTCTTTCAGGTTCGCCATGGTATTTATGATGTACTGAAGTGTTTATGTTTTTTCAGTTTATTTGTATCAGGCAGCTGTTAGCAAACTAGCGGACACTGGACTTTCCCCATCCCTCTCTGTGTTTTAGCTCTTCAGATGTCTAGGGCATGATCTACCAGAAACTAGAAGTTACTGTTCAGTAAAGTTTAGCGAATATGGAGAGCAGTTTTAATAAGACTTATACTAGGTACACTAGAATTTTCTCTCACACTGTTATTTATAATTACAAAACACTTACTCCATCCAGCAGATGTGCAGTCAAAGCTTTCAAAAAGATTTCCAGGAGACAAAACAAATGTATACTACTATTATATAGCTTCTTAGAAATTCCAAATAATTCCTGCTTTAATGTATGTTTCAAAATAATATTGGAAAATATAAAGCTTTATTTCAAACAACTCTGCCCTTAATTGAAAAACAAATAAACAAACAAAAGCAAAAAAAAAAAAAAAAAGAAAAACCAAGAATAATTAATTACTTCCTTTCTTAGGTGACAAATTGTTACAGTGTGTAATTTAGATACAATATCACACAAGTACAGTCACTGGATGGCATTTTTCAAATTCAGCAATTATGAACACATATGATAGAGGATATACCAGCTACAACTGGAGAACTGTCATTTTATCTCCCTGAAATTGTGTCAGTTGGAAGCAGAGCTGCATGTTACATAATGAAGATAAAGACTGTAGTTAAAGAGTGTTTTTTGAAATTACAGCAATTTAATAATTGCTTTTTAATGAATGTTTGCAACTTAACGAAGTAAAAAATTGTTGAACAGGTGTTCATAGGAGTGAATTAATCAACTTTTTCTTACTTTCATTTCTTTTACACTGTTCTAGGCAGCACTTTTTGGGGAAAAAAAAATTAACACTTTAGTAACTTGAGTTCTCTCTTAAAATTGAATGCATCAGAAATCCCTTCCTTCCTTCCTTCCTGCCTTCCTGCCTTCCTGCCTTCCTGCCTTCCTTCCTGCCTTCCTGCCTTCCTGCCTTCCTTCCTGCCTTCCTGCCTTCCTTCCTTCCTGCCTTCCTGCCTTCCTTCCTTCCTGCCTGCCTTCCTTCCTTCCTTCCTGCCTTCCTTCCTGCCTCCCTCCTTCCTTCCCTCCTTCACTCCCTCTTTCAGAGACTGGCAGGTCTTTTTCCTTAATGGCCAGCTGGACATTATTTAATAAGAAAGTTTTAAAGGTACAGGAGGAGGCCATCTTCCTATGCCAAAAGAGAAGCCATTAAGGAAAAAGACCTGCTTGGCTGAATCAAGAGATCTTACTGCACACTCAGTGAAAAAAAAAGAGAGTTTATGGCCTTTGGAAAAAGAGCAGGCTATGCAGGGGGGCTGCAAAGATGTCATGAGGCCATGCAGGGAGAAAACCAGGAACGTCAAAGATAACAACAAATGCTTCTATAAATATATTGGCAACAAAAGGACTAAGGAGAATCTCCATTATTCATTGCATGCATGGGGAAAAATAGTTATCAAAGATGAGGGAAATGCTGAGGTAATTAATGCCTTCCTTATCTCAGTCATTACTAGTAGGACCAGTTATTTGCTGGATACCCATTCCCCTGACCTACAAGACAAGAATAGGGAGCAGTTTGAAGCCCCCATAATCCAAGAGGAAAAGGTTGGTGACCTCTTGCACCGCTTAGACATACACAGATCTATGAGGCTGCATGGGATACAACCAAGGGTAGGAGGGCAGCTGGCAGAAGTGCTCACCAAGGCTCTTTCCATCATTTATCAGCAGCCCTGGCTAACTAGGGAGGTCCCAGTTAACAAGAGGTTAGCAAATACGGCCCCCATCTAAAAGAATGGCTGGAAGTAGTATCCAGGGAATGACAGACCTGTTAGTCTGATCTTGGTGCTGGTGAAAGTTATGGAACAGAAAATCTTGATTGCCACCAAATGGCACATGCAGGACAATGAGGCATTCAGGCCCAGTCAGCACTGGTTTATGAAAGACAGGTGCTGCTTGACTAAGGTGATATCCTTCTATGACAAGGTGACCCAGTTAATGGATGAGAGAAAGGCTGTGGATTTTGACTATCTAGAATTTAGCAAAGCCTTTGACACAGTTGGCCACAGCATTCTCTTGGAGAAACTGGTTGCTCATTGCTTGGAATGGTGTACATTTTGCCAAGTAAAAAACTGGCTGGATGGCTGGGCCCAAGGAGTTGTGATGAATGGAGCTAAAAACAGTTGGTGATCACTAATAAGTGGTGTTCCCCAGGTCTCAGTGTTGGGACCAGTTCTCCTCATTATCTTTATCAATTATCTGGATCAGGGGGTCAAGTGCACCCTCAGTAAGTTTGCAGATGACAATAAGTTGGGTGGGAGTGTTGATCTGCTTGAGGGTAGGAAGGCTCTACAAAGGGATCTGGACAGACTGGATGGGTGTGCTGAGGCCAATTGTATGGATTTCAACAAGGCCAAGTGCTGGGTCTTGCACTTGGGTCACAACAACCCGATGCAATGGTACATGTTTGGGGAAGAATGGCTGGAAAGCTGCCCAGAGGAAAAGGATTAAGGGGAGTTGATTGACAGCCAGCTGAATAAGAGCCAGCAGTGTGCCCAGGTGGCCAAGAAGGCCAACAGCATTCTGGCTTGTCTGAGGAGTAGTGTGACCAGCAGGACTAGGGAAGTGATTGTCCCTCTGTACTTGGCTCTGGAGAGTGTCTCATGGAGACAACCCAGAGGAGTGCCACATAGATGATTAGAAGGCTGGATCACCTCTCCTTTTAAGACAGACTGAGAGAGTTGGGGCTGTTCAGCCTGAAGAAGAGAAGGCTCTGGGGAGACATTATAGCAGCCTTCCAGTATGTGCAGTGGGTTTACAGGAAAGATGGGGAGAGACTTTTTGCTAGGGCTTGTAGCAATAGCACAAGGGGTAATAATTGTTTTAAACTGGAAGAGGGTAGATTTAGGTTAGATATTAGGAAGAAATACTTTACTATAAGGGTAGTGAGACACTGGCACAGGTTGCCCAGCAAAGTTAAGAAATCTATTAGCCTCCAAAAGAATTTTGCTAAAATGACAGATCTCTATTTCTTGCTAATAGTATTTTTAGGATTAAATAATAATAGTTTAAAAAGCCAGCCTTGAGTACACTAAGCAGCTTGACAAATTACATTAGCTTTTAAAATCTTATGAACTGCAAAGACAGCCTCATGATGGCCTGATTCCATGAAGGTAAGAAATTAATTCTACATGCAATGTCCTAGATGCAGCTCATTACAAATATTGCAAACTAAATTTATAGAGATGTTCTGAGAAGGCTATAAAATAGTCACCTAAATACAGCATATCACATTAAAACATTATCCTATTTTTGGTTAGGTCTTTCTTAGTCTGCTCCCTGTACAACTTTTCAGTCATGAAAGAGAAAACAACAAAACCAGTACAACAAGATTAACAGAAAGCTCCCAAAGGCACAAGCAATTCCCTCAAAGACTGGCTAGAGGGAAAAAAACACTACAAAAGATCATAAATAAATAAGTAGATGACAAAACACCAAAAAAGTAGAAAAAACCCTATAAACTTCTAAGAAATTCAGGGTAAAAGGGAAAAAAAAATCCAAATAAAAACCTGGAAAAGGAAGAGAAAAAGAAATTTTCAAAAGAAATGCTGAAAAACGAGGAATAATCCACAATCATTTACCAAAAAATCTACCATGATGGAAAACGTCAGCCAGAAAAGAAAAAAAAAATAAACGTGAAAACAAACAGGAGTCCAGGTACCTTCCAATGTCCCTGTAAATTGCCCTTATTTGCTGCAGTGCTGCTTACCAGCCAGGTAAGTAAGTGCTCCCACAGCAGCTGAATGGGAGCCATCTGCAGAACATCTGTAGTTACAAACATTTACGAGCTGAAAAAAAAGTAGCTGTTGTTTCATGTTTCCATTGCAAATACAAAACTGAAAAAAAGAAATCTGATTTTCATCAAGCAGCTTAATGCATCAAGGTGCACCATGAGGAAGTAAGTGATTTTTCTGTTTTGTCATTTTAGTACTAGCCTCAAGTGCAACTAGGCTACTGAAATGTTGAAAACAAGCACTTTTTTTCCTTTCTAGGGAGTGTTTTTATAATCACAATTCTCCTGTGTCATATAGCTCTGCTACAGAATCCAATACAGAGTTTCATTTCCCTGGGTGTCAGATTGCCTATTATCTGTACGGGAGTTTGACTCACATGTCAGTTAATTCACTGACACCAAATCACAAAAAACATCTGAAGACAGGGCAAACTGGATGGAAGAACTGAAGATACAACAGAATTGAACTGTCTTAGCAAATAAATACATTGCAGCTCTTTCACTCCAGCTCAGAACAGACAAAGCTTCTTTTCTGTGTCAGTTACAATCATTTCCCAATGGTTCTTTCTAAGCTTTACTTTCAGATATGGACGATTTTGGCATTGTTCCTGCTGGAAAAGCTTCTGCGGCATCCTGTCATGGTGTCTATAGGAGAGCTCATAAGACTCCAGCTTTATTTTACTTCACTCTGTAATAGTTTCTAGAGACTGCAGATTGCTGCAGGTCAATGGCTGCATAGACCCAAGCCACAGTTTGTTCAATCCCCTTTTGGAGAAAGAATTTGGCCCTTATGCTTTTCATGCAGACCCTTGATCTAAAGGAGGATGGACAGGGATGTATTTGACCTGTCAGAACACAAAGGAGCTGGAGAGCTGGCCCTTTCTGTCTTCCTTTTGTTTTCCTAACATAGAAATCACAGCACTAATAAACAGCTCCTTCATTGAATTTAGGAAGAGTTTGGCAGGGAATAAATTGGGCTGCAATATTTACTACAAAATAAATTTATCTAATCTTGATGCATCCTAAATACGACAACAGTGTTCACTCAGTTCAATTTGATTGGGGTGTGCAATGGGGAGTTTTAATTCAGTTATTTCATACTGAAAAAAAGTTTTGTATCTATGGACATTTCCACTAAAAGACGTGCTAAAACATCTCTTCTGGTGTTCGCACTATGCTGACATTTTCACACTTTTTTTTTTTTCTTCTGTCAGAACAGACAATAACCCCAGCTTCAGTGGATCTTTAAAGATCACATACCTGAATTTTCAGCAAGAGCACCATTGTTTCTTAGGAGCCTACTTTGAGTATGTTACTTGACAGTTTCTGTCTTACAACTGAATAGACTGCTGGCTCAACATTGAAAAAGTCTTTCCATGGTTCACCTGGTTTCAGCCACAAGCACAGCACAGAAATTACACTCCATTACCATGGAGTGGGAGGAAATAAATGAAAAAATTCTGCCATTACTGGAGTATTCGTGCAGATTTAATTCTAAAACATCGTTTTCAAGGTTTTAAGAGCTTGTAAAAACCAACTTGTAATGATCACAGTACTTCTGAATAGTTTTATGTTACTAGTAATGAGAATAATTATGGAAAAAATACTTAATCTATTTGCATTTCCAGATAAAATACTAGAGTACAAGAGCCACTTGTTGCTCTATTATCCTTCATTTTCTGCACATGGAAATAGGAATGTATGTCTTGAACTCATAGTGAGGAAGGAGAAGGATGCAGGATAGATCTAAATTTGTGAGTTTTAATTTAAAAAATTAGGGAAACATGACAATATTAACTATGACATGTAAATCATTTTTTAACTAATGCCGTGTCACAAGTAAAGAAAAATATTTAGTTTTAATGTACTTCTTCCTTCAAGAACAGAGAGGATGAATTTTTTTCCTACTCATCGCTAGGAACTGAACCGGAAAGGCTTTATTCACAGAAAATATCATTAACAGAAGATAAGAAAGATGAGTATTTAAGTGCAGTCTTTCCCATTTAGGATCTTGTTCTTATAATACAATATCACTAGCAAGAACCAGTGAAATTTATATGACAAGATGATGTTGAAGTTCTATGTACCAGAATTAAGATTAGTTATAGATATTTATCATATTGGTTTAAATCATGCTTATCTCTATGTATACATGAAAACATGATCAAAAACATACCATGAAGTTGTAGGAGCTGGAAGGTTGCCTCATGTATGCACAGTAATGCTAATATATCTGTTATATAAATATTCTCTTAATAATGTTACATATACTATATATTATCAAGTGATATTAATATATCTAAAGCTGCATATACGTCTTTTCTCAGCTCATATTCTGTTCTTTTCACTTGACTTTTCTCAGTGTAATAATCTTCTGCAATTTCCCCCACTCAAAGCAGAAAAATACTGGGTTATTTCCTCTTAGCAGATTCGTATTTTCTGTGTTTTTGCCTCCATGTTATCCTAATCCTTGAGTGTAACTCACAGGCTCTTGGCAGGGCAGTGGATAGGAAATTTTCAGTGAAAGAAAGTAAACATTTTTGACTGATCTAGACAACTCTAATAGATACAGTTCTGCAACAATGTAATTTTGGATATCTACTTCAAGCACAGAGTTGAAATAAAAGTTATTTTACTTGTAGAGCACACAAGTAAATAGAAGCTTAGCATTGTAAAATGATCAAACAAAATATTGAGCATTTGTATATTAGTGATTATAACTCTATCTTCACTTTAGGCTGAAGATTTAATCAAGGGGTTCCTCTTTAAGATGTGTATTTTCAGGGCACTTATTGTAGTCCACGGAAGGAGGAGAAATCCCATTACACGGTTGTGAGGAAACGTGGTGAAGGTGCAAAGTGGCAAAATGACAAAGTAACAGGATGAAAATTTTATTAGAATAGTCAACAGCAACAAGAGAGAAAACTGTAAAAGCTGTAACAGACTCGGGAATAAGAATCAACCCCAAAATAATATTGACAGGTTAGATGAAAGAATAGAATATCCTTGCTGGTACAGAAAAATCAGAACTATTTTTCAGTTACTAGCTCAACAGCTCTCAGGTAATTGCTGCATGTATTGATCTAGTATGCAATCACTCTCAAGACAAGCTTACAGATATCCACACAACTGATTTAAATAAACATATTGCAATATTTTTCATTAGATTTCTATAATGTTCTTTACAAGAAAAACACTAAGATTGCCTAGAAGTCATAGTATTTATAGTAATATATGCACATTCATGCTTAATTCTAGTTTTGTTATTCACTGTTGACACCAGCACGAATAATTTCTGGATCTCATTGTCACAATCAATTAATGACCTAAGAAAGACCACAGCATGGTAAGTAACTATTAGGAAAAGACTTGTCCAATTACCTTAGCTGATACTGCTTCTTTTTTTATTTTTTTTTTTTTTTTTCTACACCCCCCCCCCCCTTAATTTATGAAGTATGTACAAATCTCTTGTGAATTGCAAACCACTGAAGTCATTTTAATTTTACAGTTTTGTAATGGTAACAGTAAAATTAGAATGCCAAGACAGCCCCACATCTCATCAAAATGAACATAATTACCAGTAACACTTGCTTTAGTGGGATTTAGATTTTGCCCACCTAGATCATAAAAAATCTGGTCTCACTGCTAGCAGATCAGAAAATTGGGCAATATAAACAACTGGGTTTTTTTGAGGACTTAATTTCACCACCTCAAATGCTGAGCTTCCACTAATGTTTCAAGACTTTGAAGACAAGTCTCTGCCCAGACCTGCAGATGACAAATGAGAGCAGCAGAGATCTCCTTTTGTCTCTGGGATGCAGATGTATACAGCCATTCACATACTTTTGCCTCCTACAGGGCAGCGCTCTGATGTCTGGAAGATACCACACCTCTCTCACTGCTAGTCTGCCCTGCAAACCATCCGACCTGACCAACTGGCATCAGATGCAGGGGTTCCATGGTTCATGCACTTTCTAACCCCATGTTTTCTTGTGGGAAATTTACTGACTTGCTGTGAGAGCCCTCTGGAACCACACTGAGTTTGAGGGATTTCACATAACTAGAAGCAAGATTTCCAGGAAACCAGATTGTCGGTCAGGCCTGAGACAGGTGGTTTAAGAGCCTCATAACTTTTACATTGCAGATCCTTCCTGAAGGACCATGGAATTCATGCTTTATCACGTATGTGATTTTTAAGGCAGGACCCTGATTAATTTTCTATTTCTTTTCTGTGTTCATGGATGCAGCACTAGTAGTACAATCTGTACGCCAAAAGGGAAGCTGCATGATAATGCACCAGAGAATTCTCTCAGGATAGAAAGTCACAGCTAATAATTGACTCAAATCAGGCAAAATTAAAACATCCTTTTCCTCATAAATTAATCATACTTTCAACGCAGCTCTTTTTCTTGTTAAATAAAAACACCTTTAATCGTATGTCCTACAAATGAAAATGAAAGGCTGATCCTCTTTTCCTCCTTGCTTGACCCTCTTCTTGTGTAACCCTGTGTGGGATTGGAGGCTTGGGGTTCCCAGTGCTGAATTCTGTGACACATAAACATTTTAATTGCATATATAATTTCCACTTACAGCTTCTATGGTGTTAATCTATTCTCAGCATCAAATTAATTTACCCTGTATTTGATTGCATATTCTGACAATGTAACTAATATTCCAGGAATGGATGATAATTTTTGAATACAAGTCCACCGTTCACAATATGTTTTTCCAGATTTCCAATAAAAATCTGAGGGTTGCAGGGAAAATTTTGCATATGGCATATTTATTTCCAGCATTAATTTTCATTTTTGTGGTCTCTGCTCAGTTACACCACTGAAGTCTGTAGCACGGTAAGAACAGATACTCACAACAGATGTTGACAATAAACACAAAAGCTCTTTTGGATGGGTCACAATTTAGAAACACCATTTATGGAAGAAGAATAAGTAACTGGAAGGAATATTACTGTAGGAAACACTGGTAATTTTTTGATTGAAATAGATCTAATATGGTTCAGAAAGTGGAAGAAAACATGCTTTTTTGCTTTTTTTCTTTTTTTTTTTTTTTGTAAGGCTGCAATCTATCTTGAAAATAAACACAGCAGGTAAAGATGTTTGACACAAACTTTGAATGGTAAGACAAAAACCTGTATACTGAGTAGTTTTGAAAGCCTTTGATCCTATAGCATGTTGCACAAGAAGTGTTTGGCAGTGCAAGTTGGTACTGGAATACAATACAATCTTATTTTAGGTAATAATCTGACACCGCTCCACCAGGCCCCTTCTGCTTCTTCTCTCAGTCTCTAGAGTGTTTTGCAAGCAGCTCTTACACAAAAGTTAGGTAAGCAAGCAGGTATCCATTGAACATCCTAAGATCACTTTTAAGAGGTTAAATAGTAATGGGACAATTACTCAATGAATGGTGAAATATCATAGTATTTAGTTCATTAGTTAATTCTAGATTAAGTGTTTATAATGCAAACATTGCTAAGTTATTTCAAAACATTTTATCTGATTTAGATTTTTCTTTTTTAATTAGGAAATTATATTATTTTAAACAGTAAAGATAATAATTTCAGAAATAATAAGTGTCTCCTCATTGTGTTTTAAAGCTCACTACTTGGAAGACAAATTAAGGTATTGTTGCTAAATCACAGTAAGCAGTTTGTTAAAATGTCAAGATCTCTAGAGTGTTAGGAAAGTTATATAGCATCCTGCACTTACTTGCCAGCCAATGACCAGCACAAATGCATTTGAGCTGATACGAGCTGCAGCTCTCTTCACAAGTGGAAAGGTCTTAACTAAGGATAGCAGCCCAGTGATTTCTGCCTGCTTTTTGAAAAACCTGCCAAGGCAATCTCCAACAGTGCAGATCTCAGCATTTTCATTAAAGAAGTTGGTCAGAAATTTCACCAGTCTCTCTCACATTTTCTTTTATCACCTGCCCTAAGCTCTATACGAGATTATGCCTCATGGCTTTCATCTTCACTCCAAGGAGAGCAGGAATGGGAGATGAAAAGGAAGGGTAACGGGAGGCAATGCCAATAAACAGTAACAGACAACTGGAGATTCATCACTTTTCTCTAGAAGGCAAGCTGAATTTTCAATTAATAGTAAAAAGTATTGTTAAAACATGGATAGAATACCAAAAATTATTAATTGGCAATCTCTTCATAAATGATACAGTGCATGTGTTTTCTGTATGAAAAGTCTTATGAAAGATTTATGGCTAATACCTGAACTTCAGAATTCTTGCTTCATTGACTAGCTATAGAAATTGTACTGTTACTACATTTTTCTAACTGGTTTAAGCATTTGTTGCTATTAACAACTGCAGCCCACAGCTCAAACTGGACCCCACTGATGTAGTAATAATACAAAAAAACCCCAACAAATTTCAAAGACATTACAAGCTGACAAAGCAAGATGGCCTGTCAAAAGAGACCCATACCAAAATTAAAGCTTTTGCTTAAAATCAAATATACTTATGATTGAAATAATGTTAGACTCCCCGTTTTGGCACCTCTTCACTGGAATATGTTGCCTCTTTATTCTATCAGTGCTGATGTACTATTAAAATTTTGCTTCCAGCTCTTTTTAGCTTTTTTTTTTTCCCATTTAATATTAATGATTATTGCAACAAAAAACTTTCTTGCTCCTAAGAATCAAGAATTTTGTTGAATTTAATTAATTAATCCAAAGTTAGAATCATAGAATCATTCCAGTAGGAAAAGATCTTTCAGGTCATTAAGTGCAACTGCTAACCTAGCACACTGCCAAGTCCACCACAAAACCATGTCCCTAAGTACCAAATCTAAGACATCATTTAAAGACCTCCAGGGATGGTGATTCAACCACTTCTCTTGGCAGCGTGGTCCATTACCTGACAAAACTTTCAGTGAAGAAATTTTTTATAATATCCAACTGAAACCTCCCCTGATGTAACTTGAGGAGATTTCCTCTTGTCCTATCATTCATGACTTGGGAAAAGAGACCAACGCCCACCTCACTAAAACCTAATTTCAAGGAACTCTAGAGAGTGAGAAGGTCTCCCCTCAGCCTCCTTTTCTCCAGGCTAAACAACCCCAGTTCCCTCAGATGCTTCTCGTAACCCTTGTTCTCCAGATTCTTCACTAGCTTCATTGCCCTTCTTTGGAGACACCCCAGCACCTCCATGTCTTTGCTGTACTGAGGGTCCCAAAAGTGAAGACAGTACTCAAGGAGCAGCCTCACCGGTGGGGGACAATCACTTCCCTAGTTCTGCTGGCCACATTATTCCTGATACTGTTTCCCAAGATATCAAAGCTAAAGACTTAGAACATACATCATCTGCTCCAGCACCTTTCCTTGCCTTCCTCCACAAGGAAATTTGAGCATGTACATATGTGGTTATATCTAGGTGCCAAACTTGCTCTCCTTGGTAGGCAGTCTTTGTCTTCAAGTTTGTCTTAAGCAGCTACCAATATTGCTGCATGAAAAAAAATCACAATTTGAGTACGAATCCCTAAATCGCACATGAAGACTTCATATGCTTTTCATCTCTTGCTTCCTTTGTGTTCATCAAGCATCATTTATCTTCTATCTTATTTGCAAACAGCCTAAACCAAAA
Source organism: Hemiprocne comata (assembly GCA_020745705.1). Lineage (NCBI taxonomy): Eukaryota > Metazoa > Chordata > Aves > Apodiformes > Apodidae > Hemiprocne > Hemiprocne comata. Next base: position 54,615,332 of record CM036616.1, on the reverse strand, counting down.
GGAAACCAAAAGAGAAAGATATGTTGGGTATGAACAATTTTTTCTCAGAATTTGCAGTTTATTTACTTTGTACTGAACCAAACTGTTTTTCGGATTTTTCTGTAAGTTATCAGTTAGGTAGCAATGACAGATGGCAAATCCACCTGCTTCTTGTTCCCTTAGTAACATCAATAATATCATACAGGTCTATAGAACAGCTTACACTAAAGGACTGTTGTAATCAACCATCAACATTTACAGGGCCAGAATATTAATGAAGTCTTATTACGGACACTGAAACACTCAGGAGATGCTTTCAAGTAATGGATAAATGCCACTTAGAAAAAAAGGTTGTAAGGTAAAAGTAGTACTTTTCCCAGCTCTAATTTTCAGTGTCCAACAAGTGGAACTACAATATGTATGATATATTCCAACACCAGGCCAGTTCCACTTCAATTGCAAACCAGAGACTTCCTACAACAATATGTTCTCTTTCTGTTTGGCTTTTTTGCTAGATTTTAATCTTTAATGCTTTCACGTTTATTTATTCTGATTACCAATACAGATATATGTACAAGGGTTGTCATGCAGGGATTATGTGACTAGCCAGATGAACATGAAGAAATCAGTTTAATCGTTTTGAAACATTATCTTCCCTGAGTCATTTTGTCTCTTGATGAATTGTTTAGGTTGCAGCACGGGTCAGCACATTGTACGGCAACACCACTTCTTTCGAAATTGCAGTAGATTTTGGGGTTAAGGATTTTAACAGGTTTCTTCTGCTTAAGTAGGTGTCTCTGTCATTGTTCAACATCTCCCTTGGTTCTCCTGCATCCTAGTCCCTGTCCTCCTTCAAGATAAGGCTGTTTTCCCCTCACCTCTGTCCCAGTGGCCAGCCTGTGCCACCCCATTGCCACAGCACCATGTACCTCCTGCCACCACATCCTTCTTCTCATCTTCCCAGAATTCGGATTCATAAACCACCATGGTCTCCCTGTAGTCTGCTTCTAGTTTGCAGAACACCATGTAGATTTTACAAAATGACAAAATGGCAAAATAAGTCCTTCTCCTTTAAAAAAAGACCGTTACTTAGAAAAAAATGAGATTATACATTTTGGAGAATTATTTCCTTTTAGGCAAATTCATCTTTAGGCAGGTGACTTATGTGAAATGATCTCCAGAGTTCACATGCTTTCCTGTGAAGCTAGTGGGGAGATATAAGACTCTTGAAGAAAATACAGGGCAATGACCTTATTTAGAGACATGTTTTTATCAGTCAGTTAGAGAGACTACATAAACACCAAAATTAAGAAATAAAATCTGGGTGACATAGGAGACTGGTGTCTATGTCTGGCCTTAGGAACTGCAGATTTTTATGAAAAAGGAAAGGAATGCAAGAACATAGACAAAATTACCCATCTGAGGAATTCTTTAGAAATAAAAATGGCATCAAATTAGTGTGAATTTTTTTTTAGAGATGCTTGTCAGATTCATTTTCAAATGGAAAAATTTGGGTTTATCAGTTACTCTCCATCACTGCAAGGACTCCATTACATCAAGGAACTGTAAGAAAAGGTTTATCTAATATGTCATCTCATATGCATATTAATTTTTATTTCTCCAAAGGTTATTTGAAATTTTTTTTTTTTGTCTTAGTCATCAAAATAGCAAAAAGCCTGTATTACCCAGACATTGCAAGATATTTTCATAAAGTTAAATACCATTTTCTTTCATTACTATTTCTACATTTCTGATTGAAGTTTAGCTGTCATCAATGAAGAAATGACAAGGAAGAAGAGATAAGATTTACTGAAAAGATGTTTTTTATCCTGTTGCATCTAACATTGGTTTTTTTGGACAGAAGAAGTAATGACAGAATCACAGGAGCAAAAAAATCATGGTAGCATATGATCTTAATACCGATCTTTGCCCAGTAAAAGATTATTAGCTTTTTCAAAATATATTTTTTTCTTGTTAATGCAAGTCAGCTGTCAGCTCCCGATTGCAACACCAATACCAGTATCTCTTAATGATAATCTGTCACAAATTATTACGAGCTTACAGTATTTCTATTATAAATGTCATATTGATTATAGCTGCTCAGAATTTTACAACCCTGCAGAAAATCTTAATTTTGTCACCTTCCTCTATAAAAAATAGTTCTGTTTCTAAAATTCAAAAATATTACGTTTTTTAAAACTATATTTTCTTTCAAGATACCTCACAGTTGAGTGAAGGTGAAGCTGTCTTTTGAATTTTTTTAAACAAACAGCCCATATATTGTTAGAAAATAAGTCTGACAAACAGAAAGTTGATCAATCTTATTGCAGTGAATATAAACTGTATTCTTTATTTAGTATGTTCTGGCCATATATAACCTGCATTTCTGTGCTTGGAGCAACTCACAGTCCATGTGTGCATATCATCATGATGCTAAACTCAACTAATAATGCTTTTACAGACATATATTAATGAGCTGAACTGACTATCTTGACTAAATGGCTTCTAGTTATCTCAGAGCAGAGACAGGACAATCCATATATGCTGAGAATATCTATGAAGAGATCATCACCTCTGCAAGACAGCAAGGACAGTATAATCCATTGAAAAGAGTATTTTTATCCTTCTCAGCTAACATGCTTAAGGACAGAGAAGTCATTATAAGAATAAAAGAAGTAAAAGATTTTACCTCATATAGCTGAAATACTGACAAAGACACTAGTTAACATTTAGTGTTGTCATCTACCTGTGCCCTCCTGAAAAATCTGATCAGTGGCATGTAGTGTTGGTCACAAAAGATGACCAAAGGAAGACCATTCCTTCCAACCACAAATTCATCCTTCTGAAAGGATAGCTTTCACATTGAGTTGCATGTTTTGGGGAGAAGAGAGCAATAAAAAAAAGATCCTTCTTAATTTCTTCATTACTTTAAGTATAATAGAAAAGGCCAAAGGGAAACCAAATTGCAAACTAGTGTCCCTTTCTTTTGACCTTAGAACACTATTTACAAACAACCACTTTTTCCACTCAGAGATCAAATTAATAGTTATATTATGAAGAATCACAAATCACTCTGTCCCTCTTCATCCTCCTCCCTTTTATATTTAGTATAATCAGTATGAGAATGCAATTAGAAATGAACACAGGATGAAAGTAAGAATTATTTAGACTTCGCACATGTCCTGAAACCCACTGAAGAGACATTTTTCTTCCCACAAGGCAGTATCCTAAAAGTCCAAAAGACATTATTGAAATTGAAAGGATTCCCAAAACTTACCTTTCAATTTTTGTGTAATGGAATTGGTAAGGTGGACAAAATAAAGTTATATTTAGAGGAGGGGGTGAGATAGGTAGAGATGACAGTGGGACATTTTCCCGTTGTTTTCCAGAACAATAAAGTATTTCCACTCTTACCTAATTCAATGTAGTTTCAGTTCTTTCCCTCAAACCCTAATATTTTAGTTACTCTTTAGAATGCAAAGTAGGATCTAAAGGTCAAAGAATAAATTATGCTTGTGATAAAGTGGTGCAGATTAAATACTCCCCATGCAGTGCTATAGATTTCAAAATGTTAAGAAAATGCCATGAGTCATTTCTCAAAATCCTTCCAATTAGATTATTAACTTGATATTATTGGGTTGTCAGCTCCCTAAGCCAATGAACAGTGGACAGTTTTTCAAGTTTTTGAAGTTTGGTGAAGATTACTAAAATGCCAGTAATAACAAGTTATTTCAGAAAAAAACTAAGTAATAATTAAATCATTTTGGAAGAATTTATTTTACAGAGTTCAGAACACAGCTGAAAAACATGTGCAAAAGGGCCTTGCCTGATCATGTGTCATTTGCTACTACAGCTGAAGAGAAGAAAAAAAAGTATACGTAGGGAAGAAAATTTGGGTAAAATAAACAATTTCTGTAACACTGCAGTGGGAAAGAGAATTGCATTTAACACAGTCTATTAAACTTTCCCTGTCTTTTTTTGCAGCAGTTTTGCTTTTGGCTCTAGAATTCCAACCTTTTCTCTTCTATGGATTTTTTCATTCTTCATGCCTCACATATCCTGGTATTAATTCTCTTTCAGCTAACCCGAAGAGTTGCTTTTTAGAAAATAACAAAAATTATTGTTCTGTTTATTGTGCTGTGCTGAAAACGGTTCACATGCCCTGTCCTCTCCAGAAAATATAATTACTTTTAAAGCATCTCTTTTTTCCTAGGTAACTTGGCAGGCAACAACAAGTGAAGGAAACCAGAGGATGATCCACAGCAATTTGATCTGTATTGCTCATATCATAGATTCAGAGAAAGATTGGTATAAGTCATCCTGTGTATCTGAGTAGACAATACATAAAAGCTTAAAAATAATTCTTTAGGACCTGACATTTTCATGAGCAGGACTCCTAGACTGGCAGTGCTCTAGTAAGTATAATATGTCCTTAGAAGAGTCTCCATAATTAAAGTGGAACCTAACACATAACAGAGAAGAAAAACAAAGAGCATCGGTGTTCTGGTTTTGATGCACTTAGAAGTTTCCTCCTATGTTACCTTTATATGACACTTCCCAGAAAAATAAGTTTATGTATCTGCTATTCAGTACAATATTTGAGGTTGGTATAATTAGGTTTAAGATTTGGAATCACTTCCAAATTAAAAGACACATTTAATTCATGTTATTTCTTTAGGTAACAGGTTTTCTTTTTAAAGTGTCTGCTCTCCTGGATTTAAAGACTTCAGTTGTGTCCCACAAAAAGTAAAACCTGTAGACCTACTGACTCTGTCCAGCAATACAATCCTTTTCTTAGACTTTGGCTGTACCATTATCCTCACATGAAAAAGATGAGGGGTAGTGGGTACAAGTCACTCCTTGAGAGGCTCTGATTGGAAACTAGAGGAGAAATTTTCACATGGAGAACCACCAGCCATTGCAGCAATCTTCCCAGGGAAGAAGTGAATTCCCAAATATTGGACATTTTTAAGATACAGCTAGACAGGGTGCTGGGCAATCTTTTTCTGGACCAGAAGATCCTTGAGGTCCCTTCTAACCTGGTATTCTATGATTCTATAATCTCAGTCTCTGCAGGCAAAAGTACACTGTGAAGTACAGCAAAGAAGAGGAGAAAGGTTTAGTAGTTTGCCATAGTATTCTCCTAGACCATTATTCTAAGCATGCTCTGCTCCACACTCTTAGCTGGTTAGACAGCAAGGCTTGTCTGCAAGGCTAGCTCACAGCACTCTTTGCTTCTGCAATTGATTTGAACGATGAAATTTCCTACAACTTAGCGTAAGTCCTAATATGCACTGTTCAATTCCCAGTCTCCCCAATAAGTACAATACTTCATTATGTCACAGAATTATCTTTGCAAACCAGAAAACCAGTTAACAAAGGATGCTGACTCCACCCACACGCATAGCAAATAGTGCATCAGTTTTGTACTTAAAATTTTAAAAATTTAAAAAACAAAATAAGACATGGCAAGTAAAAAAAAAATCTGTGGCTTTACCGAACTACGATATATCGATTTTTAGTGATGTTAAGGTCTAACTTGTCTCCACAGTTGTGGTCAAACAAACTGGATTTAGAGAACTACAACAATGTGAATCTGACATTAGTTTTCAAATGAAAATCAATACAAGCCCAAAACATGCTGGCTGTACTTTTCCTGCTTAAATTTCTGTAGTAGCTGCTTTCAGTATTTTTTCAACATAAAATGACAGCAGGATGGATGCAGAGTATTATTGGATAAGTCTGACTCCAGTACAAAGCTTTTGGTAAAATAAATATTCCATTTTCCTTTCTGAAAGATTGGGGTAAAATAGAACAGGATCAGCTATTTGGCCAGCTATACATTTTTTCTTATATAAAATATGACTGCAATAAATGGCAAAATAGGAAGATTGATGGGTATCTGTATGTACTGAAGACAGATAATTTACAGAGTAAAGCAAAAGTCTTCAGCAACCACAGAAGTACAGAATTGATTGCTATGTAGTATCACATTTTTGTTTCATAACATTTTTGCAGCATTCATTTCTTGGTCATTGCAATAGAAGCAGATGAATGGTTATTTTGAGGGTCTCCGGCAGTGTAAGGAATGTGTCATGAACTCTATTTTTCAGAAGCAATTTAGAACTTTAAGTCAAAACCAGAAAAAGCATGAGTATATATGTGAGTGGTGGCACAAGCTTCAGGAAAAATATTCTTGAAGCTTAGAAAGGTAATGGAACAAAATTTCAATATGTTTTCTGTGTAGCAATAACAACTGAGTAAATTTCTGCTCAGGTAAAAAGGAAACTTTTGTGCAAAATATGAATTACTTTTTCCTTCTCTCCCTTTCCTTCTTTTGAGAATCATACCTATTGTATGTGTCAGTTTTATTCTGCAAAGCACTGAAAGCCTCTACTCCCACTTAACACCAATAGACAAAAGGTTTATGACGGCCTTGAAAGAGGTACATTCCCATACTCCACTCCCATGTGGCATCCTCTGGTATGAAGTTCAATGCTTCCTGTCTTTCTCAGCATCTCTCAGAAGTTAAATGCTTCTGAAGGTGAGGATGATATTTATTCAGGCTGTGGTTGTGGTAGATGGAGCAAAATACAGATCTGGTTCCCGGTGTCATGGTACTGCATGTCAGAAGCAACCTACAGCTCAAGTAAACCTTTTAAAGATGGAAGGAGGAGAAAGGAAGGAAAAAGAACAAACTATTCACAGTCAGAGAAGATATGTTTGGTGATCTGGGAGCCGAAACAGATCTCAAGATACAACTTAGTGCACAGGCGATTGAACTAAGGCTTTAAGCAGTGTATGGAATAAACTTCATTCTCTAGGAATAGCTAAATATCTCCAGTTATCAGTACTTAATAATCAGTGGAGCAGTCAGGCTTGTCTGTGAGTCTTTCTGTGCCTGATTTTATAACAGCATGTGGAGACAACAGGGAAGAAATACAGCTGTAGCCATTCTTAACTATTTGTGCCACAATGTCTTTTGCCCCAGGTTCCCAAATGTTTTATAGCATGCACAGCTTGTGCCCACCTGATCAAACTCTCCTCTCTGATCATCCTAGCAAGATAAATTTGTCAAGACTGAACAGTCTTGTAATAACCTAACAACTGTGCCTCTGTCGTGCTCAACCATAGATGCAGATGAGCATATGAATTGGCTTTTGAATGTTCAGTCTCCCTGTCTCCCTGCATCACCAAGGTTCAAACTTGTCTAGGCAGGAGTACAAACTCCTGTAAATCTCAAAAGACGGACACTTCTCTGCATCCTCTGTATTGAAAGTATTCTTTTACTAAGCTCTTTGATTAGATAATACACCTCCTGCAAGTGAGTGTCTCTTCCTTGGTTAGACTTCATTGAACTACAGAGCCATTCTGTGGGACTGATGGAAGGTAAACCAGAGGTTGACCATATTAAACTGCAAACAAGAACAGAAAACATCCCTAGGTGGGCTGAAACCCAGCCCATAAACACTACGCTATATATATTTTCACTGCAGTGAAACTGTCAAATAATAGTTTATATGATTGTTGTCTGTGGTGGTTTTTTTATATATTTTTAATCAAAAGCAGCAGAAAAAAGATTGTAGCAGAAGATATTGATTTTGGTACATTATTTTCAGTAGCAAATATGCTATATATAGTCTTACTATCAAACACACACCTGACAACCAGTAAAACAGTGCTTACAAATTGGTAAAATCCAGGATAAAGATTAATTTATCCTAGAGCTATAATCACAAGTATGAACAAAACAGAATTAAACATATTACCCAAAGTTAGAGCTCCAGGAAGGTGAATTAGTTCTCTAACAAATTAAGAAATAAAAGAATTCTGCATAAATGATTAAACAAAGAGTAAAATCTCTCATGACATTTTTTACTTGTTTTTTGTTATTAAAAATTAAAATTCTCAAATCTTAAATGGTTTCTTTTCCCTTTTAAGTTACTGCAGCATTGCATACTTCAATAAGAAAGATCTATTAAAACAAGTCACTAAATCCCTACTTGCTATCTCTCTCCTTAATGTGTTCAAGAACTTGAAAACAGGGGAGGTATTTTATCACCATGTCCCAAAACTAGATTGAGACTAGCAACTAGTATTCTGGAATCACACCAGAGCAGTCCCACATGAACACTTTTTCAGTAAAACTAAAATTCTTTAAAATTTAATTGTAACAGTCTGGAAGTGGAAAACCTTTGGAAAATTGTAAGATTAGTCTGTAGCTTTTTATAGAAGATTTTTTTTTTTCTGACTTTATTGCAAATCATCTATGTAGAGCAATACCAAAAAAAAAAGAGAAAACAAATAGCAAGAAAAAATTTAAAGAAGCACAGAGAATACCAAAGAACACTGCCATTTGAAGCCACTTCAAACACGTTTTTCAATTTAAGAATTTATTCTAAAAATAAAGATCAGCTTGCTTCTAGTTAGAAGATACCTTTAGTTTTTTGTAATGAAAAAATGCATGCAGATATCTGATAAATAAATGAATATGCACGTATCTACATTGTGCCTTTCACAGATGTGTATAGCAGGTATTTCACTCACACAGAGCTGACTTTCAATCTGCATGAAGTCAAGTAGTCTCAAATAACATCTTACACAATTACTTCACAAGAAATCAATAAATAGAGTAAGACCAACAGGTAAATTCTTTTATATGCTACAGTCAGTGCTTCCAAATAGTGCATTGATCTAGTGAGTTCTCCTAGATAACCTGTTTCTATAAGGAGCTGATCATCTCTGCTTTAACTGTCTGCCGCCAAGAGCACAAAGCAGCATATGAAAGGGAGAAAACAGCAATTCAAAGACTTAAGAGAATCCATAAAGCAAAAGTGATGAAAACTGTAATCTCCTTTCAGCCTATTTGAAACTGCAAAATAATAAGACATACCACATATGTATCATGTGTTTGTGGATCAAACATGAAAAGGGCTAGGGACTCAAAAATTTGAGAAACCAAAGGCAGTCACTAGAAGCTAGTGGAAACTGTGACAATAGTCATGTTTTCAGAAATTTGAATGGGAAAATATGATAGCAGGTAAAACAGTTCCTTACCAGCACAAAAGCTGGCAAGAAGCAACTAAAAAGTTGAAAAATGGCCTTTCATGGTCCATAAGTGGTGTTTTCAAAATCAACATGACAAGAGTGTAACAGCCCTACAAGACATGTCTATTGAAGTCGGCAGTCAAATAGCAAGGTGTAAATTAGTTATTTCTACTGCTAAGCTGATTCTTTATGAATGAGTGTCTTCATCTCTGCTGGCCGCCCTGCAACACTGAGCTTGAGGACCAGGGGACATCTGCTGGCTAGCCTGAAACCCTTGCCCAGAGCAGGCTCAGCTGTGGGGTCATACCAGTTTGCTTATGACTTCTCATGGAGGCTGGAAGCCCTCCAAGGAAGGAGATGGCACTATCTCCCTGAGCCTCAGTCCTGCTCCCCAGCCATTCTAGTAGGAGATAAATTGCCTTTTTGTTTGTTTGGTTTTTGTTTTTCTTTTCTTTCTGGGTTGAAGGATTCTCAGCTACAACTTCAACTATTCTGATGGGTGTCCTAAACTAGAAGAACACTGAGGCTAAATTTGGCTGAACACTGCTTATTTTATCACAATTCATAGCTGCTTGGTAAACATGGGAATCATACCTGTAGTATACCATTTAACATCAATTCATTGGTCTTATCAGTGACTCTGAGGTTAAACACGTAATTCTGAGTTTATACAGGGTTTATGCCAGCTGCAGAGCATAAACCCTGGCACTAAAAGTTGCCAGATGAAAACTACTGGACAAATTTGAATGGACCCATGCTTTGAGTCATGCAGCTATGGAGCCCTAGAAATCAATATGTCAATAAATCACAACTGTTACAGTACAGTAACAGTTCTGTTCTTTGTTTTGACTCTGGTGTAAGAGCATGGAGCAAGACACCAGGCAACACAGAGTTATAGTAAAAGGTGGTGGTTTGTCCTACAGCCATACTCAATGACCATCACTCTATGCTGAAGATCATTACAGAAGATACAAGAATGCTGAGGAAGTCACGGCAACACCTTTCTGCGTTCCATTCCCTTGCTACACCCCATTAGTTCTACCAAACATAGGAATATCATCTGTAGTTCAGAAAATTGCACTACACCCCATATTTTACCTCTTTTCTCCTTCCCTCAATTTCACACACATTTAAAGTCCATTAATAATTCATATCCTCCATTTAACTGAAATAGAATAGGGAAATCTATGCCTTAAATTTTATAGAGAAAATAAATAATAAGAAAGGAGTTACATTGTAATTATCAATGTAGCAATTCTGGCTGTTTTTGAATAGACTGCAGCTACTATAGTCAAATGTTGTTCAGGATCCACAGATGTATTATTGTTGCTCTCAAGTGCAATGCAGAGAGGTGGTACAGCTAATTATTGCCTTATTCACTTTAAAATCTGGTAGAATGTGATTGCAACAGCCTGATGTTTGCTATACACTATTCTGCCCGCAGTCCTCAGCTTCTTTCTGCATACAAGATGACTCAAGCTCTTGTCAGACTGATATTCCTTAGGTAAAAACAGATGCTGCTCCACAGGTAACTTCAGATGGCATTAATGACCAGAGAATGGTTTTTAAGATAGAAATTAGTACCTTCCTTATATAATTAAAAAAAAATAAATTAAACTTGTCAATATTTAAGTTATTCTAACCATACAGAAACTATGTGAAGTCTTATTTGTCACAGCATAGGATAGGACTCCATACCCTATCTGCAAGTGTAAGTAGTCTGCACCTGTTGTCACTGCTGAGCAGTTTCCTACCTCTGAGGGATAACATTTGTCCTTACCACACTAAAATTTCATGTAGAGAGCTTACATGGCTATATCACAACCACTGCCTTCTTTTGTAAATTGTAGAAATGAAACCTAATCAGTATTAGCTCCTATAATTGTAGGTCCTGAAATGAAACATAATTGCAATGAATAATTTAACATAATTTAATTGGAACTTTGGAATGCTTTTATCTAAAGCAAGTATATATTACTATGTACAACATTACATCCTGTCACTTGTTATTTACACAAAAGTATAACTTGAGCTTTATCATAATTAAAGGCATGGTAGCAGAAATACAATGGTAGCCAGAAAAAACCTCCTAATATCTTTCATACAATAGTAAGAAACAAATCTATATTTGAATCTCAATGATCCAGTGACAAATGAACAAAGCACTGAATTAGTAGTGTTGTTTTTCCTTGATTTTAATGGAAGAATAATTTGCTTAGATCTTCTGCTGACACTCTCTATCATTAATCATGTCCAAGTGTTTTTCAAGGAAATACTCTTTTGTGATATTTTCATTTCATAACCCCTTGTGACACTTTTCTTCTCTCATTCCCCATGCTCCAGCCACATAGGAAAAACTGAATTCCCAGGGAAAAAATAATAATTTAAGAAAAAAAACAAAAATGAAATTACCTCAAGCAAATTAAATAGAGCTGCTATCTTTGATAAGATGATGTTTAACATGGGCACAGAGAATCTACTCTACATTCAGGACATTAGTAAAGTATTATTTATATTTTATTGAATGATACAAACCTGCACAGGAAATACTGGGTGAACCCAAGGCTAATGAGACAGAATACTGGTCAAGAGCTGGCTAAAGGAATCTAAGAATAAGCAGTAGAAAAAGCAGAAGTGCCAAGTTGGAGGAAGGTTGCTGGGCTAGTTCCTTAAAAATTACTTAAGATGTATCCTTTTAGCTTTCACATTATTATCTGTAGAGTCAATTACTGAAATGGATTACAAAGCTGAGATGCATCACCAACAACAATAAATAGGAGGTTGAAGCAACAAACACAGAATAAAATAATCTTAAAATGAAAGGTCATTGTGTTGTATTTTCTTACAAGTAATAGAGAAGCCAAATGCCATGGAGGTGGTAGCCTTCGTCATGGATAATGAGCAACTGAACTGGCTCTGAGAATAAAGCTCACATAAACACAGTGTACTATGAGCAAGAGAGACAGCACAGGCCCAGAGCTTGCTGATTAAGACTCAGAGCAGCACAGCACAGACAGCCCTACCTCAAAGAAGGGGAAAAAACCCACTCCTATGCTAGGACCATAGTAGAGAACAGAATTCGTAGAGCCTCAGATCAAATAATTGATTTTATTAACATGAAGGCTAGATGCAAGAGCTATCTGAAGTGACACTATGTGAAGGTGGAGAGAGGCACATAAATATCTATTTCTGTGATGTTGTATTTCTTGACTTTGGGCTTTCCCTGTTCAAACATGTTACATGATTTTTTTAATTCCAAGAAAGGAGTGATTTATTTATTTTAGTTCAAAACCACTTATTCACAGAATCACACAATCGTTCTGGTTGGAAAAGACTTTAAGATCATTGGGTCCAACCATTAACCTAACTCTACCAACCATTAACCTACCAAGTCCAGTGCTTAAACCATGTTCCTAAGCACCACATCTATATGTATCTTAAACACATCTGGTGATTCAACCACCTCCCTGGGCAGCCATTTCCAGTGTTTAATTACCCTTTCAATAAAGAATTTTATTCTAATATCTAAACCAAACCTTCCCTGGGCAACTTGAGGCTATTTCCCCCTGACTAATTACATGTTACTAGGGAGAAGAGACTGACCCCCACGTCACTACAACGTCCTATCAGGTAGCTGTAGAGAGTGAGAAGGTCTCTCCTTGGCCTCTTTTTCTCCAGGATAAATTATCCCGGTTCCCTCAAATGTTCCTCATAAGGTTTGCACTCTAGACCCTTTACCAGCTTCACTGCCCTTCTCGCAGACCCTTTCCAGCACCTCAAAGTCCTTCTGGTAGTGAGGGGCCCAAAACTAAACACAGTATTCGAGATGCAGCCTCACCAGTGCCAAGTACAGGAGGGCAATCACTTCCCTAGTCCTGCTGACCACATTATTTCTCATCCAAGCCAGGATGCTGTTGGCCTTCTCAGCCACCTGGGCACACTGCTGGCTTATATTCATCTGGCTGTCAATCAACACCCCCAGGTCCTATTCCTCTGGGCACCTCTGCAGCCATTCTTCAATGAGGGCAGGCCCAAGTGGGGAAACGGTTTAAGCTGAGCCTTATTAGTCAGTGAAAACCGTGGTTGACTCAGACCCCTGTCAGATGGTGAAGGGCAAACTAAAGAGTGAGAGGGAAAAAAAACCAAACAGAAAAGTTATATAATGATGACACTAAGCTGGGAGGAGTGGCTGACACACCAGAAGGCTGTGCTGCCATTCAGAGAGACTTAGACAGGCTGGAGAGTTGGGCGGGGAGAAACATGATGAAATTCAACAAGGGCAAGTGTAGAGTTTTGCATTTGGGGAAGAACAACACAATGTCCCAGTATAGGTTGGGGGCTGACCTGCTGGAGAGTAGTGTAGGTGAAAGAGACCTGGGGGTCCTGGTAGACAGGAGGATGACCATGAGCCAGCAATGTGCCCTTGTGGCCAAGAAGGCCAATGGCATCCTGGGGTGCATTAGAAAGGGTGTGGTTAGTCGGTCAAGAGAGGTTCTCCTCCCCCTCTATTCTGCCTTGGTGAGGCCGCATCTGGAGTATTGTGTCCAGTTCTGGGCCCCACAGTTCAAGAAGGACAGGGAACTGCTTGAAAGAGTCCAGTGCAGCGCCACAAAGATGATTAAGGGAGTAGAACATCTCCCTTATGAGGAAAGGCTGAGGGAGCTGGGTCTCTTTAGCTTGGAAAAAAGGAGGCTGAGGGGTGACCTCATCAATGTTTACAAATATGTAAGGGGTGAGTGTCAGGGAGATGGAGTTAGGCTCTTCTCAGTGATGACCAGTGATAGGACAAGGAGTAATGGGTGTAAATTGGAGCATAGGAGGTTCAAGGTGAATATCCGAAAATTTTTTTTTACTGTGAGAGTGACAGAGCACTGGAACAGGCTGCCCAGGGAGGTTGTGGAGGGTCCTTCACTGGAGGCATTCAAAACCCACCTGGATGCGTTCCTATGTGATGTGCTCTAGGTGACCCTGCTCTGGCAGGGGGGTTGGACTAGATGATCTTTCGAGGTCCCTTCCAACCCCTAGGATTCTATAATTCTATGATTCTATGATAATTGAAGAAACAATGATATTGCACAAACAAGCAGGGTGTGTCCCAACTAAAGTATTTTTTCTGAAGGGAACTACCATCCACACTCTGGAATATAACAAAAGACAATTTAATGTACCGTAAGACAAATAAACCTTCATGTGTTTTCACACACAATCTATACTTAATGGGTATACACAGTACCCACAATTTAATCTTCCAGGGCACTTACTGAGTCCAAACAGTAGCTTAATTTATCTTTAAGTTTTTCTACCTTATATTTATATTTCCTGCAGTAAATACATTCAAGAGGGAGAGTATATGCTATTAGTATATGCTATTGATTCTACTTATTGACTTCAGGAGGGCAGATTTCAGCCTCTTCAGGGACCTGCTTGAGGAAGTGTCTTGGGATAACATCCTGGAGGGAAGAGGGGCCCATGAAAGCTGGCTGATATTTAAGGCTCATCTTCTCCAAGCCCAAGAGCAATGCATCCCAACTAAGAGAAAGTCAGGTAAAAACTTCAGGAGGCTGGTGTGGATGAGCAAGCAGCTCCTGGATGTTGTGGTTTGAGCAAGCTCTTTGCTGATTTTTTTCTTCCTTTCAGTGAACTTTTTAGCAGTGCCAGTGGACTGATAATAACCAAGGTCACTTCTGACTGTCTGCAGCCTCTCCCCCACTACAGGGGAGCAGATTAGACTGAAGGCAGGATCAGCAAACCAGACTATTCCCTTCTCATAATATTGTCTCTATTTGGCTTTCAGTATAGGTTAATACATCACAGAAGTCAAGCCTCTCTTTTTCCTTTTTCTCTCACTTTTCTGCTTACTGTCGCTTCTATCACCCTCTCTCCAGATCTCTCCCTCTGTTTTTTCCATTTTTCCTTACAGCCGACACCCGAGGGCCCCGTCCGTGCGCCCGGACACTCCCCCCTTCAGCTGGAAGACTGTGAGAGTGGTTAGGGGAGGAGGGAGGGGGTCGGGTGTTGCACATCCCTTTGCAAATACTTATATATATTCCCTTGTCACTAATAATTAAAATCAGTCTGTCTCACTTTTCAACCCAGAAAGCCTCGCTTTATCATTTTTCTCCCTCTTTCCCTACCTTGGGGGAGGAGGGGGGGGAGGGGTGAATCAAGAGACTGCCAACTCGGTGCCAAACTGACACATTAATTGGCGAGCCAGGCAGGAGAGAATGAACACCATGGATGGGTTGAAAACTGAACAGATGAGTTTTGCACCCAACATGCAGTTGTGTATGTCCTATGCGTCTGGGATACTATTGCTGAGTGTATCTGTTCTTGTTATTGTTCTGTGGTTTATTGATAAGACTATAGCCATAATCAACCGTGTAATGACCTATTTAGTGATAAAAGTGGTCGTGATATTGATCAGCATAGGGATACTGTCTGTGTGCAGTGTGAATGTGCATGTGGATAAGAAGGTCTATGTTGGTAATGGCAGACTCAGTTTTGCCTTTCCACTCCCACTCAGGCTGAATATCCCAGCTCTTGATCTAAATAGCATAGTTTCATTGGGGATGCTTCTGTTGAATGCTTGTAGTGTCCTGTGGATGCATAGAGTGAGGTGTTGTTCCACTCACTGCCAATTCCCCCCAGGCAGTGCTGCTGCCACTGCTGTCACTGGTGCCACTGTTGCTGCTACCACCACTGCTGCTGCCACCACCACTGGTGCTGCTACAAAAGCAGCTGTTTCTGCAAAGATTAAGTCCAATCCCATTCGATTCAGATGAGTAAGGGTTAATCCTGTGACCAGGCGACTGATCCTTATACCTGCTCCCGTCTGAAATATCCGGAGTCTCTTCAAGCAGCATCAGAAGATGTGATTGAGGAAGCAGACGATTCTAAAACAGATGCTGGAACAGACCCATCTCAAGTAAATAAACAGACAGGCCCCTCTCAAGCAGATGGAGGAGCAGGCCCTTCCCAAACAGATAAGCATGATGGTCTGCTACAGCCTTTCTCCCTAAAGGAATTGCATCTCATGAGAAAGGACTTTACCCGCAATGAAAATGAGGGCCTTATTTCCTGGCTGCTCCCATGTTTTGATGGTGGAGCTGACACCTACACCCTGGACGAAAGAGAAACTGGACAGTTGGGATCCCTGGCCAAAGATGCTGGTATTGATAGAGCAATTGGTGATAAGACAGGAAATATCACCCTGTGGAGCTGCCTTCTTTCAGCCATACGGAGCAGGTACCCCCATAAGGGTGACATGGACCCATGCTGAAGGGTCATCTGACAATGGGGACATCTTAACAATTCTATTTCTATATACAAGTTACATTAACATAGGAAACTTTTTTCTGTTAGGACTCACTGTGCCTGTGCTCAATGATTTCAGAATTTTTGTAATTTATAATAAAATCTGGAAAAAAAAAATAAATTATCAACTTTTCTTATTGTCCTTTTCCCTGCCCTGGCAAATAGCCACTGAGTTACTCAATGTGCTGTGCTACAAATCACCTGATCTGAAAAAAACAGACCCAGGTATAATAGAATTCTGTCTTCCTCCTTCATTTTTCACATCAAGTTCTGCTTCAGTGGATATCACTACACATATCTGTTGGCAGAAAAATGTCATTTTTGTTTGCTTTTTTGTCTTTTAGATAATAGATTCCACTTTTTAAAGGCTTTACTGTCAAACATGCCCAAAATGAGAGTAATTTCACAAGGTTTCTGCTTGTATTGCTAGACTAGCAAAGGTTTCTTGTTAGAAATATCTGAGAAGATAGAATAATTATTTTGTTTGATTTGTATTTTCTAATAATTTCAAACTACAAATAGTTTTACAATAATTTGCAGAAACACCTAATTTTATTAGCACCTTCAGCTACATAAAGAGCTGTTCATTTATTGAATATCTGTCAATCTACTGATTTACAAGGTATTTAATTAGATAGCATGACCAGCCTGTAAACAGGTTAGTGCATTCATCATGCTCTAAACACATATTTGTGTGAGTAGGCTTTTGTGATAGATTTCAGGTGAAGAAAGTAGGGGATCACTGACAGCAACCTTAATATGATATGGCTTCTTCCCCATACTTGATTCGAGAAAATGTTAGAGATATTTCATCATTTCTTCTTCATTTGAGCATAGCTTTCAAAAAATTCATTAAAAATAAATATCAAATCTTATTTGGATATTTTGAAGCAAATGAATAGATATTTTCCACAGCTTATACCAGTGTTAGGTTGTCTGACAATAACTTTAATCTAAAATAAAAATGTATATGGATCTTATATAGGTCCATATACATTTTAGGTCACTACTCTAAAAACAAAACCTTAGTTTCAGGGCAAAACTTAAAGGAAACATGTAGGTAAGGTTTTTGACACTTCATCTGATAATTGGCAAAAAAAGACAGAGTTATATGATGGTTTTGGCCAGGATAGGTTTAATTTTCTTCATAGTAGCTTGTTTGGGGCTACATTTTGAATTTGTGTTTAAAAGTGTTGATAACACAGAGATGTTTTAGCTATTGCTGAGCAGTGCTTACACAGAGTCAAGGCCTTTTTTACTTCTCACACCACCCCACCAGCCGGTAGGCTGGGGTGCACAAGAAGATGGGAGGAGACGTAGCTGGGACGTCTTACCCAAACTGACCAAAGGGGTATTCCAGATCATACGACGTTGTGCTCAGCAATAAAAGCTTGTGCTTGTCTTCCCAAGTTACCCTGGACTTCCGTAGGGCTAATTTTGGACTCTTCAAAGATCTACTTGCAGGAATCTCATGGGCTAAGACTCTGGAAGGAAAGGGAGTGCAGGAAAGCTGGTCAATTTTTAAATACCACTTCCTCCAAGCCCAAGATAGGTGCAATCCTTTGAGTAAAAAATCAGGTAGAGGTGGTAAACGACCTGCATAGATAAGCAAGGATCTTCTGAAGAAAGTGTCATGGAAGAAAGAAATTTACAGTTTGTGGAAGAAGAGACTTGTCACTTCGGAGAACTATAGGGATATTGTCGGGGTAGGTAGGAAGACAACAAGAAAGGCCAAAGCCCTCGTAGAACTTAAACTGGCAAAGGAAGTAAAAAAGAACAGAAAGAACTTCTTCAAATATACCAGTAGTAAAAGGAAGAATAGGGAAAATATGGGCCCACTGCTGAATGAGGTGGGAGACCTGATAAAAAAGGATGCAGAGAAGACAGAGTTGCTGAGAACATTCTTTGCTTCAGTCTTTACTAAGAACAGCCCTTATGAACTTCAGACCCTGGGTATAGGAGAGGAAGCCTGGAGGAGGGAAGACTCTCCACTAGCCAATGAAGAGTGGGTCAGAGATCAGTTACGGAAATTGAATGTACACAAGTCCATGGGCCCTGATGGGATGCACCCAAGAGTGTTGAGAGAGCTGGCTGATGTTATCGCCCTACCACTCTCCATCATTTTTGAAAGATCCTGGCAAACAGGAGAGGTGCGTGAGGACTGGAGGAAGCCAGTGTCACTCCAGTCTTTGAAAAGGGCAAGAAAGAAGATCCAGGAAATTACAGACCAGTCAGCCTCACTTCCACCCCTGGAAAAATGATGGAGCGGCTCATTTTGGAGGTCAACTCTAACCGCATGGAAGAGAAGAAAGTTATCAGGAGTAGCCAGCATGAATTTACCAAGGGGAAGTCATGCTTGACTAATCTGATAGCCTTCTACTATGTTGTGACTGAATGGGTAGATGCAGGGAGACCCGTGGATATAGTCTACCTTGACCTTAGCAAGGCTTTTGACATGGTCTCCCATAACATCCTCGTGAGCAAGGTCAGGAAATGTGGGGTAGAAGAATGGACAGGGAGATGGGTTAAGAACTGGCTACACAGTAGAGCCCAAAGAGTGGTGATCAATGGTTCAGAGTCCAACTGGAGACCTGTAACTAGAGGAGTCCCCCAGGGATCAGTGCTGTGACCAGTCCTGTTCAACATCTTTATCAATGACCTTGATGATGGGACAGAGAGTCTTCTCAGCAAGTTTGCTGATGACACAAAGCTGGGAGGATTGGCTGATTCACCTGAAGGCTGTGCAGCCATTCAACAAGATTTGGACAAGCTGGAGAGGCAAGAGGAACAAAATGAGGTTCAACAAGAGCAAATTCAGAGTCCTGCACCTGGGAAGGAACAACAAAATGCATCAGTGCAGGTTAGGAGGTGCTCTGCTAGAGAGTAGCTCTGTGGAGAAGGACCTTGGAGTCCTGGGACACAACAAGTTATCCATAGGACAACTATGTGCCCTTGTGGCCAAGAAGGCCAATGATATCTTGGGGTGCATTAGGAGGAGTGTGTCCAGCAGATCAAGGAAGTTTCTCCTCTCCCTCTACTCAGCCCTGGTGAGACCTCACTTGGAGTATTGTGTCCAGTTATGGTCTTCCTAGTTCAAGAGGGACAGGGATCTACTTGAGAGAGTCCAATGGAGACTATGAGGATGATTAAGAGACTGGAACCTCTGCCTTACAAGGAAAGGCTGAGAGACCTGGGGCTTTTCAGTCTAGAGAGGAGAAGACTGAGGGGGAATCTAATTAATGTCTATAAATACATGAGGGCTGGGCATCAAGAAGGCAGGGACAACCTCTTTTCACTTGTGCCCAGTGATAGGAGGAGCGGCAATGGATTCAAACTGAAGCACAGGAAGTTCCACCTCAACATCAGGAAGAACTTCTTTACTGTGCGGGTTACAGAGCACTGGAACAGGCTCCCCAGAGATGTTGTGGAGTCTCCTTCTCTGGAGACTTTCAAGACCTGTCTGGATGCCTTTCTGAGTGATCTGCCCTAGTTTTTGGTCCTGCTCTGGCAGGGTTGTTGGACTCGACAATCTTTGGAGGTCCCTTCCAACCCCTGACATTCTGTGATTTTGTATGATGGGGTCCTGCATTCCTGGAGATGGCTGAACACCTGCTGGCTCATGGGAAATAGTAAATTAATTATTTTTTTTTTTTTTTAATTATTTGCTTGCACATGCGGCATTCACTTTCCCTAGTAAATGGTTTTTACCTGAAAGGAAAATGTTTGCACATTTACCATTCTGATACTTTCCCTCACTCCAATGGGGTGGGGAGAAGGGTGCTATACAAGCAACTGTGCAGGGCTCGCAGGGGTTAAACCACAATGCAATGCAACTGAGCATGTAAAAAAGTTTTGGAATTGCTCTTCAGAAACTCACCTACTCATGACCTGGTGCTGAGTCACTGAGTGTTAAATGTGGAAAAGCAATCTGAGGGGCTTTGAAACCCATCAGGCAAATAGTAAAATATTTCCATCCTGGCTCTAACAGAGTTATTGGTATTGATTAAACAGTGGGAGAGGTGATATTTGTTGCTAACATTAGATATTACTAAAATCACATAAAACAAACTTTGGGAGGTAAACTTCAATGACTCATACAATTATGAAAATTTTTGCACTATGAATACTTCCAATAAAGTTTCCATACATAAAATGTGATGTATAATCTGTCCCAGATGCATAAAAAAGACACTTATTTGAGCTAAGAGCTTCACCAAGTTATTTTCTAGATTACATTCAGGTTACACATCATCTTGTTTCACTTGTATCCTTCAAATACAGAAATATACTATTTGGCAAAGGGAAAGCTTGCTTAGTCTTCAGTTTGAGCTGTAGTCTTCAATGACATCAGAAGACATCAGCAAGAGGAGGCCAAATCCAATAGCCCAAGAGAGCTGAGGCTGCCATATCTCTATGCCTACACGTCCAACTAGTAGCAAGGCTAAGCATGCATTTACCAGGGCGTACATGCACTTAAATACTTGTACACACAACATATACACATGCATACATTGCTGGCCACACAGTTCAGCATAAAATGACAAACAGAGCACTTGAATGAAAACACCACCAGTAGTCTTATCCTGCTCCTCACCCTAGCTGAGGAGGATGGAGGTCTGTAGTGGTGAATATATATATATATAAATATATATTAATATATATATACACGGACCAGCACTGTTCACACACATCCTGAACATTTTATTTCTTTTCCCCTCTCTATTTTGCCACATCAGGATCCTTAGAGCAGTGAGGAAGGAGCGAAGCAAGCTCACTACCCTCGATCTCAAAAAAGTAGATTTTGGTCTCTTCAAGGATCTGCTTGGTAGGGTACCATGGGACAAAGCTATGGAGGGGAGGGGAGACCAGGAAAGCTAGTCCATATTCAAGGATCACCTCCTCCGTGCCCAGGAGCAATGTGTCCCAATGAAGAGGCAGGCAAGCAAGACAGCCATGAGGCCTGTGTGGATGAGTAAGGTGCTCCTGAACAAAGTTAACTGTAAAAACAAGGTATATAGAGAGTGAAACAGGGACTGATCTCTTGGGGGGAGTACAGACAAGTTGTCAGAGAAGAAAGGGATCATGGAGCAGATCCTCCTGAAGTCTCTGCTAAGACACATGGAAAACAAAGGGGTGATTGGTGACTGTCAACAGAGCTTCACCAAGGACAAATCCTGCCTGTCTAATTTAGTGGCCTTCTACAGTGGGATCACGACATCAGTGAACAAAGGAAGAGAAACTGACATAATTTACCTGGGCCTGTGCAAAGCTTTTGACACTGTCCTGCTCAATATTCTGGTATCAAAATTAGAACGATATGGATTTGATGGATAGACCATTAATGGTTGGCTGACTTGTGAAAAAGTATGGGATAACCTTAACAAGAATTGACTATGTCAAGTTATATAAAAATAATTCTAAACACTTTTCAATGAAGCAAAATATTTATTCAAATTTTCTTGGTTTTATTATATTTATTTTTTGAGTAATATGCGAACTGTAAGATACATCTAAGATTTTAAAGAACATGCTGATCTATGAACTTATTCATTATTTCAGCCACAAGTAGTACCCTAAAAAATTTCATTTTGGGGTTTACTCCATTTACTTCTGGGTAACCTCAAAAATCCATGCCTTGCAAAACAACAGTGTGCATAAATAAACATACCGCTTTTCACAAACATATATTTAAATAATGTTTTCTCAACATACCACCTCACTCCTGATCAAGCTGTTTTCACAGCCATCCAAATCAAGGCCAGAGTCAAGCTGATTAGCAACTGTTTTAGCTAACTGATTATCAGTCTCTATCATTAGCCAGATTATGTCATCAATGAATCTAGGAAGTTAGGCACTACAACAAACTATAAATAAACAAAATTCAGTCCAGGTCTTACAAAAATCCCATTGTTGTCAGCTGAAAGGTTTGCTTGGACTTCATGGGCTATGTATTTTAACTGAAGGATCCATCAACGTAAAATAGCCACGACCAGGAACAATGCATTCATCCTGATCCCTACACAAATAAACACAACTCGTAGCAAGAGTCTACATTAACAGAGTACTGTGGAAGTTCATTGCATATGGAACTCTCACTTGGCTTCTTGAAGGCTTCTTATTTCTTTACAAAACAATATATATAAAGTGGTCTTTTGTATCTTAGGACTAGGGATCTCACCACTCCATTACTATTGGAGTGCCTTGAATGGCAACTACACATGCAGGTGCTGAACAGCTTGCTATGATTAAAGGGATTTTTAGTATTTACATTATTTCAGTTCCACACTGCATATTCAGACCAAGTGTCTCTCCTCAAATGTGTGCAAGGTGTTTTATTTGTTCTGTTAATTCAACAGAAATATATAATCCATCTTTAATTAGAGACAATGTGTGGAAAGACCACATACCCACTTTCACATTCTGAAAATCAGATTACTTATTTGTTTGTAAGTATATTAGACTTTCCCAGAACTACATATTAGGTGTACTTTGAACTCACTCCAGAAATAAGTAGTACGCTTAACCTAAATAGCTCAATGTGGTACTAGTAATTGCAGGAGTCAAAGAAAAAGCACAAAATTGAGTAAGAAGAGGTAAAGTGCATAGAAATATTAATGGCAAGCAGATTGACATGTCAGGACACACTTGTGCTTTTCTCTTTGCAACATTTTGTAAAGCATACAAAGTAATATATGTATCAGATAGTGTAGTGGGATAATAAAAGTATTTTGCTCTCTAGCCTGAGACTTCTATTCTCCAAATTGTCCTAGAAAATCTTTCACAGTTGTTTTTCTCTGCATCTCAGTTTCCATACCCATGACTTAGTTACTACTCAAAATCCACATTCCATTAGGTTATTAGAGGATGAAATAAACCAATGAAGCTCTTCAGTAAACTGCATGCAAGAGAGACAGTAGCCAAACAGCTGCAGGATAGGCGCTCTTCCACCTACTTCTAACTGAAAACAGCTTCTTAAAATAAGAGCTAAGGTGTTTGTCTTAATCATTTTTATTCATCTAACCATTTGTCTTCCACTTCAGACTTTTGCAAAGGCCAATGCAAGGTATAACTCCTTTTTCCTTTCAGACACTGACAGGAGAAAAAGATACAGAGAACAAGGCAAGCCAAGTTGGTCTTGGAGAAATAGGACAAGGTTTTTCCTTCATCTGTCCTGCCTTTGATGCCATTTCTTTTGGAAACCTTAGCAACACACAGAGCTGGTTATCATTAGCAGAAAATAATACAGAACTGCTCTCTTAGAGCTGAAAAACCCTGCTACGTGACAAAGAAGTTAATTAACTTAAAGTTTCCACAGTATTTTCTTCTGCGACTTCAAGAAAAAACTCAGTTCCCTAAAACTCCTTCTTATATGGAGTAGTTCCCAAATAAGCAACCAAACACAGGACAATTCCATGATCGTTATTGAAAATCATATTTCACAGCCAATTCTGCAGTTCACATACTGAATTTTTTTTTAATTATTATTTTTAATTTTTTAACCTCTTCCAGGATTCAGAAAAAAAAAAATTTTTTACATTTAGACCAAAATCCTCTCCAATATCAGATAACAGAGCATGCTATACTTCATAACCTGAACAAAGCCAAAGTGTCATTGGCCCTGTCCTCTCCTTTTTGCCTGAGGGTCTAATACAGAATAACAAACCCTGCTTTAACATTACTACTGAAATAAATGGGAGATTGCAAAAGTGTAACATTAAAAAAGTATACATGACAACTGAAAGTTGTGCCCCTTATGCAAATTTATTAAACAGAAACTACCATTGCAAAGTCTTTTCGAGACTGTGTCCTACAGAAAGTAATCCACTTTGCTTACCTTCTAATAAGAACTATTCAGTAAGGTTAACAAAAGTTTACTTTTCCTCTTGTCACACAGCATTTGCTTTTTCCTACTTTTTCCTATGAGCAGAGCTTTAAAGAAGATACCACAGATCACTGTATCTACTTGAAGGAGGAGGCTACACCATAATGAATAAAAGTCTGTATTTTTTTGCTCCTGCGGGTATAGTGTTCATTTTCTGACTCCATAAATTTCTAGAAATAAATAAATAAATAAATAAATAAATAAATAAACAAATAAATAAATAAATAAATGTATAGTTACTTTTAGGAACTGCAAGAAGCTAACCTTGTGGCGTCAAGATGTCTCAACATTGTTGGAATGCAAGCTTGTGGCGTTAGAAATGGAAATGAACCTTGGCGACAAACAACAGCTTATCTCATCAAAATTATCCAGAAGGTGCTGAAATTGCAAAGGAAGGACACAGCTTGGTGCCCACCCTCTCCCTTCTAAGCTGATTGGTTGCCTGCAGCCCAAGGTTTGAGGACTTTTGGGGAGGAAGTCACTGTGTGAGCCTGTGGAAGATTTTCTTGCAGAAGCATGGGCATGTGAGCAATCCAGCCTTTGGTATAAAAGCTTAACTGTGTTATAGAGACTTTAGCTGGACTACTGTTATCTCAAGGCTGATGGAGGGATAATTATAGCTGGGAAAGAAGAAAGCTAGCAGAAGAGAAATAACTCCCACATGCAGAAGGAACAAGATACCAAAGGTGCTGAGATCATGCTATGTAAGGAATTTGCGTGCTTAGGGCTAGTAGCCAATCATGTATTAGAAGCAGGTATATGGACAGTAGCAGTGCACTAATCAGACTGAAGCATTAGAAGCAGGTATATGGGCAGTAGCAGTGCACTAATCAGACTGAAGCATTATTGGTGTGGACAAAAGCATTTAACCAATAATGGGGGGGCTTATTGTGTGTGTACCGGGCAATGAGGTATATAGCAAGGCATTTGTTTACAATAAGGGGCTTTCGCTTGATCACATTGGTCGTGGGGCGTTAGTCCGAGCTCTCGCCGCATGAGCCCTCTCCAAAGACCACCTTGGAGACACATCGTGCATGTATACAGAGTATGGGCTGAGGTAAAGAACTCTAACTATAAAAAACTGTGACACTCTCAATACAGTGAAGCACTTCCCCACCTGATGACATCACTGAACTGTGGTAATAACTATCCTATCACTTGCTATTCCCCATATTTCTGCTTTCTCCTACCTTTCCTGTCTTTTTCTTTCTGTCCTATCCGCTCTAGGGATTTTGAATTTTTGTTGTGCAGCTCCAATAAAGTTTGGTGTGTACGTGACATCTGACCTCGTCTGCCTCTTAATGTCACCATTTGGGATCACCTTAGATCTTCTCGACGGGGTCCCTCAGGTCCAAGGGGTGTACCTGCTGTACAACTTGTACTAGGGGAGGGAAGGCGGAGCCCAGCTGCACCTCGGCTCCACACGAGAGTGAGGGAGCTTAGAAAGCAAGGGGTTTCTGCCTGATCTTCCATAAGCCGTACAGCAGCCCTGGTGATCGTTTGTCCTTTAGCACCTGATACTGTACTTTGCCTCTGAGAGATCTCACGAGAGTCTTCACATCTCCAATTATCAGATCATGACAGGAATTAAGAGTAATGAAGAAATAAAAGCTGGAATAGGTTGTGATAAGTCCTTTCAGTTCTAAGTGAAATACAGAAGGGGTTTTCTGTGTTATAAATTGGTGCAACAGAGGCAATGTCCTCTAGAGTTTTATGGCTATGTGCTCATGCTTTCTCCTTGCAGCAAGCTCCCCGAAAGTATCTGAAATTATTTCTAAAATAATAATATTAAAATACTAGTTGTACTAAAAGTATGCAGTGGGAACCTTAACTTTCTAAACCCATAAAATTCAGAATACCTAGTTCAAGAAAGAGAATTAAAGTTCTTTACAGAAGACTTTTTTTCCCCTTATCACCTGCTGTGTGCAGCTGTTGCTGTTCTCTAACTAGATTCCACTCCACATGAACTGCAAGCTCCCATATCCGTGGTACCTTTCTCTTCACTCTCATCATCTCTCTGTCCTCTGTGGTGACTGGGTCCTTCTCTTCCCTGAGTAGACTCAGGTGCATCCCACAAAATGACAATTACACATTCCTTCCAACACTGGAAACACATCTGTGTGATTTGAAATGGAAAAAGGTCTCCCTTTAGGAGCAAGGGCTTACATTATCCATTACTGTAAGAGATACACAGTCTTCAGTCATCTGTCTCCCAAAAACTACAGGTGCATGGCTCTTTCAGAAGAATACCAAATCATCCATATTATTTCCACAGCTCAAGGGAAGAAAGCTTCTCATTTATTAGTCTTGGCCTTTGTGTCACTTTACTTAAATATTTGTCTTTCTTAATGGATCAAAACTCAGAAAGAATCTGTCAGACTTTTATCCATCAATAAGTCATGGAAGAATTTTTTTTCACTAATATCAGAAGAATAAAATGAGTACTGATTACAAATTATAAGGTAATATCTTCTGAATTTTTCTAATTTTTTTTTTTTTTTTTAAAAAGGAACCCTTTAATGGCAAAGGTATATTATGAAATAGACATGTTACATTCAGATCCACTGTTAAGGTTGCTGGTAGCTTGAAAAGTTATCAGTCTTTTCAGTCCTGATAGTACGGATGAAAATTTCCAAAGAAAATACAATTAAGATGACCATATGGTAGACATTATCTCTCAATGTGTAAGCTGAGAACTGAAGAACTGTAAAGAGTCATTACATGAAAGAGAAAATATTCATGTAGGGTCATTGACATACTATGGAATTCACGCTCAATCACTCACTTTCTTTATATGTAATTGAGTTTAAGTACAAAAAATAGAAGTGATTTCCAACAATAAATTTCCATTGTTTTAGATTTATAATAATGAAGACACAGTGTTCTCCACTTTTCTCCATGAAAGTCAAGCCCTGGGAAAAAAGAAGTCAGGACACTGCTGCTTTACAGAGGCAAGACTCACTTTTCAAGCTATAGTAGCATGTGATATCAGTCACAGAAATGAGCTAGTGTGGTCTTGAACTGATCTGCCAAAATGTTAGCTTTATTTCCTGTATAAATCTTCCATCCTGGATTTTCCTTTTCTGTAATATATATTTGTTTGTTTGTTTGTTCTGAGATTTTTGTGGTTTTTTTTTTTTTGTTTTTTTTTTTTCTCTTTCCTGAAGAATGTGTTGTTGATGTTAGATGTGAAGGTTCTTGCTTTTATCATTGCTGATCCATGCATATGCAGAATTTAGAGAGTGTGAGTGAGTGCAGGGTCCTTGTCCCCTAGTTCCTCTGACTTTCTGAAAATATGAAAATATCTGAAGTGTCTTGTCTACCCAGAAAGAACGAGAAAAAAACAGAAATAAACAATGCCTTTGGAATCATATTAGTACGTGGAAATTTCAAAGAGAAGAATAAGCTCCACTGCCTCAGAAAAACTGAAATAAACTGTACCCAAGAGGAAAAAAAAATTAAAAATAAACAAACAGCAAAAACCCCCAAGATCTCCAACAACTGAAAGATGGTGCTTCGAGAGGTGTTTTAGTGGTCATGGGGGTGTAGGGCTGATGGTTGGACTTTATAATCTTGAAGGTTGAAGTCACAGAAGGCACTTTCAGATACACTGAAAGTTGCAAATTTTCTAAGTAGAATCGTAGAATCATAGTATCATAGAATTGTTCAGGTTGGAAGAGACCTTTAAGATCATCAAGTCCAACCTTATCCTAACCCTATCACCCTATTTCTGATGACCCACCGCTAAACCAAGTCCCCAGGCACCACATCCAGATGACTTTTAAACACATTCAGGGGTGGTGACTCAACCACCTCCCTGGGGAGCCTGTTCCAGTGCCTAACAACCCTTTCTGTAAAGAAGTTTTTTCTGATATCCAACCTAAATCTCCCCTGATGCAACTTGAGCCCATTTCCTCTTGTCCTGTCATCAGTCACCAGTGAGAAGAGACCAACCCCACTCTCACTACAACCTCCTTTCAGGTATTTGTAAAGAATGAGAAGGTCTCCCCCCAGCCTCCTCTTCCCCAGACTAAACAGCCCCAACTCCCTCAGTTGTTCCTCACAGGGGATGTTTTCCAAACCCCTCACTAGTTTTGTTGCCCTTCTTTGGACCTGCTCCCTCACTTCCATGTCCTTTGTATATTGAGATGCCCAAAACTGAACACAATACTCGGGGTGGGACCTCACCAGTGCTGAGTACAGAGGCAGGATTACTTCCCTAGTCCTGCTAGACACACAATTTCTGATACAAGTCAGAATGCCATTGGCCTTCTTGGCCACCTGGGCACATTGCTGCTGGCTCATATTCAGCCGACTGCCAATCAATACACCAAGGTCCATTTCTGCCAGGCAGCTTTCCAGCCACTCTTCTCCAAGCCTGTAGTGTTGCCTGGGATTGTTGTGACTGAAATGTAGGACCCAACATTTGGCCTTATTGAATTTCACACAGTTGGTCTCAGCCCATCGATCCAGTCTGTCCAGGTCCCTCTGTAAAGCCTTCCTACCATCCAGCAGATCGACACGCCCTCCCAACGTGGTGTCATCTGCAAATTTACTGATGGTGCATTCGATCCCCTCATCAAGATCATTAATAAAGATGTTAAACAGGAGTGGCCCCAGCACTGAGCCTGTCACC
Organism: Hemiprocne comata; assembly: GCA_020745705.1. Lineage (NCBI taxonomy): Eukaryota > Metazoa > Chordata > Aves > Apodiformes > Apodidae > Hemiprocne > Hemiprocne comata. The sequence continues at coordinate 54,586,473 of CM036616.1, read as the reverse complement.
AAAGTGAGACTCACAGGTCTATAGTTACTGGGATCCTCTTTCCAGCCTTTCTTGAAGATGGGTGTCTCATTTGCTAGTCTCCAGTCCAATGGGATATCCCCAGTTAGCCAGGAGTTTTGAAAGATGATGGAGAGTGGTTTGGCAACTACATCTGCCAACTCCCTTAGCGCTCCAGGGTGTAAACCATCTGGCCCCATCGACTTATGAGTGTCTAGTTTGTCAAGCAGGTCCATAACCATTTCCTCATGGATTACATAGGGCCTAATCTGTTCCCCATCTCTGTCTTCTATCTTAAGGGACAGTGTGCCCAGGGAACAACTAGTCCTACTGTTGAAGACTGAGGCAAAGAAAGTATTAAGTACCTCAGCCTTTTCTTGATTCTTGGTCACTGTGTTTCCCTCTGCATCCAATAGAGGATGGAGATTTTCCCTAGCCCTGCTCTTGTTGTTGATATATTTATAGAAACATTTTTTGTTATTTTTCACCACAGTGATGAGGTTTAGTTCCATGGGCCGTGGCCCTTCTAATTTTCTCTCTGCACAGCTTCACTGCATCTTTGTAATCCTCATAAGTTGCCTGTCGTCTCTTCCAAAGACCATAAACTTTCTTTTTGTTTCTGATTTCCAGCCAAAGCTCTCTGTTCAGCCAGGCCAGTCTCCTTCCTCCTCGGCATCCCCCATGACTTGGGGATGGTCAGCCTCTGTGTCTCTAAGATTATCTTCTTAAAATATGCCCAGCCTTCCTGGGCTCCTATGCCTTCCAAAATTGCCTCCCAAGGGACCCTCTCAACCCTGGTCCAAAAGAAATCAAAGTCTGCTCTCCTGAAATCCAAGGTGACAGTCTTGCAGACTCCCCTCCTTGCTTCACTAAAGATCATTCTTCTCTCTGAATATTTCTATTAATTATTATACTTCACTTGCAAAATAAAGGCATTCAGTGAACATGCTGACACACTGAAAGCTTGCACTGCAGAAACATAACCAGAAGTTTACACAATCTACAAAATATCTGGAAGTTTACCAACACAAAAAATGTAAATAACATGCAAACATTGAGAATAAGGTTGCCAAACCAAAGCCATACTGAGTACCTTAAAGAAAGTTCAAACTGTTCTTGGGTAGAAACTTTACAGTACTGTATCAGAGATAGCTCATCGTGGTAAGAAGACAAAGAGAGCTAAAGACAGTTAATTCTCTTCCTTCAATCCTGTTCTGGCTCTTTCACTGCACCAGAGGAACGATTTTATTTTATTTTTTTTAATGCAATTTTATATATGTATAATTAAATCAACATGTAGTGCTACCAATTAGGACAGTCTAAATTCCATTTATAGTTTTAAAAACTTCACTGGACGTATGCAAACAAATAACCTGATTTAAATCTATGTTTTCCAGTTTGATCAATAAATTAGCATAGCAGGATGAAATGGAACATTATCCCAGATCCAGCTTGCAAATAGCATTAAAGCAGGGCACATCTGTGTGTACTTCTGGCTGTACACAAAATTACTGAGTGATACAGATATATATAGCCAAGAATTGAATGTTTTTGGTTTTTTTCCTCAAAGATTAAATAAAGACTTTTGAAAAATCTCACTAAATACACTGATGCCTCCCCACGAATAAATAATAATTAAAAAGGAGTACTCACCTTAACTCCTGCCTCCTAAAACCCCTTAAAAATTTAGTCATTAACATCTATTTCCAGCAGTGTAGACTTACAACCTCAGCATCTTTACATATCTGTTTATTTTTCCCCAGCTTCAAGAAGAGAGTGGTTCCTTCCTGATTTAGTTTATAGCCTAACCATTACCCATTCCGCTGGACACCCTTCACATGAGTGACCATGCTGATACTTCTGTCTTGTATATTATAAAGTCAACTAAATAATTCAAAGATTTTTCAATCTTTTTGTACATCAAGACATAAAACAATTAGAAAGAGACTCAAAAAACAAATAATAGAACATTCAGGTTGGCATTGTAAAGGTACAATTCTGGACCCCTAATTAAAAATTTTGTTCCATTTGGTTCAATAGGAAATTAATCTTGGCAGACACAAAAAATACTGATCACGCTTCCTAGGTAGAAGACAAGCGTTTTTCCAACCAATAGGTTTAAAGTATGTATTTCATTCTGTTCCTTGCTCTCATTTGGCTATTAAATGCTACTCATTAATTTATGAAGCACTAGGTTTTGCACTCTGAGAGCTGGTAAAATTGTGATCTCCAGCTGTGGAACATCATCAGAAGGCAGCTAAAAACCACAGGGAAATTAAGAAAAAAAAAAAAAGCAAGCCATAATCCTTCATAGAAAACTATGGACTATAAGGTAAAATTCTGTTCCTTGACTTATACAGTATTGTATAGTTTTTCCTTCTACATAATGATTATTTGTAGTGCTGCTAAAGGTGCTCGAAGATCCAAAGTTTTTCTAAAGAAAATTATTTCTTCTATTGGTTTAAAATACATTCAATATTGCTATACTATACTTTTAACTGAGTTTGACAACTAGGTTCAACAAAATAAATCTAATAAACAACATTTCTATATATTTAATAATTCTAGTTTTGATTGGTGAAGTGTAGCTAAAATTTGTACATATGAAATTCAGTAAGTAGCTAGTTTTGGTGGGTTTTTTGTTGGTTTGTTGGGGTTTTTTCTTATTTTCTTATTCCCACACACAGATTAGAAAAACATGCTATTTCTCTTCAAAATCCATTTCCACCAGAAAAGGTTGAAGAATACGAGGAGATAATTTTCACTGTGCTGTATCAGTCTTTAATACACAACCAAAAAATGCAATTTTTCTTAAATATAAATACATGCCCAGTTTTTCTTGTACAGTCCAGTGTATGATATCTGAAACACTAGGACTACCTCTGGATTGAAGAGCTCATTATCCATTCCCATGTATAATTAATAATGTACCTTTATTGATACCACTTTATGTTGCTCAGCAAGTACAGTATCTCATAAAGATATAATTGTTTAGCAATCAGAGTTAATGAGTATAAAAATTTCAATATTTTCTTGTCACTGTGTACTATGCTTTTCCTGTCATTGCCAATATTTCTCAGCTAATTACCTTCTCCAAACATTCTGAAGGAAAACATCTTTAGGTAGTTATAACACATGTAAGTGTACAGAACAAATGCACTTTGCACATGTAGAAGAAGGAACTTTGTGGAAATAAGTTTTACTTGTAAGCAGGTGTATCTAACAGCTTAAATTGGAAGATACACCCATGTTAAGCTGGGTATACATAGCTACACACAGGTTTTATTATTCCATTTTGGCCTAAGACCTGTTCCCTTTTGGATATGACCAACATGGTGCATATGACACTGCCAAAATATTGAAAATGTTTCATTGCTGATCTACAATTTGTTATGTCTATTACATGAGTCAAAATAAGGCAAAAGTACTACATAGATAAACTACCAAGGACAATTATAGCTCAAAAGCCACAAACCTGTACAAAACCAGAAAGCAGCACTCTGGTAGTGGTAAATACAGTGGAAGAATGGCTACTATTTCGTGTGGCCACTATGGCATAAAGAAGAAACAAATGGTTCACTGTAGTATTTTTATAGACAGGAACTGCAGGCACAATGGGCAGTTACGTGAATTTCAATATGTGAATATTCTTATTAGCAAACAAAGAATTAGTGCAATAAACTTAATGTCAGGGAAGATAACACATTTCCAGAACTTGCAGAAAAGTATTTTTTAAAGAAACAATTTCAGAAAATTGAAAATCACTGTCAGAAAATAGAAGACAGGAGAATAATCTGTATTGTACCAAATGAGGGCAGAAATACTAAAAAATAAATTCCACAGTAGTTAGAAAAATACAGTCTTGAAAGAGTACCTGTGAACAAGGACAAATAATTCTGCCCATTTCATGTTCTATTTTGGTCAGTAAGAAGTAGGAAAAAATTAAATAGATAACATAAGAAACAAATATTTTGTTGAAAATACAACTACATTGTTATTGTTATTGTCATAAATGTCCTTGTTTTACAAATCTCTTCAGACTACCTTTCTTGCCACTGTAAATAAATACTATCACATTTGGTTCATTTTATTTTGCTCTTAATATTAACAATATCTTCAAGGCAATGCTGCCACTCAATGTTATTTGATTTTAGTTTCAATTGATAACTTTTTTTTTTTATTAATAGTTTTTCCATGAGAAATGGAGAAGTTCTGTTGCCATTTTAGAGATGAGGAATTTCATGACAATGTAGATTATATAAGTTGTCATTTGCTGTAAAAAAATCTATGACTTGGTGTGTAATGCTTCCCTCCCTTACTGCGCGACACATTTACTTTGGTATCAAACCTCCTGAAACTGTTGAAGATGTTGGGCTTTCTTGAGAAGACTTGCAAGACCATCAAAAAGTGGACCTTGGGAAACTCAACACATCATGTTTTCTATGGGTTAATGTTGTGCTGATTTTGTCATAAAAAACAATCTATCCCTTATATAAGATGTAACTCTTCAACAGATCTGAGTTATAAACGAAGTAGTATAATAGGACTTCACCTCAGACTTCATTTTATATACCTAGCCACCTAATTCTAGAGATAATTCCTTCTTTTATCAAGAAAATTATTTGAAGAAGCTGAATACATAATCTACAGATAAAACTTGTCATGGCTAGTTCTTGGGACATCACTTTTGGAGACACTGCAAAGAGACATCATTCTGTGGACAATTATCCTTATCTAACCTCAAGATTTCCACAGTCAATCTATGGAAGCAGCTCATGAGGTCACATTGCCCAAGTATTTTGCAACATCTGAAGTGTTTCTCCCATAAACATTCCTGCAGTTTAAAGAACTGTGGCAGGTGAAGGACTAATGCACTCCTCTTTCTTCTAACTTTCTCCAGTCTTCCAAAATTTGCCAGGTTCATGTAGCTTTTTTGTGGAAACATGGAAGTATTAAATAGCAACATTTATGCCTCTACATTCTGTAATGAGCCTTGGTGTGGGAATGTTTTGCTCAAGGTTCTTTCTTTTTCTTTTTTTTTTTTTTTTTTCAGAAAGCAATTTTATTTTACAAGGGAATAAAGATTTCACTCACATGCTCTATCAGGTGACTATCTTCTTGAGTAAGTATCTCACATCAGAACAGCAATTATAAAAGTCACTCTAGAACTGCTTGGTGAAGCAAAAACTATACAAATTACACAATAATTGTATTATTCCTAATATTTTGTTGTAGTACCAGAGAATGAATAGTAGTTAATAATTCTGAGTAAGTATGGCTGCTATTTCATGCTTATCTCATGATTCCTCTGAATGCATTAACCATTCTTATAGGGGAAAAATCAAGCAGCACATAGCTATACAAAATGAGTAATTTCAGTCACATAAAATTCTGAATTATGAATTTGCCTCCATATTCTTTCCACATCTGGTCTAATGGCCACTGGCTGATATCTATTCAGTACTTTTTAAAAAGACAATGTGGGAACTTTGAGACAGATGCTGAGCATGTGTAATTAAAGATAACTGTACCGATTTACTCCCCACTGAGTCATATTTGCTTAGACAAAAACCAAATCTGATCAACCTGATTTAAGATTTCATAGATTTAAGCTCAATGTGTCATCTTAGTTATTCATGCACTGGCCTGTACAGATACAAAACTCACATTAAGTGTTCCCAAAACATTTTTTATTTCTTTATCAGTCTCATTGTTTAAGTACAATACAAATAGTTTTGATTAGAATGGCAGTAAGATAAGCAGAAGACAGTTCACTAAACCATGATTAATTTTATGAGGAAATTTTGAAAGGTATTTAAGGCAAGTTGAAATTAAAAAGTTACCTATTCTTCTCCTATCAATTTTAATCTTAATGTAGTGTTTTAATATTATTGCCATATTTCCTATTCTGACTTCTGTTCTTTTTCTTGCAAAGGGCTGCTTTCATTATGTATATTTCTTATTAAAAAAATAATAATAAAAAAATCACGCTTAATGACAGCTCTGGTCAAATTGGCATAGTTATGTAGTTGATTATGCCTTTCTTAAATAACTCTCACATGTGCAGAAAGTGCAGTGTGAATAATAAACATCCATCAAATTAATTTAAAAATAATATGAAAACAGAAGTATTTTTTAGTTAATGATCAATTAAACCTGGGCATTTTCAAAGGGGGGAAAAGTCCATACAAAGAAAACCACTAAATCTTTTATTTAAAACATACCTAGACCACAGATTAAATTATTAATAAACATTTGTTTGACTTTTGCTTTGGGCATCTTCTGGGAGTGAAAGCAGACTTGCCAACTGTGTCTCAGCTATGATGTAGATGAAACCAGGTAAGCAATAAGAATCCCCCTTGGACATCAGTATCTGCCCACCCAGGAAGGCATAAAATCTTTACACCAAAGATGAGTTATCTGAAGAAACTTGTTTGAGTCCCTGTACTCAAATTGATTTTTCATCAGCTTTATAAAATGGTTTGTTTTCCTTCCAATCTGGTTGGAGTGTGCCTTTTTTAACTTCAGTGAGACATTTTAGGGCTTAGCAAAGACCTTCCGTTTAAACAATTACAAGATTTCTTCCTCATCAGAGACAATAACATTTTCAGTCACCATAGCTACAGTTTAAAGGATTTATTTATTTACATATTTATTTTTGAGTTACTAGAACAGAAGATCCGGTTTGCAGTATATCGAGTTCCTTTGATGGCTTTCTACTGTCTGACAAGCTCTGGTTAAGTCTGGCTCTGGATTTGGCACTGCTAGTGCCTTAGTGCTATTACCCAGGTTTTATGCCAGCCTCATATTTTGCGGCAGCAAAAATGGAAAGCTGTCAGCATGATGCACCTGGCTGGAGAAACTTACAACGACATTGAAAGAGGACACTATCATGAAAGTGACCAGTTCTGCCTGTCACAGCTTCAAAGAAAGTGTGGGATTGGCCCCTTTCAGTGCTCAGCTCTCACATGCTGAACTAGAGAGGCTCCCACCAGATGAGGGGAGAAGCAGAGTTTAGCATCTTAGACCTCATGCCTGCAACCTTGGAAAAGCCAGATCTTTAAATTGGAAACAACACATAAAACCAGGCAGAAGCACTAGTAACTAAATGTGGGTTTAAGCCATCGAATTTGAATACAGGTTTTGAATATCCTAAATTCCAGAGTTATTTTATTGGAAACCTCAGTTCAGCAACACCTGAGCTTTTATACATTTCCTCAAGCATAGGCAATGTTAAATCTAATTTACTTTAGAGTAAAGGATAAACCAATTTTTCTGTCTCATATCTTTGCATATGTGTAGGTCAACACAGAAAAAAACCCACACCTTTCTTTCTACTAATAGTAGTTATCAAAAATGAACATTATGACTGAACTCAAATGCATTAAAAGTAGGCTTATATTGCTTTGATAAATAGTATAGTGAGAGAACAAAATCTTCAGGAGCTGTGTTGTGCCTCTCAATATAAAATAAAAAATAGACCTACAGTACATCACATTTTGGTCAACACAGGAGCTTTTGTTGTCTGTAATCTATCAAGCAAAACACCAATAGTGGTGAGAGCAGGGGGACTAGAAATCAAACCACTCTAGAACAGAAAAAGAAAAGATCCTTCCAAGGCCAGAAAGATCAATGTTTGAGTACAGGCAGCAATGCTATATAAGCCTTTCTAACAAAACTGATCTAGACCCACAACACAAATAACCACATTTCTTAACTTAGTCATGTCTTATCATGTGTTAGACAAGTATAAAAATCTGAATTAGAGTTTTCCATTTATTTTAAGTTTATGTTCCTTTAATTTCTATCTTATATTGCTTTCCTACATCATAGCCCCTTGTCTAAAATGTTATTCCAGCCGAAACTTTATTTCAATCTATACTGACAGGTCTTACTTGTGGTCATAGGCAGCAACAGCTTGGTGTCAGATACATTTAACTTCTGTTTCAGAAACTAGAAAACTTGACTTGAAAGCCAAAAAGGCTTTCATTTGCCATTACTAGCACCATTTGGGCATTTGTTGGATTTCCATGCCTACCAATGTCCATACACAGGAAAAAAAGAAATACTACAGTCTTCCGTTCCACTCTGTTTTCTCTTTCAATGGCACATGAGCATTCATACATCCTGCTATATCTTATGGAGATGTGAATCTCAGATTCAAAGATTTATTTGATAAATAGGGGTCACTCAAAGGCTTTCCTAAGCTCAATGTTGCTTTGCTAATAGTTTTATTTTTTGTTTTGTTTTCATGCATTTCATTTCACAATCAAGGTCAAAACTCTCCCAGTTTTGAGACACTCTCAACTGCATCTACTCTTGTCATCCAGAGAGAGCAGAGAAAACTTGTCAGTTTTAAAACTGCCTTGTGGCTGGAGCATCTGGAAAAGGAACTACCTTCTGCTTTGCCTTCAGAATTCATTGTGATTGGAAAAATGCAAAACAATTTAATTTCGAAGATGTGCATTGTTACAGAGCAGCACAGTTGAAGGAAATGGGAAAGGATGGTGTGTACTGCCAAACAACTTGAATTCACATCTATTAACATACTGCTGTGTGGCGTTTAGAACAATATCATGCTACACTAAGTTCTAAGCAGCTCCTAATAGTATTTTAATTAACATATCCTAGCTAACTTTTTCCTAACATTCTAATATAACTGATTTTAAGGCAGAGACCAATAAACTAATTCTATATTTTCAGCTGGTGAATTTTACACTTTTTCTGGTCCATCTATAAAAGCAAAATTACATCAACTTTCTTGGTAAAGCTGAAAAAGTAAAAACTTGGATAAATTGCATGCAGCTCTACGTGGAAGAAATGGGCTGGTTAAAGCAAAGTAACTTCTTAAGAAATCCTGTGAATGATGTGTTCATTCTGACATGATAATCCATAAAATGCATATTGTGTTAGCACAACTAAAGTGATAAAAGCTATAGTCCCACACCAACAGATTATCAAAGTACGAAACTCCTTGGATTGTAAAAAACTACACAGATAGCTTTGAAGAGATTTGCACCATTTTTTTCATATTTCTGCTGCTGCTGTGCACAATCCCAAGCATTCATGTACTAAGATTAATATATTGGAGGGAAATTTGGACCACCTGCAGATGATGTGAATATATTCCTAACTGCTAGTAGGTTCTACCTTGGCAATGGTTAATGTTACAACCTTTGAAACTTGTCATAGCAGCCTCCAAAATTATATCTCTGATTTGAACCATAAGATCTTACCAAATATATGCAATACAAAAAGTAACAGAACACCTCCAGAAAAAAAAATGCTATGGTTCTTCTGAAGTTCAAAAATTTCTTTCACAGTGCTTTCTTATTCCTAACTCAGAACAAACTTAAACCACAAAATGTTTATCTTCAAACTTCTGCACCAATGTATTCTGGGGCAAATTGTTGTATTTTTGACCTGGGAAAGCATTTGCTAGGAAGGTAAATTTCCTCTTTACTTGGAATTCCACTTTTCAAGATTTTAAAAGTTCAGTCATACATGGGTCTGTAGAGTAAATAATCTTTATTTGGATTAATATGATGCAGATTCTGTTTACATCTTAGAAGTTCTTAAAAAAAAGGAAACACCGATGCTCTTTATGGATGACACAAACAGAAAAAAAGTGTTAAAGTTTCCACAAAGATGATAAAAGATGTTAACACTGTTAAAAACCTATGAGTCTAACCCAGAAAAAAAAAAAAAAAAAAAAAAAAAGGATTAAAATGCTTGAAAACAAATGAGAAAAAAAAAAACACTGTGCAAGAAAAATGCTTTCTTTGTAGCTTGTTACAAACTTTTCCAACTTTTCCACATTTGGATATACAAAACATTTTTGTTCACCACCTCACCTTCATTCTACTGACCAGCAAGTCAAGATTCCTCTGGCTACTGGAATTATTTTGTTGAATGTCTCTTCACACACATCTTACCACAAAGGGATGGTTGATTTTTTTTTTTTTTTTAATAAATTGAGATCCTTAACAGGCAGTTGGGTTTGATTGGGTGGCACTGCACAGAAAATGCTTTCACACTGCCTCTATCCAGTAGTTTTTCATTTCCACACATCTAATTGGACATTCCAAGCCAAAGGATGGAAAACAAGTCAACAGAAAGCACATGTGGAATGAAACCCATTCATGACCAGCAGCCATAGCAGTTACAGCTGGTTAAAACCCTAGCTAATGACAAAGTACACCATGTTTTTAAGGTGCCTATTTTATGCAGACACTGGTGACGTTTCTGAGCTAGAAATAGGTTTGTAATGTCTATCAGAACTTATGTTTTCTCACAAAAAGTTTTTACAGTCTCCTCTAGAAGCTGAACACTTTGCGACAAGCAGATCTGTAAATATATATTAGATCTATGATCTATTATATAGAGCAATACGATGTACATTTATTGCTTTCAGTTTTTCAGTGTCATCTTTATGGGGGAAGAATCCAACTGGGGAAAAAAAAAAGTCTTCTAAACAATTTATTGCAGTAATTTATGGCAACATTTTTCACATTTTCCATTTGTGCCTGCACTAGAAGAGGAGCTACCCCTCGGTTCACAAAATGCTTGAGGTTGGCAGGGTTCTCCAGAGGTATCTTGTCCACCTCTCCTGCTCAAGAAGGACTACGTCCAGATCACTTTTCAATACCTCCGAAGACGGAAACTTCACAACCTTTCTGAGGAACCAGTCCAGTTCCAGTGGGGTAAGATTCTGAGAAGAGATAAAACTTTATTTTCTCCTCAAATGTTTTTTGTGCATATCCTTTAATAAAAAAAAAAAAATAGTTCTGAAAGAACTATTTATAATTTTTCCTTTATATATGAGTTCTGAAAAGAAAAAATAACAAGATCAATATTTTATGAGGGAAGAAGTGCATTGATACAGATCTCCATTAAAATATTGTAGTCCCATTCATATAAACTGGTGCACTGATTATGAATTTTCGGTCATTTCCGATTTTTTTTTCTGATATGACAAAGAAAACATTTATCAAAATTTTCTTCCTCTTATTTTAAATGTATCTACTCTTTTGATCCATTTCTGTACCATCTGTGAATAGAGATTAAGTGGTACAAGCAACTTCCAGAACACCTGTACAGGATAGATTCATGAAGGATGAAATTGAGGGCTTCTACCACTCTGTGGTGTAAGCTGGATTTGCAGTTTCAGAAGAAGACAAAATGGTACGAGTTGAAATGAAAGTGGATATACATATTGAAAATTTTCTAATTTATGAGTATGTATCAGGAGAGAGCTCTAAAAGCATTCAGAAAGGTATTAATAGCTTGCCCAATGCCTACAGAGACAGGCTCCTACCTATACACATTCCATACCACTGTCTCAAGTCTACACAGACAAAAATATTAACCACAAGCAAAATTAAGAGAGCTAGCACACATTTATATATGCATAGAATTTCTAGTACAAGGGACAGCATATAATCTGAACATATATCATAAATTTCAACTGTGTTAAAGTATCTTCTGTTACTCTTTGGTGAAAACTTCAGTTTAAAGAAAAAATAAGATAAAATTATGCTACAGTCCCTAGAAAAAGGAGATGCATAGATACAACACTTAAGTTTTTATGCATTTTGCTGGTTACAGTGAAGCCACTGTATGAGTTGGGGAAATACGGAAATTTACTGTTGTTTAAGAACCAGTAAGGAAAGGCTCAATGAAAACTGTGTTGGAACTCAGAATCTGAGAATAATGATTGACAGAAGACAAGCAGGAGGTTTTTGATTGTCTGTCCTCCTCTGAAAGACACAGAATATTCCTTTAAGTGACAGCACAGCTTGCTGTATTTTCTCTGAGTATGAACGCAAGAACCTCTTTACAGATTCCTTTAGAACAATTAATCTTTTAGTTTTAATGAGATTCATGCATCATGTTACTTTATGTTTTTCCCACCTTTCCACTTGGTCTTCCTAGCCTCTAAATAGCCTTTTCTCTGTACAATGTGAGGAAAAGTTCAAAATCTAGTAAGATCCCATTGTTTCTTATCATTCTTGTAAATCTTAACTGGTGCTTTTCCCTTACTCTGAGCACCTTCAAAAGCAAATTAATATAAGAAACTCAACCTAATTCTGAGCTAAATTTTTAAGAAGCTGCTACTGATGTTTTGACATGGTCTCTTATTTAAATAAGAACGCTGACAGAATCTACTTAAAATAACAAAAAATAATAAATATAATTATCTTTTTTTTTTTTTCCAGAGAAACTTGAGCAGCCTGCAGCCCAGCTAAGTCTTTTCTTGCCATTCACATTTCTATTACAAAAATAACATTAGAAGTAAAAATTTAATTGATCTGAAATTTTGTTTCAGGTGAGCAAAGATAGAAATCCCAAGCAACTTACACTGTTAATTGTGATGTTGTTATGAGCCATATATCTGCAGAGCTAGTGTTTTAGCAACTCTAACAGCACAGGTGTAAAAGGTATGATAGTATAAAATGAACAGTTATCACTCTGTCACAGAATGGCTGAGACTGGAAGGCACCTTCCAAGACCTCTAGTCCAACCCTGCCTTCCTAGAGCAGGGTCACCCAGAACAAGATGCCCAGGAAAGTGCACAATCAGATTTTGAACAGTTTGCAGGGATGGAGAATCCACCTCTCTCAGCAACCTCTGACAGTGTTTGATCCCTCAGAAAAAAAATTTTCTTCCCTTTCATCTTTTACCATTGCCTCTTGTCCTGTCACTGGGCACCATAGTGCAGGGTCTGACTCCTTCTTTACTTCCAGCATCAGGTATTAATACACACAGATTACTATTATTAAGGTACTTCCTCTGAGCCTTCTTTTCTGCAGACTGAATGATCCCAGAGATCTTGGCCTCTCCTTTTTTGTCTAAATGTCCCCTGATGTTTAAATATTCCTTTAACAAGGTCCTCCTTGCTCCAGATTTCCACTGTGGTCTCAAGTCCCTGGGACAGGTTAAAGGCCAATCTTGTGGCCAGTCTTATAAGCAAACACTGAGGCAAAAAATGCATTGATTATTATTTTTTTTTCCTCCAGAAATTCCTGTATTGAAATAAAACTGTGTTTCCTTTGGTGGAGAAATCTGTTTTCTATTTGCTGCTTCCTCTCTCCTTCCCCATCCATTGATATGTTCCAGGAATAATTTACAATATTATAAAATAAAAGAAATCATGCATTTAATTAGTTAATCTTAGGAAATTGTATATTTTTGTCAGTTCAGTATTCACTGTGGGTAACAAAGATAAACAAGGAATAGAAATAAAAAAAAAATAGGCTTCTTGCTGTTTAAAACAGATATACTTAATTTATAAAGAGATTTCCTTTGACTGGGAAAATTGTATTTGTTGAACCACAGAAAACAGTAGTTGAGCATCCAAATCATGCTTATGATTTGAGAAAGATCATGCTCAGGTGGTCCATGCAGTTCATGTTTACATGAGTGCTGGTAAACGCACCTGTACTGATTTGTATGGCTGGCTTTGTGTGCTTTTTTTATATGTGCTGGTCTGTCTGTTGGGAACCAGCTTCACTACTGTGTCACTGGGAACAGGGAACAGCAGCAGCCCAACATATAATCAGGCCAGTACAGCAGGAATCTACCTGGATCCTGGAGTTTGACACATGCGGCTACAACTAACATGGTTTAATTATGTTCACAATTCAAATGAAACTTTAATGATTTCAAAATCTTTTAGGATTCACCCTGAAGATATTCTGTAGAGTGTGGAGAGCAAAATAACCCTGATGATTTTAATGTTTGATTTTTTAAAACCAGAACTTGATGTTAGAAGCAAGGAAGAATCCATCAGCTCTGTCTTCAGCATTTGTGTATGGTGAACCATGAGAGGAGGTTGAGGATGCTAGTTCTCTGTTTACTGAGGCTACTCTTTCCTTTCAGTTCAGATCACCTAGAGATGTGATGCCTAGAGTGTATTTGCTTTTTCTACCAGAATGCTCAGGATCTGTGTGTTCCATATCCCACAAAATGCTACAGGTGTGCAGTTCAGGCTTTAATTCTGTCCCCTCATAACCTGGCTGGCTGCTCTATCCCCCAGTGCACTCTCTCAGGCCCTATACATGCTCTGATCTCAAGCTGTACCTCCTTAACTGTCAAATCCCATGATCTCTGGAAAATTTTCTCCCACCCATGGCTTCCCTAGAGCAGGACTGGTCTTTCTGCTGCTTTGAAGATCTGACATTTTCCTCTTCAAGCACTTTACCTGCAGACCATGCTGGAGGCCTTGATAAAGTCAGGGTATATGACATCCACTGTTACCCCTATATTCACACAATCAGTCATTTCATCACAAGGAACAATCAGTTTGGTCAGGGAAGATTCGCTCTTGCTAAGACCAGGTTGGATGTTCCTAGCAGTTTCTTCATGGTGCTGGAAGTTGCTTTTAGGAGGGGCCAAGGTGAGGTTGACATGCTTGTAGTTAACAGGATCCTCAACCTTGCCCTTCTTGAGGATTAGTTCAGTAGTTGTCTTTTTCCAGTAAACAAGATACTCCCCCAACTGTCTCTAAATTTCAAAGGCACCTTCACAGCAACACTAAACACCTCACACAGCTCTCCCAAGTGCATCCTGTGTGGTCTTGTGAACTTGTGTGTGTCCCAGTGGGTGAAGTGCTCTCAAACTCTAACCCCTTTCCCTGTGGGTACTGCCTCACTCTGAGAGTGGCCTGAGAGCTGCTCTTATCTGTGAAAAATCTTTGGGTACCTGGGCCTCCTCCAAGTTCCTTGTCAATAGAGCCCCTGTCCCAGTAAGCAACAGGCCCACACCTTGCTCAGCCTTTGCTGAGCTTCTTTGCTACTTTGCAAAAACCAGCCTGGTTGACTTCCCTTGCTAGGTTCAGCTGCACCTGAGCTTTGGATTTTTGGCAAAGGGAGATGCACAAGACATTGTTTTCTTAGGCCACTGAAAGGAATATAGAGAGACACTAACATTTCCACTCCAAACTGCACTCTACAGACAGTCTTTTATCTGTGTCCGTGGCCTTTTACATTTTACTTATTTTTCTGCCCACTGAAATGGCTGTCCTTACACTGTGATGTTTGACCTCCTCTGACTGCACGACAGTTTCCACAGGATCCTGTCAAACAGTCCCAAACAAGATGAAGCCCCCTGTATTTTCCTACACACCACTCTTCCTACCCCACACTTCTCTCTGGTTGGTGGAATTTCTACTGCAGAGGTAAGGGGTCTCAGAGCTGTTAGTGAAAGTAATCACCAAGGTGAATTAATAATAACACCTCTGACAATGAGACATCATTACATTTTACTTGAAGATATAAACATTCACATCTCTAAAACCACTACGTTTTTTTCTTAACTTCAAACTCATGTATTTTAGAAAATTTAACCAGATAAAAAAGCCTGTGGTTAGTGAAAATTACTCCTAATGCAGCTGACAAATGTAAGAGCTTATTGCTGGAGATAACACCACAACACTCTAAAAATGTAAATGATGTGAATATTTCATTTCAGATTTTAGAAATAACAAAAGATATCACACGCATGATTTTCAAACATCAGCTGTTCAAAAGGGCAGATCCAGCTCCCAGGCCAATCTCATTATTTAGAAACCAAATGAATGATAAGATGAAGATTCATCCCTACAATTTTAATAAGAGGTCAATGAAGGGCCAACTTAATTTCCTACAGCCCCTGCTCAATGGCATTGGTTAGTGAAATCAGCCCTTATTTAAGCTTGAATTCAGTTATTTCAAGCATTAATATTTTTCTGACAGTAATGAGAAAATCCATCAGAGGCATGTATTTTAATTTCACTAAGATAATTTTATAATTCAGAGACCTACAGAATTCCCAAGTTACATGGCTCCAAATTCACAGTAACTGAATTGATATTAAAATATTAGCTTTGCTGTTTTCAACCTTGAGCAGTGCTGGAGAATTAAATTTTCTTATAATGTTCATTATTCACTGTATATGACAAATAATATGCGACAGGTCCTTAAAAAGAATTACATGACCGAAAGTGGAATGGAGCTCTGGAAATTAAGACATATCAATCCCAGTTGTGTAGTCTGAATTTCTAGAGCAAAACCCAAACAAAATTATCTGCTCCATTGCATTGTCAGCTACATGGAACTTCTTACCTTAATGTCCCTCAAACCACATGTTTCATTGTCTGGGTCCCCTGAGAGTCAAATTCCGGTAGGTACTGTTTCACCTGCAGAAGTCAAAACTGTCACTGAACTTCCCACCTTCACTTTTTAGGCAATGGCCATCTATATTGCTTAAGAAAAGGTGTCAAGACACCAAAAAGAAAAGTGCTGAAGGAAACTTTAACTTACTGCCTGTCTAGTAACACACTAACTGTTACTCTCCCTCAAGAAAAGGAGTGGTCTTTGAAGCTGCCTCACACCATAGATTTAAAACACCAAAACTCCTTTTTGGTCTCATAATCTGAAGCCTACAAAGCATTAACGATCCTATTTGTAAACTATTTTATACTGCATTCCCATACTTAAATATATGCATATAATTTCTTTCTATCTCAAAAACTGAAGGGAAATCTGGCATAAAAATACATGGTTTTCAAATCCTGTTTGAGGAATTGGAAGAATTAGAAAGGAGATATGTCCCTATGTTCACCTGACTGAGATTTTTAAAACAGTCTTCGCACACTGCCACCATTTTGTGACAAATTGCATGGTAAATAGCCAGACAGCAATAAATCTGTATAAAAGGATAAGCGGTATTTTAAGAAAATACAAGAGCTGTGCAGATAAGAGAAGAAAGACTTCAGATAACAAGACAAAAAAGGGTAAAAGTAACAAGAAATAGAAGAAGTAAAACAAAGGAGAAAAGGGAAAAGAGAAAGAACAAATAAACATTACTTGTTAGTACCTGGCATAAAACACAAAAAAATATTGTCTCTGTAACAGAAGAATAGAACAAGAGTATGGTAATAAGGAAACAAGCCAGAGTTACTATGCTAATAGAGATAACTACTAAATGAAAATACAGTAGGATAAGTCTACTAAGATATTTTCTAGTTAAAAGCAACATTTCTGTGAATACCAAATTCATTTTTCACAAAACTTTCATAATGTAATTCTCCTCTATTACCTTCATAGTAGCTGAAAGTCCAGGCCTATCAAAATGTGAGCTAGAAGAAAAGGTATCTGTAGTAAAACAGCTAAAGTTCTTTAAAACAAAAATAAAACCTGCAGCTCTTGAACCACAGAGTGTTATAAAGTTACCTCAAAGGATTTCATAGCTTTCTCCACTTACAAATGTTTCCATAAGCACTGGTTTTACAGTTACTGTAGTGTAAAAAAAAAAAAGGATGAAGCAAACAGAGACAGAAAACTGTTTACTTTGTCTGTCCAGAAGCACTGCTGTAACAGAAGAAAAAGGCTGTGTTATCCTAGAGGCAGCACTAGAAATGGACACCAGTTAATGATGGTTGGTGCTGACTCTTGGAAGAACACCTTCGAGGTATACAATACTTTTCTAATTATAAGTTTCAGATACTGCAGTCCCCAGGATCCAAAATAAAGCGGTATTTTCTTTAGCACTTTCATATTAAAGTTGTCAGTCTGAAATTCCAGAAATCTGAATTTGATTGCTCTGAATTACGATAATGCTTTACTTAAACTTTTTGGTCCTCAGTTCCTAATCTGTGAAATTACACTTGTCTGTCTGTCTTTCTCCCTCTCCCCCTTGTTCTTCTTTAGCCTTTGTCTATTAGATTGCTTTGGTGTTTCCTTTTTTTTTTTTTTTAACCTAAGATTTCTGCTGTTCCGAGTCTTTATCACCCCAGCAGAGGCCCCAGCTGTGTAACTGGATGAATAATAATAATGAAATGGGGCCATTTCACTCCCTATCTGAAAATAAATGGTCACAGGTGCATCTGCCTGCCTTAAAGTGTGTCTTCTCTGAGCTGCAAGGGTCAAAGCTTTATCAGCTTGGGGTCATCAGCCCATTATAACTGATTAATGGAGCACTCACCAAAACAAGGACATTGTGAATGCTATGTTACAGAGTTCTATATTAACTTTCTGTAAGCCTTCCAAGATGTGCATTAAAGTTGACTAATAAACAACAAATGACAAGCTTACAGAAAACACACCTTTTCTCCATTAGGCCAAAATGAAAAGCAATCAACTAAAAGAAAGAATAAAGAAAAAACACACTACCTTACTATACCTTTATAGACTATACCGATTTCATAGTGTCTGAAGCCTGGCAAACAGCTGATGGACAAAATCATTAGGGAAAGCAAGAAGGAATATGTTTGCAATGCGTTTCCTTAATCCACTTCTTTTAAATAAAGGTACAAGGAGTGTTTAAAGGGATCTGAGGAAAAGATGGAACAGCAGGAGGAGCAACAATGTGCTGAGAGATATACTCCTCCTCTGCTATTCAGAATTACCATCTTGCTGCTTCACAGACACTAAGAAATGTAGTTGATTCTCATTGTCACTGGGGTAGACTATCATATAGTCTCAGCTCTGAAGGTAAAGCAAAACAAGAGAAACAAGAGGAACTGTAAGGCAGGCCACAGGACTATGTGCTGTAGTAGTGCTAGAGAAGCTCAGTTAGGACACTACTATTCCTTGACCGTCATTGCTTTGACAACACAACTACCATAATCCTTCTCACTGGCTTACATCTGCCAGACTGATCGAGGCTGCCTGAATTTGGGAAGAGCTGCATATGTGACTGTACCAGGAGGTCTGGAAAGGCTGCAGTCTTGATTTGCACCTGCATTAAACACCTTACAAGCTCAGAACCACTAGCTCTCCTTTTGGGTGCAAGTTCCTTAGTCACAGTGCCTCATCTGTTTTCTCTCTGTTCTTGGAAAGGAAAACAGAAGCTTACATTTTTGACAGCCACAAAGGGGAACACTCTACTCATATGATGAATTAGTCAGCAAGCACTGAGATGATGAGGCAAAGCTTCTCTCCCTGCATTACTTTGTGTAAAGCTTAAAGGCTGAGAACACATTTACTCTAGATTTAACCTCTAAGTATCCAAATTTTCAAAGTAGAAGACAGATTTTTTTTTTTTATTTTTTTTTTTAATTATCTTACACTACACTTCAGGAAGTTCCTTTAGTGCTATTGTCTGAAAAACAGCAAAGAGTATGTTCTTCATGTCCCTAATCTGTCATAGTACAGAGTGATTTTGGTATGCTCTTCCCTGACTAACATTACCAACATTTGAAATAAAGCCCACATAAAACCTGTTTTAGAATCTCTTAGCATTTTGCATCCAGTAGAACCCTTTAGAGAAAATAAAACAATAAATATAAAATAATAATAATAAAAAAATTGTCCTCAGTGTTTTAAGTTACTCCTCCTGACAATGACCACTGGTAGTTCACATTAACTGTCAAGGATCTGAGCCTGTGAAATCAGTTCAAAACCCACAGCAAACTACATATGAGTGTTAAACTTCCAGATATGTCAAAGCAGATCATGAACTTGCACTGACCTTGTCTGTACCTTTGCAGCTCTACAATGATAGGTGAGAAATTGGTGATATACAGTTCTGCAGAGCTGTGCAAAACAGGGAATTGTTATTAAGTGCATGCAATAACACACTATGAAGAATATTGTCTGAGCGTAGGGGTTCCAACCTGAACTTACCTTGATTAAATGGCTAAATGGATGATACGTGAGCAGAATCAGGATTTTAATGTTATCATATTTCCGTGTTGATTTTCAGGTTGATAGTTCCATCTTTCCTATTTTGGAAAACATTTGTAGGCCTGTGGAGTGGATTTGAATATAATAGAAAAAAACCTCCTACAGTCACATATAGGTCAGAGCACTAAGAAAACACAGGTAGCTTTACCCTTTATCACATGTATGTGATTTTTTCTTTCTTTAAGGAGAATTCATTAAATATTGAATACTGTCTTTTTCTCACTACTGACAGAGGACCATGTAGCTCTATTTTTCTTACTATGCAATTTTTTCCTTGCTAATTTTATTTTGCAAGTAACGAAGGAAGTTGTTAAAAAAATAGGAAAAGAACTTCCATGGTGACTTTCACTTGTTTACTTTTTTCCTGAATCAGAGGTAGAGGAGAAAAAAAGTTGGTTTGACCAGCCAGCTGATTTGACGTCATCTTGAATTACATGAACTATAATGGTCATTCATTGCACAGTGGTAATTTCCGTGGCAGTTATACATTGTATTTGCCCTTAAGGTCATCTCATCACAGAAGGAGTCTAGCTCATTTTTCAAAAGAGTACAAAATGAACTACTCATATTCATTCTTCTCCTTACAGTACACACTTACTGGTTATCTCTGAGGTCACTCCAAGGTGTCTGTCATAGACTGCCTGAAACATCCTCGCAGCTATAGTCTAAGAAAGAGCATTTTTAATAAAACTCATGAGCTCTTAATTCCAGCGCATGAAAAATCTACTGATGCTCAGATAAGATAACGAGAAATGCATGAGTCTATCAAATTTCTAGAAAGAACAGAGATAGGTTTGAGAAAAAGACAGTGCTTTACTTGGTAATTAATGTATCTTGCTTGATTTTATTCATATGCTTTGACCCTCTGTGTCTCTTACTATATTTCTATTTCTGCTAAAACCCCCCAGAAAGGTCAAAATAATTCTTGCTTACTATAGAATTTAAGCCATATGATGTAAGCAGAAGAAAATTTGGTGCAATTATCTGTCACAGTTTGACTCAGGATAGACAGTTAAACCAGCCACAATAATGCTCTCCATCCCCTCCCCCTCCCACCCAGGTAGGGAAGGAGAGAATAAGGAGAGAGGCTTCCGTCTTGAAAACTAGACAGCTTTAATTCAACACTAATGATAAAACAAAATATGTGCAAATTTATACAGGTATTGTCAGGTATGTGCAGGAATGTGCAAAACCTCTATCACCTCTCCCCCCACCCCCAGCAACTCCCACGACACTCTTCTTAGCCGTGAGCAGTTCCAAAAAGTCCCAGACTGCTTCAGAGAGAGCAGCAGAGCTGAGGATAGAGTTACAAGGGTCAGGAACACATAGGCCTAGGGATCAACGGTGATGGATAGACAGAGTCCTCCCTGGACGCCGGCCATGGATGGAAGAAAAAAAGAAAAGGGAAGGAGAAGAAGGAAGGGGCTTGACTTCCATGATCCCTGACTTTATTACAAGTCCTATGTAGATACATATGAATGGAATATCTCTGGCCAATTTTGCTGTCTGTCTAGTCTACTCCTCCCTACAGGAGGGTTGTAGATATGACTCTTCTGCTCCTTTAGCATCCGAAGCAGGAATTTCAACAAGAAGAGCTTGGTCTCTCGGCAATAACTATAAACACTGAATGTTATCAGTCCACTAGCTGGAAAGCTTGCTGCTACCTAAAAGAGGGTTCACTGAAGCAAAAAAAAAAAAAAATCAGTAAAAGGAAAATTGGCTTCATCCTGGCTCAATCCAGGACATTATCGCTCCCTCCTGTCTCCTAATAAAAACAGGATATGCTGGGAAAATGTTGTGGAAAGCGAGAATCACTCTGCAGGAGATTTCATTGCTCAGAAATCCTTAGCTACTTCTTAAAATATACTAGCTGTGTGATGGGAAGTTATTAATGGATAATAACCTCCAGCTGTTCCTTTAGAATGTTAAATAACTTGGCATTTAAAAACTTTCTGTATCAATGCAACATGCTAAAAGGACCTCGTGAAACAAATTTCATGGCAAATTTCTCTCTAAAATTAGTTCATTTCTACCACTTCCCTCAGAAGTCTGTCCATTGAGATTAACTCTTAGAATATGTATTCCTTGTTCCTTATTTACCCAAATGCCCTATGCCACCTCAAATATAATGCACTGTGAAATGTCAACAATGAGCCAAGCTAGAGGATAAAGCCAGCCTTTCAAGAATTGGTCAGGGAAAAGGGAAGAGTGGAGAAATCATGTTGGCATCTTGGTAAAAGAACAAAGATTGTATTTCTATGGAAAAAAGATGCAAAATTCTTCATTCAATCATTTCTGCTAATGACACTGAATCTTCAACTTTTCAGAGAGAAATATATTTAAAGTTTGTAAAATATTAAATTTGTTGTTTAGTTCTCATTAGACAAAAAGAGCATGTGGATTTATATATATATAGTACTTGAAATGCAGGTAAGTTTTGAATACAGAACTTGCCATGTTTGCACTGAAAACTCTTATCTGTCAATCCTGCCACTTGTATGAGGTGCTGACCACCTACCTTTTTTCGAGTTTTATTGCTGACTTCTGACTGAAATAGAATCATAGAATGGTTTGGGCTGGAAGAGACCTTACAGATCATCTAAGCCAACACCCCCTACATGGGCAGGATCACCTCCCACTAGACCAGGCTGCTCCCAGCCTCATCCAGCCTGCCCTTGGACACTTCCAGGGATAAGGCATCCCCAGACTCCCTGGGGAGCCTGTGCCAGTGTTTCACCATCCTCATACTAAAGAGTATCTTCTAAATGTCTGATTTAAATCTATCCTCTTACACTTTAAAGCCATTACGCCTCTTACTATTGCTACAAGCCCTTGTAAAAAGTCCATCCACAGCTTTCCTGTAGGCCCCCTTCAGGTACTAGAAAGCCTCTATAAGGTCTCCCTGGAGCCTTCTCTTCTCCAGACTGAACAACCCAAGCCCTCTCACCCTGTCTTCAAAGGAGAGATACTCCAGCTCTCTGACCATCTTGCACATCTCACAAGTATTCAGGTGAATTCCTCTCAAACTTTTGCTGATGTGGCCAATTCCCACATATATTCAAAGATATATGGACTGGGAAGAGAGAATATAACAAGGGAACTTTTCTGTGTGGGAGGTACCTGTGCAACAGGAGGGTGCAGCCCCACCAAAAAGCTGGTGGCCACAGCATTGTTATGTAATTATAGAGGATTGGATCATAACCCAGAGCTCACAGCCTCACAGCCAGCACTCTGCCCCTTTGAGCATCCATACCACCAGCTAAATTGTTCTTTGTGCTCAAGCTCTGTCAACAAGATAGCAAGATTCATCAACTGAGGCAAGACTGCGAGGCACCACACAGTGCAAATGGAGAATCATGTCCTCTGTAACAGAGACAGCTGAACTGCGAAGCTGTAGTCCTAATAAAAGCTTGTTAAGATAGATGTAATCTAGAAAACAGCCACTGTCTCCCAGGAACAACTGGCCTTTGTCTGTTCTTCCTGCTAGGGATCAACCTTTAGTATCACAAGCTGGTAAAACTGGAAGATTGGCCTGTCTCCGAATGGACGTACAAGGAATCATGGAATCCAGAGAAAATCTGGCATGTAACTTAAACCTGAGCCTTTGTTTGAATACTTAGACTGCTGTTACGACAAAAGGAGAGCAATGGGTATCCTAGATTTTGTTTGTTACCTAATATATATTTTTATGGTACTAGGAAAATAGTCCCTCACAGCAGGAGAGATAAACTTGTCCCATTTACTTCTAGTTCCAGCAGAGTCAGCATCACATGTTAGTGACTCAGACACTGAGATTTTCCTTTTTTTTTCTTCAGTCTTTTATAGACCAACTTTAGAAGGCCTTCATGGCATCAAATCCTTTTAACATTCAGAAAGAACATGAAAAAAAGTAAAATCTGAATTACTATTTGCCAAAAGTTGTTTCTCTTAACCTACCTCAAGGCTAGATTTGTTCCAACAAGCAGAAGATTAGTCTTTGTTTTGATTTGATAGAAAATTCACGAAAATCTTCAGCTGTACTAGTTCCGTGGTATTCAAAGTTGTTATGTACACACCTGTTGAACTAACTAATGTACCAAACATAGCTTCAAATACAATTGTAACACCTTTTTAATTCTGGGCCTTTGAGCCATTCCTGGAGCTAACAATAAACATGTTGTTTCTACATACATTGGTAGAAAAACAACCTTGAAGTTAATCAGCCTGATCTAAGGAACATCTCAGCCTGAACTGACCTCTTAGCTGGAATGCATCTTCTCCTAGCTCATCTGGGAAGTTTTGCTGAACTCTTGAGTGTGAGGCCACACTTCACATATTGGCCAGCCCAGCTCTTTCCACAATAGTTCAGGGACTCACCCACTTGCAACAGACCTTGGCACATTAAGTTGGTGAATTGTACAGTTCTCCATTTAACTTGGCATAGAGAATTATTTTCTTTATTTATATGGTTGCATATAGTTCAGGTGGGGAAAGATGGTTTGTTTAACCAGGCCTGGATGAAAACAACTTGCTGTCAGCTGCTCCATCTGAAAAAACAGTGTTGTTCCTGTTCTTGCTCCAAAATCACTTCAATGAGTAGAGAGGAAGGAATAGATTGCATAGCCACTAGAAAGAGACCAAGCAAACAAAAGTTCTGGTTCTCTCCCCGGAGTCAGGGAGGAAATTATGGACTAAGTAAGTCTAGTCAGAAGGAGGGGATGACTGGTAGATTAAGAGAGGACAAAACACTCAAACTAGAACAGGGCTGTCAGGAGATCTTTCGAACCAGCTGTACACAGGATGCAAGAAAAAGAGTAAACACTCAGACAAAAGTTTGACACAAAAGCTATTTGCCACAGTCTGTAACTATTCAAAGAGAGCCTGTAAATTAAATTAGAGTTACTGCTACTTATCCAATCAACAGTTACTTCAAGCCCATGTAATCACTGCAGCTGAGGGGAAAAGTTTACTAAAAGTAACTTCTAGCAAAATTTAACTAAAGGGCATTTAAGAGCAATCCCCCAAGTTTTGACCAGTCCAAATTCAAGACATTTCAGCATAGTTGAATGGGTTTGACAGAGGAAGAGCTGGTTTTTGGACATGTAGACTTAATTTGATGCCAAATAATTAAGCAAGTATCAGTGAAGTTGTAAGGTAGAGGTTGAGCTAAACCACTAAATTAAAGTACTGAATTATATTGATGACTACAGGTTTGCAGTTATAACTGCAGAAGCTTACAAATTGAAATAATTTCAGATAATGATAAGGCAAGCACAAATATAACCATTCTTATAAATCAAAACAAAAATTACATCACAGCAATTACACCTTGAATGTCAAAAACAGTGACTTAGGATCTTTGGAAACCAGTGTCGGGCTAGTACCTTACTTTATTTCCTAGCCTGATGAATATGTGTGTGATCCTGTTGCTTTATAAAAACACCCAAGAATATTATCACTTGTAATAGGTAACTGGTTAGAAAAAGAGTATTTGGGAAGTTATATTCTCTCTATTTACAGCATCAGTAGGAGAAAACAACTGTCAAGACAGAGAAGTGGACTAGTCATGTCACTAAAATCTTCCTTGAAATCTGTTATTCTGCAAAATAGGCAATGGAGAAGACTTGGAGGAAAAAAAAAGTAAAATGCTGGCATATTAGTTTTCTTCAAAGGAAATGAAAATAAGCTTAGAATCTGGAGGTTTCCTGTTTCAGTCATATTTACTGATCTGTGGCAGGAAGGAAGACCTTCAGTAAAATAAAACCCCTGGTAGCGACAAGACAAGAGTAATATATCACCTAGCATTTTGGAAAATATAACAGAAACATACAACATGTAGTAACAAAGTACATTTTCAGGGGAGGGTGAGAAAAAGCTGAAGCTTTTATGAGCATGAGAAAAATTAAACTGGGATTAGGAAAACAAAATTAAATGTGCAGTAATCATAAATAGTTCCTGTAAAATAAACAAATAAAATCACTTTCCATCTCCCAGGTTCAACAATTATTTCAAGGTAAATACATTGAAAAAACATTTCTGCGGTGCTGTCAAAAGCTTCATGACTCTAAAATTCAAGCAATTGTTTTTAAGATGACTTCTGAGGTTTAAATAATGGGACAGAAATTACAGGTAGAAGAGTTGTCACAACACCTTCTTTAGAAGAAGGGTGGCAATGTTTTAATTTTATTTAAGTAAAAGTAATTGATGCTTTGAATACATTCACATTTTTTTAAAAGGTTGTATCACAAGTTCGGTTTTAGCATACAATTTTTTCCCCTCTAGTTCTTTTCCTATCCCCCAAGGCATCTGAAATAGTAATTAATCTTTAGCTTTACAAGAGGCAAGAAAGTTGGGGAAAAAGAATAAGACTGCTTAAACATTTTGTAATTTGATATGTAACTGCCCAGAGGGCTTTTATTACAATGTATGCATTAGATATAAATAATCCCTACAAGTATGCCTGTTATTTGCTCAAGTTAGGAAAATT
Source organism: Hemiprocne comata (assembly GCA_020745705.1). Taxonomy (NCBI): domain Eukaryota; kingdom Metazoa; phylum Chordata; class Aves; order Apodiformes; family Apodidae; genus Hemiprocne; species Hemiprocne comata. The sequence goes on along the minus strand of CM036616.1, from coordinate 54,560,343 downwards.
GAGCTCAGCCCTCTGGAGGAAAACCAGAATTAGTGTAGTGAAAGCTCATTCTTCAGTGAAGATATCCTGACAATACTCTTCTCCCTTCCTGTTAGTTGTGCCTCTGGTCACAGGGCGCCTGATCAGTCTTTGCTACTTTCCCACAAGTTTTGGTTATAACTGCATTGCAAACTGTTCACATGCCTCCTCACACTGACTCTCTCTCTTCCCCTGGTGGGATGATAAGTCTTCAGTGGCTTGCAAACTGTTCCTTTTAATGGCTTCCTGTTAATTTTTCTCTGTGATCTTATTCCCAGCTTTCTCACAACTACTTTGCATCTTCCTCTCCCCCAGTAGTACAGGAGCTATCATCTATATGTCTATATGGGTGGAGACAGGGAGTTGTGGAAAATGAGGATTCACTGTCATTTACCCTGCTTTTTCTCGGAAGCTTTTACATATCAGCACATGAACAGCCCTGACAAAATCTACATTGCTTACAGTGTGTTTATGGGGATATTTACCCAATCTGAGACTACATAAATGCTGAGTAATATTTTTAGACAGTTCTATGCACTAGGAGCTTATTCTGAAGAGATAAACAGATTAGGTCAGTATGCATCAATAAAGATAAAATGTAGTTTTCCAGTATAATTTTGCAAGACTTCCTTTACTCCTAGGTGATAACTCTGTTCAAGCTTAGGCTTCGAAATACTTAAGAAAAAATTTAAACTCTCCTCAATGGGTAAAGGACAACAACCTAAAATATAAGACTTCTTGGCATAGGTTCCATCAAATATACCAGGCAGCAGGGTCACAGCAGGCATCTGGATTTGTAACACACATTGAGCTGCTAGTGTACAAAGCACTACATTAACTTTGCTACTGCTTTTTTGCAATTAAATTTGGTATATTAGCTGCAGAAGGATCACACTTAGCTGTTGTCACTCTTTAATGCAGGAGTCAGTTTCTCTCAAGCAGCTTGTGCCTCCTGTGAGCACAAATCCAAGCATAAAAATGGATGAACTTTGTAATTTGACAATTATAAATGAAACTTTGTGTAACAGAAGAACCAATATGACTTCTTTAATTTTAATGTGCATCATTTGTGTCAGTCGCTGATACTAACTGTTAAGGATCTCTGTGTCGGTTTGGCACCGAGTTGGCAGTCTCTCCATTCACCCCCCTCCCCCTTCTCCCCTAAGGTAGGGAAAGAGGGAGAAAAATGAGAAAGAGAGGCTTTCTGGGTTGAAAAGTGAAACAGATTGATTTTAATTAGTAGTGATAAGGGAATATGTGTATTTGTAAAGGGATGTGCAACACCCGATCCCCTCCCTCCTCCCCCAGCGACTCTCACAGCAACTCTTCTCCCTGGTGACTCCCAGCTGAAGGGGGGAGTGTCCGGGCGCACGGACGGGGCCTCGGGTGTCGGCTGGGAAGAACAACGGGAAAAATAAGAGAGAGAGCCAAAGAGAGGGTGATAGAAGAGACAGGAAGCAGAAAAGTGAGAGAAAAAGGAAAAAGAGAGGCTTGACTTCCGTGATGTATTAACCTATACTGAAAGCCAAATAGAGAAAATATTATGAGAAGGGAATATTCTGATTTGCTGATCCTGAAAAAAAAATGAGCACAGAGCTTGCTCAAACCACACCAATCTCATACTCCTCTCTGTATTTATGGAAGTGTCCTTCCCTGCCTTTTCCTCTACCTTTGGAGAAGAGTCCATGCATATTTGCCTGTAAGTCACAGGAGAGAGCAGCAATATATTGACTGTTGTTTTTCCCTCCTTGCAGCATCACACAACACCACAATTTAAAAAAATATCATAGCAAGATTTAAATCCAGCCACAGAATTCAGATCATCCAAATGCTAAGGAAAAAAGTGAAACCAGCAATTCAATTTCATTCCTATATCACCATCTAAGCTCTAAAGAGCATTTGTACCAGTCTGAATGACTGAAACCTGTGTGCCTCTCTGCTGCAGAGAAAGTACTACTGTAAGGGAGGGTGGGTCCCTGGATTACAGAAAGCCTGGAAATTACACTGCAGGGCACAGAAATTATTTTGGATCATTAGCATCCTTTGCATATAGATTTCCATTAACTCCAGATTGTTTTATTATCTCTGTGTCATTTGTTAAAATCTGTGAACATTACAGTATTGTTTAAATTGGTTTCCTGGCATTCAGCTGAAATCTCAAGCTGTTGTTTTCATTTATTGGTTTGGGTGTGCTGTAAAATTCTACCTTAAGTGCTATCTGCCCTTGTACTTCAGGATGGCAAATAAAAGACTGGGAGCTCATCAGTCTTCTGTGTACACCCTGAAATAAATGATTGAGTTAATTTTGGAGAGATCCTGCCAATCACATTCTTATCGATAGCATATTATGAAAGCCTAATCCACTTTATTAGAGCAAACAGAAGTAAAATATTTATCATTATAAATATCAATGCATGATTTGGATTTAATTTTAGAGTAAATATATAATTTATGAAAATCAGTCCTGCATTTCTCTCCTTTATCACCATCATTGCACAAATAAAAGTATATAAAACTAGAAGTGAGTAAGATTTTTTTTTGTTTTTTAAATTTTCCAAGTTTTTCAAAAGTGGTGCAGAAATTTAGGAGTTATGTCTTATTGAATTTTTTATAGGAAAATGCTGTTAAATCGGGTGAATTGTTCTTATTCATACCCATCTTTAAAAGCTTATTTTTGTTTAGGTCACATAACACTAGTGCTCCAAGGATGACATAAGTATAAATGACACATGAAGATATATCATCTGTTGTCATGGATTCTTCAGCTAAACACAGATATAGCAGCTTCTTTAAATCTTACTTTTTTATTTTCCATATAGAAATACATCCATCATAGACTTATTTGATCATCAGTGCATAGAGAAATGTGCATATTAATCTCTATTTTGAAATGTGTTTTGCTCTTTTAAACATATTTAAAAGTTCTCATAACAAGGATGCTTCTTTGATTGATGCACTAAGAAAACACATGCAATAACGAAAGCTGTAAAAATTAAGATGTAAAAGAAACAAATGTGTTCTATTAGTGAGCAATGTTTTATATATATTGTGACATTCCGGATATATAGTGTCTGTCTCGAACAATCCAAGAAATAAACAAGGTATTTGGACACTCAGGATGCCTGGTGTTTGTCTTAAGACATCTAAGAATTAAACAGGATTTGTTGCTGGACTATGTCTCAGGATCCCACCAAGCTGTTTTACTCCCTCCTGCACACCCGCAGACTGGGTAGTTTGGTGTGGGACATGCTGAGCTAAGAGAGCAGGACATCCAGAGATAACCAGGCCTTGAGACTTCATGTAAATCACTGACTTGGCCAGAAAAGGGCAAGCTGACCTCCGGCTAATAAACCACCCTGAGGTGCCGTGTTGTCTCATCCCGTTTCACATGGAAATTAGTCAAGGATCCTGTTGCTGGCCCAATCAAGGGCTTATCTTGTTAATTAGCCTGACAAAGACCATCTGCAAGGCATAGCCCGGCACCATACCCCCCTCTCTCTCCTCCCCCCATCTCGGAGGAGCACGGAGCCTCCCTTGTACCGGGAGAAAGGGGGAGAATGGGCAAGAACTGTATAAAAGTTTGGGACACGATGGGTGCAGCAAAACACTTCTCCACTGACGACGTCGCTGGACAGTGCTGGTAACTGTCCTATATTGCTAATTTCCGTAATTCTGCTTTCTCCTTTCTTTTCTGTCTCTGTTTTCCTCCCTGTCCTATCTACTCCAGGGACTTTGCTGTGTAACTCCAATCAAGTTCAGTGTGCACGTGACATGTCTCGTTTGTGTCTTAATTTCCCCATTTGGGATCACCTTTAAACCTTTTCACAGGTCCTGCTGGACAAACGGGGGCAGCTGCTGTGTGGCTTGTACCAGGAGAGGGAAGGCAGAGTCCAGCCACACCAGCCTCCCACTGCAGTGAGGAGTGTTAGACAGCAAGGGGGCTCTGCCCCATCTCCCGTGAGACCGCACACCAGCGCCACTGCCTCTTTGTGCACCCGATATTGTACTACCTTTGTTTTGTCCTGGCAAGACTGTAAAAAATCACCACGTTTCCAATATTGGATCGTGACATGTATTATCTTCTAAAATACATTAATAAGATAAATCTTTACCAACTTGACTAAATTTGAAAGTACTTCATACAGCTTAGTTATGTATCTAATAGATTTAAGGACAGTAGGCCTTATATCTGTGTTTTCAATTTTATAAAACTAGTCAACATTGTTTCAGCTCCCCAATGTGCATCCTGGATATAAAGTTTAGTGCACTTCAAGATATTCTAAATTATTTCAGTGTCTTAAAAAAAATGTGAGCTTACATTTGTCACAAGGTTGAATCAAATACATAGCACTTAGTATGCTCCACCATTGTACATGGGAAAATACTGGTGGCTCTAGAAACGCTATTGGATGAAGTCAAGATGAGTATTTGAAGAAATGAAAAATGAAGAATGAAACAATTCCCATCTATAAGTCCAACAGATAGCAACAACTCTGTACCCACTCTAAAATATTGTATGTATAAAAAATTTACCCCATAAAGCCTCTCTATTTCCTATTAAGAAGTTCTTCATATCAGTAATCTATATCACAAGGAGTAAAATCCATATGGAATATACTGGGAAGGACATAGAAATGGCAGTTTTTGTATTTGCAGTCACACTTGCAGCAGACTTCAATATGAACTCTTCATTAAGTGCAAGATTTTAAATAATGAATAATGCAGCAGCTAGATCATGCCTGATACACACTGACACTTTAGGTGGTCTTTCACAGGCTATAAAATAATAAAGAAAAACATTAGAAAGAAACCAAAGGCTCATGCAAAGGATTTAGCTTCCCTTTAAACCCTGAAAAATTTTCAGGAGAAAAGCAATATCTAGTGACAGACTTTGTGCTTTTTGTTGATATTTGATATATTAGACACAATTGGTAAACAGTGACACGAAAAGAATAATACAGAGAAGAATGTAATTTGAGAACCATGTTTATATATATATATATGTATGTATATGTATATGTATATGTACGTGTATATGTATATGTATATGTATATATATTTCCTATAATTCAGGAAATATATGGGGCTTTGAGCAACCTGGTCTAGTGGAATGTGTCCCTGTCCATGGTAGGGAGGTTAAAACTAAATCTTTAAGGTCTCTTCAAACCCAAACCATTCTATGATTCTATGACCCTTTGTATTTCAAATAAAAAATACATTTTGAAAATGTAAATCTGCTGTGTGCTGTTTCTCTGTGTATTTTTCTTCATATTGCCTTGCCGTTCTGGAAATTCATAAATTAAAGTTCTGAATTTATTTTATAGCTAAATGTTTGCAGGACTAATTTGAACTTCATTATGGTCCTTAAAAAGGATTGATTTTATAGTTTAAAAGTTTAGGACAAAGCCACATGATGCTCTGTATTTCTGAAGCTACAGACACTAGAAAACTGGACAAAGGAACTAAGGTAACTATCATATTAATCAACTAGAATCAGTAAAGGAAGGAAAAATCTAAACTTCTCTATTTCATCTTCGGCAGAACCCCAGGCTATTTAAAAAATAAATAAATACAAAAGAGTGTCTTTATTCTGTCTTCCCAAAACCTATTACCTTTCCTAGGTCACAAATCAATAGCATTTTCACTTTCAGGATTTGCTTTAAAGATATTTTGCCTATGGAACCTCAAATACAGACATATTTTTATTAGCACTGGTGAAATTTACTCTTCCTAGCATTCATTCTAAGAGGAAAGTTACAAATCTGGTTAAGTATTTACCGGGTTGATTCACATTTTTCTTATACACCACAAAAAGATACGTATTTCCAAGAGTTAACTGGCTCCCTTATAAAGTCAGCTTTAAAGACGCATAAGCACAGCAAAATATACCATTTAATGCCTTTATAGTAACTATTTTTCTGAAGACTGTAGCTGCTTTCAGGTGTAAAATATAATTCATTTGACTACTTCCAAGTTTCTAATATAATTTTGTCTCTAACAGTTTATGGTATATTTTCTGTTTCTGCAATAGTTTCTTTGAGGTATATCAGAGGTAACAAGGATGCTGCAACTTTGTATTTAAGACAGTCATTATTTGTGAAAGAAATCTAAGTCTTCTGTATTTGGACTTGATATTAATTCTTCTAAATAACAAGTCTGTCATCTCCACCTGTCAGCAGTGGACTAACTGCCTGGGAAATGCATGTTTAATACAGGTTCAACCAGATTTATTAGTAGGAATGCACCTGGACTGCTTCACAGTCATTGTATGCCCACTGTTTCTGTGTAGTGTGGTGTTTGAGCGAATTAGGAGCTTGATAACAGAGAAGATGCAACTTCCAATGTGTGCGGTGTGCCATCCCATCTGTGGGGTGACTGTTTTCTGGAGTCAGTTCCAGTTTGGCATGGCCACAGTTAGATCTGGGAAAACCTGCTTAATCTGACATGTTTTACGCAGATCTCTTGGGGCATGTCAGCTCTGTGTTCACCAAAGGTCTGTGTTCAGGCACAGCTGCAGACCAAAACTGACTTGTGGTACACACAGACAGAAAATCAAGGGAGCTTTCCAGAAGGAGAATATCACATTAATATTCCCATCTGTCATCTTACAGATCTACTGAGATTATTGCGCTTAGTTTTTTAGCACCTATAGTGGCTGGAATACTTTTGAATCCTAATGTATTTTGAATGAAAGGAATCAATAGTATCAATATGATTTAAAATATTCTTATTTATAACCTACCTTGTATTATATGTACTCTTTTAGATTAATTTAAACTATGAATTGTGTGTGTATATATATATATCTGAGAATTGGCCAGATTTTTGAAATGCAATTTGACATATCTTGTTGGAACATCATATAGCAACTGTTGATGGATTTCCAATAGACTGAAAAAAACAGGGTAAAAGGAAAAAATAAAAAGAAAGAGGACGACAATAGCAAAACTATAGGCAGCTAAAGGCATGCTGCTTTGCTATAAATGATATGTTTCAAACTCAATGAGAAATTAGTTGTTTAAACTAAACTACTTAAACATACTTGTCTGGAGAATATTAATGATGTCAATGTGAGGACAACTTTCTGTATGCGAAGGTTAAAGATAAAATATGTTCACAGTTGCCATTGCAGGCACTTCAACGGACCTCAGTTTGGCCTCTTTGAGGGTAATGAAGATAACCTGTAGATTGGATTTTATCATGTTAGAAAAGTGACTGAGTCAGAGATCTGAACAGGAGATAGGAAGAGTTAGGAAAAAATAAACAGAGGTAATAAATCCATTTAGTATGGGCAAGAAATAGATATCTTGATATTACAAAGTGTTAGAATTGAAATAGAATCTTGTTGCCTTAGTGTTATTGTCTTTGTCAATAAATTTGTTCTTCAGTATTTTTCGGGTGGATTTTCTGTCTTTTTTTGATTGCTTGAGGAAAATAAAAATGCACCTTATGAATCTATTTAATTAAATTTTAGTTATTTTTAAACAAAAATATAGACTTTAGATTAAGAAAATACATCCTTTTTCCACACAGCTATATATATGAGAACTCGGGTCCTCCTCCTACCTCAGATTCTCATCTTCTTCTTGCAGAGGGAGAAGAGAACAAGGGTTTCTCAGCTTCTGCTTTTCACTTTTAAAGACAGTTAATAATTCTGATATAGAAATTTTTTCCTTCCTTGTCTTCTTCCTGTATTATAGCATGACAACATAGACCTCTGGAGTCAAAACAAAGCAAACTACAAAGTTGACAATGTCATCATGTCTGAGCACATTTAGAAATAATAATATAGTAACATCAGGGCAGGGTCTACTTCCAACTCTAGGTCACTAAGAGAATGCTGGTGTGAGATGTCCCCCTGTAGTGGAAAGGGTTTGCTCTTTTATAAATAATGTGTCACTAAGGAAATTATTTTTCATATGTTTTACTCGTCAGAGCCAGGATAAAACTAATTTTCTTTCTGTGATTTTATTTTTCAGTTAAGTCCCTTCTAAGTAGCTGAAATTGCTGAAATTAACAGCATGTTTTTCAATCTGTGTCTGCCTCTAGGACTGATAACCCTTGATGTTTATAGTTATGGCTGGAGAGTGGTACGTAGAACCAAGACCGCTGCTCAGTTCTGAAAAAACATCTTGTGCTCTGGAACCAGAAGGGAGCGCTCATACCTGTGACCCTCCTTTGGGAAGGACTGGACCTGCCAAGTGACCAAAATTATCCAAACAAAGTATCCCATCCCATACATATCATACTGGATATAAATTTGAGGGATCATGAGGGCCCCACTCTCTTTGTCCATGGTTGGTGATCTGGGAGGATTCTGTCCATTTATCTGCCTTTGATTCTGATCCCTGCAGTCCTGCACCCCAGTGTTCTTGCATCCCAGCTTCCGTCTGCCACTGATTTGAGGAGTCGAGTCTGGGATATTTTCTGCAGCCTCACTGATGATATGGGCATTATTGAGAGGCGGGGGAAGAGCATGATAGAGCTTTCGTGTATATTTGTATATATTTCATTATTTTTCCTTTTCATCACTACTGTCTCATTAAAGCTGTGTAGTTTAGTTTCCAACACATAAAAGTCTCTCTCCTTTATTCCCTCTCCAATCTCCAGAGGGGAAGGGAGTGGGATTAAGAGAGACCAACCTGTCATTCATTTAATTGCTGGCCCAACGTTAAACCATGACACAGTACTAGTTTATGGAGGCAGCCCTCTCCAGGGCAATTAGGATACCACATTCCCTGTCTTTGTGTGCAGCAGATGAGTGGTTTCGTCCAAGTTTTAATGAACAAGGACAATAACACAATCAAAACACCTTATAGGGATGTTTTTGCAGCATCTTCTCAGACTTGAGTGCTGTTTCAGAATGTATAGACTCATTTTCTTCCCCCTGCAGTGTCTGAAGATTTTCTTTCTCTCCTTACATCAGAGGTTTCTGCACAATTTTTCTCAGTTTCAAGGAATATTTTGATGAGTCACACCACACTCAGACTCAGCCAGATTGCAGCATAATTATATAAGTCACATAAAGGTTATACAAATGTGACAGAGATGTTCTTGTAATTATTGTGGTGTCTGATGAGGAGGTATGTTTGTGGAGCCTCTTTCAGTGCCTTGTCTGCCAGACCTCCAGCCCTTCTTGACCATGAAGCAGAAGACAGTATGACAATGTTCATATTAAACAGCGTTCTTTATGCTGTACCTGTGCTCATCTCAGCCAGCCTAATTCAGTCACATCCACACCTATCATCTCAGTAGAACAACTTCATTAAAATCTTCTGTTCCTGCCAACCCTATGCATCATGATCCTTTCTTACTCACATGGAAATGAATCATGAAGGAAAGGGTCATGGATTGGCATACTCATAGTATATTCCTATGTCTTTCTAGTTTCAGATGATGCTTAGGAAGTATCCTCAATATCCTCAAAAGACTGGAGTGAAGAAGAGAAACCACACAGAAGTACCTTGCTGAATGTCAGTAAGTGACCATTAGTACAATGAAGAAAATGCAGATTGTATATCTTTCTAAACATTAAGCCAGAGTTGGTGACAATTTGTCCTTTTAAAGCTGAATGAGGCTAGAATTCATGTTTGATAGACCAAGTACTCAAGCAAATTTTGTACAACAAATTCTTTATTCATCAACATCCTTCTGAAAACAGTTTCAACTGTATTTTAAATGACCAGCTGTATTTGAAATTGACCACTAGGTCTTCTGGTTCATACATAGACACATACCTCTCTATGAGGATTCTCGAGCAGCAGTGAACATGAAATCTACCTGTGTAAATGTGTATCTTTGCCGTTCTTAAAGTCCATTGAAAAAGAAACATTACATTCTATCCCTTCACGAATAAAATAAAATAAAATAAAATAAAATAAAATAAAATAAAATAAAATAAAATAAAATAAAATAATGTATTGTTCTTTGAAAACTCTTCTCAAAAGATCAGTGTCCTGTCAAATCTGGTTTACCTCCTGCAGAGATATCTGATATTTTTGTTTTTCTTCAATTTATCACAGAACAATATACAGAGGTTGCTAGAAAAGTCAAGGCATGGAAGCTATTACTGTCATTTTCTATGATCCAATGTAATAACTGTAAGATTTGGAAAATCTGTTGCAACTGAATTTTCATAACAGCAACTATTTTTAGTTTCTACTGCAAGCTGCCCTTCTGATTCAAGCACATTCACCACAAGAAATTGCATACTGGAATAAATGTTTCATGTTAAGATGAATCAAATTGGTTTGACCCAAAGCACGTATTACTAACAGAACCACAGATCCTCTGGGCTTTGCAGACTGTTCTGAGAACAGGAAAGAAACAACATGTTAGGTTTTTGCACAGACAAAATAGGTTCTGTAAATACTGTTGTCTTTAAAAAAACATTTTCAGCTTTCATTTCAAAGTCTGTTTTGAAAATTAATGGAGTAATCAAACTCAGCTTTGCAACTTTTTCTTCTCCATACTGTATAGAATAGCAAGTTTTTCACTAAAATTGTCAAAAAATTGAAGTTTGCTAGGCAAATATATATAAACCTTGTTTCCAAATGTTATTCAGCTTATTAAATGAAATCCTTTATCTGGATGAAAGTTTTCTAATACAAAAAAATTCCCTTTAAATGTTTGTTTACTTTTGTCCCTATTTAGGTTATTACTTGGAGGCAAGAATATTGTATAGTGCTATCTGCCTTGGAAAATACCCAGAACTTCTATAGCAACAGTTTTATATTTCCCAAAATCACCTTTAGATCAAGTTTTAAGTTTTTATTTAATTGAATGGAATACATGAGCAAATGTAATAGAGATGTTCTTGTAAATATTTCCATGGGCAGATGGGAAACAAGGCAGCCAGGAATGCTACTGGAAAAGTTCTCCAGAAAAGGAAGCTTTTTCAAGACGTTTTTGACTGCCAAGGAGCACATCCATAACCATTTCAGGAACGCCTGTAATAAGAACAAATCCATTAACACAAAGGAACTGGGGGTGGGTAGTGCAAAAAAAAAAAAAAAAAATTCAAAGTGATTTTTTTCTCACTTAATATATTTTCCAGTCCTGCTTAACCCTTACAACATTAAATTTGGGCAAGCTTTCATTAATCTGAAATCAGTTCTCCACTGTTTATATGAGAACAGTGTACAAGATTTTACCACAAGGGAATCTCTTTTCAGTACCTTTTCTTGCCAGGGTGCTCATGTATAATTTACCCTCAACATGTACCGCTTTTCCCTTAACCTTGCCTTTGTCATCCTCAGGAGTGACATAGTGTCTGAAAATCCATAATCAGTGAATTAAATGAGTTCGCTTTGCACCCTCTTTTCATGTGACCAGCTTGCTTTATGTAGTCACATAGACCACTGAGTACTTCTAGACTGTATTTTGCTGTATGCAAACACACCTTGAATTATAAAGTATCGTTTGTAGCATAATTTTGGGTGCATCTATACTGTAGTGCATGCAGTCTCTGCAAGCAGTACAAGCCAGCTACTTACTCCCTGCCTCAGGACATGGGTAGCTTAGCAGCAAGTTGATCCACACAGATGACACCCATCTTCAGACAGATTTTTTTCAGTGCCGTGGAGCCCTGTATTATCAGAGCTGTAGTAGTATCTGATGAGCCTGCTTCTTCAAAGGTAATTTCATCATGTCTTGACAAGAAATAGCCATGACTGCAATGTAAGCTTCACCATTAATAATGAAGATACCACAACTAGGGATCCGTGTTGAGGTGCGTAGAGTTTTACACCTATCAGAGAGAGTAACTGATGTCAGAGAGAACAGCTACTCCTACAGGCCAAGAGGAGTGTAAACAAGAATGTTAAAAAAATGCTACTATGAAACAAATATAGGAAAAATAGTAATAAAAACGTGTTCCTTCCTTCCTTTGGCACCAGGAGCTTGAAGGGCTTTAACTGGCAAAAGGCTAACCAGAAGGCTGAATATTTAAATATAGTAGATGCCACTTCATAAGGTTATCTGATTTTGCAAGTTGATGCTACACTCTTTTCAGTTCAACTGCACCTCTGAGCTTTTTAGGACTTTCAAGTGAGAGGAGAAGTAGAAAGAATAAAACAGAGAAGTAGCTCTATAATATCTTAATTTTATTTTTTTTATTTTTTTTTTTCCATTGCAAAATCTAGAGAAGGGAAAAAAACATGGAAGTAGGAGTTGAAGTCTGATGAAAACCTGAGCATTGCTACAGTATCTTTGAAGATACTGGAAAGTATGCTTCTAACTCCTCTACCCTCATTTTAGCTCTATAAGTACTTTAATATCCTAGAAATTTAATGAAATTTCACACAAAATCATGTAACCTACTCCTCATGCAGAAGTTAATGTGAGAAAATGCAATTTAAGCCCAAGTTTTTGCATGTTATAGTGTGGCAATCAAAGTATTTATTAGATAACACAGTTACAAAGTATCCTAACCTATCCTTTGCTGCACTGGCTGTTCTTTCATTGGTGTTGCATTAGTCTTGATATTCTCATTAAATCTTTAATCTTTAATAGACTAGCAATAAAATATGTACCTATTCCACATCTCCAACACTTGCAAAACTAAGTTGTCAAAAATATGGTATGGCCTGAAAATTTGGGGCAATTTTCTATCTTAGTACCAGAAGCAGTTTTCAGAAATTAAAGAGGAATTTTTTGTCTTTTCTTTCTCTTCCCATGGATTTATCTGTCTCTGTAACAAGATTGAAAGAAATTGTAGCACTTCATTAGAAGTGCCAAGGCTTCCTGTGATTTCTGTGCCTTTCATTTCTGAGACTTCTAGGGTTTCATTCTGTTCCCTCCCCAAATTCTCATAGATTTTAATATATCTGGTATTTTTTTTATCTTTTCTTTATCTATTCTGATGATGCCAGGTTGCTTGTGAGAGCTTGTACTCAGTAAATCTTTTATTAAATTATTCTTATTTCACTAACAGAAATGCAGAAAAACATCTTATAGATATGCAATCAGATTAGAAAAGAGAGATAACCTCTGTCTCAAACATTTTAATAAATGAAGCTTATTCTCGCTGACCTTGAAAACAAACACCTCGGTGACTTTAAACATAGGGTGTTACTTTACCTTCCTTCTTCACACTCCCCAAGGAAAGCTCTATTTTTCTTGACCATTAGAGGTCCCAATGCATAAAAAAACCAGTATGATTTCTCCATCCTTGAATTTATTGGTTCCAGAAATTCAGTGTAATCATTTTACATTGAATAAAAATTAAAAGGAAAAATTATCTGGAGAGGTGGGACCACACCCTTTTTCCTGCAGGAAGCAATGAGGAATCCATAAAAGTCATGTGGGAAAAGGGTTGCCATCAGCAAAGCCACGAGTCCAGGACACTGCCCAGAAGAGAAACAGGGATGAGTGAATATTTCTGGACACAAAATTGCAATACAGTATTTATGAGAATTTTATTACCAGGCAGGTACAGTCCAGGAAGTTCCTCCATTGCATTGACAATAACTTTTTGACTCAGGTGGTGGAGGAACCAACAAGGAGAAGTATACTACTAGCCCTAGTATTGACAAACAAAGAGGGACTGGTAGAAGATATTAAGGTTGGGGGCAGCCTTGGTTGTAGTGACTATGAAATGGTAGAGTTCAGAATCATGTGCAGCAGGTACCAATCACCTAACAGAGCCACACCCCTGGATTTCAGAAGAGCTAACTTTGTCCTTTTCAAGGAGCCCCTTGGAGAAATCCAATGGGATAGGGCACTGGAAGGAAAGGGGGCCCAAGAGAGTCAGTTAATATTCAAGCACCACCTCCTCCAAGCTCAAGATTGGAGTGTCCCGAAGAGTAAGAAATCAAGTAAGAAAGCCAGGAGACCTGCATGGTTGAGCAGAGAACTTCTGAACAACCTTAAGTGGAAGAAATAAGTTTATAGATCATGGAAGGAGGGGTTGACCATTTGGGAAGAACACAAGAATGTGGTCAGAGGGTGTAGGGATTCAACAAGGAAAGCTAAGGCCTCCTTAGAATTAAAACTGGCAAGGGAAGTCAAGGACAACAAGAAAGGCTTCTTCAAGTACACTGGAGGTAAAAGAAAGCCCAGAGGAAATGTGGGCCAAAAATCCATTATCCCATTTTGTGGATAAGCTCAGGAAATGTGAGTTAGAAGAGTGGACAGTGAGATGGATCAAGAACTCTCTAAACAATAGAGCCTAGAGGGTTGTGATCAATGGTGCAGAGTCCAGTTGGAGACCTGTGACTAACGGAGTTCCCCAGGGGTTAATACTGGGCCCAGTCTTATTCAACATCTTCATCAATGACCTGGATGAGGGGACAAAGTGTATCTTGGCAAGTTTGCTGATGATACAAAACTGGGAGGATTGGCTGATATACCTGAAGGCTGTGCAGCCATTCATTGAGATCTAGACAGACTGGAGAGCTGAGCAAAGATAAACCTAACAAGGTTCAACAGGAGTAAGCACACAGTCCTGCACCTGGGGAGACAAAACACCATGCACCATTATAGATTAGGGGTTGACCTGCTAGAAAGCAGCCCCATGGAGAAGGACCTTGCAGTCCTGGGGGACAAGTTACCCATGGGACAGCAACGTGCTCTTGTGACCAAGAGAGCTAACAGTATCTTGGGATGCATTAAGAAGAGTGTGTCCAGCAGGTCCAGGGAGGTTCTCCTCCCCCTCTACTCTGCCCTAGTAAGACCACATCTGGAGTATTGTGTCCAGTTCTGGGCTTACCAGTTCAAGAAGAACAGGGATATGCTGGAAAGAGTCCAACAGAGAGCTACAATGATGATTAAGGGACTGGAACATCTGTCATATGAGGAAAGGCTGAGAGACCTGGGGCTGTTTAGTCTTGAGAAAAGAAGACTGAGAGGGGACCTTATTAATGTCTATAAATATCTGAAGGGTGGATGTCAAGATTGGGCAAGCCTCGTTTCAGTGGTGCCAGATGAGGGGAAACGACACCAAGCTACAACACAGGAAGTTCCACCTCAACATGAGGAAAAACTTTTTTACTGAGAGGGTTATGGAGCACTGGAACAAGCTGCCCAGAGAGCTTGTGGACTCTCCTTCTCTGGAGATTTTCAAAACCCATCTGGATACGTTCCTGTGTGATCTGCCCTAGGTGTTCCTGCTGCAGCAGGGAGGTTGGACTTGATGATTTTCAGAGAACCCTTCCAATCCCTATGATTCTATGATTCTGTATCTTCCTATTTGTAGTCTGAGAAAGTGTCGGTATGGATCAACTGAAAAAGAAAGGCTCACTGCACAAGACATGTAAATGGAAAAAGTACTGGGAAAAACCTGTATAATTTTTGTTGCTAAAGTGACATTTTTTGCTCGCAAGAATGAAGCATTTTCTTTGCCCTGCTGAGTTGCTTCTAGAAGAGACATAGTTTTAAAAATAAGCATATCAGTGTCACATCATTCTTCTTTAATTCTGTATAAGGCAGTCCTCATTATTATAAAATGGATTTAAAAATGAATTTATTATGGAGCATAGCACTATGTGAAAAGGAAAAAACCCATCAGAACCATAGGGAGATTGTGGAATTTCTTCACTTTGTATCTCTCAGAAGAGTTAAATTTTCGGAAACAGTGGAGATAAAAGGGAACGAAGCCTAGAAATAGCCTGTGGCTTACACCTACCCTCTACTTGCAGAAGTCTTTGAATCCTCCAGACTGTTTTTTCCCCCCATAGTTCCCTATCTTGCAAAACCCATGTGTCTTTAATATTGCAGTATTCTGAGCTCCTTTCAATTGTAAAACATCAAAGGAGAAAGAGAAGTAACACATGGAAAGGTAGTTTAATGACAAAAGGAGCACTTCTACTGAATTCCATAGATTTAGCATGAGTCTTCTTGTTAGAACACAAAAACTGGGGCAAAAAATGGGATTATCTTGGGGAAAATATTACATACCATATCTTAAGAAAAATAATAGAATTCGTGAAAATAATCTGAATAATACATTTGTGCAGCAGAAATTAAGCATTGTTGAGTGACACAAAATAAAGGTCAATAGCAGCTTAGTCATCAGTTTGCAGTGAGATGAAGCTTCCCCAAATATGAAAATGTTGGCTGCGCAGAGCATAAGAAGTACAATAGAAATCTGGAAACTGGTGAAATACTATATTATCTGATTTTTGGCTTTACAGTTCATTTCTGGATCCTTATTGCCAGAAAACTATTGACTGGAGGGACTTAGGAGAAGATGAAAAATTATCAGGTGGAGGATTGGAGAGAGTTAGGATTTCAAGGTGCATACTTTGGCAAGAAGGTTAAAAAGTAATGAAGTCTTTATGTAGCTGAAGCATGTAAATATAAGGAAAGGAAAGGAATTTTATCTTCCTGAATCACTTGTTAAATCATGTAATGAAATGAAAGGGAAGTTTTATCTAAAAAGGAAGATTAGATAAAAGGATAAGAGAGAAAACTCAGACATTTAAGAAATGTTATATTGTACAGAAGAAAGCAAATGCATGAAATTACTATTAGTAATAATTGCAGTTGTATTTTTCCTCTATAATTATGCTCCTTGCAAATTCATTTTCATATGGTGAATAAGGGAAGAGCAATTGGTGTTATCTACCTGGAGTTGTGCAAAGCATTTGACACTGTTCCATACAACATCCTGGTCTCTAAATTAAAAAGATATGGATTTAATGGATGGACCACTCAGGGGATAAGGAATTGGCTGGATGATTGCATTGAAAAGTCACAGTCAACATCTTGGTATCCAAGTTGAGGTCAGTGATGAGTGCTGTTCTTCAGGAGCCAGTATTCAGGCTGGTACTGCTTCAGTTCTTCATCAGCAACATGGATGCTGGAAGGGATGCCATCCAGAGGCAGCTTGACAGCCTTGAGGGGTGGACCCATGCCAATCTCAGGAAGTACAATGAGGCTAAGTGCAAGGTTCTGCACCTGGGTTGGGGCAATCCCAAACACAGTTATAGGCTGGGTGGAGAATGGATTGACAGCAGCCCTGAGGAGAAGGACTTCAGGGTTCTGGTTGATGAGTAGCTCAGCATGAGCTGGCAATGTGTGTTTGCAGCCCAGAAAGCCAACTGAGTCCTGGCTCTATCGAAAGAAATATGGCCAGCGTGGCAAGGGATGTGATTCTCCACCTCTACTCCATTCTCATGAGACCCCACCTGGAGTAATGTGTCCAGTTCTGGAGCCCCCAACAGAAAAAGGACATGAAGCTGATGGAGTGAATGCATAGGAGGGCCACATAGATGATCAGAAGGCTGGAACACCTCTGCTATGAAGACAGGCTGAGAGAGTTGTGGTAGTTCAGCCTGGAGAAGAGAAGGCCCTGGGGAGACCTTATAGCAGCCCTCCAGCACACAAAGGGGGGGCTACAGGAAGGCTGGGGAGGGACATTTTACAAGGACATGTAGCGAGAGGACAAGGGGTAATGGATTCTAACTGGAAGAGGGTAGATTTAGATTAGACATTCAGAAGTAATTCTTCACCATGAGGGTGACAAGATACTGGAACATGTTTCCCAAGGAAAGTTTTGGTTGCCCTCTCCCTGGAAGTGTTAAGACCAGGTTGAATGGGGCTTTGAGCAATCTTGTGTAGTGGGAGGTGTCCCTGCCCATGTAGGGGGGTTGGAACTAGTTGATCTTTAAGGTTTGTTTCAACCCAAACCATTCTATAATTCAATTATTCCATATTAAAAAGATAAGCATCTGCACAAGTACCTTAGCTAAGATGACATTAAGACCTACAATCAAAATAATGTGAACATCTTTATATTTCACTCAACAGTGGGTTTATTTTGTCTCCATAACTCAAATTTCCCATTTAATTTTTTTTAAAGGAAAATATTAATATTTTGGTAGTATAAAATACTGTGTCACAGACTTTAATAGAGAATGGTTGCCTGTGCTAGCCATTACATTTTATACAGTGTGTGTGTCTTCAGTTATTTGTTCTTTCTACAATTGTTACGTGATTTGTATGTTTTTTAAAACTGTAGAAAAAGGATGGGGCCTTTAAAAATAAAATTACAAATATAATACTACTTAAAAAAATCAAATCAAATGTAACACAACATTCTTAAAAACATGAACATTCAAAATTTGGGAACTTTTGATATATGAACCAACAGAAATATGTTGATTTTCCACGGGCAATTTGAAGGACAGAATTTGATTTCTTATGAGAAATCAGTGTACTCAGTGTAGAGTGAACATTAGTGTTTAGATATATTTTTGAATAGGACCAGAAAACTCTTCATCTCTTGAAAAAAGATGCAAATATCTCCACTGAAAAAAAATAAACTTACTTGGAATTTGAAAAATTATCAAAACCAAATATATTTTGTTTTGTTTAACAAAGCTCCGTAAAAATCATGCATCCAATGTAATGCTGTATCATTTGATGTAAACAGTACTTCAGGAATCATGTGTAAGAAAAACAAAGAAAAGTGTCCTAGAAGAAGCTTCCAGATCTTCCAAGGGTATATCTACATAACTACAATTGTATTTGTATTTTGATTGTTTTTTTTCTTTAAGTATAAAATATAGTATACTGGTATTTACTCTGGTTTGGGTACTTTAAAAAAGCCCAGATTGGTTATCATAATCTGGTTGTGGAACACAGCTGTAATTCTGAGTGTATCTAATGCTGTTTACTGTAAACCCTTTTGCTACTCTGGTCAATATTATTCCTAAGCCATCATGTAGATACTTTATGTAGCAGCATATTGAAATGTGGAAGTACAGAATTTCTTTCAGATTATGAGCCATGTTTTCCCTTACTCTGTGTGTCTCAGTTCTTGTACCCTTTAGTTATTTCATTGACTTCTGCAAAACTTCTTTTAGTATGTAACTGTGAATGGAGAAGGTAAGATTATTGGTGGCTGTAGCAATATTGATGGTTCTTTGAGAGATCAGCAGCAGTGTCCATTTCTTCTATTGGAGGTTAGAGTCTCTGTGAGCATCTTGTCTTGTTTGATTGGTGTTTTTTTTCAGTTTTCCCACATAATTTCTGGGTATTGAATTATCCAAATGTGTTCCAATGTGACCCAGGTTTTGTTTTTATTTTTTACATTCTTTTTCTAATGAGGAGAATTTTTTCTTTGTCCTTCCAGTTGGAATTTGTGATTGTGACTTTTCAGGTTGTCAGGAACTTGATAAAGAGGTATCTCTGAGCCTGCTACATTTTTTGAGACAAATCAAATGTAATGTTTTCCAGCAGCAGTCCTTGTGGGAAAAATACCTCACACTTAAAATTAATCGCAATTTAAATAGCAGAATGGAAATGTTACTGAGGGAAAAAGCAGTTATTATTTTCACTAGAATATGACATGTTTTCATTCCTCAAGAAGTTACATTTCTTTTGTGTGATGAACAACTTCTTTGAGTTTTTTAATACGTAACAAGAAAAAAAATGCAAAGGAACACAGTGCTACTCTAGAAAATAATATGAATTTACATTGCACTCTTTCAAGTCTATCAGAGTGAGTGTGTGTTTTGTTTCTAAAGGCCCATTGTTAACCTTATCCAGGTTTATAACAGAGCCCAAATCAGAAGAATGAATTTTTGTTTCTTGTGCTATTAATACAAAGATATATACTGGCATTTTAAGATAATTTTTTTTTTTTTTTTTTTTTATGAGTACTGCTGTATGCATAGCAAAGCACAGATTTCTCGCAGCATAATTTAGCTTTGGTGGTAAATAAGAGGGTATTTTAGTTTTAGTCCTTCTCTGTTTGGTGACCTTTCACTAGGAGAGCCAAACAACATTAGTGAACCTGATGCTTTGTGCATGAAAGTCTGAATAAGAAGCTGAGAGATATTTCAAAAAACGGAGACATTCTTCATCCTCTGAATTAGATGACATCGCAATAGTAATTATACAACATTTTAGTAGAAATATGAATTTAGAGAATTTTCTATCCAGATCTGAAACTTTTGTTTTTCATTTCTTAATAAAGTCATTCCATCCTGATTTGAATTCAGGAACTTTAGCTTTTCTTGCAGTGTCTAATGAAAATGTTGGGGGAGGAGGATACTCCAGAGTTTATTTGATCCAATGCTAACAGGAAACAGAGAGACATACAGTCCGGACAAGAAAGATATAAAAGTTATTTGCTTGGCATGGCTGTATTTAATAGAATACCTTGAGATTTAGAAATGCAGCAATGGAATAGTGGGTGAATATATAAAATAAATATTGGTAAAATTGCTACAGAATTATTTTATGCTTTTCAGCTTTACTCTTAATATATTTTAGCTTTTCCTTTGATCACGCAGTCTGCCTTGTACTATTTTACCATCCCCATTGGGGTACTTATATGTTCAGCTATCTCCAGCTGTACTTCTTGTCTTATTGGAATGTACTAGCTTTATCTCAACAAGAAGTCACCCTGGGTGGTCAACCAGGGAGACACTGAAGTTTATTGTTAGCTCCGTTCAGGTTGGCTTTCCATCTTTTGCCTCCTGGGGGCTGTGTGTGCACATGGGGTCAGTTAAGCACAAGTCATCTTCCCCTTTAGACTGCAAGTGTTTACCCTCATCTACACTAATTTGTTTCTCCCATACACCAAAAAGTACCACCCTCATTCGGAAAGTTCATATGCCACTGTGAAACAATCAAAATTCATTATACAATCCTCTTTTTATAAATAAAAAAATTAAGTCATAAAAATATGTATTATTATTAAAAAACTAATCCACATAATCACTATTTCAATTTTTCTTCATGCATTTTAAATTCATACATTCATCTATTATTCGTAAGTACTCTGAAAATTTTACTGGCATCACATAAATTTATGATGTCATGACATTTATGAAGTGTCATGATGAACTGAAAGTTTCAAAAATGGCTTGAAAAGAGTATGTTGAGTTTCATAGCTGAGATGTGCAGGGCAGGTAAATTTCATGCTAGCCTATGCTTTGCAATGAAAATAGAAGTTTATAGTAACAGTGAAGCACTCTCCTGTGCAACCAGAACAAGTTTTTGTATCTTTGTTACTCACATCTCATCAAAATGAATATCTATTTATTTCAGTGATTATTGTCTTACTGGTTTACTATTTGGACTTCACAAACATAAAATAATTTAAACTTTGTCATAAACTTTCCCTGTGGTATTTTGAAAATTAAAGTTCAGCCTGTTGGTTGGCAGTATCAAGATGTCTAAACCCAGCAGGTAATTTAAATTAAGATCACTGTGTGTTGTAGATGTTCACAAAATAGATGAGGTGAGCACTCAGATTGAGAATTATCCTGATCAAAATTGTTTAGCATTCCAACAAACATTAGTAAACTACAGTGTTGGATGTCAGGTGGGACTAATACTACACAGTAAACTTGAGTGTACCTAAGCTTTCATGCTCAGCCCTTAGTATGTGTTAGCAGCATGCTCCATCTCTCAATATGCCTGCCTCATTTTCCCTCTATGATTCAACTGCTTTTTGTCTCTCAGTTTTGCAGGCTCAGGCCTGAAGTGGAAAGGTTCCCATGACAAAGGAAAAGGCCTAGCAAACTCTGAGTTGGTAACAACCTTGAAAGGTACAAACAGAGGCCAAGCTGATGTTTGTAACACCAGCTGCTCTCCAGTGTTGAAGTACACGGAGCTCAGCCCAGCCACAGCTAGGCCTGAAATGGAGATAAAGGAAGAATGAACAGGTAAACGAAAGAGTTTGCTTGGTGAGAACAGGGCCTTCATGGTTTTTTCTACTATTTTCTTTTTTTTCTCCAATGAGAGATGGTGGAGGTACGGCTAATGGTTAAATGACAGCAGTCAACCCACTTTATTCTATAAAAGCCTGGTCCCATCTTTGATCAGAGGGACTTCTGTACACTTTCCCAGGAGCTTGCTGGACCTTCTCTTCTCTAGCAGGGACACCTTCCAGAGAGACTAATTCTTGAGAATTACAATCCACCCAAGGACACCCAGCTGTGGCCCGACAAGGGTGAGAGATATTAACTCTTTCACTGTCTTTATTAGTAAACTTAATGTCAAGTAATCTTCATCATTAAGACACTAGAATACTTTAAGAGTGATAATTAATATTCTAGGCCTAGTATAGAATTTGATAATAAATAGTTGCTGGCATTTTAATAGTTAACCTTTGTTGTTTGATTTAATTATAAATTGTATAATTCACTGATAATATACCTTTTGCATTCAGACTGCACTTCTGTTCTGATCTCCCAGTTTCCCTACAGTTTTGTTGTACTTGTGCCTCTCATCCTGTATAGTTGAGACCTCAACATTGTACTCAACAAATCTTGGTTAGTGCATGTATGTCTTGTCTGCTGTCCATTTTGTCTGGGACAGTATGACGACCCAAAATGAGCAATCACTTACCTAATAAATTGAGAGCTCTTAACCTGGAGGTGCTACCTTAGGCTGTGTTCCAACCTGAAGGGAGAGTGTCTCACTGCAGACTCACTGCTCTGAGGAGGACCAACTCAATTTACCCACTGGTGGGACTCCATTTATACCCTAGTCAAATCTGATCTGTGGTCGGCTTTATTGGCTGAGGGTCCCACCTTCCAGTGACTGTGTACTTTGCAACAATCACCGCAAGGGCACAAAAATCAAGGAAAGCGCTCAAAAAGCAAGGATGCAGCTGTCCTAGCATCCCAGTCTTTTATCAGGGTGGGTGCCTGTGCCATATTGTGTTTTCATCTGTATTTTGGTGCATACATTCCTTTGACACCTTAACAGCAGTGTGAGACAGGTTCAGCTCTGTGATAGACTGCAGAGGCTCTTGCTGTGGAGAAAGGAGAGAAGGAATGTTTACAGTTAGCAACAGGAGAAAAAGCTTTGATGAAATCAACTGAATAAGAGCACAGGTCTTGGTTTGCCTGTGACATAGTCTAGGTGATGCTTGAATCAATCTTGTGATTGCTTTTCATAGATGGAATAGGAATGGAGACCTTAAATATGTTTGATGTTAACAATATCTATGTTCACATTCAATTTCTTATGTCTTCACAACAACTTGGAAGAATCTTATTAATAAAACACAAAAAAACAACCAATAAACCCAAAACGCAAAGGATAAAGTTTTGCTTGCTCACTTTTGTTTATCTGGTATGGAGGACATTGTGAAAACCCTGTTAAAAATGTTATGTATATTTACCTAGGGAAGGGAAGGGAAGGGATCAGAATTCTTCCAAGCTCATTTGAATGTAGTATCCAGTTTCCAAAGGAGAAATAAACATATTTGCTTTTTACCTGTTTCTTCAGGAATACAGTGCTTTTCCAGGATATTCAGAATGAATTGCTGATACAAGTGTGATCTAAATCTCCCTGGGTTCTCAGCAGTAAAAATGTTACAATTTTAATGTGCTTTATCATACAGATTTTATCACTTAAATATGAAAATGGGTCATTCTCCACTAACCCCCTGCCAAAACATGACATTTTTTCTATCACTCTTACCTCTCTAGTGCACTTACATTTGATTTATGAGACCATTTTATAGCACGTTTGTCCTTAAGAGCCTCCAAGCAATGAGATAGAGAATACTAATGTGAATTGCTTAAGAAAGAACAAAGACAGAAAACAGTAACAAAATAAAACAAAAAAAACCCCAAATATATGTATGTTGATTGCCTACAGATATAATTTCAACACAAAAGTCAGAATTTAACAAGCAAAGAAGGCAGGAAAGAGAACTCTTAGTTCTGACGTGTTCTTAAAACTGCTCAAGGAAATAGAGGTAAGAGATGAGGAAAGGAGTCTCTCCCTGAACACCTCAGTGTTCTAAATACAAAATAAAGAAACAAAATATGTGAAAACCCCCCAAAATAGCACCAAGCAGATTTTTTATTAACTTCTTGAGTATTGCCATGCTCAGATCTGTGCTTTTACTGCTGATCTTTTTCCAAGTGAGGCCATCAGAAATTAAGGCTATCCACAGAATATTCTACACATCTGCATTTCCTCAATCCACTAAAGGTTTTATATGGCTGGGATTTTGCCTGCTGAACTAGGGATAGTTGTGAAAGTGAATTAACAGTAGGGAAAACAAATTTCTTGGTTCATCTGATCCCTTTAATATCAAGGTTATTTAGGTATGTCCCACTTTGTTTAGAAGAAAACTAGCTTTCAAAACTGTGTTATTTGAGAAATTAAAACGATGGCTCAACGATGAGCCAGCAATGTGCCCTTGTTGCCAAGAAGGGCAATGGTATCTTGGGATATGTTAGGAAGACTGTGGTTAGTAGGTCAAGGGAGGTCATCCTCGCCTCACACTGTGACCTAATGAGGCCACCTCTGGAGTACTTCAATTCTCGGCTCGCCAGTTCAAGAGAGACAGGGAACTGTTGGAAATAGTACAGCAGAGGGCAATAAAGACGATTGGGGAACTGGAGCATCTCTCTTACGAGGAAAGGCTGAGAGTGCTGGGTCTGTTTAGCTTGGAAAGGAGACCTTATAAGTGTCTATAAATGTCTGAAGGGTAGCTGTAAGGAGGATGGAGCCAGACTCTTTTCAGTAGTGTCCAGTGGCAGCACAAGGGGCAATGGGCACAAGCTGGAACACAGGAAGTTCCATCTGAACATGAGGAAAAATTTTTTTACTGTGAGGTTGACAGTGTACTAGAACAGGCTGCCCAGGCAGATTTTGGAGTCCCTTCTCTGAAGATATTCAAGACCCACCTGGATGCAGTCCTGTGAAATGTGCTCTAGGCCATCCTGCTCTAGCAGGGGAGTTGGACTAGATGATCTCTAGAGGTCCCTTCCAACTCTGATGATGCTGTGATTCTGTGATTTTGAGGGTGTACTGTTTTCTTTCATTTACTTTATGGCATGTATCTTCAGGGGAATCTATTTGGAAGTGGTCTTCTTCAGTTCAATCTTTCCATCTCCAAATGCCATTTTAAATTTGAATTATGTTGTCTAAATGGTTTAACCTATCTCCTTTGGAAGGCAAAGCATTTCAGAAATTTAGACAGTACTAAGAGCTGAATTTTTCAGTAGAAATCTGAAAGTATAAGGCTGTGTTCAGCTGAGACCTTTTTTTTTGCTTTTTACAGTGTGACTTTTTATTCATAAAAGATATAATTTAAAGCTCCTGAGTCCATTATAAGTACATAAACGATTTTGGTTTTTTTACTTTAAAAATTAATTATATGTCTTGTTCTGTTAGTATCTAGAATATACAGAACTAATTGTACTGATCAAGTTTTTATCATATAAAATAAAAAATATGCAACATACTTGTGCAGCTTTCAAGATGCTATATATAATGCAATAAACAGCAACAGTCTGTTGCAAAACTGCAGCCTTTGTTTAGTCAGAGATCCTGTCTTGTCTTCCACAGAAGTCCTTATGTTTCTGTGTGCTTTTTACAAGTATACACTCTGTATCTCTACCAAGCTGGACCCAGCACTCTCAGCCTTTCCTGAGAGACAGGTTCCTTCCAAAAAACCACCTTGAAGGTCATAATCATACAGTGTTTGCCATATTATTCTTTCATTAGGAATTACACATTGATTTTTGAAGGGTATATCTTTTTTTCTCAAAAGCATATTATTCCAGCATCTGAGGCACAAATAGTCTACATTAGCTAGTAGAAATTTTGGGGCTGTGGTAAGGCCCGTGAGTTTTTTGAATGTTGCAAAATATCTGCAGTGATGCAGATGCTACGGAGTTTTAGTCTGCAAACAGATTTAAACCAGTGACCTGAAAGTTGGACTACTTCCGCGAATTTGAATTCATGCAGGTTCAGGTTGGATTTATAGGGTGAAATTTTAATTTATTTTAATCTTGACATTCTTCATAAGCATTATATGCTTTGATATACCTAAAAGGCACGTTACAAGGTACCAGAACTGTTCACTCTTTCATTAGTGAGTATCTAGTCTGGTTGAATCTCAGTTTGTGATACTAATGCAGAAGATGTTTTCACAAATGAGGATGGTTCTTCTGTCATATTGTGTCTGTGAGACTTCTGTCCTTCTAGACCTTTTCAGTAGTGCTTAGCTTTTTATGTTGTTCAACAGTAAATGAAGCAGCAGAGAGAAAATGAAAATCCTGATAAATCCATGTGTATCAAGACCTGTATTAACCTCACTGATTCTGACAATTCTGATGTAGCTTTCATCAGCAAAAGACTCCTGGTATTGTAAGGGAATTCTGGTGAACATACAAGAAAATGTGAAATACCTCTCAGCGAATTCTCTTAACAGCAGAAAATATACCTTAGATATAGAAATCCTATATTCAAGTCCCTTCAACTAGTGTACCTCACTTAGGCGATGAATACTCAAAATAATTAGATTACAGTTTGTTTGGGGTTAAAATTCTCTACCTGTTTGGCTTCAAACAGAAAGACAGCTGTTTATGTATTGGATCAAAGAACAAAAATAGAGACTGTCTTGTGGGCTAGCAGAGAGACATCACCTAATGTCTGCGTGTCCAAGGTTTGGTTCTTGTTCTAATTAATGTTTTAATTATCTGTACAAGGTAGAACAACTCCATCAAGTGTGACTAAGAGAAACTATATCTAATCAAGGTCCCAGCATGTAGCAAGTGTTAATTTGCTATGGCGTAGATGCATTTAAATGGTTACAAGCAGCAACATCAAGCAGAATCCTTAATTTATAACATTGTTAAGGTCAGGATTCATAATTATTTATGGTATATCAACCATGTAATTATTTCAATATATATTCAAATCTGATTGCAGACTGTGTTTCAAGGGTACAAGATTTTTTTATGAAATCCAATTACCCTAATAAATAAAATAATCAGTATGATGCTCATATTAACAAAGAAAGAATGGACTGATTTTTACTTTCTTATACTGAATGATTTCTAATGAAATTTCTGTTTCTAATGAAAATTCACTTACCTTATAATGTGGGGAAATTTTTGTGACAGTAATCCCTCACTGATATTTTTCATTCTCCACTCCTCATATCTGCTCAGATATTAGAGTTCTGCAGGTGGATTTCTGTTGACACTTCTGTTGACTGTTGAAAGAAAAGTCATCCTGTACATTTGCTTTTTCAAAATGCAGGGTTCATGTCATATCTTTCATTATTAGCTCTGGGTGAATAACATGAGAAGAATTACTGCACACATTGATTGAATTATTCCTATAAATTTGTTTCAGCAATGCTCTTGAAAGTCTGAACTGTTAGATAGGAATTTCATTTTTCTTTCAGACCAAAAAACATGTTTCAAAAAATTCAAGCAGCTATGAATTAATTGTTGGTCAAGTGTTTACTAATTCATTAGAAGTCTCTGTGGCTTCGTGGTCTCTGCTGTTTGGTGTTGGCTGTTGACTACACATTCTATATTCTGTGGACATTATGGTTTACCTGGGACAAAATTAGGGATCTTTGATCTCCACAGCATATTGCAGATCATGCCATTATTGAGCAGTAACATAATCACGCTTGTAATAAGCCCCTCTGCTCTTCCTCTAAGTTATTCCAGAAAGGGAAAGGATATAACTTTGCCTTTTTTACTGATGACTTTTTTTGCCTTTTGACCTACACCTTCTGTTATGCTCTTACAGGATGTAATAGCATTATAGAGTAATAGAATAATAGCAATTTTTCTCAATTTCTTTTTGGAATTATTGTGAAATTTTTTCCATCTTATGAACCTAAATATTGAGGTTGCTTTCCTTGTAGTCTTTATAATACAGAGTCGATTTTTTCACCACGATCATAAGTTCAGTTTCCAATAGCTCATGTACCTTCAGGTGCAACTCATAAAGGTTACTCTGATCATAACTTTATTTGATGCTCATTTTAATAGAAGTGAATTACCTGAACAAAGAAACTCATGACACATGTGATGACTAAGTCAATAATTACAAGGTCTGAATTCATCTGTGATTTTCCCAGACTACCTGAAACAGTTGCATAACATCACAGGATTTTACTGTGGAGTCAGTTAATCAATACAGATAGAAACCTCACACCTTGTTCCTAGAAGAGCTGATCAAGCGATGAGAGTCTGATTGGTCATCTTGAATCACGGCATGACCAGAAATACAAGTCATATTTCCATAGTAATATTAGTAGCAAAATTATTCCTAAATTCTTTCTTCAGTAGTCATAGTGTCTTCAGGCAGACTTAACGATTTCTGTGCCAGATTGCTTTGTAATGTGCTACAATCCTTTGAAAAGAAAAACTCTATTTGGGTAGCTTTAATATGTAAATGTCTATGTGTGAGAGATCTAGCCGCTTCCTTGAAGTTATAATGTAGGAATTGACTTCAAAGGAAAAGATGTTAATTTAAGTTACAGAGAGAACACAGAAAGCTTAATGTGTCCTCATATTATGAAAGTGTTACAATGTCAGTCTTTCCAAAGGTACAAGAAAAGACAGAAATACGATAAAGAGGAAATGTAATTTGCTTTTTGGATGATGATTTTGATAACGTTGAAAAACTCATAGTTGCAAAGGAACAAGATAACGATGATGCAAAGACACAGGTATTTTTTCCAGGGATTACAGTTGTAGGTTTGTAGTTGGTTTATTTTTTTTTCTGCATTCTTTATACACCCAAAGTCTCACAGCTGATATAATGTCTTCTGTGTAGCAGACCTAAGCTAAGTGGTTTCTTCAATTACAAATCACTTCCTGCATTCTTCAGTTCTGTACTTCAACATCTTAACTTTTTCCACAGCCCTGATTGAGTAGTAAGATTCAGTCTGTCTCCTGAGCTCTCTGTTCTTCAGATTTCTCATCTCATAATGGCAGTAATTATAAGGTGTTATTTTTGAAGAAAATTTTTCGTTGTCTGCATGGCAGGCCTTACAGAAAAGTTTGTATGCTCAATCTATTTTTAAAAGCTGAATTGCTTCCTGAATTGTTTTGTCTTGCTACAGTATCCAATACTGACTTGGGTTTTTTGTTTGTGGTTTGGTTTTGTGGTGGGTTTTTTTGTTGGTTTGGTTGGTGGGTTTTTTGGAGGGGTTGTCGTTTGTTTTGGTTTGCTGTTTGGTTTTTTGTTTGTTTCTTTGTTTTGGGTTTTTTGTGTATTTTTGCTTTTTGTTGTTGGTTTGGTTTGCTTTGGTTTTGCCTGTGTATCATGTGTTTTGGGTGTTTTTTGTAAGCTAATGTGATTCATACTTACTGAAATACAAAGTAAGAATCAATGGAAAGCCAGAGTATCTCCCAAGTTCTCCTCTTTCTGCTGATATAACTTCATGAAGTCTCGTTAAGGAAAACTCATCATCAGGACAAGACACCAAAACGGTGCCTTGAAATCCTATAGCTTCCAAAATGTTTCTTCTAGTCCTATCTTGCCCAATACACCCTTCTGGACCCAAGAGAATCTCCCAACTCTGCCTTCCTCAGTCAGTAGAAGAAGGTGAATCTTTGGGAATATGTGTATATAGACACACAGAAAACTGCATCTCAATCCAATAATTAATTTTTCCATTTCTGCATTCATAAACCACATGGTCATGAGCATTGGTCCAGTGTAGACCAGAAAACTCCATGTTGACGTGAAAACTGTTATTTAGTGAATATATCTTTCCTACAGCTTTACTAAATCTGTAGTATTATTAATAACTTTTCATACCATTATTGTGGGAATTGGAATACAATTTTTAAAAAGGGGAAAAAGGAAGACCTGGGGAACTACAGGTCAGTACCTCCCACCTCTGTGCCCAGCACGATCATGGAGCAGATCTTCCTGGAAACTCTGCTAAGGCACATGGAAATAATAGGACGTGATTGATGACAGCCAATATGGCTTCACTAAGGGCAAATCATGCCTGACCAATCTGGTGACCTTCTATGACAGGGCTACAGACATGATGGATAGTGGAAGGGCAACTGATATCATCTACCAGGATCTGTGTAAAGCATTTGACACAGTCCCAAACGACATCCAGGTCTCAAAATTGACAAGACATGGATTTGACAAATGGACCACTTGGTGGATAAGTAATTGGCTGGATGGCTGCACCCAGTGAGTTGTGGTCAATGGCTCAGTGTACAAGTGGAGGCAAGTGACTAGTAGTGTTCCTCAGGGGTCAATACTGGGACAAGTGCTGATCAACAACATGGACAGAGGGATTGAGCTCATCCTCAGAAAGTTTGCTGACAATAGGAATTATATGGAGTTTGCAACTGGATGTAGTGTAACCCCTTAATTCATAGGAACAAAAAATATATTTGAAATTGTCAATATGGGTTTGCAGAAGTATCTGAGTTGTTTGCTCAAAGTTTTGGTTTACAAAACAGATATTAACCTTGTGTGTTCAGGATAGCTTCATTATCTAGAGAAAGTTCTTAATCTTTTCCAATAAGATGAAAGATGCAAATCAGTTGCTTAATGTTTCAGAGAGTAAAGCAGATATCCTACAGAACCAGCAAGAAAAAAAAACAGGCATATTACTAAGGCAGAATGCTCTGAGAAATGACAATTTTCCATCTGATATACAACTGCTAAGAGGTATTTGTTTTGTACAAAGGTTCTCAACCCTGTAGGGTCACAGAAATGGCTTTTCCATTTGGTAGAAACACTAAAATTCAAAACATGGTTATTGCAATGAATATATAAAATTTCGATCCACAGAATAAGAATAAATTTTACAGTCACATGCTGCTTTATCTGATTTGGTATTTTAACAGAATGTTGCTAAAAAATAAATATTATACTTAGAAATTACATAAAACCATAAAAAACTAGTGCTTATCAAAAAAAAATGGCTCCAGGTTGTCCAATCAAAACCTACAGGGTGGTGGGTTTTTTTGAGGAAGAACCTTTAAAAGGTTTTTCACTGTTTCTGTTTAAAAATATCCATAATATCTCTATTCCGTGGAAGGTGATGAGGATTCCTACCTCTTCTTCTCTGAGTAGAGAAGAGTAAAAACAATGTTATTAATTTTGAAAGTACTTATATGAGGTGGAAGAGGGATGAAGGGAAACTCAAAATTACAAACTTAAAGATTAGAAGAACACTATTAGGAAAAAAAAGATAATTCTGTGGTTCATATTTATTACTTCACTGTATTGACAACTTAAATATTGTTGTTATTGCTGATAATAGCAACAGCAAAGCATAGTGCAGGTGAATAATAACACCAATGCAGAAGGTGTTTTTTTTCTCAGATTAGTGCTACTAATAATATTGTGGGTACTTTCAATTCAATTCAATTGAATGTCATAATACTAAGACACTGAGCCAGAATTTGAAGCCAGGGTAAAACACTATCCAGACCATAATAACTACCTTCCACAATGGACCTGTAGTGAAACCAGTTCTCAACAGCTCATGAGGCATGGACTGTTGAGAGTCTCAAGAGCGTTACACAAGAAATGAAGAGCTGATTTTTCACAGAAGTGGTTATTTTGAGTCCATAGTTTTAACATCTTAGTTTTCAGGCCCGTATTTTTTCATTTTTCTCCATTCTACTGTATCCTGTTTTATCCTAAACCTTCTTTCCTCTTCTCTCTTTAATTTAGGCCAAGCTAATTTGTCTTTTATATTTCCGCGAGTCTTTGGCTCCTTTGCAACTTCACATTTTTCATTTAATTTTTCTGGTAATTTCTTTTACAGCTTTTGAAATATTTTATATGAAGATGTTTGGAGACTATTGTTATTTGCCTTGCTGATGTCTACCCCTCCTTGATCATTATGCTTATCCACCTTCTTTTTATTTTTTTTTTTTCCTGAATAAGTCTGAACTTTAAGTTCCTTTTTCTCCATATCTGTTATTTGAAGCAGTAAAGATTAACATTGCCAGGTATTACCTTTCAGCTCTGAGCCATCAATTATCACTCTTTAATAGCTGGCTTTCCTCATTTTCTGTGTTTTATCACGTTTCTTGAAATTTCCAGTATTCACCATCATTTCTTTTGCTGTCTTATGAGAACTAGTTTTATCTTAAACTTCATTGCCTTTTTTTTATAAGAATACTACTACAATTTTTCTCTTCCAATTATTGTTATTCCTGAAATTTTGTCTTCTTTCAGATAAGAGACCTCTAAATTCGTCACTACAACTCCTTTTTCACTGGGACTCAAACATTCCCATTTCTTAATTTTTTATAAACCTTTCTCCAGGCTGTTTTCCTGTTTCCACAAAATGGTATTTCTCATGTTCCTGATCAAATTTCTCAAGTAATTCTGTGTTCAAATTACCCTCCATATCAAGTATAAATGGAAAAAACAATGTTTCATACATTTCTTGCTCTTCCCTGACCAGATCCTGTTACTTAGTCTCAGCAGTTAACAGAGAGACAGGTGGATGATGACCATGTCCCAAGCAGCATTAGGCAGCGTCGGTGTTTTCTTATTGCAAATACATCCTACCATTTTCACACAGTGCTGTAGATTTATCTACCCAGAAGACAGATAAAATTTACCCCTGTATAAGTGTGTTTATTAGAAAACCAAGACTTCATGGAACAAATAGTCAAGGAGCTTTTTCAATTGATGTGTGATGTTGAGCTCTCCTGAATCCACACAGCAGCAAAGTAGGTTTGTGAGTGGTACAATTGGCTGCAGCAAGTCAGATCTTAAAGTACTTAAAAATGCATAATCAAATATTTTTTCTTAAGTTCCTATATGAAAAAAACAGACTAAAATTTTGTACAGAGTGAAAGTAATATTCAAAGCCAGTGCCAGAATCATAAATAAGTTCTCAATGAACAGGTTACTTTAGGAAATGGAGAATTATAATTAGAACCTTTCACTCTTGCTACTTTAAATTTGGCAAACATGACAAGAATTTTCTTCTTTCGTGATTGCTGAGTGGTCATCATTAACTCTTAAACTAACCTTAGGTAACTTTCTTACTCCAAAACTTAAAAGTTAAAATCAGATTTAGTGATGCTCTAAACTGGGAATAGATGAAGAGTGCAACTTCTAGGCATGGCACTTTGACTTCTTCTTAATGAGTGAAGTCACCAGCTAGGGAAAGATGACTCAATCTACAGAACATAAAGAAAGATATTAAAATAGTTCACAGTTTTTTCATCTCATTGACAACTTCCTGGTAGTGTTGCAGAATGTCTTGTTTGTATTCATTGGTTGTAAACTATTTATGCTACTCTTTCTACTATTGTAACTGTTTGCTTTATAATGTGCTGATTACTTCCTGTACAATGGATGTGAATTCTCTACCTGATAAAAAAGTTAAAGATCACAGTCAGTGGATCAGAAACTGGTGCACAACCTAAAATAAATCCAAATCCAACTAGAGCTTCTTCCTCCTAAAAAACCTCTATGTTGATGGTGTTTGAAATGTTTTGGGCTGACAGAAACATACATACAATGGCATTAAATGTTTAGCTTTTTGATTCAGAATTTAAGGGGAAATTGTCATTAAACTTTTCACATAGTTTATAAATGTCCACTTTTTCTTCCCATATGCAAAATTATTCAGCCGTACCGCAAACAAATAACTCACTATACCGAACAGAAAATATTCTTATTGCTATGTTACAATGGAGCTAGTAGTCTTGAATCTGCACACAGCAGAGTATGAAAGCTCTTAATTTCAATCCTTTTCATTTGCCTAATATCCCTCCTTTCTACTGTAGGTATTAGTTAGATTTCAAAACTGGTTTTGAGTTTTGCTTCGCTGAGTCAGAGATAGTACAGAATTTTCTGTACCTGCTCACTCCTTGCTGAAACAGATGCATTTAATTTGATTCCCATGGGTCTTAACGTGACTATTGACTGTTGAATACAGTTCTTGTGTTACACTGTTTTAACTTCATTCAGTCGAGGTGTTTGAAAGGTAGTTCAATCTATTTAAACAGGCATATCCTGTGCATCTGCTCTTCAATGTTTCATCTTGAATACAGCAGCCCGATTACCAGCATTGATTTTGCAATTCAGAAGTTTCCTTCTTTAACTAAATAACATCTGTCCTTCTGCAGAATAGGCTGTTGGCCATCATCAGGTGTTGTGAATGATGGCAAAGGATGCCTTTCTCATTCATCCTCAGCACTGTCCCAAAGGAAGCATATAGTATGCATCTTGGTTGAGGAAGAAAAGAAATAATGAGGAATTCAACCTGCTGTGTTTCTTTCTTCCTGCCCTCAACCTTTTCCCCAACTTGCTGCATGAGACAAAGACAAAGGTCTTAGTACTGCATGCATATTGAAGTCTCTCACTGAGTAACCTTGCTTTCAGAGTTACAGCAAAGACATGCAGTCTTCCTTCAATCTTCCTACTTTGTAGGAAAAAGAGTGCGTTTTCTTAGGTATTGGAAAATATTTCAGCTCTCCTTAGAATCTTAAATGGCCCAAGGAAAAAGTTAACAAAATTCACTAATAAGTTTACAGCAATCTGTGGTTAAACTGTCAGTGCTAAAATTTCTTTTGTGTAGGACTATTTAGCAAAAGAAATCTGTACCAGACTGTAAGTCCCTCTGTGTGCACTGTAGGTAAATCCAAGTTCCAAACAATACAAGTTTACCACATAATTGCAATGTTGCCATCGTTGTTTGCTGCACAACTTAAATCTATTTACAAGGCTCTTTGATTCAATATTATACTAAGTGGAATTACAAAGAATGCATAAAGTAATTCTACTGAGGCTGTGCTCAAAATAATTTACTCTGATTAAGTTACATTTAAAAGTACCACTTAGTGCTTTCTTTTGCATCTAAGAACAGAGACCTAGAATTATAAAGTAATTTAATTCTAACAGTAATGAGTAAACTTGAAAAAGTCATCCTTCATTTTTATGTAAGAGAAATGGCTGAAGTTCAACTAGTTGTTTAGACAGATGTTAGAACATCTTATTATAATTCAATTTTTGTTAAACTAACAGGGAGTTTTCCAACTGACTGCAGTTTTTTGAGATGGAGCTGAAAAACTCTCTAGAAATATTCTTAAGTTTTTTCAAGAAACTTCTCTAAGAGTCTGATTATTACAGAGTTTAGCAAATTCAGATGTAATTCAATATGCTTTTGTTCTGTTTAAACCAGTTTAACCGTTCTCCCTACATAGTGCATAGAGATCTGTAATGATGAAAGGATTTTAATGGACTGATCCCAGTAAAGAACAAGAACTGGCTTAGTTATCTTTTAAGTCTGGATGAGGAGGACAGTTTGGAAGTAGATATTCTGATCCTCCCTGCTCAGTCAGGTTTGATATTGGTAGCAGAGTGGTGCTGGAGCACACAAACTGGATCTACACTTGATGGAACTAAAACACATTGTAGAAGTGTATGATAGAATGAGAGAATGGTTAAGGTTGGAAGGGAACTTAAAGATCATCAGGTTCCAACCTCCCTACTATGAACAGGGACACCTCACACTAGACCAGGCTGCACAAAGCCTCATCCAACCTGGCCTTGAATGCCTCCAGGGAGGGGGCATCCACAACCTCCCTGGGAAACCTATTCCAGTGACTTACTACACCTTCACCCATGGTGAAGGATTTCTTCCTGATGTCTAACTTAAATCTACCCTCTTTCAGTTTAAAGCCATTACACTTTTCCCTATCACTATGCTCTCTGGTGATATGTCTCTACTCATCTTTCCTGTAGGCCCCTTTGAGGTACTGAAAGGCTCTATCAGGTCTTCCTGAAGGCTTCTCTTGTCCAGGCTGAATAGCTCCAACTCTCTCAGTCTTCCTAGCAGAGATGCTGCAGCCCTTTTATCATCTTCATGACCTTCTCTTGACCCTCTCCAAAAAGTCCATGTCTTTCCTGTGATGAGGGCTCCAGATATGTATGCAGTATTCCAGGTGGGATCTACAAGGGCAGAGTAGAGAGGCAGAATCACCTCCCTGGCCCTGCTGGCCATACCTCTTTTGATGCAGCCCAGAACACAGTTGGCCGTCTGGGTGGCGAGTGCACAGTGGCGGCTCATGAGGAGCTTCTCATCTGTTACCATTCCCCAGTCCTTCTCCTCAGGGCTGCTCTCTCTATATTCTCCGCCCTGCTGGGATTGTGCCAACTCAGGAGCAGGATGGCATCCCTTCCCTCTAGCATGTAAGCTCAAATGTATGCTGTGCACCAGCCAATACAGGAATACTCAGTGCTTGAAATGAGATTAGGAGCCATTCACATCACCCTAAACTCACATGAAGTACACAAGAGCTCATCAACATCATCTGGTTTCCTGCACAGGCTTGATGCTGTTACACCTTTCTACCAGTGTAACTAAGCCCTTAGCATTTATGTTTCTTACTTGTAAACGAGCAGTTAGTTCATATCCCAGCACCCACTGTGTGAAGATAATTCGATTAAAATTTGTAAGCTGCTCAGATGAGGAGGTAATCATAGAATCATAGAATCACAGAGGTTGGAAGGGTTGTCTGAAAATCATCGAGTCCAACCTCCCTGCTGCAGCAGGAACACCTAGGGCAGATCACACAGGAACATATCCAGATGGGTTTTGAAAGTCTCCAGAGAAGGAGAGTCCACAAGCTCTCTGGGCAGCTTGTTCCAGTGCTCCATAACCCTCACAGTAAAGAAGTTTTTCCTCATGTTGAGGTGGAACTTCCTGTGTTGTAGCTTGGTGTCGTTTCCCCTCATCTGGCACCACTGAAAGGAGGCTGGCCTATTCTTGACATCCACCCTTCAGATATTTATAGACATTAATAAGGTCCCCTCTCAGTCTTCTTTTCTCAAGACTAAACAGCCCCAGGTCTCTCAGCCTTTCCTCATATGACAGATGTTCCAGTCCCTTAATCATCATTGTAGCTCTCTGTTGGACTCTTTCCAGCATATCCCTGTTCTTCTTGAACTGGTAAGCCCAGAACTGGACACAATACTCCAGATGTGGTCTTACTAGGGCAGAGTAGAGGGGGAGGAGAACCTCCCTGGACCTGCTGGACACACTCTTCTTAATGCATCCCAAGATACTGTTAGCTCTCTTGGTCACAAGAGCACGTTGCTGTCCCATGGGTAACTTGTCCCCCAGGACTGCAAGGTCCTTCTCCATGGGGCTGCTTTCTAGCAGGTCAACCCCTAATCTATAATGGTGCATGGTGTTTTGTCTCCCCAGGTGCAGGACTCTGTGCTTACTCCTGTTGAACCTTGTTAGGTTTATCTTTGCTCAGCTCTCCAGTCTGTCTAGATCTCAATGAATGGCTGCACAGCCTTCAGGTATATCAGCCAATCCTCCCAGTTTTGTATCATCAGCAAACTTGCCAAGATACACTCTGTCCCCTCATCCAGGTCATTGATGAAGATGTTGAATAAGACTGGGCCCAGTATTAACCCCTGGGGAACTCCTTTAGTCACAGGTCTCCAACTGGACTCTGCACCATTGATCACAACCCTCTAGGCTCTATTGTTTAGAGAGTTCTTGATCCATCTCACTGTCCACTCTTCTAATTCACATTTCCTGAGCTTATCCACAAGGATGTTATGGGAGACAGTGTCAAAAGCTTCCTGGTAAAGTCAAGGAAGACAATGTCCACCGTTCTCCCTGCATCTATGCATTCTGTTAAACCATCACAGAAGGCTATCAGATTAGTCAAACCTGATTTCCCCTTGGTGAATCCATGCTGGCTACTCCTGATAACCTTCTTCGCTTCCATCTGCTTAGAGATGACCTCCAGAATGAGCTGCCCCATCATCTTTCCAGGGAGGAAGTTGAGGCTAACCGGTCTGTAATTACCTGGATCCTGTTGCTTGCACTTCTTGAAAACTGGAGTGACTTTAAGCTTTCCTCTAGTCCTCAGGCACCTCTCCCATTTTCCAGGACTTTTCAAAGACTATGGAGAGTGGTCTAGAAATGACTTCTGCCAGTTCCTTCAGTACACACAGGTGCATGCCATCGGGGCCCATGGATCTGTAAATGTCCAGTTTCCTTAATTGATCTTTAACCCAATCTTCTTCAATCAAGGTAAAGTCTTCCTCACTCTGACTTCTTCTGTGGTCTGGAAGGTTTGGGAATCCAGAGGGTCAGCCCTAGCAGTAAAGATTGAGGCAAAGAACACATTAAGTAACTCCACCTTCTCCCTATCCTCCAGCACCAGGGTGCCCACTTCATTCAGCAATGGGCCCACATTTCCTCTGGGCTTTCTTTTACCTCCAATGTACTTGAAGAAGCCTTTCTTGTTGTCCTTGACTTCCCTTGCCAGTTTTAATTCTAAGGAGGCCTTAGCTTTCCTTGTTGAATCCCTACACCCTCTGACCACATTCTTGTGTTCTTCCCAAATGGTCAACCCCTCCTTCCATGACCTATAAACTTCTTTCTTCCACTTAAGGTTGTTCAGAAGTTCTCTGCTCAACCATGCAGGTCTCCTGGCTCTCTTACTTGATTTCTTACTCTTCGGGACACTCCAATCTTGAGCTTGGAGGAGGTGGTGCTTGAATATTAACTGACTCTCTTGGGCCCCTGTCGCGGACCGAGATAGGTAAAGCCGCGACTCAAACCCCCACCTCAGGGGATCGAGAGCTGAAGACCACTCCCTGTCACACCCACAAACAACGCTTAAGAATCAATAGATTTATTAAAGGCACTGAGGGTTTGGCAAGTCCGATATCAACGATCACACAGGGTCTATCTCTATGTATATCCACATCTATATATCCATATACCAACAGCTATAAAACTATACATCTATATACCAACAACAACACACACAGAAAACAAGAGATAACCTCTCCCCTTCCCCCCTGCTCCCGTTCCCGGACAGGGATAAGAGGGAAAGCCTGGAGAGAGCCTTTGGGAAATAGAAGAATATTGGAAAAGAGGAGTGAGTGTCTGGTATGTGTGAGTATTATGTAGGAATGTTTGTAGGAATGTTAGTAAGATGTTCGCAATCCTCACCACCGGGGGGGGGGGGGTACGACCGAAGCCAATCCCTGGTCGGGATCCACGTCCTGTCCCCTGAGACTCCAGGCAAACGGTCCGCTCGGTACGTCCACACGCCAACACCCACAGGGAGCAGCGCCGCAACGGCACGGCAGCCTCCGCAGTGATACCCTCACCGCGGCGGCTGGATCCGTGTGTGAGTTCGCAGAGCGCGCGGCTTCTTGCTCCTCCCTTTCCCGGTTCCGGCCCCACCGTGCCTCCTGGGAGCTGTAGTCTGTGGTACCTCTGTCCTCTCCCCACGAGTGCCGGGGAGTGCATTACCAGGACTGGTCAGTGGATGTCGCTGGATTAAAGGCCATCATAGAGTCCGTCTCTCACAGCCCCCTTTCCTTCCAGTGCCCTATCCCATTGGATTTCTCCAAGGGGCTCCTTGAAAAGGACAAAGTTAGCTCTTCTGAAATCCAGGGGTGTGGCCCTATTAGGTGCTTGGTACCCGCTGCACAGGATGCTGAACTCTATCATCTCATAGTCACTACAACCAAGGCTGTCCCCAGCCTTAATGTCTTCTACCAGTCCCTCTTTGTCAATACTAGGGCTAGTAGTATACTTCTCCTTGTTGGTTCCTCCACCACCTGAGTCAAAAAGTTATTGTCAATGCAATGGAGGAATTTCCTGGACTGTATGTGCCTGGCTGAGTGGTCTTTCCAGCAGACATCAGGGTGATTGAAGTCCCCCATGATAACTAGGGCCTGTGATTGTGAGGCAACTCTCAGCTGTCTGTAGAAGGCCTCATCAACGTCCCCATTCTGATCCGGTGGCCTGTAATAAACACCCACAATTGTGCCCCTCCTATTAGTCTGCCTCTTAATCTTTACCCACAGGCCCTCAACCCACTCTTCATCCGCCCCCAGGGACAGCTTAATACATTTCAGTTGCTTTCTCATAAAGAGCAATTCCATCACCTTGCCTAGCTGGTCTATCTTTCCTAAGAAGCACGTAGCCATCCATGACAACATTCCAGTCTTGTGAGCTATCCCACCATGTCTCAGTAACTGCAATTAAAACATGGCCGTGTGACCGCACACAGATCTCTAGCTCTTCCTGCTTACTCTCCATGCTGCATGCATTAGTGTATAAGCATTTCAGAGAGAGAAAAATACTAGCATGGTGCCCCACAAGTGCTGAGCCACAACAACCAATCACCTCATTAGCAAGCCCAGCTGTGTTCCCATACCTCTTCCCCCATCCCTTATGGGATTCACCCAGGAGTACTGAGGGAGCTGGCAGGGGAGCTTGCTAAGCCTCTCACCATCATTTATCAACAATCCTGGTCAACAGGGGAGGTCCCAGATGACTGGAGGGTGGCTAATGTGACATCCATGCACAAAAAGGGCTGGAAGGGGATCTGGGGAACTACACGCCTGTCAGTCTGACCTCAGTACCAGACGTCGCGGACCGAGACGGGTAAAGCCGCGACTCACACCCCCTCCAAAGGGGACTGAGGGCTGAGGACCACTCCCCGTCACACTCACAAACAATGCTCAAGAATCAACAGGTTTATTTAAGGCACTGAGGTTTTGGCAAGTCCGTTGCTACAAAACGATACCGAATGTCAGAATAAATATACACCAAACACTACACAAAAGACAATAGATAAATCCCCCTTTCCCCCTGTTCTTATTCCCGGACAGGGATAAGAGGGAAGAAGCTTGGAGAGAGCCTTTAGGAAATACAGGAAATTGAGTGTATATAGGAAATTGAGGAAATGAGTGTATGGTGTGTATGAATGTTTATAAGTGTTAATAGGGAGTGTCAGGATGTTAGGAATGGTCAGTAGATGTTGCTGGATGCCAGGAATGCTCAGTAGATGTCGCTGGATTAAAGGCCATTATAGAGTCCGTCTCTCATATCAGAAAAGATCATGGAGACGCTCATCTTGAGTGAGCTCTCTCAGCAAGGGCAGGGCAGTCAGGGGATCAGGGCCAACCAGCATGGGTTTATGAAAGGGAGGTCTTACTTGACCAATCTGATGTCTTTCCATGACCATGTGACCCAGCTTTTGAATGAGGGGAAGGCTGTGGATGTTGTCTACCTACACTTTGGTAAGACCTTTGACACTGGCTCCCACAGCATTCTCCTGGAGAAGCTGGCAGATTATATCATAGATATGTGTAGTCTTCATTGGGTAAAAAACTGTCTGGATGGCCGTGCCCAGAGTGTTGTGGTAAATGGGGTTAAATCTAGTTGGCAGCTGGTTACCAGTTGTGTCCCTAAGGGCTCAGTTTTGGGCCAGTCTTGTTCAACATCTTTATCAATTATCTTTATGAGGGGATCAAGATCACCATCAGGAAACTTGCAGACTACACCAAACTGGGTGGGAGTGTCGATCTGCTTGAGGGTAGGAAGGCTCTACAGAGGGACCTGGACAGGCTGGATCGATGGACCAAGGCCAATTGCATGAGGTTCAATAAGACCAAGTGCCAGGTTCTGCATTTTGGTCACAACAACTCCAGGCAACACTACAGGCTTGGGGAGAAGTGGCTGGAGAGCTACCCACCAGAGAGGGACCTGGGGGTGCTGGTAGACAGCTAGCTTAACATGAGCCAGCAGTGTGCCCAGGTAGCCAAGAAGGCCAACAGCATCCTGGCCTGCATCGAGGATAGCGTGGCCAGCAGGAGTAGGGACGTGATCATATCCCTGCGCTGGGCACTGGTGAGGCTGCACCTCAAGCATTGTGTTCCGTTCTGGGCTGCTCACTAGAGGAAGGACATTTAGATGCTTGCGCGGTCCAGAGAAGAGCCACCAAGCTGGTGAAGGGCCTAGAGAATAAGTCATATGAGGAGAGGCTGCCGGAACTAGGAATGATTAGTTTGGAGAAGAGGAGGCTGAAGGGAGACCTCATTGCCCTCTACAACCACCTGGAAGGAGGTTGTAGGGAGGTGGATGTTGGCCTTTTCTCCCAAGTGAATAATGACAGGGCCAGATGACGTGGTCTGAAGTTGTGGCAGGGGAGGTTTAGATTGGATATTAGGAAGAATTTCTTTCCTGAAAGAGTGGTCAGGCACTGGAACAGCCTGCCCAGGGAGGTGGTGCAATCACCTTCATTGGCTGTATTCAACAAACATGTAGATGAGGAACTTCAGGCCATGCTCTAACAGCTGAGATTGCAGGTTGTGTGTTGTGGTGCTGCGGTCCGAGGGCCAAATTTTACCTCTTCCTCAGCCAAATGCTCCCACACAGAGGAGTGCATACAGATGTGTACTCCTCACATGCCACTTGAAGAAAATGAAATTTATATACACAAGGGTTATAGTGAAATAATAACCACCAGCCACCCTCTAGGTAGGGTCAACAGTGATCCTCAATGGGCCATGAGTTGCTTTGCATGCTTTATCTTAACAGGTAAAGGAAATTAAATATTTCAACCTGTTTTCTCCCATGTGACATGTTACATTGCTAGCAGTTCTTCAGAATTGTTTTGAATTTTTGAGGGTAATATTGTCAAGAGAACTTTTGTCCTCAGGAGAGAAGACAAGGTATTTTGACATATGGAAGAAAAAAGTCATGTGATAAAGCAAAAAATTGGACAATTCATGGTGTTAGGGATGTTTTTTTCGTATGTTGAATTTACTGATGTTTTATCCGAAAGCATTGTGTATGGTCTCTACAGAAATATGCTATTGCAAAATTCATGAGCTTTACAAAACATAAGCAACTCATTATGGAATCATAGACTCAGAACAGTTTGGGTTAGGAGGAACCTTAAAGATCACCTAGTTCTAACACCCTGCATGGGCATTATCCTGCATAGTAACTGATATTGGCAAAATAGTAAGTCCTGCTGAGTTTACAGACTCTGAGTAACTCAGGGTGAGGTGAGGTATTTAACCAGTAGCAAAAAAATGGGTAGGAATTTTAGTGTTAAAGGATGGAACTTCAGAACTGGCCCATGATTTCAGACTAGAGGCATTTCTTATTAATTTTTTAATTATATCTAATGACTACGTAACTACTGTTCAGCCATACCACTGTGGGAATTTCAGGGGAGCTCCTCCCAATCTGTTTTAAGAAAAAGACAGAACTGACAGTAAGAAAGGAAGGAAAAGTCTTGTTGCAACTTCTATAATTCTAGCCATAAACATAGATATGTCTTGGGAATTTGTCGCAAACCGAGAGTCCGTCTCTCACAGAATTCTAGAAAAAGTAGTGCAAACAATGAGAAAAAGATTGATTGCTGATAATTTTGTAAGTCATTTGTCTGAAATTCTTTACTTGCAAATTTTTGTTTTAATAAGAAAGGTTGACAGGCTGCTTGGCCTTTAAGAAAATGTAAGAATTGAGGGTGACATAGGAAGAACTCTTGCTGCAAATTCTATACTTCTAACCAAAAGTTTTTGTAGTGTTAGGAGCAAGGTAAGTTGGGATGACACCAGAGGGGTTTGGTGCTATCTGTCTTCATAAAGGTGCCAAATTTGAAGGATACACAAATATCCTTTTAAGGACTCAGAAAAGTGTAGGCCACTCAGGCTGGAATGTATTGCTCACAAAGCTATGGGAAGTTAGCCGTGTTTTTTTTCCAGCTTTTTCCACAAGTCCAAACAGACTGCTCAGGTTTACCATGAGTACAAAATACATACATAGATATGAGTAGGCTCAGCTCAGGCAAAATTAAAATATTTCCTTGGGAGTGTTTTTTTATTATAATCATAAAACAAATCACAGCAATTGAAGCTACGATTTTCACACCTACACTCATGCCTCCAAAATGTAGCTGAATTACTACATAATTCATAGAACAAAGATCTTGTATTTTTTTTCCTGAATTTATCTGCACCTCTGATTCTTTTATGTAAATTATATATCTTCAACTTTGTTTTGTCAAAATGCTCTACAATATTGTGATGCATCTGGCTCATTGTTAAATCAGTCTTCAACATCTTTTTTTTCCAAAATTCAATCAACTCTGGACTTAGCTAACATCTGAATCAATCAGTGAGGTACAGCAAATTAAGGGGATCAGACACCACTTTTTTTTCCTTTACCACATTTACCATCACAGC
This sequence comes from Hemiprocne comata, assembly GCA_020745705.1. Taxonomy (NCBI): domain Eukaryota; kingdom Metazoa; phylum Chordata; class Aves; order Apodiformes; family Apodidae; genus Hemiprocne; species Hemiprocne comata. The sequence goes on along the minus strand of CM036616.1, from coordinate 54,516,600 downwards.
TTTATTATATTGTTAAAGAACACATTCACTATAACAGCTTTATTATATTGTTAAAAAACCCAGTTATTTTAAAATCAGTATTTGTGTCATTTTAATACAATATAAAAGAGAATTTTAAACATATCCAGTTATTGTATTTTGTGCCAGCATGAGAATAAGGGTAAATAATTAAAAGAAGATTTTTAAAATAAGTAATTCTATTAAAAAAACAAAACAAAAAACAATTAAAAAAACCAACAACACAAAACAAAATAAACAAACAAAAACCACAGTAAAATTGTATTAAATCCACTAACCAGAAGAACCAGAACTGATACTTATGAAATCTCTCTAGAAACATTTACTAATAGAAAATTCCAAGTCTTCTACTGTGTTAGGTTAACAGGATCTGTAACGCAGCATTGGCCTCTCAGGAGTGGGAGATGCATATTGGTGAATCAGCTCTACTCATACCCACAAGAGTGGGAGAAGCCAAGCAGCATATCTCTGTCCATTCCCCCTGTTTGTGAATTCAATTAGGCAAGTATCTTCCTAATTCTTTTTTGAACATGCTGATACCCTCTGCCTCAACAGTCTCTTCAGGAAATAGTTTCAATAATTTCTTTTCCATTGAGTAAAAAAACCATTTTCTTTTATCTGTTTTATACAAATATGTTACTAGATTTCCCCTAGTTCTAGTACTGTGAGGTTTGGTGGATAAATAGTTCTATGTCTACTTTAATCTTCATGATACTATAAATTCTAACCATAACTCAGCCCTGCTGACCTTCTCTCCAAATTGAACAGTACCAGCCATTTCAGTTGTTGCTCTTAGACAGTAACAGTTCCACATCAGATATTTTGATATTTGTCAACCAGCTCTTAATCCACTTCACATCTAATTTATTCAGTGTTCCTTTCTCAAAATAAGACACCATCCAGCACTAAATGTAAAAGCTTTGTAAAAAAGGCAAACACGTTACTTATACCCAATTATAAAACACCTCCACATTTACACATGAACAACAGAAAATTTCGAAGGAGTTAATCTCCTCTGACAAAAACTGCCTTCCAAAAAGTATTGGAGCTAGAGTACAACCAGGTTGGTTACCCAACAACAGGCACGCCAGTTATTTCTGGAAGGAAGACTCAAAGACTGAGTGTTCTGGGGTTGGGAGCCCCAGCACACTCAGGCAAACCTCTGCATCTGATAACTGGGCTCTGAAACAATGGGGGAGAGCACCTGCCCTCAAGCGCAAACACAGTGTCTAATGAAACACCAATGTCAGCCACATGCACACATTTCTGGCTATATTGATAATAAATAGGTTGGTTAAATGCAGCCTGATGTGCACGCCAAGAATCAAGCTTCAAAATTTCTTTTCTATCACCACTGCAAAACTTGCTAGTACCAAAAATGATCCCTGAGATTGCCTACAGAGGAAACTGATTCAGTCAGTCAATAGTAGTGAGGAATGAGACAAATTCTGTGCCTATTTCCTCCATGTTTACACTTTGAATTTTGAGAAACATTAAGTATATCTTCTCTTTGCATTTTTAGTGGCACAATCTGTATTTCTTTTCTTGTACAATACCACAACAAAAGCCTTTAGATATAGGTAGTGCAATTATTTCTGAAGTTGTTCTTTTTTGTTTGTTTTTCTGTTTTTTGTTTATTTGTTTAGTTTTTGTTTGTTATTTGGTTTTGGTTTTTTTTCCTCCTTAATCATTGGCTAAGGCTACAATTCAAAATGGAGTAAGGATATAGCTTTATTACACAGTTATACAAAATAGACTCAAAATGCAACAAATTGGTAAGGTGGACTTGGAACACAATAAAAGCAAGGGCAGTGATTTTCCTTTTATTGCACTATTAAGATAAAAGCCACAAAAATCTGAATTCTTAATACAATAAATGTGTGTAGAAAAAGGCTTTTTAAGTAATTATATGTTATTTATTAATTGATTATTGATAGTATATTGTTTTATTAACAATTTTGTTTTATCAAATACATTTGAAATACTAGAGAAGTGCCTGTTTGATTATATACATTCCAAAATAAACCTGAAAAATACTTTAGTGACACAAATGCACAGTACACTCAGTATAAAGAAGCTGAGTTCTCATGACTCAAACAAGAACAAGTTTATATCCACAATACATTGAGAAAGACAGTTAGACTCAGCTTTTTTTTGTCCACTAATAAATATTTTTGAAAAGTATATTCATATTTAAGAAAATATTTTTCCAAGGATTGTCCTTGTGCCACACAAGTAGCTTGCAATGACATACCTATAGTAGACTCTTTCAATTGACCTATTTAAATATTTACCTCACCTTTTGTGTTTATCTCAGTCATTTAGAGTTCTGCCTCCTGCCAAATTTTAATCTTTGCTTTTTCTACAAATAAATACAGTACACCAATGCCACCCAAAAGATTAATTGCGCAAGCCATTTTCTGGACATTCTTTGTATTTGAGTTAAAGGATCAAAGACCTCAAGCAGAAGAGAACTTTCTGCAAGCAGGCACTTTTGGGAGAAGATCAGAGCAGAACAGAAAGCTCAGTCAGTGTTTTTCATCTAATCTGGGAAGCTTTTTAAACAAACATACAAGCATGTATCAGGTGTCTCTAAAAGAGCTGCAAAGCTCAATATGGCAGCTATATGGTTTGAGCCAGGATAGAACCAACTTTCTTTCTAGTAATTTCCCTTTTCAGTTAACTCTCTTCTAAGTAGTTGTACTTGTTGAAATTAACAGTGTGTTTTTCAGTCAGTGTCTGCTTTTAGGGCTCATAACGCTTGTTTTTTATCATTACTGCTGGAGAATGGTATGTAGAACCAAGGCCACGCCTTGGTCCTGAAAAACATCTCATGCTGTGGAACCAGAAGGGAGGAAAGGTGTCACACCTACGGCCCTCCTTTGGGAAGGAGTGAACCAGACAGGTGACCAAAATTGACCAAACCAAGTATTCCATCCTATACCTGTCACAGTAGAAAACTGATAGATCATGAGGGTCTAGCCCTCTTTGTCCATGCTGGCATCCTGGGAGGACTCTGTTAGTTCATTTGCCTTTGATCTCAATTCCTGCATTCCTGAATCAGTGCATTCCAAATCCAGCTCTCATCTGCTGCTGACTCCAGGAATTGAGACTGAGTCTTCCCCAGGGCCTGTCCTGCAGCCTTGGTTGCGATGTGAATGTTATAAGTGGGAACATGATAATGGGGGTTTTATATATTTTTATATATTTGTTTAAACTTTGTTATTTTCCTTCTCATCGTTACTGTTGCAATAAACCTGTTTCAGTTTAGTTTCCAACCTGTAAGTCTCTCTCCTTTGTTCTCTTTCTCTTCCCTTCCTGTGCAGGGAGAGGAGCTAGTAAAGAGCATCTGTCATTCGTTTAATTGCCAGCCCAGCATTAAACCGTGACAGCCAACTATAGCTACAATCTCTGGAATGCATAGATTATTGTGTATAACTAGATTTATGTTTAGTTGAGAAAATGAAGAAACAACAGATAGGGGAAAAGCTTGAAGTTAAAATGTAAATGTGATTTAATTCTTAAAGCATGGCATCTGTCTTTCTTTCACAAATACACTTCTTTGGAGTTCCAGCTAGTGCAAGATGAGAGTGGCATACACAGGAAGGACAAACTCCGTTTTCATAGGGATTCAAATGAAATGTTACATAGTCATGCTAGCTGTAGCTGCTGTGTGAGTAAGGGGTGCCCATTTCAGAGAGAAAGAGATCCTGGAAGCATCACAAATACCAAAATGTCATGCTGTAGTACTGAATTTAGCCACAAACACGCTTAGCCTAGTCTGTAGCAAACGGTACAACAAAAATTCACTCTCAGTAACTCTGCTTTGCACCTGTAGCACTTATTGATGCTTCACACATATATAGAGAGGTTTAATCTGTTCAATATGATTGAATTCCAGAAAAATAGTAATATGGACATACAGCTGGAGAATCAACTATCTTGGAGGAAAAACAAAAGTTTCAATATTGCTAAATGATATTTAACTTGTCCTGGCTTAGGACAGGACAAAGATACACTAAGGACTGGCTAATCCCTGCAAAATTTGTGTGCAACTAGTCAATATGAATTTTTGAAAAAGATCAGTATCTCTAAATATCATATATTTGAATGTACTGGTATGTGTTTATATATTTGTATTTTTAGTAAGTGAATACTAATTTAGTGAACACATTTTGAGATTCCAATAGAATTTTAATTACTATTTATATTATTTCAAACCCAGTCTAATCCTGTAGATAACACATGGTACAGGTCTATTGCCCTAGCCTTCGATGTTCAATGTTACTTATCAGGACAGTGACAAATGGAAAAACATATAAAAAGAAAAGACTTTGCATCAGTGTGCAAGACCACATTTTAACAGAGATTACTTGGGAAATAGGTGTGTACAGGCAGAAAAGAGCTCTAAATCTTTTCCCCTGGTGTGTGCATGAAGTTCCTATGGGCATATATAAAGAGGAGAATTTAATCTACTATGTACGGAACAATGCATTAAGAAGTCATCATTGTAAATGAAATAAAACATGGCTACTTAGCTGTGACAGTATAGAGAAAGAATATGTTCTGTTTCAGCATCTCTGGAGAAGGGAAGCACATATCCTATCTCAGCAAGCTGATCTGAACACAGTGTGACAACATTGGCAGCAAAAGTCCTTGTAGTTTCTTTCAAACTATCATCTCCAGACTAAATTATTAAAAACATCATTTGTTCTGACAACACTAAAAAAAAAGAAGATTTTTTCACTTCTGTCTGGCATTGGAGTTTTTAATAATTTTAAACATGTTTAAAGATACAATATTTGTAAAGCTATTGTTATTGTATCAGTACTGTGCTAGCAAAGCCCCCCATCCAGTTCTTCAGTAATGGAACTCAAGATAAAATTAGGCTCTTCTATTTCATTTCTGTAAAGTTTGCTGAGTTCATAGAAAATAATTTTGTTGTATAACTGCTAAGTAATTTAAATTTTATTTTTCTTTTTCTACACTATTTATTTAATGAACCCACCCACAGGAACAGATAAGGACAAATATATCAATCACTCAACTGTGCAGTGAGCTGGTAGATGTAACCAAAATTATCACCCAGGGGAAGTCAGTGAGATAAAATACAGGAAAAAAAAAAAAAAAAAGAATTTGCCTAGAATTAGGAGTCCAAGCTCTTTGTAAAGAATGTACAAGATTTTTACTATAAGTATTCAGATTTTGTATTTAACTTGAATGACAGCACAGTCCAGAATGTGGCACTTAAAGGTAAGAATGTGAGCTAGTAAACAAGAACACTATTTTTTCAACAGTAAGCTCTGTCTTGGAACAGCTACTACAGGAGGATAGGAGAGGAAGAACATTATTACACAATCTAATGTCCCTATTCCCCATTAGATGATGTTTTGAAATAAAGTACTTAAGAATCTAACAAGATTACTCCAATAAATTGCAGAAGAATTTTTCATCATATCTGCAAAGGAATTATTCATAAAAAAGCAGTGTAAAACCAGCTATGTGCAAATAACATAAAAAAATTAAGGAAGGAGGAAGAAAGAAAATTATGCAATTTTGCTGCAAAACCACATGTTGACCAATGACTGGACAAGAGCAGGGCTCTCAGGTTAGTTGAAGGGCTATCTGGATCTTTGTGTGTCTTTCATCACTCCTCCAGATGGGAAGATGGAAAGACAATACGGAGAAGATACAGAAAACTTAGCAACGAAGATGACACCTAAGATGATATAAGGGTTATAATGCATGCCATCATAGGTACAGAATGGCATGTGTAAAGAGCTGGCAACAAGAGTTATGCAACAGAGCATTCTGGTGGCAAAACACAACAAGCAGAGCTCTTTGGTGTACCATCAGGACTGAGGAACCTTCCTGAAAACCAAGATTTGTATGAGTATTTACCCTGAATACCTATGAACGAGGACATTTTTGTGAGCACAATGTACATCTTGCATAAATTTGAAAAGAATAAGATATCCATTAATATGAGAAATAAGATTAGTAGCTTCACATGTTCATTAATACAAAGTACTTCTATTGGAAAATTATTTTTTCCATTTTGTGTAACGTACAAATGATTAGCACACTTTAAGAATGTAATGACTATCTTAATTCCTCTACTGGTGACTAAAAATGTTTAGCCTCTAGGACTGGCTTCAATGGAAATTTCTTTAAAAAGGACTGAAAATAGTTTATATGTAGAGCATTTATATTTGCAATGTATATGGAACATTCAGACCATACGAGCATTTATACATGCTCTTAGTTTCTCTGTTCAGTAGCTGTATCAGTTAAAGTTTTGCATTAATCCCATCCATTAGACTTAAGAATAAAACCAAAAATCTGTAAATACTGGCCATAAATGTGGCGTCAACTTGATTGGCAAGGAGACGGGGCTCCCCTCAGCTCATTTCACTGTGTGCCTTTCCTATTGATTTAGAAATCATACTGAAAGCTTCTCTGGAATATGCATAAGATACATAGTCTTCCCTGAGATTTGACTTCCTATGACAGCTGCCTCCTTCTGTTTTAAAGAAATGATGGTAAAACAGCTCACTGGTTGGGAAGCAAATACTTTGGAGAAGCAGGGTCTTACCGCTGGGGGAAATTATAAAAAAAGACAAGCCACAGTTATTCCTGCTTTTGAGATTGAAATGGTTTTGGCTTTCACCCAAGTTTAATGGAAAGACAGAGTAAGGATGTTAAAAAGCCCTAAAACCCTCTCTAACATTTTTCCTTTTAGCTGAGATTTCTTATTGTGTTTGGAAGAGCTCAACAAATATCAGATCCGGTCAGATATATACAGTGGCAGGACAGCAAAAATAGGTACAGAAATCTGTTCTCTAACAAAACATTTATTTACATGTTTTACTATGAGCATCTTTAAAATCAGAACTTTGAAATATATCATAATAGACAAATACTTCCACGAAAAAAAATCACTATCCTAGCAGTTTTTATTAGTGAGAATTGATTTATTAATGAATTAATATCTGTTGGATTATGTGATAAAGGCCCATCTTAACACACACAGAGGAAGTCAAAGGCACCATAGCAGGCAGGGGCACCTCAGTCAAGAGAATGAACTCCTGCTTCAGCCCTCCTGGGGTAGAAGACACACAGTGACAAGCAATGTGTGTATATTTATTTGTGTGTATGGGTATAGGCATGCTTGCTTATATACATATGTGTATTGTATAGATGTGCCTACTGGGAAGGCATCTCAGCCTCACTGTTGACTGGGCCTGGGGGACCGAAGTGTGGCAGCCTTGTTTCTTTTGGGCTGCAGAATTCAGCATCTCCCCAACTATGCCATTGTGTGGTTCAGCCTGTTTAAGTTGCTTAGTTAAAGACTTCATTGAATCATAGAATCATAGAAAGGTTAGGTTTAGAAGGAACTTTAAAGATCATCTAGATCCAACTTCCCTGTGCAGGCAGGGTCACCTGCTTCTAGATAAGGTTGTTTAGAGCCCCATCCAACCTGGCCTTGAATACTGCCAGGGATGGGGCTTGCACGACCTCCCTGAGCAACCTATTCCAGTGCCTTAACAACCTTCACACTAAAGAATTTCCTCCTAATATCTAATTTAAATCACCCCTCTTGAAGTTTTAAGCCATTGCCCCTAGTCCTCTTGTTACATGCCTATGCAAAAAGTTCTGCCCCAGTTTTCCTGTAGGCCACCTTCAGGTATTGGAATGCTTACTGACATGTTATATTGTTCTAAACCCAAAACATTAATGACTTTCTTGGTGTTGACTGTTAACACATGAAAAACCCTTGTGTAACTTACTGAGCTAAGCAAAGATTATAAGCATATAAGAAAATGAGGACACATGGCATGAAGTGCACAGATAGTGCATATATAGCTCCTTTCAATAGTTTGTTAGCTAAACTTGTGAAATCATATAAGACATATACAGGTGAAAAGTAAAATGTTTATTTTGAGTGTTAGTTTACATCTTCTCTCATTAAAAGTTTCTTTTTAAGACATTACTTATCTAGATAAGTAGAAGAAATGACTAGTGCCACCAAAGTCTTATAAAGTATTTATAAGTGCAGAACAGTATAATATTAAAAAACCCTGAACTTTTTCACTGTGAAGCTGAAACATGACTTACCACCCTGTTGTACCCAATAATAGAAATCCCTTTGAAAATTAAGTGGTCAGTACCCAAGTACATAGAAGTTCAAAGTCAGTTAATGTGGTTTGGAACATCCACAGCCTCTACTTTGACATTCAAACTGTTGCATTAAATATTGATATCTACTTGTCCTGGTTTGAGTAAGGATAGAGACAACTTTCTTTTTAGTGATTTTACTCTTCAGTCAAGTCCCTTCTAAGTAGCTGAAATTGCTGAAATTAAAGGCTATTTTTCAGTCAGTGTCTACCTCTAGGACTGATAACCCTTGATGTTTATTGTTACTGCTGGAGAATGGTATCTAGAACCAAGGCCACTGCTTGTTTCTGAAAAAATATCTTACGCTCTGGAACCAGAAGGGAGTAAAGGGGTCACACCTGCGACCCTTCTGCAGGGAGGAACAAACCAGACAGCTGATCAAAATTCACCAAACAAAGCATTCCATTCCATATGTGTAATACTCAGTATAAATTTGAGGAGTCATGAGGGTCAAGCTCTCTTTGTCCATGGCTAGAGTGTTGGGAGGATTCTGTCCATTTGTCTACCTTTGATCCTGGTTGGTGTGTTCCTGAATCCCTGTGTGCCTGCAATCAGCTCCTGTCTGCCACTGACTCCAGGAGTCGATTCTGAGACTTTTCCAGGGCCTGCCCTGCAGCCTCAGTGGTGACATGAGCATTTGGGAGGAGGTGATAGTGCTTTTGTGTATGTTTTTTTATATTTCATTATTTTCCTTTTCATCACTACTGTTTCAATAAACCTGTGTAGTTTAGTTTCCAACCCATAAAAGTCTTTCTCACTTATTCCCTCCCCATTTCCAAGAGGGGGAGGGATGGGGCTTAATAAGAGAGTGGTATGTCATCCGTTTAATTGCTGGCCCAGTGCTAAACCATGACACTACACAGCTGGTAAAGACTTCCTAAAATACTTTTATCCTATAAGGAGAACTGATAAACAAGACAATCTCTCTCTTGTGTCCCGTGGAGCACTTTCAGCTTTCTCTTCAGTTTAAGAAAGGATGCTTCAGTGGATGAAATGCTAACCTTATCGATCACGGAAATTTTATCATCCCCATTCTTGTGCAGACACACCTGGCTGCAGATGACATGCATCCAAAACGTGATGAAGTTTTATTATGCAATGACTGTATTTTTTATTAGAAAATCAGAAAGATTTTGTAAGGAAACACTGTAGCTGGCATTATGCTTTTAGAGGAAACAGAAAATGAAATTACATTTTTAACTGCCTGGAAGCAAACCTGGAAGCACTCCTTCACCATTACCCTCCTCAAATTTCTGTGTATGAAAGATAATGAAATTAATTCTTTGATACCTTAATGATGCTGTTGATGCTGTTCAGTTTGGTACAGAATTAGAATCTGATTATAAATCGGTGCCTCTGAAGCAAATCCTAGACTTGCCAATTCAGATTCTTTGACAGAATAAGCTTTTGGGCAGGTCTTTCAAACTGAAAAATCACCACCTCACAGAGAGAGAAATTATTGCAGAGTGGAAAATATCTCTATCATTATTGGAGTTCTGTCTTCATGCTTCACCTTGTCTAGGCAGACCATAAAATTATACATTCTTAAGAAGGACATTAAAAATACAGTAATTTGAAAACAGATCTATCAGACCTTTTGATACTAATTTTTAAAATTCTGCTTGAAATAGATGGCCTGAGTAAAATACATTTTTTGATGAAAGCTTTACATAGTCAATAGGAAAAATAAAAATAATAAAAAAGCTGCACAAGGAAAAGGAAATCAATGAGAAAATAAGCAGAAAAATTTAGCAGAATTTTTTCCTTCATGTCCTTAACATCAAACTATCATTGAAAGTAAACTACAGAATAAGAAATTCAGCTTCCATGGAGGTTTTTAAATAGTGAAAAAAAAGGTTTGTTCACCAAACTAGGGGTAAAATTCTAAACTGGCTTACTTACACATCCCATTTTAATGCTGACCAGTAAGGTAGGGTATATGCCTTTGCAAAACTATGTATGGTTCTGAAATACAGGAAAAATTACCTGAACAAATCTTATATATATTTGGACTCCTTGGGACTACAGGTGATACTTTCTGGTAGCTGTAAGGACTCTGTAGGTCATGGTAAGTCAGTTAGGATGCCAATCGTGCTATTCGATGTTGGTAATTCCAGCAGACAGTGAAATAAATAAATAAATAAATAATGTTTTTCATCAGATAGATCAGCAGCCTGAGACTATTTCCTATTATTAACAGCATTATTGCAAAAAATGACTGAAAGATGACTACTCCCTGCCAGTTGTTCTATTGTCAGACGCCTATCCTAATTCACTACAATCAGACAAGTATTAGCTTTTCCAGCTTCGGGAGAAGCTGGGTTGGAGGAAAGGATGTCACAGAACTTTAGAAATCAAAAGCTTTAAAAATTAAGAATCTCCATTTTTACCAGAACCACAAACTGTTTATAGTTCTCAGTTGCTTTTGAAATTTGTCTAGAAGTTCTCCATCCTATTCATGCATTCTGAATCAGATTACAATACCTTCTTGTTATATTCAAGCATTCGTCTGAATGTTACTAGTATGACACTAAAGAAGCTTTGTAGTTCAGATGAAGTCTCAGTTCAGACAGATATTTGTTACATGTTTGATAGCCCTAACTTAAGGTTGCTTAAGTTTTATTATTTTATTTCACAAGCTTGGCTGAGGAAGTAATTTCTGCTTGAGCTTCCTAGCTTGTTATCATTAGAAAAAGAACTAGAACTGGATTAATATGAAAGAGTGATTCAGAAATTTAAAGAACAATTGAAATAATAATAGATTTATAAAGGCTCAGTGAAGCTTTATAGCATGGAAATAAAGTGGAAGATTTAAACTGAAAGTACCTTAAAATATCAAGAACAGACAAGGTTTTACTGAAATGAGATCACTCCTACTCCTCCTTCCTTCGTAACGAGAAATTCAACAGAGGTATTTCTGAATTCTTCATAATGATAGTAGTGTAAGGCTTCTGTGCTTGAATAGCAAAATATCCAAGGACATGACAGAACTGAATAGTTTAGGTTTTTCCTCAGTCTGCTTTCTGTCAACACAGAGTCTCATTCAAATAATTTAATTGAAAAGTCATGGAGTGTGCTCATTTTCCTTGCTAAGCAGAACTATTTACTTCCATCAGCACACCAAAGCAGAGTGCAAATGGTCCTTCCTCCACATGCACCTTACATCCCAATAATCTCACAAAAGTATAGTCTAATTGGTCCATACTATGCCATTTCTTAATTTGCCAGACAGGATACACCATCCCATATATTACAGATCACAAAACAATGCATCATTAATATAGTTGGCTGTCATTGCTGGGAAGTCATGAGGGGAAAAAAAAAATCAGACAAAATCTCAAGAAAAATAATTCATGTGTCGTACTTGAAGAACACCTCTTGCTGGTGGAGAGGAAGGAATGCTTACTTATGGCCATACAGGTTTTTGTCTGTCTTCCTTCTGTCAAATCATGCAATTCCCTTTAGTAACAAAGGATTGCTTTGTGTGACAGAACACAGGGAGTTAGGAGAAATTATACATTACTCTACATACTTGCATTCAAGTCCATTCCTAGGCAAAACATTTATCTATTCATTAAAAGATAAATAAGAATATAAAAAAAATTAAAACACCCTTCACAATGACAACGTATTTTAGAGAATGTACAAAAACTAGAGCACATACTGTTGCCTTCCTGTGCTTTCTATATCCAATCCTACAGAAATATCAGAAAATGCATCTTGGTTTGAATTCCATGGTATGAAGTGTTAAAAGAAATACTGTTCTTCTTTATGCTGAATAAAGAATAGTCTTCTGCTGTTGTAACACCTGGTTTTAGAATAGCACTGGTCAGTAGCATAGAATAATCAAGTACTTATAATAAGGGCTTATTGTCCTAATTCTAATTGCTTGTATTTTCTCCTTACTTCCCACATGCCTTTTCTTCAAGTTTCAAAGTTAATCCTTTTTTTTTTTTCAGTGACTTTTTTCTTCAGAGACCTTTTCCAGGAAATTCTCCCTCAAAATAAAGAGTTTTTTGTTTAATAGTTATACCACTCAAGCATTAACTTCATACGGTAATGACAAAAATGACCAGTTATAAAAAATAGGGTGCTTAGAAATACCGGTTGTCAAAATGTCTAAATCTGGGCACCCCAAATGAATATGTAAGCTTGCATGCATTTTTACATTTTGTGAGTAAAGCACAACTGTTCTCCTTGCTTTGGTATATAGAGAGGTATGTTTCAGTGGACAAGACATTTAAGTGAATAAAAAGAATCCTAAACCCACTTGGAGCACTAAAGATCTCTCTCATACAAGACTGAGCAGATTCTAGGGTACATTTTCCACCAGTATTCACCAATAAAATGAATTTCTACTTCAGCATCTAAAAATCTAATGGAAGACTTTACATAAAAAATAATTACAAATTAAGATATCAGTGCTACAGTAGAAATCACAAAACCTAAAGGCACAGTTATACTCCCTTGCATCATAATAATATCTATTTAATGAAACTGTATTTTTCTGTTTCATTACAACTTTGTTAGTAGGAAGTTACTGCTTTGACCTTACTTCTTCCACTCTCTGATGAACTTTTGTCTCTTATGAAATTTTTATGTTTTACCTGTAATTTTAATAAGTTAAATAGTTTGTAAATATGTAGTCAGTTGAATACATACAGGATAGCTACATAGAGGCACTAAAACTCTTTGAAAATTGACCCATAAAATGTATAATTTCAAATTGTTCTCTAAAAAACGCACTTTTAATGAGTATACATAATAAGAATGCATTTATTTCATATGCTCTAAAGTTATGTATCAGAGTGTTATAGAGATTTAGTTCTA